>CM061525.1:51563500-52206500 GCA_030068015.2 Neoceratitis asiatica
ATGTGCCTTCACTGTTGTTGGCGTCAGTTTCTACTAGTGACTTCGTAAAGGCTTATTATTCTTGGCTGCTCGTAAATGTTCTGTGCTTAGAAATTGACTTACATAGTTTACATACAAATGTTTAGTATGTTTATATGTTAATCCTACAATGTTACATTCGTTTTATTTAGTTAATTTAAGTGTTGACGTAGAAATCTACAAGTTAACAAATAACTTATATTCACTTGGAGGAAGGTGCCTTATGTAGAAGTTCACGCAAGTAAGGAAAGTTTCTGACGACCTGGGAAGGTATCATTGCCTAGCTGGTTGATGTCCTCATAAAAAGCTGACATCACTGCCGTCCAAGAAGTGCGATGGACGGGACAGAAGGACAGAAGGAAAATCCACTACAGCGGTCATATAAAAGAGGTTGATGATTCGGAGCAGTGTCTGGAGCTGTTCAAGCGCAATAAATCCGAGTTTTTGCGTCGATACGTGACAATGAATAAAACAAGGCTCCTTCATTTCACTCTGAATTCCAATCAACAGTCATCCGAATGGAATGCACGCCACAGTCGGCAGGCAAGGTTACAGCGTCTGTATTTTTTGATGAGCATGGAATAATTTTCATTGAATACCTTGAAAATGGAAGGAACATCAACAGCTCTTATTAGATAACGTTATTGGACCGTTTAAACAACGAAATCGCCGAAGAAAAATAAAGCGCTGTTCCACCGAGACAATGCATCGTTTCACTAGTCAGTGAAATCGATGACAAAAATCTATTAATTGGGCTGCCATACCCAAGGTATTTCCAAATCTGCCTTTCAGCGACTACTACCTGTTCCCAAATCTCAAAAAAAATCAAGAAATTTTCTTCGAATAAAGCGGTGATCGCCTAAATTGAAGCCTATTTTGAAGCAAAGGACAAATCATACTAAAAAAATGGTATCGTAAAGCTGGATGGTCGCAATAATCAGTGCGTCCCCCTTGAAGGGTACTATGTTGAATAAAAAAAAATTAATTTTGCCCAAGAAATAAGTCTTACTATTGTAAGCCGAGGACTTTTCAATTGACTTGTTTTCAACAATGGATTTTCAATTTATACGCGCATCGATAAATATTTTGCTGCTGCTTACTAATAAAGCTCCGAAAAATTTATATATGTATGTACATACTTATATATAAATATATATTATGTTTCTACACAGCTTTGTGGTCTTTACTAACTTCGAAATATCTACACTTTATAAGGCCTTTTAAATGCCTTTAAAAACTTTGAACGTTTTTGACTTTCTTAAAGAAGTTAGTTAAATAATAAAAAAAAGCAGGAAATGGTTTAAATAAGAGTGATACAATTTCTTAAAAAAAACACAGACAGACACACTAATTGTTAAAGAAATTCAAATGTTTTTTATTAATTGTAAAGTACAACCGATACAATTAAGTTCTGAATATAACATCATTCATTTAATTTGGCTTAAAACAAATTGAAAAGGACAAAGTTTTCTTTTAAGAAAATCATCTTCTCCGAAATTGTCGATTCTGGTGCGAAGAAAATCCATAAATTATTCATGAACAACCATTATATTCACCTAAATTGACAGTTTGGTGTGGTTTTTGGTCTGGTGGAATAATCGGCCCGTATTTCTTTCGAAATAAAGCTGGTAGCACCGTTACTGTCAGTGGAGAGCGGTGATAACCAACTTTTTATGCCCACAATTGGAAGAAGTTGATCTTAACAACATCTGGTTCAAACAAGACGGGGCTACGTGTCACACAGCACGTGCAACAACCGAATTATTGCGAGAAAGGTTTGGAGATTCGATTATTTCAAGAAATTGTGACATTGAATGACCTCTTAGGAGTGATGATTTAACACCATTAGACCACCTCTTGTAGAATTATTTGAAGTCATTGGTCTTTAGCAATAAACCAGACTCTCTTCAATCTTTAAAAGTCAATATTGATTTAGACTTGATTTAGAGCAAAAAGTGCTCAAAAATTGGGTTAATCGAATTCGTTCCTGCAAAAGGAGTTGTCGAAACCATTTGAATGATGTTATATTCAGAACTTAGTTGTATGGATTGTGTTTAGTGTGTTTTTTTTAAAGAAATCATATCACTCTTATTGGAAAACCCTCTACATTGCTCGTATGGAAATTAATTTTTCTTCGAAAATTCGCTAAAAAAAAAGTGCTACAAACAAAAGTCCGAGCTAATAACTCTCTTGAAGCCCAACAGAATAGGAGCCACCTGACTGCCCAGTGAGGGAATAAACTCCAAGCTCTTACGCAAATACAACAAAAGAAAGGTGCATGCAATTCAACTTCATCCAACAAACAACGTATAAACACTCAACGTATATACACTCAGCGGCAGAATAATTAAATATGTTAAAAACAAATTAACAATATCGTTTGAATATTTTGTAATATAATATTTTAATATAATAATATTTTATTGTTTTCAAAACATTTATGCGCACTTTTGGTAAGAAAAAATTGTTTAATCGAATTATAACAATAAAGAATGGCTGCCTTTAGCCATGCCGAAGTCTCTATACTTTTCATGAACATATCAGATTTGTTGCAAACTGCAAAATTTGATTTTAATAATTTTCAGTGTTAATATAAGCTTGAATTTACGCCTGTAGAATACCAAATTTTACGCTCTTAGATGCTTTTTTGGCGGATTTTTGAGCCAAAATCTCACACCTGAACATATCAGTTGTATGGGGACTGTATGATATTGAATTCGGATTTCGATGATTTTCACTACGAACATGCAATTCCTAACCATATAATACCAAATTTTACTCTCCTTGATACTTTTTTGACTGAGTTTTGTACAAAAGCTTACATCTGAAAGTATCGGCGTATGGGAGCCATATGTTATATTTGTCCGATTTCGATGATTTTGAGAACCAATTTGCAATTCGTTATGTAGGGTATAGTATACCGAATTTCACGTTCTATATATGCTATAGTGGTCCGCTCTGGTCGGTTCCGACAAAGTTTGGTTGAAATATCTCAAAGATTGAGGAACTAGTTTGCTTTCAAACAGAGAAACGGATAGACGAACATGGCTAAATCTAATACAGCTCTTGATTTGGAAACGATCGTTATAAATTTCGGTGGATCTAACTCTTCTTCTTCGGGTACTTTTACCAAAGTTGATGTACCATTTCATGCATATGAAAGGTATAAAAAACTTTTAGAAGTACACGTAGGAAGGGATTTTTTTGCCTCACTTTCATAGTTAATTTTGGCTTCCTGGCAGGCTTCCTGGATACAAGTACCATCGTATTTTGTGTACGTTGTAGACTGTGCGAACACTGCATGTGACTATCTGCATCATATATAACTGCTGATAAGCTTTGCCGTCGGTTTAAATAGATCGGCTATACGCAAGCGATTTAAATGGTTACCTCTTTTTGTGACATGATAAATTTCCTTCTTCCAGAGCCTGTTTTTATCATAAATGGCCGTTTCCTCTACCTTTGCTAAACAATTTTTAACTGCTGTTAAGCTAAGACATGTATATAGCCATTATTTCAAATTTATTCTCAACAAACTTTTTCTCAACAGAGACGTTATTCGTTGGAATTGACATTTTTTGCACAAACGGACTTTGCACTCAAATTTCCGAATCAACACTGAATATACAGTGGCGGACAAAGGTCCACATACACCGCCTGTATTCGTTGTGTAGAAAGTACTATAACTTTACTGAAATAGGTAGGTATACAGTTTTATTCTAAATTCTTTTCTAATCACATGTATTAAAACAAATCGATTCTCTAGCATAAAATAAAACAATTATGATGAAAAAACGCAAAAATTTCCCTGCCAAAAGTCTACATACACCACGGATTTACCAGCAGTTATTTTAATTTGCTAGTGTTGAATTTAGTTGTGGTTTAAACACATTAGCATCAACAATGGCTCCGCGAAAAGAAATATCCATTGACGTAAGAATCTTTGTTATTCAGCACAGAAAAGAGAAGAAATCGTATGGTGAAATTTCAAAAATTTTAATCTTAAGTCCACTCAAGGTACAGGCCATTGTAAAAACTGTGCAAAAAAATGGATCCACCGAAAAAAAGCCGCGTGTTGGCCGCCCGCAGAAGCTAACTTGAAGAGATTTCAGCTTTATTCCGAAGGAAATGTATGATGATTCTTAAGTTACGGCTCCAAAATTAGTTGTTAACATCGCAAACTCATCAAGAAAAGGTGTCCATCCAAGAACAATTCGAAGAGCTCTGAACGGTAACGACTTCCACAGTAGAATGCCACGTAAATAACCTCTTATTTCTGAAAAAAAAAATCGTCAACTGGATCGTCAACAACAATGGATTTTTGGCAAAAAGTCTTGTTTACTGACAAATCGAAGTTCAATATATTCGGAAGCGGTGGAAGAGCAAAAGTTTGAAGAAAAGGAAATACTGCACATAACGCCAAAAACATAGTACCAACAGTGAGGTGGGTGGCGGCAACGTAATAGTTTGGAGAGCGGTTGCGGCATCTGGAGTTGGAAAGCTTGTCGTTATTGAGGTTAATATGGATCGGTTGATTTGAATGTTATTGAACATAACATAACATAACATAACATATCTGGGAGATTTTTGAGCAAAAAGTTAGAAAATATCAGATTTCCAGCTCAGTATCAAAGAACGTCTTATTGAAGCTTGTGACAGTATTATTCCCTCAGAATTGATAAATTTAGTAGCTTCGATGCCACGATGGCTTCAAGCTGTTACTAATGCAAACAGTTAACCAACTAAATACTGAAAGGATCAGGTTACCTGATGTTAATCAAAGTTTTTGCGTTAAGATATGGTATGTATGTACTGTATGTAAACTTTTGTCAATGATGTACGCTTTTTATTATTATAGCTTTACTATTTTATGTTAAAGAATTAGTTTTGTTGGTTTTTTATGATAAGGAAAAATAATTGAAATAAACTGTATCGTTAAGTTTTCCAATAAACCTTTTGGACTTTCAATTCAAACGAAAACAGGGGGTGTTTGTAGACTTTTGTCCGCCACTATATTTTAACCAAACGTCAAATTGAATATCCTAATAACTGTAGATAACAAGTCTTAGCACTTGAATACATATTTCAATAAATCTAACAAAAATAAGAACTATTTTTTCAGATCAATTTTACCGATTGATGGATTTTTAATCTCATTTTGAGTGAAAACAAAGAAAGATTGTAAAATAGAAATGTACAACGGGGCAACAAGCTGAACAATAAAATGAGGAAAGCAGCTAAGAGAGGGAGAGGATGCGAGAAACGCGGTTAACAGACTATAGAGCAAGTGAGTAAATGTGAAATTAATTTTCCTTTCGCCAGCATTTGGCGATTTACGAAAATTTAAATTGAAATGACAAGGTATGCTAATGTAATACTAAGCAAGGTGAACGAAACGCGCAGACAACTTCAATTTATTTATGATAAAAATAATGAAGGGTGTTTGTTTTAGACGTGTGGTTTTCAATGAGACTGTTACTTGATTTATACTTAGTTTGCTTCGCTATTTAATAATGACTAGACTAACTTATATTCGATGAGTTATTACTGATATACGAATTGTTGTAAAAAGAGGTCGAAAATTGAGCCTCTTGGCTGGTGGTATTTATTCGAGCCGGAGATGGCGATCAAAAAGCACCCTTTATAATAAGTCCAGCTGTTTCGTAGAATATATTAAAGCAGTAATAAAATTAATCACATCAACCCTGTCATCGATTTTTGCAGGTCATAGACATTTTAAAGTAAATTTCTTCGCATATAAAAATAAGTGGCAATAAAATGTCAAATAAAGTTTAACTTGAAAAGTACACTTACCACCATATTCCTGGTATGAAATTTCTGAAAAAAGGAGTATCAACTATATTAATAGAATTCCAAGGACAACGCTGTTATAGATTACTCATGCCCTTGGAATTACTTCAAACGAAGCTTTAAATGTAAACTTGATTTTCTTCAAGATTGGCAGCGAATCAGTTCTTCGTTTAGTGACTGGCGCCTAAGATTGGGCAAGCAAATGTCATGCTGCAGATGGAAGCATTGGAATATAATTAAATATTTCAATTCGTGACAATAGAATGGGAGGATACATTTTCTTCTTCAATGACTAGATAAAGGTGCTTCAGGTAGCATATCTCTTCAGGATATGACGGAACAGAACATATTATCCCTTTCTTTTTGTCCTAGCTACAGAGACATAGAATAGAGCTATAATGCTGACGAATTTGTTAGATAAGCAAAGTCCTCGAAGTATAGACAACTTGAGTAAAGAAGGAACCAGACTCAAAAAACTTCGAAGAGGTATTATGGTATGGTTTTTACTTTCGGCAGTGCTTACCACCACGTGAAAAATCATGGCTCGAAACCAATATCCAAAATTATAAAATACTTATTTTAAAATTAATTTTTTTTAATTGTGGGCGCCGCTCGGCCGGGAATGTTATCTCCTCTGAGCGTATTTCTGGCACGAAATAAAATGTTCATTTATTGGAAACACATTAAGCCAGACAGACGGAGTAGAAATTCGAGCGGAAATCACATCATTACATCAAATATATAGCAAAATGGTTGATCTATAAAAACTAATGATAAATTACTTTCAAAAATTATCAAAACATAGAACCTTCTCCTGGTTGAAGTGGCTGAGAGGCAACAGCTCACTTAGGCCTCCAGTGATAACAGTGAAAATCATAGTCAAGTAAGTGCGTGGAGTTTGTAACTGACCTGAATCTGTAACGAAGTAAGTGAAAGTTATGTACAGGATTATCCATTTTGAGGTTTCTAAAATAGACATAAATAAAATGCATTTAAAATATTCTTTTTTCATGAAATGCCCTTTTTTTGCAAACTTCGATCTGTTTGAGGTAATTTTCGACCCCATTTTGCCACATATTGCGCGGTATCTCAGCCATAACTTGACGAATGTTGGTTTTCAAGTGCCTAAGAGTTAACAGTTCATCCGCATAAAAACTTTCTTTCGCGTAAGCTTACAAAAAAGTCAAACAGTGTCAAATCGCACGATCTCGGTGGCCAATTGACATCATCAAGACGAGAGATTACGAAGCTGGGAAATTTCTCTCGCAATAAAGCCATATTCGCTCGTGTTGTGTGGCATGTGGCACCATTTTGTTATAACCACATATTATCCAAATCGTGTTCTTCAATTGCAGACCGAAAAAAGTCAGTTGACATACGACCATAATACTCTGAATTAAGAGTGACAGTCTCGTTGTAATCGTTTTCAAAGAAGTAAGGTCCAATCACACCTCCGGACCAAAGAGTGCAACATAAAGTAAGTTTTTTTCTTAAGTGTAACGGCCCCTCTTCAATTATTTGAGGATTCTCGACGCCCAAAATGTGACAATTTTGCTTATTGAAGTATCCACCGTATCGGAAATGTGCCTCGTGGCTGAAGAAAATTTCTTTTTTTTGGAAAAATCGAGGTCCACTGCTTGTTGGTCAAGCACCAAATCGACATAACTACGGCGTTGTGAATGGTCAGCTGACTTCAGTTGTTATGTGAGCAGGTTTTCATATGGATGAAGGTGAAGGTCCAAGTACAAAATACGCCAAAACGTGCCGTAAGAAAGACCCAGCTCTTGAGAACGTCGAGAAATACACACTTTGGGGTCTTCGGCTACATTTTCACTTACAGCATAGATATTTTAAGTGGAACGACCATAAAGATCATGCACAGGTCTTAAAGCACGAAACGTGGCCAAGTTTAATCCCCATGCTTGTTGAAGGTTTTAACAATTTTAACGCGTTGTGTGGTTGTTAAGCGTTCTATATTCATAAGTTTCTGACTTTTAACTAAAGAAAAACATTTTTGGTTTGACAGTTGAGTTTGACATATGTCAAAATACAGCTATATACTTTCGAAACCGCTAAATGAATAGCCTTTTTATAACACTGGCTTTTATTTATCCATTCAAACACTTTTGTCTTACCATGCACTAGTAGCGGTATATAATGACATAATATCATTAAATGAAAATGTCAACGGGGATAATTTCCAAGAGGGCATTCATAGGTGTGGCTGAAATGCATCATTGATGCATAAGGGTGATGTCATTTGCGCTCTATGAAATGTAGAGGTGGTTAGTTTTTTCTCGATATGTCTTTGCAAGTTTACATAACAATATATATTTTTCATAATGAGATATTTTATAGACTAAGTAATACCCAGCTCTCTTCCTGAGAGCACTAGTTTTGATTATTAGGAAATTTTATATCTTTTATTTTAAAATTTGTGAAAATTTGCCATTCACTATGACCTTCATGTCCGCAAATAAGAGATTTGTTTCCAATACCCGTAAAAGAGGTGAAAGTATTCAACCTGTATATGAAATGCTTAGAATAATATTTTCTATTGTTTGTAACAGCAAATGATTTATTATATCCGATTACATTCATAGGGATAAGAATTTTTCAAGTAATTTAATATTAACAGCGAAAAGGTACGCGCCTACAAGAAGCCACGACTAAAACAATAACAATACAGTTACGAAGGACATTATTAAAATTTTGGAACAATGGCGTATAGTAAAAACAAAAAGAAAATTATCAAAAGGCTTGCATCCTTCATCAACATTGAGCCTTCATCATGTTGTCAGCTGCAAGCTAAATCATCCGAGTCAGCAACCATTTCCAGCAGCTACCTTGAAAAGAAGTAAATGTTCTGAGGCGTAGAGGTAGGAAGGCCGCCGGTAAAATGATATATTTGAAGTGACAGGCTGCGATTGTCACACAGATGATGACAATCGCAGCAGAAAGAAGAGAAATTAAATAAAAAATTACGGAAAAATATCAGTGCAATAAAGTAAAATAATATTAATGTAATTCAATATTGCAGGTATTTTTGGTTTGTCTGACAAGCTTCATGTTGCCTATTGTCGCAGAAATCGGCATTGGTTGCTCACCTTGTTTTCGCTCGTGTACGGCTGATTGAGTACAGTTGGAGTTAAATAACGGCCAATTGAAAAGGACCCGGCCTACCATACTAAAACACTTTTTTCTGGCAAAATTAATTTGTTTTATTCAACATAGTTCTCTTCAAGGGTGATACATTGCTTATAGCGACTCTCCAACTTTTCGATACCATTTTTGTAGTACGATTTGTCCTTGGCTTTAAAATAGGACTCAGCTTCGGCGATCACCTCTTCATTCGACGAAAGTTTCCTCCCAGCGAGCATTCTTTTGAAATTTGAGGACAAAAAATTATATCTGGGGGCCAGATCTGGAGAATACGGTGGATGCGCAAACAATTCGAAGCCCATTTCATAGATTTTTGCCATCGATTTCACTGACTTGTGAAACGGTGGATTGTCTTGGTGAAACAGCACTTTCTTTTTTCTTCAAATGCGAACGTTTTTCGGCGATTTCATCCTTAACGGTCCCACAACGCTATGTAATAGTCGCTGTTGATGGTCCAAAATATATATGCCATAAATGATGGAGCCATTATTACATAACGACGCAAAATCATGTTTATTGCTCTTGAATATCCGCAAACTCGGCTCCGAATCATCAAGTCGTCGTTGTTTTTGGTCAAAAGTGAGCTGTGGCGCAACTTAGTACATAAATTTCTCCTACCGAAATAATCGTAAATGATAGGATGTACACATTCAGTTGATATATCCAGAGTACCTGTTATCTCATTCAATTTCAAGTTATGGCCAGTCAAAATCATTTTGTGGATTTTTTCATGTTTTCGTCGGTAACAACCTCTTTTGGGCATCCACTGCATTCACCGCCTTCGGTGCTCATTTCTCCACGTCTAAACTTAGCATACCAATCCTTGGTGGTCGATTTTTCTGGGCCAGTGTCCGAAAACTCATCATCAAGCCAAATTTTTGCTTCATCTGCATTTCTTTCCTTTCAAAAATCATATTTATCAACACGGGAAGTTTCATCCATTTTTTTCACAACAAAAGTTGCTCCACTCAAAATGCTATGATTCACAAACTAATGATCCGACAGCAGTCAAATTTATACACGAGTCTTATGAAGGTTAGGACTAACTAAAAATCATTAACTAATTAATTCTAGTAGCACCATCTATGTGTTAGGACGTGAACTTTTCAATCGACCTGTTATGTGGTGCTCTAAGTAAAAGACCACAGCGAGTGCGTGCAAATGTGAACACGAACTTGTACTTTTGAAAAACCTTAAGCAGAAAAATTTTCCCTCAGAAGACCTTTTGCTCATTAATGGAGTTTTATTAGATTATGTAAGCGATTTTTATAGACTGCATGCTGAAATCTAGTAGGAGATAAGTGAAATGAAGGTTTTTTTGGCTTTTGTTCACCATCTGAGTGAAGTTTTGATGTTTGCCGTAAAGTAAGTTGTTTCAAGGTTTCGAGATCTGATTTAGTTTATGTTTCAAGAGCCAATATACAAGTATATGTAATTGCGAATTATCGCCGGTAGGTTAAAAAAATATTTCCAACACTTCAAGTATATGTGTTTCAATTAATATAAAATTTAAAATGATTAATTAATGAGATTACAATATGTAAAAAATTAGCTGTTCATAAAAATTTCTGTAGATTCACTTTTACAATGAGTAAAAAATTAATTGGTGAATTAACACTGTTGCAAAGTAAATACATACATATGTAAGTAAATATGGTAATTTAAGTCAAATTCATTCCCATAGCACCAGCTAATTAAGGCGTCATGAGAAACTAAAAGCTGTGTAAATATCGCTTTCATGGCTGGTGACGAATTTGCGTGCGTTCTTCGCAAAAACCGTTAACATGCTAATTATTTATGTCATATGGCTAAGAGTTAACGATATGATAAAAACGGTATTAAATTAAAGCAAAATAAATCAAATTAAATGCAGAATAAATGATTTATTTATGTTGTAAATATATTTACGCAGATATATCTGTATAATGATGTATACATAATATATACGTAACATATACTGTTGTTTTTCTAAATAGCGCTCCGCTCAACGGAGCCTTAAAGAGCTAAATACGTACACATTTTCTGGCCACTCGATACACTCATACTCAGCAACTGCACCGTTTAAAGGCTGAACATATATATATATATATATACATATATATATATATATATATATATATGGATATATGAATATAATTCTATATTTATGCACACTCATAAGAGCAATTAAAAGCATTACAAGAGTACTACAAGCCAATTTCAGCTAACCTTAAATCAGCTTTTTATGCTTTTAATACTTTTTAATGATTCCTTTTTATACAAATTACTACCATTTGTAAAGCGTTAATTGCACCCGCATATGGCTCAGCTTGGACTAAACATATGGCAACAGTTGCAATGTGGTGAAGACCTTGCATATGCATACAAGGTGTTCCCCAATGAAAAATGAAAAAATAAAAAACTTATATAAAATAAAAAAAAAATAAAAAAATAATAATTTAAATAAAATAAAATTATATAAAATAAAAAAAAAATAATAAAATAAAAATACAAAAAAAAATTAAAAAAAACTATATAAAACAAAACAAAAATACAATAAAAAAATAAAATAGAAAAAAATAAAAAAAAATGAAAAAATTAAATAAAATAATTAATAGAAAAAAAAAATAAAACAAAACAAAATAACATAAAATAAAAAAAAATAAAATAAAAAAAATTAATATAAAATAAAATAAACTAAAATAAAATAAAATAAAATAAAATAAAATAAAATAAAATAAAATAAAATAAAATAAAACATAATAACATAAAAAAAAATTTAAAAAAATAACTAACGTCATGCCAATCCAAAATCTTTTATGAACACATTGAAGCAAACAACTTCATACCACAAAATTGTCACAGGGATGTAAAAAACAGCTAATTATAGACCAAGTAGTACTTGGACAATCTAAAAGACAATGCAGAACCTCTATGCAGCATACATCGCTTGAATGAAAGCTTTCGATTCAGTGCCCCATTCATAGCTTATCCAGATGCTGAGTTTCTATAAATTCAATCCCAATATATAAGTAATACTTTTCCTAAAGAAAATTATACAATATTGGAGAAATCGAATAAAATTGCCAATATCTGGAACTTCTCAGTACACGCGGGACATAGACATCAGCAATAGAATATTCAAGGGCATTCACTGAGTCCACTTTGGTTCATCATCAGCATGAACCCTCTCAGTCATATTCTACGGGATACAGGCTACGGATATGTGGCGAAACATGGCCAGAATAGAAGAAACCGATTGAGTGATCTCTTCTACGTAGATGTTCTGAAGTTTTATGACGGCAAGCCAAACCATCTTGAAAAGCTTTTAGAATGTGTCGCATCTTGAAAGGAAAGGTGATTTCCCGAAACACTGCCACTGAATCTGTAGGCATCGACATAAAAGAAATGGAACCAGATGAGACATACTCTGAAGTTATGCAGAGAAATTCTTTAGAAACTATGCATATGCGGAAAAACTAGACGCGGAGTTCAGGAGATGGCTTCATGCCATATGCAAAACTCAATTAAATGGAGGAAACCAGACACTTGTCATAAATTCGTTTGCTATACCTGTGGTATCGTACAGTTTTGGAGTTATAAAATGGTCAACAACCGAGCTGGAAAATATGCAGCGGATAATACGTGTCGTCATTTGCAAACATAAAGCTCATCATCCCAAAAATAAAATAAAATAATAAAGAATAATATCAAAATGAAATAAAATCAAATGAAATAAAATATATAAAAAAAATATAATTAATTAAAATAATTTCAAATAATTGGTCTGAATAATAAATTAAATTAATTAAATAGAAAAATAAGAAAATAAAACAAAATAAAATAAAATAAATAATTTAATTAAAATAATATAAATAAAAATAAAATAAAAATTTAAATAAATCCAATAAAAAAAATAAATTAAATAAAATAAATTAATATCAAAATAAAGTAAAATAAAAGGAAATAAAAAAAATAAAAGTAAGTAATATAAATTAAATTATTTAAAAAAAAATTACAAAAAAAAAAAATTTAATGAAAACAAAAAATAAAACAAAACTCGAAAAAAAATTCAATAATATAGAATAGTTAAATATGATAAAAGAAAAAATACGCAAACCAATCAAAATTTTTGTGAAGAAAAAGCCTTTGAAATGAATTGTCTGCCTTAAGCATTTCTCTGACGCATACCCTGTTTATCACATCCGCTAAGATGTTAAACATGCGTACATACAATCTGATTTACTTACAAGTACATTTGTTAATTTCAATATAATTTATGGCGTTGTACACTTAAAGTACTCCTCCTCCACTTGTGCCTTTTGGCGTCACTCAATACATGTTGCCTAATGTCCGGCTGTCATAGACATATTCAAAATTCATTCTTCTACCTTCAGCCTTTGTCCCGCCTTAGCTTTCATCGTTCGGTTGTAAAAGAGTTTTTGTTAGTAATTATGCTAAAAAGGTTCCCCGTTGATTTATGTACTTGTAGTATTTCATAAGCAAATGTTTTGCTGCTATTGTTACGGTTGTTTTCTTGTTGTTGTTATTATATATATTTTTGTACTTTTTATTGCCGTGCCAGCTCAGTTAGGTCGTTATAAAGGAAGCAATTGTGCATAATTTTCCAATAATTATTTGTAATTCTCGAATGAATGTATACACATACTCGTACATACAAACACTTGGCAACTTATTTGGGTTGTATTGGTCAGGATTTCCCATTCGGTTACAGAGGTCGTCATATTAATAATTATGTGTTATGCATATAAATTACGATGAAATTAATTTTCCTATAATTTTTTTGTTTACCGGCATTTAATTAAATTCAATGATTTGTTTCAATTAATTTCGAAGCATAAAATAATCACGGTTTTAGTCCTTGCCTTTCTGGGAAAACACAGTTTTTACAATATTAAAATTATGCAATACGGTAAATATCCTTAAAAGGTAAAAATAAAAATTATTGATGGAAAATTAGCATCGAAAAGAGAGCTAACATAATGTACATAAAGGGTGTTTTTTAAGGCATGTGCTTTTGAGTAAGAAATAAACTCATATAATTTACGGATTTGACCAAGAATTGAGCTTTATCATATAGACACGAATTTGCCATCAAATGATTTCGACTGGTTCGAATAAATTCCAACCTAGAGGCCCGTTTCGACCACTTTTTGCAACAATTGGGGCCGAGTATAAATCAAGCCACAGCTGTCAAAAAGATTAACTCCGAAAGAAGTATTGCCTCATTCAAAACCAACCGCTTAAAAAACAACCTTTATTGCAAATTTCGATTTTATTGTTGCAAGTGGCCGTTTTTTTTTTTTTTTTTTTTTTTAAATGGGCTTATTACTGACTTCTCCCAAATTTTATACTATTCATGTACCTTAAATTAACTTTGGTCCGAAGTATGTAAGTACCAAAAGGAGCAGAGATAGGTCCACCAACAAATTTATACCGATTGTGTCGGAATAACGAGCTAAGTTGAAGTAGCTCCAGATTTTGCTCTAACATTTTCGAGCAGTGCGAGCATTTGAGCAACGAGCACTCGCACACTTGTTCATTGCTCATTACTCGAAAATATTTCGAGCCGAGCACGAGCATTTGAAGTATTTTGCCAAACATTTCGACTTTTTTTTCAAAACTTTTTTTAATTTTTTATTTTAAATTTATTTATGTAAAGTGTAAAAATTGGAATGCCAAAGTAAGTTTGATAAACAATATTTTTTGTTTTTGTTCTGCTGAGCAGTTGAGTAATGAGCTGCCCGCATCGTTCGATACCCTCTAGAGCTCTGGTAGACATATCCACCTGCCCGTCTGTTTTAACCCAAACTAGTTACAAGTTTTCGAGATATTTACAATAACTTGGTAGGCAGATGCACTGGTAAACTTATACTGGAAGTAGCGGACCCCTGTAGCCATATTTCAGATGTGAAATTTTGCGGCATAAATCCGTCATAAAAGCATCTAAGAGCGTGAAATTTGGTATTAAATATACATATAATAAACTTTACGAGGGTGGTTGGAGAAGTCAGTGCCTTTTTTTAAAATAAAATATACTATTTTCGGCAGATAACCGTTTTATCTTTCAATATAACTTTATTTTTTGTTTCTGCGATGAACTATTCACTCGTCCAGAATATTTTTATTATTTTGAAATTTTACGGCATAAATCCGTCATAAAAGCATTTAAGAGCATGAAATTTGGTATTAAATATACATTTAATAAACTGCACGAGGGTGGTTGGAGAAGGCAGTGCCTTTTTTAAATAAAATATACTATTTTCTTCAGATAACCGTTTTATCTCTCAACATAACTTTATTTTTTGTTTCTGTGATAACCTCTTCATTCGACCAGAATATTTTACCACCTAGCCATTTCTCCAGGCTTGGAAACAACAAATATTCACAGGGGGCTAAATCTGGAGGATAAGCTGGATGGGATAGCAGTTCGTAAGCCAATTTATGAAATTTTTGCCATGGTGACTTTACATGTGTGCACCCGTGCATTCTCCTGCTGAAACAGAACTTTTTTCGCCAAAAGTGTTTTTTCTTCAATCAATATCGAATCTGCTAAAAAGTTCTAAATAATATTCGTTGGCGATCGCTTTACCCTGTAGCCATGACCTTGTTGGCTGACAGACCCACATTGTCCTTCTTTGGTGCATGTTCACTTGGAGAAACATTATATTGATTGTTCTTTGGTTTCTGGTGTGATGATGTTACGGAATCAAGCGGCTAAAAACTTTGTTTGGTTTGCGGTTGAACATCGCCAAGCCCTGTTGTTGTTGTTGTGACCGTTTTTTCATATCCAAATATTCATGTAAACTATGATGTACAGTTAATATGCCAACAGCTTCAACCACCTTGCGTGATGATCTTCTTTGGGCGACCTGAACGTTTGGCGTCAGTTATAGTATAGGGTGTTTTTTTTTATAGAGGTATAGAACATTAAGTTGGCATGGCGACCGATTTAACAGCTGTCAAGTGATTTATTCTCAGTTTGGTTTGGCAATTCATCATGAATATGAATGAATAGACTCACGCCTGAACAACGCTTGCAAATAGTGCAATTTTATTTCGAAAATAATGGTTCTGTGCGGAAAAGGTATCGCGCACTACGTCCATTTCAGCGATTTTTAGCGATGAAGCGCGCTACGTCAACAAACAAAACTGCCGCATTTGGAGTGAAGGTAATCCTCAAGTGTACGTTGAAACACCGTTATATCCAGAAAAACTGACTGTTTGGTGCGCTTTATGGGCTGGTGGAATCATTGGTCCGTATCATTGGACGTAGTGCGCGATACGTTTTCTGCACAGAACCATTATTTTCGGTATAAAATTGCACTATTTGCAAGCGTTGTTCAAGCGTGAGTCTATTCATTCATATTCATGATGAATTGCCAAACCAAACTGAGAATAAATCACTTGACAGCTGTTAAATCGGTCGCCATGCCAACTTAATGTTCTATACCTCTATAAAAAAAACACCCTATACTATAACTGACGCCAAACGTTCAGGTCGCCCAAAGAAGATCATCACGCAAGGTGGTTGAAGCTGTTGAATTGAGAACAAATCACTTGACAGCTGTTAAATCGGTCGCCATCTTGAAAAGTAATGCCAACTTAAAGTTCTATACCTCTATAAAGAACACCCTATAGTATGCCCCCAATGGAACTTAGTAACCAAGCTCCTTAGTATTAATCAAGTCCTTCTTTGGTTTCGGTGATGATTTTTTAAATCAATACTTAATCAGCACACTTACTTCACTTTTTTTTTGCATTTTCGTTAAAACTCATGAGGTCGCCTGCTTTAAATGGCTGTCAAACACAAACTCAATCGTTTAAATGATCAAAATTTTTACAAAAGTCTATTAATCGATAACAGTTGGCGACAGAAGTATTGTGTTCACAGTAACTGCGCGATAAATTTAAAAAGTCAATGACTGATCAAGCAACCCTCGTACTGAAATATTGAATTTCATTAAGTCTATTCATCTTGTCATGTAATCCATAAATATATTGTGACAGAAATCCCAAATACGAAGAACGGATTGAAATGAGTAGCAGTGTGACGAGATTTCCAAATAGAAACAGACAAAAGAAGCGGCCGTAAGATATAAATTACCCTTACCAAGGACAAACAAAAGGGTAGACAGTGTAAAGGAAATTCCACGTCGTTAAGAATAAACGGAGCAGCTGCAGCTACCGCTGGCAAACGAATAATCAATTTATCCTTAAGCGCGTGAACAGAATGTTTGGGTCATCTACAGGTATAAAAAAAGCGGCAGCCGCTATCACAAGAAGAGAAGAGTAGACAACTTAGTGGAGTTAACATTGCTGTGAGCTGTGTGTTTTAGAAACGGATAAGCTGAGTGAAGCAGAGAATAATAGTGTACCAAAAAGAATTGTAAAATAAGCCATTAGCTATAGTAAAGAATTGTAATTATTGAAGACTTAATAAACGTTGAGTTAATTCCTGACGGTTAAGAGGCCAGATGAACAAATCTTGGGAGTTTTATTTAGCAATCCAGTGATCGTACTCGAAGGATTTGGGAAATCATCGAGAGTAGAAAAGAAAAACGTTACAATATGTTAAAAAATGATTTGTAACTATACGATTGATAGTAGTTCCGCAACTGGTTAACACTTGCTATTTTTCAGACTACGGGGAGCTCAGTTAAGTAATTTCGGTAGTACTTTGTCGACAAGTTCTATATTTCACTGCAAGACAGTAATATGTATTAGTAGTAGTATGTGGTCAGTAGGTAAAAATGTATTCTGTTTGTTAAAAATTTGACCTAGTTCATCTACTAGAATTATTCCAGTTTTTACAACTAGAGCTATACCAGTTTTATTAAGCCTTAAATGGAGTAAATAATACAGACTAATGTAGAAAAACGGTCGAGTATAAACTAGTTATACAAGTAGTACTCACCGCTCGTAACCTGTTTTATAATGCACCGTTTGGTATATATAAATACATGTCATTTGAAGGTATATACATATGTATAACGCATATTATTTTTTGTTACTCTAGAAAAATTTTCTATCATTTATCAAATTTCCAAAAATACATATAAAATAAATGAAATTATGAGTACGATTATTCGTTTAAGTGACATTTTATTTTAATTGCGCCTTCACCAAAAGCGCAATCACAACAATAAACAATGGAATGTTATTTTCGTTGTTTTCTTTTTTTAATATTTTATTTTTCCTACGTTTCTCGATCGCTTTTTCTCGTTTTTTTTTTTATCTATAAACAAGTGTACATATATATATGTAGGTACCTTTATTTATTGAACAATTGATTGAAAAGGGGTTTGTTTTTATAGCTGTCAAAAGAATTATACATAAAAGCAAACGGAAAAAAATGAAACAAATACGCAAATAAATGTCTGACTGGTGACAATTGAGCTGCCAAGGCTTTTGTATGAGCGGGTCTGATGACAACGCAGCGACGTGTGTGTGTAAGTATTTTTGGGTAAACGCCTGAAAGTATGTGTACGCTTGAGTGCTTGCATTAATGCGTGCTAGTATTTTCGATAGCTTGTCATGTTTCTTTGTTTCTTTTTTTTTTTCCTTTTCGTACGACTTGTTGCTAACGTGTGTCCAGTAAGTAAAATTCTATCAATAATTTTTTTTTATGGGAGTTGTTTGTCTCAGTTGATAAAAGGTTAAACTTTTTGTTATGAAAAATATTGAAAAATATTTTTGCCACACAATAAAAAAATATTTTCTTGCATTGTAAGCCCAAAACGAAATAAAAATAATGCTACAGACGATTTCTGTAAGCATGACATTTTGTTTGCTATATGTTCCTTAAAATCTTAACATAGCTTCCATCATAATTTTTGACAAATATCACAAATACTGATACTTTTGCCACAGTGCATAGGTATAATATAAAGTTCATTGTTTTAACATTGTGGCGAATATGCAAAACGTATGCCAGATGAAAGAGAGAGGCTGGCACGATCTAGGGCGTGAAACGAGAACTTTCGTTATCGAGATCAATTTGATTATTCCAAGCATTAGTTGCGAACAATTGATACAGTATAAAAGGGCGAAGTACAACTGCAAAGCTCAACAGTCTTAAAGTGAACTCGTTGGTGATAACCCTACTGTGAAGTAGAAATAGTACATTGTGCAGGTTTTAATATAAGTGATTGTAATTAGTGAAGTAAATTGTTAGTTATTGAGTAATAAAGTAACATTGAGCATTTTTTTTTTCAATTAAAAAACTGAAAACATAATTGGCGACTTTTAGTTAACAATATAGTGATCGGAATCGAAAGATAGGAGAAATCATCGAGGTATTTTGGCGAAATCGCAACAATATTTTAACAGTTGCATCGAATAAATACCAAAAATGATTATTGAAAGATATGAAATTATAAATAATAATAATATTTAAGGCAACCCGAGTACTCGAATAGTTAGATAAAATTTTATCTGCCATTCGGAGGCGGCTTAGAATAAACTACACGTTTGTCCATAGTATAGTACAGTTTTATGAAATCAACTCAATAAGTGGACTCAATGATATCTTCTTAAAGACCAGTGAATTTATTTGTCTAAAATTATATCCGTTAGTAGAGGTATAGCCTCTTACATTGACATCATGTCCTAAGCTTGCGCATGGTTAATACGAGTATATACGATTATATTGGATATAAAATAAGTCCCCAAGGTTTTTGTCACGAGGTGGTGTTAATACTATTATTTCAGGCAACACTAATCCCAGAGTATAAAAATAATACGTGTTTGAAAGCGGAAATTTCATGTATTTTATTTTTCTTTTTTTGAAGACAGTTCTGTTAATCGTTATTTATGTGAAAAATTATTTTGGTTTGAAAATGAAAATGGTTCAGAAAATTAAGATATAAGTATATCTTGGTTTTTACTATGAAAAACGTAAAAGCACTTCAAAATTGTGCGGAAAAAATTGTGTTATTTAGGTTGAGAATGCTTAAGTGATTGCCGGATCCTGGAGTAATCTGCTAAAAGGCTACGGAAGCTAACACCTTATGTGCCGAAATATCAGAAAGAGTTTAGTTCTTCAAAAAAAAAAAAAAAAAAGAAAAAAAAAAGATTCTAAAATACATATTTTGAAACAAAATGTTGACGTTTCAATTTTTTAATATTGAAATACATTACGGAAGCAAATAATAAAAAAACAACAATATTTAAAAATATATATGCAAAATTATTCCTTTTTTTATTATAATTTTAAATATATGATTTTTAAACTAGTGAAACGTTTAAAAAAATCTTTTATTTTTGCATCTTGTGAAATAAGGACTTTTTTTGGCAGTCACACAAGCACATTTTCGTCGCCAGAAGGCAAGTAATGTCAACCTATCCAACAATATTTCTCACATGAAGTAAATACCCACATCCACATTTTACAGTAGGAGTTCGACCGAAAATCGCTGTAGTGATTATAAAGCGCCGTCCTAAGTTAAAATTTACATATATCTACCAACTTATATGTATATAAATATAGGAGAACACCTAAAAATAATATAGGATGGAATAAAAATAACAATACAACAGTAAAAACAACAATTTATAACTTCTACTTACCTTTAAAATAAAACAAAGTGTATACATATACATTTGGAAAACTAATTATACCTATATATCAAGTCTGGGTAAATATTTGATCCTGTGTCCTTTTGAATTTTTCCTTCTTAAAGGAAGCTTAAGAAGCAAATAATAAATATATGAAAAAATTTCGCGCAAATTATCAAATAATGCTATAATGACATATTTATTGCTTTCTTTAGATCCTTTGGTGGCTCTAAATAGAAAAAAGTGTTATATAGAAATGCGGTGCATAATACAAGATAAAAAAATATACATATACAGCCTAATGGCGCAGACTAGAATGCCTTGTCCTTCATCAATTGCAAAGTTAAAGAATTTTTAATTATATTGATTCATTCGTTTTCTATTACAAAACTTCCAAAAAGGAACATGTTGGTTGAAATTTCTAACTCAAAGCGACATTTACATTGAAAGTATCAGAGCTATCGAAAAATAAATGACTTTTCCAAATTTATACTTAATAATTTATCAAAGGTGCAAAATTCATTCAAATCCATCCATAATTTTATTTTTGCCCACATCACATACGAGAAGGAGGCAATGTGCGTAGGCCTTGTTTATCCAATATTTATGTCAAATCCTGGGAACTTTTTTTTATCTATTACAGTGTCATGCCAGATGATGAAAATAGCATTTGTGAATTTTTGAATAGAAATTCGTTCGTAATGAGGGTTTTGTGAGTTCGTTGGTTATCGTTTTTTCACAAATCTGGTCTTTTTCGAATTTGCTCAGACAATATACTTTATTTACCATCTTCTTCAGGTGTCCCTCAAAAGTTGGTCGATGTCAAATGCGAATATTTAAAACATTTCCCTTTTCTATTAGGAGGATTAGAAGAAATTTATTTAAAATGAAATTTGATTTTTTCATAATCCACTGGAGTTATATTGAACTCAAGCCTAGTAAAATGGTTGATAACATTCAAAAACCAGCTTTTTCTATCGATTAAGCCGTAAAAAATATTCAAAACTACACGTATAGCCTTCTCCATTTTCCAAAATAACCGTCAATAAAAAGCATTTTAAATAATATTTTTTCATGAATTTTTTTTTCTTTATTATAAAGTTTTAACCTTGGAATTATATGCGAGACATTACATCATTTAAATGGCAGCCTCATGAATTTTTGGAAACCTCGATCCGTTTGAGGTAATTTTCGACCACTTTTTGGCACATTTGGGCGGTATCTCAGCCATAACTTGTCGAATGTTGATTTTCAAGTGCTTAAGAGTAAAGGGTGGCCAAATGACATCGCTAATGCAAGAGATTACGCTGCCGGGAATTTCTCTTGCAATAAAGTCATCTTCGCTGGTGCTCTATGGGATGTGACACCATCTTGTTGGAATTACATATTGTCTAATTCGTGTTCTTCAATTGCAGGCCAAAACGTTATCATTCGATTCCGAATTGGCAGTGACTGTCTTACCGTTATCGTATTCAAAGAAGTAAAGTCCGGATCAAAAAGAGCCGCAGAGAGTAAATTTTTATTATTATTTGAGGATTCTCGGAGCAGCAAAGGCGACAATTTTGCTTATTTACGTATCCACCGAGTGAGAAATGTGCCTCGTCGCTGAAGAAAATTTTGTTACAAAAATTGCTGTCCACTGCTTGTTATTCAAGCACGACGTTCCTATGGCGTTGTGAATGGTTAGCTGTCTTCAGTTGTTGTGTTAGTTGGAATTTATATGGATGAAGTTGTAATTCCAATTGCAACATGCGCCATAATGTGCAGTAAGAAAGTCCCAGCTCTTGAGAACATCGAGAAATATACACATTCAGGTCTTCGGCTACACATTCACTTACAGCAGCGATATTTTAGGTGGAACGGGAAAAACGATGATGTAACGGCGTCACAACATCTATAACCGACCTAGTTTCTGCAATTTTCTTTAAAATTTTGCCAATTGCTTGAGTAGTTGCACCTTGATCTCCTCTTAAAGCATGGAACGTGCCCACGTTTGAATCACAACTTTTCTAGTAGGTTTCAACAATTTTAACGGTCTATTTTCATAAATGCCTGACTCCTAACTAAAACAAGATATGTTTGCTTTGACTGATATCAAAATACAGTCCCGTACTTTCGAAGCCACTAAATGGATGACCCTTTATAAGCGCTTAAATTCAATCGAACTTCGATTGTTACATTTCAGTTAATTATTGGCACCGAAAATCAACGAAATTGTCCACAAAATACCGATTCATTCAGATATGTGGATCTCGTTCAAAAATCTGCCAAAAAAAGCATTCTAATGATGTGAAAATTTGTATGTTGCTTACGTAAATTCATACAAATATTGACACTGATAATCATCACAATCGAAATTGAATTTTGCAATGCAATTCTGGGTTTTAAGGGTAATAATTTTTTAAGTATTTTTTTATAAACTAAGCTACCAAAGATGTGATAATAAATATTGGCAGCACCACTAAGGTTATGAAGGAGGTCACGTCTCATTTTAAGACGAAACACTAAGAAAAATTTATCGACGACTTATGAAAGGTAATGAAAATAAATTGATTCGGATTGAAGGGAAATATATATCTCATTACTTTATTAAGATAAAATTTTACTTAACGTGGCTCTCATCCATTTTTTGTTTCATTTAGAAATTTCTGAATGTAATTTTTTCAAACATTTTAGAACAACTTCTACTGCTTCTGCATAACAAAGATTGCAAAATTTTGATTCTCTTCTTACCCTTACGTATCGCAGCCAAGTACTATATATCTGAGTCGAAAATACAAACCCTTAATGAAAATGTTTAAATTTCAAAATATCGAATAAATTCCACTCAAATCCACATATGAATAGAAATCAACAACAATAATAAAAGCTTACTAAATACTAAAAGTTAATGTGCAGCAAAAGCATAAAACTACTTACTAATAGCTCGTAAGGGCAGACATTTATGTGACATTCGAAGTTGAATTTTTCAAAAGCAATCAAGAGAAAAACAGCCACAACAACAGCAAGAAAAAGCAATTTAAGCGTGCAAATTACCACAACAAGTTACTCACTCGCTTGCCTTGTCAACGAAAAAATACAGTAAATATTTAAAAATGTATATATAACAGGTCAATTGAAAAGTCCACGGCCTGCAACATAGATGATATAAGAAACAATTAAATCCAAATAGATTTTTAGGTAGCCCTAACCTTAGAAAAAAACGGATGTATAAATTTGATAGCTGTCAGATCATTGGTTTGTGAATTATAGCATTTTGAGTGAAGCAACATTTTTTATTGGGAAAAAATGGATAAAAGAGAATTTCGGATGTTGATAAAATATTGCTTTTTGAAGGGAAAAATACAGTTTAAGCAAAAACTTGGCTTGATGACGAATCAACAGTCAAAGATTGGTATGCTAATTCTTAGACGTTTTGAACTGAGCAAACGGTGAACGTAGTGGATGCCCGAAAATCCACAAAATGATTATGAATATCTGAGTATGAGAAAGCTCTATGAAAACTGGGTGCCGCGCGAGCTCACTTTTGACCAAACACAACGGCGAGTTGATGATTCGGATTAGTGTTTGAAGATGTTCAAGCGTAATAAACCCTAGTTTTCGCGTCGATATGCGCCAATGAATGTAACATGGCTCCATCATTTCACTCCGAAGTCCAAGTAACAGACATCCGAGTGGACTGCATAGATGAACTTGCTCCATAGCGTGGAAAAACGCAACAGTCAGCAGGCAAGGTTACCGTGTCTGTATTTTGGGATGCGCACGAAATAATTTTCTTCATTGACTACATTGAAAAAAGAAAAACCGTCAACAGCGACTATTGCACAGCGCTATTGGACTGTTTGAAGGGCGAAATCATCGAAAAACGACAGCATTTGAAGAAAAAGAAAGTTCTGTTCCACTAAGGCAATGCACCGTGTCAAAACTTAGTGAAATCGATGTCAAAATTCTATGAATTAGCGTTCGAATTGCTTCCGAATCTACCATATTCCCCAAATATGGCCTCCAGCGACTGTATCCTGTTTTCAGATCTCAAAAGATTGCTCGCTGGGAAGAAATTTTCGTCGAATAAAGAGGTGATCGCCGAAGCTGAGGCCTATTTTAAAGCCAAGGGCAAATCGTACTACAAAAATGGTATCGAAAAGTTGGAGGGTCGCTATAATCAGCATATCACCCTTGAAGGGAACTATGTTGAATAAAAAAAATTAATTTTGCCAAAAAATGTCTTTTACTATGGTAGGCCGGGGACTTTTCAATTGACCTGTTAAACGAGTATCTATGTACTTATATATAATGTATATATGTAAGTACATTCATGTGATTTCGTCAAAATAAAACCACTGCAACTGAGGCAACAACACGTTTGAATGCCGTGACTGTGGCTTAAGATGCTCCCGAAGGGCACAAAAGCCAACAGCAGGGTCGCAATATTTAATATGTTAAGGTTGCAAAAGCGGGTCAGGGAAACCTAGAATGCGCGCCCGCCAAAGAACATAACACTTTAAAACATACGCCACCACACAAACACATGTGCACAAATATACATAACATATGTGCCTCTGATTTTATATATTTATATGTACATAGAAATGAGCGTCATGGTGAATGGATAATGTGCACAGCATTCAAATGGCAAATAGCATTAAAAGGGCCCAAGTGAGAGTGTAAGTGCAAATGTATGTATGAATGTAGGTGCGCTGGTATTAAAAAACACTTGAAAAGTGTTATAGCGATTTCGCTGGCAAGAGTCATGTTGTGCGACATACATAAATACATACATAGCCATAGCGAAAAAAAGGAATAAAGGTTAAAAAAAAAATTGTTAATGGCATTCGCATTCGTAGTCGCATTAGACAAATCCCAATGCGTTTCATATAGAAGCAAACAAAAAGAGAAATAAAAAATGTATGCTGAAAATTAAGAATAAACAAAAGTGCGCGCGCTCGTCTAACTTTAGCCATTCCTGTACAGCTAAACTAGTTTTTCCACTTTTCAGAATCTCAATTAAAGCATTTAATGATTATATTTAACTTTTATTACATATTTTAAATTCTAAAGGTTTCAAGTCATTTTTTCGTACTATTTTTACTCTCATTTTATGTCTTAGTTTTGGTTGTATTTTTATTTTTATTATAATTTTTTTCTTTAAATTTTATTTATATTTATTTATTTTATAATTTCATGTGCATGAAATGGTATATTAACTTTGGTCCGAAGTATGTAAGTAACAGACGAAAAAGAGATAGATCCACCGAAATTTTTGTTGAACTCATCAGAGTAACGAGCTATTTGAACACAAACTAGTCCCTCAGTTTTTATGGCATTTTAACCAAACGTAGCGACTAGATGAGACCACTATAGCATATATATTACAGATTTTTCAGACTTGTGGTTTTGGTTCATAAATAAAGTTAAAATGAGCGTGAAATTTGGTGTTCAATGCATGTAAATTCAAATAAATATTGATACTAAAATCCTTGGAATCGGAAGGCTCTATCAAAAAGCCTCCATATAACCGGTTTGTTCAGATATGAGGCTTTCGTTAAAAAGCCGTCATAAATATATCTAAAAGCGTGAAACTTGGTATCACACAGACGCAAGCTCAAGTTGATATTGACACTTAAAATCAACGATATGTAATTTTGCAATTTGAAATAAATTTAATATGTTCATGAATGGTATAAAGATTTCGAGATCTGGGTATAAAGCCCAGATCTTCTTTCGTTTAATTTTTATTTTCAATATGTATTTATTTCTATTAAACTATCTGATTTTGCCTAATAAATTTTTCCATTATTTAGTACTAATTATTTATTATAAATAGCTTTTGCACTGAAGCTCACAGCTTTCGTCATATTAAACTTTGATGATTTAATCGACAATTTATCTGAAACAATTTGTCATAAATAATGCATGATGTACACTTCGATTAATCCCACGGATAAGATCTCCTGTGGTATAGATCAAATTTGTCTTTAATTTTCTTAGTAGACATGACGAGTTCACTACATGAGTATACTCCCTGGTTCCAAAAGTGTCGCAGTCATCCGAAGTCAAGTTCAAGATGTGAAAAGAATATTCTTCAAGTCCACATCTCAAGCCAAGTGCAACGCTAATTATCATTTAAGTGCTTATTTCTATATGGTCTTTACCTAATAAAAAATTTTCTTTGGTAAAAAAAGACATAAAAACCATTCATTTGCATCCAGCCTTATAAAGTAAAGCATTCAGTAGCTGTTTCAGTGATAGGAATAACCAATTTTTTCAACCATAATTGCACCAACAAAGTAATGACATACGTCTTGACATATATATGCACTGCTAGGTCTCCAAATTGTTAAAAGTACAAGTATAATTTAATAATCGAATTTCATCCATCAAGTTCCACTACTAATTTTGTTAGCAAACGCTCTGCTTACTTATACAGATTATTTGGAAAACAACTTAATCATCGCCCATCTTATCATGTAATTTGGTGATAATTGTTTAGATAACGTAGGTAAGTTAAAGTCGCTTCTCGTAGGAAAAAGAGTAAGCCATGTAATGAGCTTCGTTCTCATCCTGCTAGTGGAAGAAGAGATAGAGGAAGACCTCCAGTCCGTTGGAAAGATCAAGAAGATGGTAGTGTAAGTCCACTTAGCATTTCCAATTGGTGTCGACCAGCCAAGGAATGATTAGTAAGACTGATGATTCGCATACAATGACCTAAGGCGTGCCTACGCCAATTAACAAAAGAAGCTCTCGATAACGATGTCGGTTTCCACCACCTTTAGGCCATATTATTTCTGTTGCAAAAACTGGACCATCTCTCAACTGATTTTATTATTCTAACTTTTTTACTTTATTCACTGTTTTTTAGCCAAGTTATAACCATCTATGGATATACTCTAGGGGTGCCAAGATGCTTATGGTCTAAGTCAATTTTTTTCGTAGCGATCTCTACCCCAGCTCAAGGATATTCATTCTCTTCCGCTGTGCTAGTTTTGTAAATTAGATTTTTTGAGTTTAATTTCAGCATGACACTGACCATAACTGTATTCCTCCAACTGTTTTTGTTTCCGAAATCAAATGTTTTACTTACTCTAATTTGTTGGCGTTGCTGGAATTTTCAGAGATAGGTCTGGATTGGTATAGGAATGGGGTAGTACGTTATTTCTTTTTCGCCTCGAAGCAAGCTTATAACATTAAAAACTGAATAATTATATAACATATTAAAATATATATAATAAGTAGCAGACCCGGCCACACGTTGTTGTGGTTTTCTGTATTATCTCAAATTTTTATTCTAATTGGTATAGCAAATAGTCTTTAAGTTTATTCGTTTCTAAAACATACAGCTCGGTGCAATGTTAACGCCACTGCGTTTTCTATTCGTCTTCCTGTGAGAGATACTGCCGCACTTTTAATACTTGAGAATGACCAAAGCATTCTGCCGCTCTGTTTATACCTAACGATGGTCCAAACATTCCATTGATTCGTCTCTTGCAGTAGTCGCTGACGCTCTTTTCGTCTGTCCTTCGTACCTGAGATTTCCGTCGCAATATTGTAATATTGTTCAAGCTACTTATTTATTAGATCGTTTCGTCAATTCACTTTAAAGTCTTTTATGAAAATGTCAATATGAATGCTTCGGAGTAAAGCAAACGCAGCTTTCGACCACAGAATAATTACATGATGCAGCGAACAAAATACGCACGGACCTATGTCGGTCGGTTATTCCTTTCCCGTAAAGAAATTTTTCAACCAAATCGAACTTATTTCCTGATCCGTTCCATTTCCGCGAAACAAGAGTATTTCATTTAGACATATCATCTACAATTTTAACCAAATCGAAGCATAAATCAATCCTTTTTATAAATTAATTCGGTCCACTGCCTGGAAATCATCCTTTACGTGAATCGATCCATATATAAGATTACCAATAGGTCAGGTCATGGTCCACCTCCTGGAGTGAAAAGTATCGTTAATACTAATCTAAGCAAACAGTTACCTATGTTCCAAATTTCAAGCAAATCGAACCATAAATAAGATTTGTTTAAAAGGGTCAGTATCCGATCCACTTCCGGTATGAAAACAAGTTAATAACTTATTCGCGGTCTTAGCGAGTATATGTACGAACTTTCAATAAAATTGGTTTAGCCGTTTTGGGGGAGTTCGAGGACAAAAACTGTGTCACTATTTTCTTAAAAAAAAAAAAAAAAAAATTCAAATTTAAAGGGGAACGTTTAATATCGTTCTTTGGCATTTGTTTTTTTTTAAAGATTATCACTTTCAAATGTTGGCCGCGGCTACGTTTCAGACGGCCCATCCGTTGAGTCCAATTTTCGAAGACTCGCTCGAGCATTTCGACTGGTAACTGGCAAATGATACCCGTGATGTTTTGCTCCAAGGTCTGAATCGAAGCGAGTTTCTCCGCATAGACTTTAGACCTTACATATACCCACATAAAAAAGTATAACGGTGTGATATAACACGATCTTGGTAGTCAATCGACCGGCCTAAAGCATGAAATTATCTGCTCACAGAAGTATTCTCTCAGTAAATCCATTGATTGATGCGATGTGTGGGAAGTGGCGATAACGGTCGCCATTGCCGGTTACGTTCTCACCGGCATCATTTTTGAAGAAATATGTACCGATGATTCCACCGGCACACAAATCACACCAAACCGTTTATTTTTCTGCATAAAATGGCAGCTCTTGAATCTCTTCAGGTTGTTCTTGGTGGTATTTTTGCTTATTTACATACCTATTGAGCCAGAAATAGGCCTCATTACTGAACAAAATTTGGCTCGAAAACGTCGGATCTTCTTGGAACTTTTCAAGAGCCCATAGGGGCGAAGCGATGTCGCTTGGGAAGGACGAGCGGCTTCAGTTATTGCACGAGCTGTATTTTGTACGCTTTCAATTTAAGATCTCGAGATAAAATGCGCCAAGTCGTTCCATACGTCAGCCCCAGTTGCTGTAAACGGCGTCGAATCGACTCTCCACCGTCTTCGTGTACACTCTCAGCTACGGCCGCTATATTTTCTTCACTGTGTGCTGAACGTGGTCTTTTCGATCAAATATCTCAAGATGGTTGATGGTGTTGTGAGCAGTACGATCAGTAGGCCGATTATGTCGACCATAAGTTGAGCGAAGCGCGCGAAACACATTCTTTACAGAACGTGAATTTTCGGAATAAAGTTGAGTGATTTGTAAACGTTGTTCAGGCGTTAGTC
Source organism: Neoceratitis asiatica (assembly GCA_030068015.2). Lineage (NCBI taxonomy): Eukaryota > Metazoa > Arthropoda > Insecta > Diptera > Tephritidae > Neoceratitis > Neoceratitis asiatica. Next base: position 51,593,271 of record CM061525.1, read on the forward strand.
TTTTCACGATGAAATGCCAAACATGATTTACGTGTGATCTATCAAAAAAAGGATATATATATATATATATATATATATATATATAAGTACAATATATGTACTCGTTTAAGAGCTTTCTAGTTTAAAACTTTTAAGAGTGTTTTATTTGTAAAGAATAGAAATATTTTTTTGTTTGAGTTAAGCAAATTTTTCTTGTTGCCTGCTTATATAATTATTAATATCCAGCAAGAATATTAATTAAAAGTGAATACAAAAATTTCATATATTTTATTATTTTCATTACGTAACAATTAATGTTCATGGATTTTTGATGAGGTAATAATTAATCATAATAAAAACAGTGGAGAAAGTTTATCACTAAAGAGAATAAAATGTTTTTTCTATATGGCGAATAGCAGAAAAGCATGCATACAATTTTGTTCAAGCATCCAGAAACTGAGATTTATTTGCAGGCAATAGAGAGATAATATTTGTAACAAGGAATTTTTTTTTTGGACGAATTCACGCGAACCATATGCAATATGTGTCAAACCCATATGTGAGCTGAAAGTAATGTGTGGAAGCGTACCACAAGCCACAAGCCACAGCGAAAACCAAACGCGTGATTGAAAAGCAAAAAGATAAAAAAAAGAAAGAAGGAAAATAGAAAAGAAATAATAATAAAAATATTACTCATACGCCATAGTGGTCAGATGTTAAGACGTTGTTTGCCTAAGTTTTGCCCATCTATGTATGTAGATATATTAAAAAATAAAAATATACATAAGTTTATATGTATACATATGCTTTTATTAATTAATTACTTACAGCCAGCCAAACCACTCATTTAGTTTCTTCAAATATCTCTTGCCCGTTTGCTTTGCTAAATTCATTTGTGTGAGCGTAAACTTTTTGCTTGATGCTTGCGATAAAGTTCTTTTCAAGCATTTCAAAACTTCTTACGAAAACATTTCTCACACCAGCGTGCGTACTTTCTCCCCGCTGCTGTCTGCTAGCTTAATCCCATAATTCACCCTTGTGCAGCAAGTGATTGTGAAGTGAAATCGCATATGTAATCAAATCAAATATTTTCCCAAACACACTCAGTTGCTCAAAGCGTTTCTCGGCTTTATACTATGCACACTTTTATAAATGAACACACACATATTATATTCACATACGTATGTGACCATTTTTACTAGCTTAGTTTTTATAGCGTGTGCTTGCTGGCATGTCTAAATGTTATTATCGCTTAGTGATTAACATGTGTGCTCGACGCATTCTTCACTTCTAACATTTGGAAGATTAATTTTATTTCTCCCACTGCTTAACTGTCTTTCAGTTTTCTTTTCATAAATTCCTTTCGTATCTAGCTTTTACTTTTTATACATTTCATATGCAGAAGAAGAGATAAACGCACCGAAATTTATACCGATTTTATCAGAATAACGAACTGAGTCGACTTAGCCATGTTGTCCGTCTGTCCTTCTATCCGTATGTCTGTTCGAACGCAAATTTGTCTCTCAGCTTTAGAGATATTTGAACCAAACTTGTTATGCAGATATACCTTTCCGTACGTTAAAGCGATCATTTGTCGTAACCGGCCAGATCGGACCATTATAGCGTATATGCGATCGAATTTTCAGATTTGAAATTTTAGGCCATAAATCCGTGAAGAAAATCGTGAAATTTGGTATACTGTACATACATAATGGATTGCCTATTGGCTCTTAAAATCATCGAAATCGAATGACTATAACATATAGCTGCCATTCACCGATTTATTCAGACTTGAGGTTATGGTCAAAACTCAGTCAAAAAAACATCTATGAGCGTGAAATTTTGTATCCTACAAAAATAAATAAAAACAAAAATTATATTGAAAATCGACATGTTCGGACTACTATATTATACAACCCTCATACAACCGATTTGTTAAGATATAAGAATTTGGGTCCAGAATCTGCCAAAAAAGCTTCTAGGAGCGTGAAATTTGGTATTCTACAGACATAAATTCAAGTTTATATTGACATTGAAAATGAAATATGGCAATTTGCGAATAATTTGATTTGTTCATGAAATGTATAAAGACTTCGGCTCGACCGAAGACATTCCTGCCTACTTTTATGCATTCAGCGCTTGTCTCTCACATACGTATATGTGTAAGAAAATGTTTATATGTGTGTATATGTAGTTAAGTTTGTACGCATGTAATGCAATGTATGAAGATTTAATTAAGCACAACAACAACAAGTGTAATACCAATTTCTATCATGCCTCATCGGCCAGCGTCAAGCATCATTGACAGCGGTACGCCATGGGTGATCAGCCAGCATGTAATGCTTATCATTAAATACACATACGTATATATGATACATGCCTGTGTGTGTACAAACCGATACTTACACATAAATATCTATACTTGCACATCTGTCCATGGCTTAATACAATTAAGAATCAATTCACGCAGTTAATTACAATTTTATTGCGAACAATGACAATTATTTTGGCAGCATTGGCTGCCGTTGCTTAAGTGTTTGTGGGTGTGTGTGTGTGTTTGCTTTCATGGTTTATTTCCCATAGCAATATATATTGTGAATGCTGTTTATGTGTGTATACATATATATAACAAATGTAGCTGTTAATGTACATTTAATATCAATAATCATCGCTCACAAGTATACTTATTCACTTAGTTACACATGTTCACAGGCAGATATAATAATATATGTACAAGCAATAGAACGAACTAATCAAATCACTATTTAATCAATTTGGTTTGGCAGATTAATTCGAATTCGAAAATAAATGAAAGTTATACAAAAAGAAATAATTAATCAAAAACAGCTTAGATTTTCATGAATATTTTCCTCAATATTCATTAAAATTAATTTTCAAATATATTTATTACTCATTGGCATCTTCCTAATTTAACAAAATGTTTACTTATACGAAACAGAACCTCTATGCAAATGGTTTCATATATAAAATATTTTCCATTCAATGAAACATTTTTTGTGGCGAAAAGTAATTATTTGGCAATAATATGCAACAGTATCACCCTTTTGAGCTGTAAATGAAAAAATCCTTTCTTGAATGACATTTAAATATTATTTTGGTTGAAAAGTATATTAACTGTGCAAAAAAATGTTCGTCTTTTGTCCTAAGTTTTATTTTATGATATTCCTGTTTATTTTTCACAAAAATGAAAGAATTTTAATACCGCGCGATAAGATTGGGGTGTAAACGCTTACACAGTGACCTTACATGCCACTCAAGGATAAACAACGATCAGATATTTTTTGCATGCTTAGGAAAAATGAAAATATCATAAAGAAGGTGTAGATACGAGTATGAAGCTAATCTTACATCTCACGATTCCTGTTAAGCCTACGATGTCTACCTGTTGCTTGTAGTTATTGTAAAACATGTTTGGAAGGTGTGGAATTTTTAATAAAATAATGAACCAAATAACAGACATATTAGTTTTTTTATTTCTATATGCATTTAAGATTGGTATAAAGGAGATTTATAAAATTTGCAATCAATAACATATTTCATTGTGAATACTAATAAAAGGGTTAAAAATGCAAAACCAATGGGATATCTTTACCTTTAACTCTTCGTACTCATGTCATTCGGATACTTTCTCTATTGCCTGCAAACGCGCTTCGCTTCCCTCCTCTACTACCTTATTTAATTAAGGCAGCAGCTTAATTAATTTTTAGAGTATTTTAAATTCATAATAAGAAAAATATATAAATATTAACATATATATAATAGGCTGAATATATCTCTTCTTCTTCTTTGACGTAGGCACCGCTTATGCGATTATATCCTCATCAATAGCGCGCCACTCGTTTCTTCTCTTTGTTGTTTGGCACCAGGTCGCTCTTCACCTAATACTTCCAACAGAGTGGAGGTCATCTTCATCCTCTGCGTCCGTCAGCGGATACTCCATCGAATATTTTCAAAGCTGGAGCGCTTTTATCCTTTCGCTGTCTCTTGATTCGCTGAACTATGTCATAGCCGTCGTATAGCTCATACAGCTCATCGTTCCATCGTCTGCGGTATTCACCGTTGCAAATGAGCAAAGAACTATTCTCTTGAAAACTCCTAAAGTCGACTCATCGGATGTAGACATCGTCCAGGCTTCTGAGCCATATGTCAGGACGAAAATGATGAGCGACTTTTAGAGTTTGGTTTTGGTTCGTCGAGAGAGGACTTTACTTTTCAATTGCTTACTCAGTCCAAAGTAGCACCTGTTACAAGAGTGATTCTGTGTTGGATTTCATTCTGACATTGTTGGTGTCGTTAATGCTGGTTTCCAGATAGACGAAATTATCTACGACTTCGAAATTGAAGAAATCACACGATAAAGAGTTTCCTTGTCTGAAACCTCGTTTGGTATCAAACGGCTCGGAGAGCTTCTTCCAAATTCTGACTGCGCTTCTGGTAATATCCAGGACAGTTAACAAAGCCGTATGAGTTTTGTGGGAATATAAAATTCAGAAACAGCGGCGTAGATGCAGTTCCTTATCGTGCTGTCGAAGGCAGCATGAAAATCGATAAAAAGGTGGTGTGCATTGATTCTTTTCTCTCGGGTCTTCTCCAAGATTTGGCGCATGATGAATATCTGGTCAATGATGGATATCCCAGGTCTGAAGCCACAGTGATAAGGACCTATCAGTTTGTTAACGGTGGGCTTTGATCTTTTACACAATACGCTGATAGGACCTTATATGCGATATTAAGAAGACTTATCCCACGATAACTGGCGCAGACCGTGGGGTCTCCCTCTTTTTGGATTGGGCGGAGCACAGTTAGGTTTCATTCATCAGGCATGCTTTCGTCCGACCATATTCTGCAAAGAAGCTGATGCATGCTCCTTGTCAGCTCTTCGCCGCCGTGTTTGAATAGTTCTGTTGATAAGCCATCGGCTCCCGCCGCTTTTTTATTTTTTAAGCGGGCAAACGCTATTCGAACTTCTTCATAGTCGGGTGATGGCACTTATATACCATCGTCATCGATTGGTAGTTGGTGTTCGCAATCTACGAGATTGGAGCAGTGTTCCCTACATACACTAAGTATGCTCTGGACATCTCTCATCAAATTACCTCCTTGGTCCCTACAAGCGTTTGCTCCCGTCTTGAAACCTTCTGTAAGTCGCCGAATTTTCTAATAGAATTTTCGAACTTTACCCTTGTCGGCCAGCTTCTCAAGCTCTTCATACTTATGCATTTCGGTGTCTTTCTTTTTTCGTCTGCAAATGCGTCTCCCTTCTCTCTTCAGCTCTCGGTATCTATCCCACCCCGCACGTGTTGTAGTCGATCGCAACTTTGCGAGGTAGGCAGCCTGTTTTCTCTCCACTGCAGTTCGACATTCCTCATCGTACCAGCTGTTTTTGCGGTATAGTTGAAAACCAATTGTTTCCGAAGCAGCGGAGTGTAAGGCTGAATATATAACAATTTAAAAACAAGTCGACAAAGGCATATTGCATATGAACTTCTTCCCTATGAACATCACATTTATTTCAATTATTTATTCATTGTAAAAAGTTAAAGTTAATTAAATATATTGATTTTGGGGAAGCGCTGGGCAGTTATTCATGTTTATATATTTCTCTGTCAATATTAACTGGAAAAATAATATTGATGAAAAAAATTTAATTTTAAGGTCTCAATGAAAATTAATTAAGAACTCGCCATTTTGCGACCAATTTAATGAGAGAACAGAAAACGCACACACATGAATTCATGTGACACATGTACTTATATATAAGTGTACCCAATGATATGTGGAAAGGTCAAAGCAAAGAGATTCACTTGTAAAAGTGAATAATAAAAAAAGAAAAAAAAATTGAATGAAAACGAAGTGAAATATTTAAATTGTCGCCCAGGGAAACAATTTTACCCGCACTGCGAGGCATTTATTGAACGACACTGAAATTTTATGAAACGTTGAAGCGTAAAAATGCAACAACTAAAAAAGCGCAATAATTTTTTTGTTGCCTTTTAATAGCCAACATTAACAAAAATAACAAAACACATATCGCGTACATACATACGTAAATATATTTTGATCATAAAAAAACAAACAGAAAAACATAAATATGCAGTGTCGGAAATTGTCGCAAAACCAAACAAAAAATGCGAAAAAAAATAAATAAAAAGTGACTTAAAATTAATAACCTTTAATATGATATGGCAAATTAGTGCTGTTACAGATTGCTTCATGCTTTGGAAACTGTGCAAATACAGTGCATCAGAGAATGTGCAGGCTTTCGAAATTTATTTTGAAATGCTTTTGGAAATGAATAGCCCAGTTAAATTAAACAAAAAAGTTCGACTGAAGTTATTATACTTCGTACCCAGCTGAAAGTTGATAGCATAGTTCAAAACACTATCCTTAATTAAATCTAAAAAGAATTCATCGATCTGAAAAAAATTTACACACAAATATAATTAACCACAAAAAAACGGGATTTTTAAGGATTTTATGTATTTTCAGTAAGTTTTATCATAAAATTATTTGGAAAAAAATTGCAGATCAGATGATAATCTATAAAATAATTTTTAAATTATTTTGTTCATAAAAGCCACCGTCCAAGTTTTAGATCCCTACAACAAGTGGGTTTGGCTGTGCGTTGATCCGCCAGTCACCCAAGGCAAAGAATTTCATACATAGAGATTTTTTTTGCGACCGGCGTAAATTTTTATCCAAGTGTCGGATCGATGGGAAGCTTATATGCTTTCTTGCACATGAAATAGTTATATTAACTATGGTCCGAAATATGCAATTAACAGAAGGCAAAGATATGTGTCCACCACAATTTATACCGATCTTATCAAAAGGACGAGCTGAGTTGATTTAGCCATGTCCGGCTGTCCCTCTATACGTCTGTTCATCTGTCTGTTTGAACACAAACTAGTCCCTAAGTTATTGAGTTATCTCAACCCTACTTGTTAATCAGATTCAGTGGTACATTTATACGCACACTAGTCGCAATCAAAAAGTTGGGACTACTGTAGCATATACACGAACGATTATTCAGAGTTTGAAAATTTCGGCGATATATATATGTAAATATATTTGGCGTTTGGTAACCGCTGACGCCATTTTTGGCCGAGGTCCTCCTCCAATTTGCGGTTTGTGTGTCATAAAGTCTTTTAGCAACAAATGGAGCGACCTACAGTTTATTCTAAGCCACCTCCCAATGGCCAATAGATCTTTTTATGAGCAATGCACTCGGAAGGTTTAAAATTCCCTGCCGAGGTGCGATTTTAGTCGGACCAGAACTGGAACTTTGGCTCTCCGAATAGCAGTATCCACGGCTAACTGTTCTACACATGTAACTTAAAATAAATATTGGTACTGAAAGTCATCAAAATCGAAAGACTATATCATGTAGCTTCATATATCCGATGTGTTTAGATATGATGTTTATATCAAAAAACCAAGCATTTAGGAGCGTGAGGATTGGTATTATATAGACAAGAATTTAAGTTAATGTTGACACGGGAAATCATCGAAATCAAGCTTTGTAATAAATTTAAATGAGAGCAATAAAGACGTTGGTAGGCACAATGACAACCCCTCTCTCTTTTTAGATCTCATTTATGATAGTATTTTGCGTCATTCTGCCAAATTTCAGTTGTATTTCAAGTGTTTAGAACTTATTTTGAAAATCCTATTGGCTTCAACTTGTTGAATGGCAAAAACCAATTTATAAACAAGTTAAATTCTGTGCAATTGTTTTTGTATATTAGACTTGTGAAACCATTTAACGAGTTAGAAGAGTTCTGTTCAATGTTGCAGTAGAAAGCTTTCTTGACAAACCAATGGAACAAAACTTTTTGCTAGGGGAACGTGTTCACAAATGACACCAGCCATTTTTACAAAAAGTTAAATATTTTTTTTTTTAATTCTGAAATTTTTTTTAGAGTCAAGAAACGAGAAAGTTCAAAATTTCAACGAAAAGGGTAAAAAGTAAAGATGAGAGCACAAATGTGGGGAGAACACAATTTTAATCTTTTTCTTACTGTTGAATATATTGAACTTACAATTTTTTTATATTATTCGCTTAATTTGTAATAAATTGGGAAACTGTTAAACATTCCGGCGTCTATTCATTTTTGTGTATTTTCTGATATATCGTTTGTAAACAGTTGTCAAATTTTAAGCTCATAGCAGGCTGAACTGACATGTTTAACGAAAATCTCCGTTTACTTAAAAAGCTCACTGGGTTTGAACATACTTTATGTTTGCCAACAAAAAAAAATTAAAAAAAATATTATGAATACTGTGCTGAAATTAAAAAAATTATATATATCGCCGGTAAATATCTCATTTCTCAAAATATCAATTTTATTAAAATATTTTTATATTTTTGAAATTGTATTTTTATTTTATCGAAAATCAGTTATGTATTATTACTGAAAAAATATGTTCACTCACTTTGCTTAGTTATACAGTAACTATATATTTGAGTATTGCATAGTGCATTTACTTATATGTAATACAAATACATAAAATTGCTGTGTACATGCTTATTAATGTTTATAGTGAGAAAAACGTATTTAAATTGGAGAAATAAAAAAAATAAACTGTTTTGTGGAAATGCTTGTATTTATATATATTCAGTTAAATTTATACGTAAAAATTTCGTGCAAAAATTCTGTTCGGTGTTTTAATATTGAAAATAGCGCGGTTTTGGTTTTTAAAAATATGCAGGCAACTATAAAAATAGGCCTTAACCATTGGGTGACAGCAGAAAGATTATACAGAGGGTGAATTATGTATTCGTATGCATCTAGACGGAACGATACTTAATACCATAAATACCGCGTTAATCAGCCCGTCAAAAGTCTTGGACACAGTCAATTACGCACTTCCCGTATCAGATATTACGGCTGGAGGTTAAGAGGTGGGCTATGATATCCCTAAGAGGCCGACAGTCAGCATTAGAATTTCGAGGTTACAATTCCGCATAGCGTTCTCAAGCCGTTATTGCTTAATTGTATATATTTTATAATTATATTTCGCAGATCTTATATGCGACTATCTTGCGACTCTAGTCACCTACTGGGTAAAGGAGTACCAGTTCGAACAGAAACTAATAGTCGATTACGTTAAAATTCCTACTGTAAGTAACCAATAGTTACTGGGAAACATATTTGATAGCCTGCATTTTTTCAATCCGCATACCATGGCGATTGTCACTGAACTACAGAACCACAACCTTCAAGTCGTTAACACCTGAGACTAGCGAGACGTACGCTAGTAGGATGCTGCTGTAAGGATCATATTTGCAGACACTTGCTGAAAACTGAACCATACATAACATCAGAAAGCCGTATGCGGAATCCAACCAACGAATATAGCAGATGAAGAACTTCAGCTGCCTAGTGAGATTCAAGTTATATTGACACAGCTGAGTACAACTGAAATACTTAACATGCATACAATGAGCTCCGGCCCGATAACAAAATTGTTGTGCTGCTAAGGGTGTTTAAAAAGCTGTTTCAACAACAATGACAAAATGAAAGGGCTAGATTTCTTTTTCCTCAAGGTTGAAATTTGGCTCGATATTTTTTTCAGTACCTTATAAATAGTAATATTCATATCAAATCTAAAGCACTTTTGCAGTTTCCCAATTTTTAGAACTTTCATACAAATATACTAATATATGTGATTGAATAATATTGGCGGCCACAATAATAAGTGGTTGGCATTGAGTACTACCATTCGAAAGACCAGGATCTCTGCCCAACATCCAAAATATTTTAATTCTATCAACATTCAAAATAATTTTTTCTAATTGCATCGCTCCTCGGCAGAGAATGTCAAACTCTCCGAGGGTATTTCTGACATGAAATAAAAACTCCTCATAAAAATCCATCGACCGTTCGGAGATGGCTAAGTATAAGCTGTAGGTCCCTTCATTTGTTGCAAAAAAAAATCTATAGAAGGAAGACCACAAATAGGAGAAGCTTGGACGAATAACCATTTCAGAGGTTAAAAGCACATTTGCTGAAAATATTCGACAGATGTCGAAACTACGTAGTTTTTTTTAATCAAGGGCTCGATTCAAATGTTCGAAATGTTCGTTATATGCTTACGGTGCCATAGATTATTCCTCGCATCCATCATATTTACGCTCGGTTCGGCTTTCAATGTGTTTTCCGGTGAAAAAAATTATTTTTCCTTAGTAAAATTAATTTTCGATAAAATTCCTCGCCTTTAGTTTTATTTAATTCTCGACATCTAATTGTATTCTTTATCTTAATTAATTAAATGATTTATTGGTATATATAAGTAATTTGGTTGGCTGGTCAAAAGGAGCTGTTGAGGATTTGACTACTGCACAAAAATAAATAAAAAGTGTAGAAATTGATGAAATAACTACAAAAATTACATAAATTGCTTTATAAGCTTGCTTTAATACGTTTGAAAATTAGTCTTCCTCTTGTTTCTCGCGAAATATATATGAGACTATTTATTTCGCTCAGAAACCTGTGTTGCCGTGCTTTTGTAGTTGTTTAAAAACTTTAGAAATAGGCTGTAGAAAATGGACTTTTTTTCGTTCGAAGTGCGTACTGCTTCGTAAAATTTTTTTTCGCGCATCGTTGTTTTGAACTTTTTTGTATAAAGTTTTTGGTTTTCGTAAGAGCTGCATACCGACCTTAAGGCTGCAACAGTGAGCAGCGCAAAATATATAACGTTTCCATCGACTTAAGGTCAGACAGAGATAGTGCTGAAGCATTTCCTCTTATTCTCTGCATGCTTTGTCCTCAAATCATTCCACCTTATGCCTTAGGGGGCATTAGCACATGTCTTACGTCTTATGTTGGAAGTGCTACAGGAACTTAAGTATTTTGTTGACACAATTAATTGCATTGTCACTTGGCTGTCCAGCAGAAGCCCAATATTTTTTCACCCTTAAAGCGGTTTGCTCATTTGACTCCTTCTATAGTGTCAAACGTTTGTGCCTATTTTATGTTTAGTCCGATTATTATATATATAAATATTTTCACAATTAGTGATAGGCTTCCTGACTGGAAGGAGTAGATGTCATCCACTCGACAGAAGATTTCTATTTTGGGTTCCATCATACGCTTAGTCCAATTGTCAAGGCATTTTAAAAGCGTGGTAACAGTCTTATAAAGGGTGATCCATTTCAAGGTTAAAGAAAAACCACAGAAAATTCAAATTTAATGGGGAATGCTTCATTCGAAAGAACGTTCTTTGGCATTTATTTTTTGAAGATTATATCTTTCGTTGACCACGTCAACGTCTCGGATGGTCTATCCGTTTAGTCCAATTCGATGACTAGTTCGAGAATTTCGAATCGAAACTGGATTGTCCGCATAGGTTTTTGACTGTATATATCTCCACAAGAAAAAGTCTAACGGTGTGATATCACACGATCTTGGTGGCCAATCGACCGGCCCAAAACGTTAAATTATCTGCTCACCAAAGTGTTCGCTCAATAAATCCATTGATTTATGCGATGTGTGGGAAGTGGTGCCGTTTTGTTGAAACCAAATATTTCCGAGATCACGATCTTCAATTTTGGGCATCAAATAGTCGGTTATCATGGCGCGATAACGGTCGTCATTGATATTTACGTTCTCACCGGCATCATTTTTGAAGAAATGTATACTGATGATTCCCCCGGCCCACAAACCACACCAAACCGTTGCTTTTTTTGGATGAAATGGCAGCTCTTGAATCTCCTTGAGTTGCTTTTCGTCCCAAATGCGGCAGTTTTGCTTATTTACATACCCATTGAGCCAGAAATAGCCGTCATCATTGAACAAAATTTGGCTTGAAAACGTGGGATCTTCTTGGAGATTTTCCGCTTGGGAAGGTCAAGCAGCTTCAATTCTTGCACAAGCTGTATTTTGTACGCTCTCAATTTAAGATCTCGACGTAAAATGTGCCAAGTCATTCAGTCCGTGTTGCTGTGAAGGGCGCCGAATCGACTCTCGATGGTCTTCGCGTACACTCTCAACTACGGCTTGACACGACTCACGCGTGATCTGTCAAAAAAGGACTATTGAAAAAAGTATCTCTACTTAGATCACTCTTTATATCACTTTTAATTGCTTGACGGCCAGTTGGTCAAGGCCAGTGCCTTTTCTGAGATACCGCCTGATATACCCAGTTCACAGTTAAGTTGCACCTATTCCAGAATTTGGTACGGCACGTTTGCTTTAGTGTCGCCACCAGTCTCGTTATATTAGAATTTGTCTCACAATGCTTTAGTGAAAACAATATGGGGTTGTAACCCCTTGCGCAGGTATTCCAAATTCCAAGGGCTTCATTGGCACTGCTTCCTATATGTTTTCCCAAAGCTTCGTGTTTTATCAAGAATTGTTTCGGCATATTAGACCAAGATGGAAAATATTATGATATTACAGAATTTCCAAACATTTTTTATTATTGTGTATTGATAAAATTGCAAATATTTCGTAAATAACAAGTACATTTTTCATATGTGAATTTTGTAAAAAAATTTCTGACATTATATCCATTTTACTTCATAACAGATAATATCAACTTTTATGGTACCCACGCATGTTGGTGTTAACATAAAGGTTAAAATCGTGTATCCAATGCTGTATATATATTTATTTGTAGTTATTTATGTGGAAAGATGTTATTTTTTCAATTGCATCCAAAGAATATTCACATATCAAGCGGAAACGCTCAATTAAATCAAAATTAATTGCAGCAATTTCAATTAAATTGCCAAAGCGCCCGCAACAAGCGCTAACCGATCGATGGATGCGTGCAGATGTACCGGTGTGTATGTGTTTAAACGTATGAAAGTTTGTTTTTAAGTACACAACAGAAATGATGAACTGACCCACTGCGTGGTGTTAACTGTTGTTCTGACCAACCAACCGATTGGCCGATATCATAACCGATTGCGGCCTTATGGAGCTGCAACTGTTTTGGTTTGTTGTTTTGTTTCTTTTTGGTTGAAAAATCATGTTTTCATATTTTCTGAATTTTATGAAAACAACCGACATTTATGTATGAAAATTTTATATTTTATATATTATTTACTACCTTAATACATATATACATATATGTATATTTTTTTCGTTTTTATGTTGGTGAGTATGAGTGATGTTAATATGTGTGTTCGCAGATGAAAAATCGCACTTTTATTTACTATTATTTGCTCACAATAACTTCACTTCTCGCGCTCTCTACCTGCAGCGTTGACTTTTATAAATGTATTTACATGTCAAAATTTTTTAATTAGTAATATTTTCGCCAATCATACATTTTCCACTCTGTTTAATTTTGATTGAATGATTGAAATTCATATTCTTGTACAGTTATTGCCAATTTTATTTCGCTCGCTAAAGTTCATCTTAAAAATATAATTGACTTCGTGGCATGGTAGTTCGTATTATTAAAATTTATATGAATTTTTGCATGTTACTACACAGTGACGCATATTTGTATTTCATAAATATATGTTTAATTGCCACGACATTGCGGACATTTTCATATCAATATTTTACATATATTGACTTTTATTGATTGCTTTATTGAATTTTTTCATTTTCAACAAAAATCACACTGTTTAAATTATATCATATGGAGTACTTTACAAATTTTAAATTTTTAATATTCGGCTAAATTATTTTATCAGAATTTCTTTAAATAAAAGATTAATCAGTTAGTGATATATTAAAGGTGGCAATAAATGATTCTACCGGTCCATAAACCACACCAAACTTATTACGTCCAATTTCGATGATTTTCAGAGCCAATGGGCAATTCACTATGTATGTGTGGTATACCAAATTTCAAGTTGTTAGGTACTTTTTTGCCGGATTTCTGACCATTTCATTCTGTAGTCAAAAAACAGGGGTTTCCAATAAGAAAAACACACACTAATTGTTAACGAAATTCAAATGTTTTTTATTTAATGTGAAGGACAATCGATACAATTAAGTTCTAAATATAACATCATTCAAATGGCCCCAACGACTTCTTTTCCAGGAACGAATTCGATAAATTTATTTTTTCAGCACTTTTTCCACTAAATCAATTCGCATGTCATGAATAACACGTTCAATATTGACTTTTAAAGCTTGAATAGAGTCTGGTTTATTGCTAAAGACCAATGACTTCAAATAACCCCACAATAAGTAGTCTAATGGTGTTAAATCACAACTTTTTGGAGGCGGTTCAATGCCAAAATTTCTTGAAATAATCGAATCCAAACCTTTCTGGAAGTAATTCGGTTGTAGCACGTGCTGTGTGACACGTAGCTCCGTCTTGTCGGTACCAGATTTTGTTAAGATCAACTTCTTCCAAAGTTGGTTATCATCGATCTATACCGCTCTCCATTGACAGAAACGGTGCTAAAATCTTCATTTCAACAATTACGGATTGGTATGCTAAATTTAGACGTGGTGAAATGAGCACCGAAGACTGTGAACGAAGTGGACGCCCAAAAGAGGTTGTTACCGACGAAAACATCAAAAAAAAAAAAATCCACAAAATAATATTGAACTACCGTAAATTAAAATTGTATGAAATAGCATACATTCTAAATTTATCAACTGAACGTGTATACCATATCATTCACGAATATTTAGGTATGAAGAGCTCTGGGCAAAGTGGGTGCCGCGTGAGTTCACTTTTGATTAAAAGCGACGATGAGTTGATGATTCGGAGCAGTATTTGGAGACGTTCAAAAGCAATAAGCCCAAGTTTTTGCGTCGATATGTGACAATGGTTGAAACAGGGCTCCAACATTTCACTCCTAAGTTAAATTGACAGTTATCCGAGTGGACTGCACACAATGAACCCGCAATGTCACAAATCAGTGAAATCGATGGCAAAAATCTATGAATTTGGCTTGAATTGCTTCCATATTCACCGTATTCTCTAGATTTGGCCCCTAGCGACAATTTTCTGTACTCCGATCTTAAAAGAATGCTCGCTGGGAAGAAATTTTCGTTGAATGAAAAGTTGATCGCCGAAACTGAGCCCTGTGATGACGCAAAGGGCAAATCGTTAATTTTGCCAAAAAAAAATTTATTCGGGGACTTTTAAATTAACCTATTACGATGTAGTTACAATGATTCGAAGCAAAAATGGTAATAGAAATATAAAATATGATTTATATGAAAATGTATACGAATCGTCAACATAATTTCCAACCAATGCAGCGAAAATGGTATGGCTCGTTGAAAATTAAGGCTTAAATGTTGTTACGCATAACAATATGTTCTTAAAATGACATTGACAGCAGCAGTTGTTGAATTTTAACTGAAAAACCAATTAATTTAAAATAAAGTGATGGAAGAGAAAAGCGAAAAACACCAAGTGAAAACTGACGTAAAGAGTAAGAACATACAAAAAATCACTTTTAATGAAGAAAGAACTTGTGGAATGTGTTAAATTCCATTAACGTAGCAATTTAAAAATTACAAGGTTCGTCGTACTGTAAGTACAAAAAAAGGTCTGCTTATCGGAATTTACAAGTGTTTTTTTTCTGGCATTTTCTTTTATCAGTCTTGCTAATTCAATTTTTGTTGTTGTGCTTTATTTTTGTTGATTTTCTAATTTCACTTTACTTCCTTTTGCGGTAGCGATTTCTTTATTGCACGCGCTCGGTGCCAAGCAACCCACAGCCAACCCATACTCATCTCTTTATGGCATAGTTAATTTGTTGATTTCTTTAGCTTTTATTTTTTTTATTATTTTAAATTTTTTGTCGTGGAACTTGAGCTACTGAAAGCTATGCGAGCTATAAGCGTACATACATACTTATGTATATATGAATATTTATATAATTATATTTTTGTTTAAGTGGTGGGCAATATAACCGTTTTGTGATTTTGTTCTTTTCATGCTAATATACTTACATTCTCTCTTTTCTTACCATCCATAAATAACAAAAATTTCACCATTCGTTCAATAACCTAGTACCCGGGTATTTACTTGTAGTGTGTCAGGTAGGAAAGTTATTACTAAGCTAGTTACTATAGAGATTATACACAGTTTATAGTAGATAATAGTGAGACCCTATGGTACTCGAAAATTCAGGTACTTGGGACGCCCCGCCTCTTCACCCCGAACAATAAAGTAGTATCAGAAGCTGTTGTAAGATAAGTTGACTTTATTATTTTAGCTGAAACTATTTAACGAACAAGTATGACTTTTGCATAGCTGGATGTAAGATTTTTAGCACAAACCATCCGGATGATAAAGGAGATGGTGGTGCAGCTATTTTCATTCGATATATAGACTGAAGCATCACTTTCGACAATCTTATGAAAGACCTTATATGCAAGAGGCTTCCGTCTGTCTAAAAAATCGCGAAAAAAATCTTGTAATTTCGGCTATATTTTGTCACGCTTTTCTATAACTGATAAGCAATATAATGATTTCGTTAGTACTCTAGGAAATTGATTTATTACAGGTGGCGATAACAATGCCAAATATAGTCAATGGGGTTCCCGTCTTGTTAACCCAAAAGGTCGACAATCATATAATACAGTTACACGCTACCAAAATCAATTTGATATTGTTTCTCCGAAGCAACCTACTAGCCAACTAATCCAAATAAAATACCTGATCTTATAGATATTGCAGTTACAAAAAACTTTATAAATGCAGAAGCCAGTTCTGACTTGTACTCCGATCATTCGTCAGTAATGATCATTTATTCGAACAATCAAA
The DNA here is from genome assembly GCA_030068015.2 of Neoceratitis asiatica. Lineage (NCBI taxonomy): Eukaryota > Metazoa > Arthropoda > Insecta > Diptera > Tephritidae > Neoceratitis > Neoceratitis asiatica. The sequence continues at coordinate 51,609,972 of CM061525.1, forward strand.
TACTGTTGAGAAACCATTTCAACTAACAACGCCCAGAACAGATTAGCTAAAGTACAAGAAATATCTTAGTATCTACATGCAAGAGGAAAATAAAGTAGTAAGTGAAACGGATGTAGAGTACAATATCAATTTATTAAACTGTTTGCTCTCAGCAGCAGCAACATCAAAATCAACAGAAGTTCTCCGAAGCACTGTACGAACCACTAACAGCCTAATTGAGCGCCTTGTAATCGGAAAACGAAGACTGCGCCGATAACAGTAGAATAATCGATTCCCACTATCTAAAATACAACTATAAACTGCTGAGAAGAAACTAAGAAAAGCTTTTTTTTCTATCTTTGTCCCACTATTTATTGAGGAATATTCCCAAAGTGTGTACAACTTTATCTGAGTTAAATTTATAACAAAAACGTTGAATATAAAAAGGTCGCTTGGTTACGGCCGCATAACACCGCAAAAGCTAATAGAGCTACCAAATATTGCATTCAATTTCTTGCGTCAACTCTTTGATGTCATCTTTATATTTAAATATTTTAAGAAGACATAGAAAAGATCACAGGTTATCATGATAGCCAAACCCGCAACAGACTCAACGCTATCAACGTCCACCGCTTGTTGTCTATTTTTTGAAAAAATTTTAGAAAAGTATTACTATCCAAAATTTCTCCTTTTCTCCAAGAATATGAAACTAAACTAAATCTTCAATTCAGTTTTCGAAAAAAAAACATGCTAATATATAACAAGTCCATCTCAATACCAATAAGTTAAGTAAGGCATTGAAAGATTATGGCTCAAGCATTTGTTGATAAAGTATGGGAATGAAATGGATAATGACTTTGCCAAACTTCCATCAGATATTCATATCATATCTTACTAACAGGCAGTTTACACTTAAAATAAAGAAATTTATCTCAGAGGCCATTATGGCTGGTGTCCCTCAAGGTAACGTTTTGGGACTTACAGTATTATAGTTTCATGAACAGCAGGCATTCCAGCGAGCGCAAAAGTATTAACCGATACCAATGTCGTAACCACAAATACTTTAGAAAATTACATAAAATTCTTTGGAAGTTGGATATTAAACTGGCGCATTAAAGTGGAGGGGTAAAAGTGTATGCATGTCACATTAATTCCGAAGACGGAAACATGCCGACCATTGAAGCTAAATGACTTAATGAGAAATATTTTTGCCAAAATACAGCACCTAAAATCAAAACGGCAGCCTAAATTGGCTAATGGGTAAAAATTCAAACATATGCTTGAATCATAAAAGCCTTATATAAATACAATTCACTCATAAATCCAATTTGGATATATGGCACACCAAAAGCTACGAAGCCCAACAGGTGCATGGTAGTGCATGTGCAACGAGAATATATATAGAGACCTTGAAAAACCAATGGTAAATACAAATAGCTAGCAAAAATACCTGTCGAAACTGCAAAGTCAGCGAGCTTTTTAAACTGCCCAGCAAGCCGAATACGTCTTCAAAGAAAGCATCTGCCAGTATTTTGAAGAGCAACGTTTTTATTGTCCGTTACTATTAATATTCTAAAGCAATAATTATTTAGTTACTAAGTTTTTAAAACTTTTTGATTGGATTAAATTATAAAGGGTGTTTTTTATAGAGGTATAGAACTTTAAGTTGGCATCACTTTTCAAGATGGCGACCGATTTAACAGCTGTCAAGTGATTTATTCTCAGTTTGGTTTGGCAATTCATCATGAATAGACTCACGCCTGAACAATGCTTGCAAATAATTAATTTTATTTCGAAAATAATGGTTCTGTGCGGAAAACGTATCGCGCACTACTTCCATTTTAGCGATGTTTAGCGATGAAGCGCACTTCTGGTTGAATGGCTACGTCAACAAACAAAACTGCCGCATTTGGAGTGAAGGTAATCCTCAAGTGTATGTTGAAACACCGTTACATCCAGAAAAACTGACTGTTTGGTGCGCTTTATGGGCTGGTGGAATCATTGGTCCGTATCATTGGACGTAGTGCGCGATACGTTTTCCGCACGGAACTCTTATTTTCGAAATAAAATTGCACTATCTGCAAGCGTTGTTCAGGCATGAGTCTATTCATGATGAATTGCCAAACCAAACTGAGAATAAATCACTTGACAGCTGTTAAATCGGTCGCCATCTTGAAAAGTAATGCCAACTTAAAGTTGTATACCTCTATAAAAAACACCCTAAATATAGAATTTGTTATAAGGCTTTTTTGAAAATATTCTTAATAAAATTATGTACGTGGTTCAATTCGCCAAAATTTTTGTACGAAGGTATCTTTATTTTTATATACTAAATCATTAGAACGAGTATCCATTTCATAGCACAATTGTCGCGGAGCAGCTAACATGTGTTCTCTTCTTCTCTTGCTATCAGAAGTATTTTATGATATTAGTAAATGCTTTTAGTGGCATGTAATGTTTATTAAGTTGTTTGGCATAAAAAGTAACAAGAAGTATTCAATAAAAAGATATTTTAAAATTAATTTAATAATTAGATTCGCTGGCCTGAAACCGACCCTATAGAAGAAGTGTTCCTTACAATTATAGGCACAGTTTAGGTGGTCTCCATCCCTATGAATAGGGTATTAGCTCCTGCCGATTTTTTTGTTCTTCAGACACATAACTTTTATTCAGAATTCATCATAATCCGATTGTGGTTATAAATCCCCTCGTACTGCCGGAAGTAATTTTAAACCGCCTAAAAGACTGAACACTATGTGAGGGAAGCGAAAAGGATGGGCAGGGAAACAACGAAGGCAGTAACAATCGTTAACAAAAAACGAAAAGATACCTAGCAATTGTTCGGTCGGGTGTGTGCCCTGTGTGGTGCTTCTCTGACGATAAGCTTCGGCTCTGCCAGAGCAACGCAATAATCGCTCCTGCCAAAAATCTTTTGAGTTTCGACTACTCTTAGCCTTTTGCCTTGACTGTCATAATTTTTCTTCTTTTGTTCATTTTTCACATTAGCACACCGGGATGATTTTCCCTCCTCGCAATAAACAGAATGCCCTAACAGTTGTTAGTGGATAAGCCGTTCCGACGCGAATACCTCCTTTTGGAATCGTATATAAGTGGGCACGTACTCCCCGAATGCAACACTGCCGACAGTCATTAAATTTGGAATTTAAACTACAACTATTGTACATGCCTACAGATGTGAATGCTAAAGTATGGAGTGAACGGAATAAAAGGTAAAACATAGAAAAAAAAGTCAAATAAATTTTTATTGGGCTCAAGTTGTCATGTAACTTTATCCTTTTCACAACGAAAAGATTTTTTCTTTTGATCGAGAAAACCGAATTCTACTTAACCATATATGTATGACCTCAAATGCTTTACGTTTCATGTCTCTTCATCTCTACCTCAGTTATCGGTTCGTATATAGGTCCACCGTGACACTGTTTTCCTAGCAATAAATGTCCTTACATATTTCGGAGCTAAATAACTTAGTAATTCTTCTGTTGCTCTGTTTTGTAATTGAATTATTTTTACACTCTGATGGCATCTCAAATGAGCGAGTATATCAAAGTAAACATAAATATTTGGACATGAAAAGGCTATCCGAGCGATGGGTTCCGCGATTGCGCACACCAAACTACAAGACCAACCGTGCAACCATTTCAAAGGAAGGCTTGGCGATGTTAAACCGCAATTCAAACGAACTTTTGCGCTTTTTCGTTATTGTAGACGAAACATGAATCCACGACACCATAGAGCAACGAACAATCAAAGGAATGGGTTTTGGGTGAACGAGCACCAAATAGTGCTAAGGTGGGTATTTCGACAAACACGGTCATAGTCATATTTTTTTGAGATGCATGAGGTGTTATTCGCACCGATTACAGGGCAAAATGATCATCAGTGAATATTATTCAAAGCTTTTGAGCAGATTCTATATTGATTTTAAGCAGAAACGACTTCATTTGGCAATATACGGATGTACACGTGTCAACATGGCCCGGTAAGAAATTCGGGTCGCATGAAGAGGATATCGCCTATGTTGAGGACCTTGAAAAAATCTATTATTTATTCAAAAAGTCACTGACTTATCAAACTACCTTCGTATATATACCTCACTTACGTCGCGACTTTATACTGAATAACTTTTCCTTCTCAGTTGCAACGATCTGCTGCTATATGTATCGCAATGTGCCCGGAATCACGATGATTTGGTGGAAATGGGGCCACTCTTTTATTCGTACATATTGATGTATTTTCCTTTTAATTTAAAGCTTGATTGGCTGCAGTTACAGTCAATTAAGGAATGAATCATTGCTAGTAGTGGAAATTGATTATTAGGAAGAATATATAGCACATCCGTAGAAAAAAACTCCTGCATACATATATACATTCATACATATAGTAGAAACTGTGTAAAGGTGTTATATGGAGCGCTTAATTAAAAAGTGATTTTCTATTTGCTTTCCCAACTCACCTTCCTCCCTAATTCACACAGGAAATTAACGCGAAAATCGTTCAAATACAACAAGACCAACGCTTCAAATATGTAAAAAAAAATGAAAATAAATTGACGTTATCTAAAAATTGGCACTGTAATGATAACACAATGACTACACGGTCATATTGGTGAAGGGAGTGAGATATTTATGAAAATGGAATGTTATAGAGAGGCTAAACCAAATGCCTATGAAAATCTATTTGCTATATTGAAAAGTTACATTTTATACACCCACCTTCGCAATAAAAATGTACATACAAACATATATTATGTCTATATCGTACCATGTGCGCCAAAAAGACGCAATAGCCAAAAAGTAAATTTTACAGGAATTTGCATAAGAAAAAACTTAAATCAGAAATTATGGCTCTCACGTATTTTTTACGCACAGGGCTATATATAAAGAGTGACCCAAGTAGAGGTACTTTTTTCAATAACCTCTTTTTTGACAGATCACGCATTAGTCGCGTCAAGTTGTCAAGTTACTTTTGTCCAGTTTGGCATTTTATCATGGAAAGACTTACGCCTGAACAACGCTTACAAATCATTCAACTTTATTACGAAAATTCACGATATGTAAAGAATGTGTTTCGCGCGTTTCGCTCAACTTATGGTCCACATAATCGGCCTACTGAGCATACTACTCGCGCAAAACCATCACCCATCTTGGGAACTCATTGCTAGATAATATTAGACCGAATAGACCACGTCCAGCACGCAGTAAAGAAAATTTAGCGACCTTAGCTTTGAGTTTACACGAAGACCGTAGAGAGTCGATTCGGCGCCGTTCGCAGCAACTCGGATTGACGTATGGAACGACTTGGCATATTTTACGTCGAGATCTTAACTTCAAAGCGTACAAAATACAGCTTGTGCAAGAACTGAAACCGCTCGGACCTTGCCAAGCGACATCGCTTCGCTCTATTGGCTCTTCAAAAGTTCTAAGAAGATCCGACAAACATGTAAAATTACCACATTTAGAACGAAGAGCAACCTGAGAAACAACGGTTTGGTGTGGTTTGTGGGTCGGTGGAGTTATCGGTCCATGATAACCGACTATTTGATGGCTGAAATTGAAGCTCGTGATCTCCGCAACATTTGGTTTCAACAAGACGGCTACTTCGGCCGCTTCCCAGACATCGCAACAATGAATGGATTTATTGAGCAGATAATTTCATGTTACGGGCCTGTCGATTGGCCACCAGGATCGTGTTGATATCTCACCGTTAGACTTTTTCCTGTGGGGATATGTAGAGTCTAAAGCCTGTGCGGAAAATCTCGCTTCGATTCAGGCCTTGGAGCAAAATATCACGCGTGCCATTCGCCAGTTACCAGTCGAAATGATCGAACGAGTCATCGAAAATTGTACTCAACGCATGGACAATCTGAGACGCTTGCCATTAAATTTGAATTTTCTGTGTTTTTTTTTTTGTTTAAAAAAGTAGGGAACCTCGAAATGGATCACCCTATATTTGCACACGTAAAAACATATTTTTTTGCAGAATTAAAGCCTACCGACTTTTGGTGTGCATATGTATTTACGCTTTTAATAAGTGGTTAAACTCGAAAGTAATTAATTTTTTTATGAAAATATATACAGTTTTATATACATATGTGTCTTTTATAAATACTTTAACATATTAGTTTTGTATATATAGAATCTAGCTGAGTTCATTTGCTTAAATGTCTGCTTGAACCCAAGTTAACTGCTAAACAATCAAATTTCTATAATTAGGAATGAAAAAGTTAGTAATCATGGCTCTATACCGATCACCATTGACTGTAACGTTCTGGCCACCATCGTTTTTGAAAAAGTACGGACCAATGATTCCACCAGCCCATAAAGCGCACCAAACAGTCAGTTTTGCTGGATGTAACGGTGTTTCAACATACACTTGAGGATTACCTTCACTCCAAATGCGGCAGTTTTGTTTGTTGACGTAGCCATTCAACCAGAAGTGCGCTTCATCGCTAACCATCGCTAAAATGGACTTAGTGCGCGATACGTTTTCCGCACATAACCATTATTTTCGAAATAAAATTGCACTATTTGCAAGCGTTGTTCAGGCGTAAGTCTATTCATGACGAATTGCCAAACCAAACTGAGAATAAATCACTTACAGCTGTTAAATCGGTCGCCATCTTTAAAAGTAATGCCAACTTAAAGTTCTATACCTCTATAAAAAACACCCTTTATATATAGAGTCTAGCTGAGTTTTTGGGCAGAGACTTTCTAGTCGAGTACTATTGTCCTCTCCCATCCCCTGGACTTAGAAGACGCAACATAATTTTAATTAGGTGGCAACTATTCTCGGAGATAGCACCTGAGTAGGTTACGTTAGAATGATAAATAAACAGTTTTCGAGTAAAAAATTTGATCGTAATCATTTTCGAGATAGCTCTGGATATATATATGTTATAATAGTAGACCAGGCCACTCGTTGTTGTAGCTTTAAGTACTTTGTCCAATTTTTTTTCTAATTAATACTGCAAATGATTATAAAAAGTCTCAATTAAGCATCATCTAATACAAAATATAAAGTTTTTATTGTATATAAGTGTTGATATTTGGAGTCGCTTATCCGATACTGAAAGTCTTTCACGTAAATGTCAATATAAATGCTGCCGAGATAGTCAAACTCACCATTTGGACCTATTCTGATTTAGAATAGAGTCTGACGTATAAGAATATCTTGAAAACCGAAGTAGCAGTGTGATAACATTGCGCAACGAACATACCTCCGTACAATATATGCTTATATCGAATTCGTAATAATTTCTTCGGACCCTGGCCCAATTCTGGGAAGCAAGAGAATTCCGTTTATGCATATATATTTTTTTGAACAGATTGATCCATGGTCTTGCACACAAAATTTTATAATAATCGGTCCAGCAGTTTCGGAGGAGTTCGAGGACAGAAACTGCAACAGGAGAATTTTATATAGATAGATAAGATTTCGAACTTGTTGGTCCATGGTCCTACTAATCTACGTAAAAAGCTACCTATGTACTAAATTTCAAGCAAATCAAATAATAAATACGATTTTTTCGAATAGGTCAGTCCCTAGTCCTATTTCCGGTATGAAAAATAGATTAAACCCTTTTAAAGAATTTCGAGAACAAAAACTGTGACAGAAGAATTATATAGGGTGTTTTTTATAGAGGTATAGAAGGGTGTTTCAACATACACCTGAGGATTACCTTCACTCCAAATGCGGCAGGTTTGTTTGTTGACGTAGCTATTCAACCAGAGGTGCGCTTCATCGCTAAACATCGCTAAAATGGACGTAGTGCGCGATACGTTTTCCGCACAGAACTATTATTTTCGAAATAAAATTGCACTATTTGCAAGCGTTGTTCAGGCACGAGTCTATTCATGATGAATTACCAAACCAAACTGAGAATAAATCACTTGACAGCTGTTAAATCGGTCGCCATCTTGAAAAGTAATGCCAACTTAAAGTTCTATACCTCTATAAAAAAAACACCGTATATATATAGGTAGAAGGATATATACGAGGAAGCGTTTTTATGTTTGCGGAATTAGAGGGTTGTATGAGGTGATGAGCCTCATTGAGATCGTAACGTGTTCAGTGGCTCATAATATAGGCATAAATTGGGCAGTTGAAAAATGGTTGTTTGCATCATTTTCTACCTGTGTTAACGTTTGTCAATTCTCCTAATACTTATTTCATATGAAAGGTGAACGGAAAGTGCAGTACACCGAAATATTTTCAACCATTCAACATTTTGACTAGCAAAAAATAGGTTGAGCAGAAGCGTGAATGTATAAGTAGAAATTTCAATGAAATGTTACTGGAGTTTTTGGGAATAAGGTCTTGGAAAAGATGCAAAAAAACAACTGTTATTGGTGGTAGTAGACGAAACCGTACACAACGCAGCGATGATTAGTCTGAATAGATGAAAAGATGGGTGCAGAACGATCTCCAAGAGCATATATCTTCCTTATTTCTTGGTTAAAAAAAAAACCAAGCTTTTGTCAAGCAAATATTTTTTCTACAGAGGTCTTTGCTTAACAGATATAAATAAAATTTCCTTATGAATTTTTTAACCAAATTTAACAATAAATCAGCAAAAAACAAAATTACAAAATAACAAAAAACTTTTTGGCATATCAAAATAAACTCGGAAAGCATAATTACTGTGGAATTATTCATTTGATAATTGTGGCATGCCTTAAAAACAACCGTATATACATATTTACATATCGCTGATGAAAAACAAAAAAGACCAAACCACCTATTGTCCTCTTTCCACTGTTCTTATTTGTTTTCCATTATTAGTTCTCTATACATTTGCTTTGCCTCAATGCATGCTACCTTTAATTATCTAAAAGCCATCACAGTGACCATCACAATGGCGGTCAATAGTTGGCCCAATTTTTCCTATTTTTTATTCTAACATTTTGCTTTTCAATCAGTTCGTTTGCATGAGAATGCTCGTAGGTGAGCCGTGAGAGTTTTTCACTTTTGTTCATTACAATTTGAGAAGAGAAATGAAAGTAGGACTGTTAATTTCGCCATGTTAATGCATAGCTTGATATATTTGTACATAAATACATATGTATATTAGCAAGACTCAAGGCCATTGCGGGCCGTTGCGTGGCAACGCATTGTGAAAGTGGGAGCGTTCATTCTATGATTGATTTGAGATATCAGTTGAAAGTAAATATATGTATACTCATATGCTCTTAATTAAGGCGCACCACTACATACATTAATTGCAGAAATATTGTACAGAAGTTTACCTAGTAAAAAAATTCTGAGCCAAATCTCTGAAGAGAGTAGTCCGGTATTGGGCTCAATCGGGAACATTTGGGTATTAGTTATTTACAAGCAGCCTCAACCAAGTATTTTTGGGAATAAATTAGTCATTATTTATTAGAGCAAGGGGGTGGGGGCAATGGGTAAATAATATTTTTTTTTGTTTTATTATGTTATTTTTTTTTAAATTTACATTAATTTAAAGGGTTACAATTTTTAACTAGGGCATTGGGCTAAGAACTTTGTAAAATCACTTTTACATAGTTTCGAGGTTTAAACAATGAAATTAGTCTATTTATTTTTTCGGATTTAACATCGATTATACACCATACACAGATTTTGAGGTGTTAAATAACTAGTTCCAGTTGGTATGCAAATAAAATTAGTCTCTTCATAGGATATGCTCGAACAAATGGAATGGAATATAACGGGTGATCGATTTCGAGGTTCCCTACTTTTTAAAAGAAAAAAAAAACACAGAAAATTCAAATTTATTTTGGAATGTTTATCATCATGGCCCATTCGTTGAGTCCAATTTTCGACGACTCGTTAGAGCATTTCGACTAATAACTGGCGAATGACACGCGTGATGTTTTGGCACAAGGTCTGAATCGAAGCGGGTTGTCCACATAGAATTTAGACTTTACATGTTCCCACAGGAAAAAGTCTAACGGTGTGATCTTGGTGGCCAATCAACCGCCAATAAATCCATTGATTGATGCGATGTGTAGGAAGTGGTGCGTCTTGTTGAAACGAAATGTCGCGGAGATCACGAGCTTCAAGTTCAGGCATCAAATAGTCGGTTATCATGGCGTGATAACGGTCGCCATTGACGGTTACGTTGTCAGCGGCATCATTTTTGGAGAAATATGGACCTATGATTCCACCGACCCACAAAGCACATCAACCCGTTGTTTTTTCTGGATGAAATGGCAGCTCTTATATCTCTTCAGGTTGCACTTCGTCCCAAATGCGGCAATTTTGTTTCGAATTTTCTTGGAACTTTTCAACAGCCCACAGAGGCGAAGCGATGTCGCATAGGAAGGACGAGCGGCTTCAGTTCTTGCAAAAGCTGTATTTTATACTCTTTCAATATAAGATCTTGACGGAAATTCGCCATGTCCTTCCATATGTCAGTCCAAGTTGCTGCGAACGGCGCCGAATCGACTCTCCGAGGTCTTCGTGTACACTCGCAGCGACGGCCGCTATATTTTCTTCACTGCGTGCTGGACGTGGTTTGGGTCTCAAGATTGGTGATGGGTGATGGTTTTGCGAATAGTACGCTCAGTAGGCCGATTCTGTTGACCATAAGTTGAGCGAAGCGTGCGAAAAACATTCTTTACAAAAAAGTTGAATGATTTGTAAACATTGTTGGGACGTAATCCCTCCCAGATGAAATGCCAGACAATGCTGAACAAAAATAGCATGACAGCTTGACACGACTCACGCGTGATCGGTCTAAAGAGGTCATTGAAAAAGTACCTCTACTTCGAGGTACCTTTATATATATAAAGTGGGATTTGATTTAGTTTATATGCTTTGAGGAATTTTAGGTTCTGTTTCTATACTTTGTAGAACACTCTTTAGGATAATAAAAAAATTTTGCATTCCATTATGCTTACGCGTGGGTTCTTCTTCGAGCATTTTCGAAATGAAGTCACTCGCGTACTGATTTGCAAGGAAAAAAATATTTTTAATTAAAAATTACACTTATTTCGCATGTTAATTTATGTTTTCCCGTTTGGAGGCGAGCTTAATGGATAAGACGAATTTCGATAATAAATATACTTCAATGATTCTCCAAATGATCGAATGAGCGACGCCGATTCGATGTCAACTACTGCAAACTTTTAAGACTCACGATTTAAGGGCATTCATCTAGATATTTCGGTTGATTAATTGGGAAGGAACCACTGTTCAGCTGACTAATGCCTTAATAAAACTAAAGGCAGGCATCACCGTGGTTGAAGAAGTGCGAAGGACGAAAAAAGAACGGATGAAGGTGGTACCTTGAGAAATCTACTACAGTTAAAGGCTCAATGAGCTAAATTTGATGTTGGTTTTGTGAGTCGCTCAACCTGGTGGATGGACATCAGACCAAAAAACGTCTCAATGCGAAGTTCTTCAATATATCAGTGATATGCGCCCACGACCTGATGGAAGGAAAGGATGATGTGACCAAAGATGCTTTCTATGAGTGTCTAGAATGCACTTACGAGCGGTGCCCCCGCCGCGGTGTCAAAATTTTGCTAGACGAATTCAAATACAAGGTGGTATAAAGGTATAAAGGTCGAATAATTCAGCCTTCACGGCAAAACAACATAAAACGGACTGAAGCTGATCGACGTCGCCGGAAAATACAATCGCAACAATGGAGTGAGCTTGAAATATCTCGTGGTAGTACATTGAAACACTCGCTTGAACAGATTGCACTAAAATTTTCTGTTATTGCATTTAAACAGCGCGATTTCAAATGCTTTTGTGTTTTATCTTTATTATATATTTTTTAAGTTAAGGAAATAATTTTTGGTCCAAGCTTTTATAACTTGTCTGTGTACCCATGATAGGTATCTCCATTCTATGTTCATTCATCACTACAATAAATATATATATCTCATAAATTGTTGTTGATTTCAGATTGTGCAAGCGTTCAGTCCAAGTTTGTGATAGATAAAATTAAATATTATCTTAGCCGAATTTTATCGATCTCTAACTTCGGCATCAATTTGAGCGTCGTCAGCTTATCATTAGGTTCTATTTATGATAGGAAAAGTTTATGTTTTTGTATTAGCTCAAAATAAAATAAATTTGTAAGTTAAAATAAATAAAAAAACAATATTTTTCTGCTTAGATTATAATAAAAAAAAACTAAAATAATAATATACAAGTATAAAAATTGTCTTTCTTCTCTTTGTTATAGAACTAAAATGGAACAAGGAATGTAAACAAAATTGAATCTATCCTAACGACAACTCTAACTCTCTTTATAATATTCATCAATTAGCAGTCACCATAAGATATTTACTCTTCATTATTTTCTTTACCAAAAAATAAACAAATTTTGCTGGTACTTCTTGTATATGTACTTGTATATTATAAATTTATCATCATTTTTTCTTCAAATGTACTTGCCACAAAGCACTCTCAAGTCCATCATAATCACTGTCTGGACTGGCAAGCCTGATGGTCATCGACAGCCATTGACATCATCATTAAGTGCGATGTTACCAGAGTGATAATTGCCTAGTGCTGAGATCGTAAAAAAGTCACTGGCACTTGTATGCAGATATAGGTGGTATGTATTTAGAACGTTTAATAAGTACTTATAGAGTAACTAAATCTTATCACAATTTATATTACAAATCGATTTGGTAATGTTTGCCAGCATAATTCTGTAGGATGATTATTTGTATGTATTTAACTCATCGTAAGCTTATCTAAGCAATTTACATATTTCTATAACTATACTAGCGGTACTCTAGTGTGTTTCGCTACGCCAAAACGAATATTGAATAAGTGAAAAATCCATCATGAAACCTGTGACGATATTTGATGTTCCATTGTACATTAACTCCAAGCAAACAGTCTTGCTTTATAATTTTTGGAACCTGCGTTTTGGCAGCTTCAGATCCATATTTGCTGCGCTTCCGGCTGGTCACAAAAATAAAATTTTCAAACATATAGCAAAGATAATCAAAATATATTCTTCATTGAGAAACTTCATAAGCCACCTATCTGCGTTAAGATTTTTACATTATTATTATTTTTAAATCTCTCTATATTGATATATATTTTTTATATTTAATTTTTAAACTTTTTCAAATTAAAACTTTCAGGCAGGTAATTTTCGACTCCTTATTTTTTATATTTATTTATTAAGTGTATTTAAAATTTTAGATTGACAACACTTTTCAAAAATTTTCAACCATTAAGCTTTAGAAATCTCTTGTTTCCGGTGCACATATTGTATGTTAGTAGAATGTAAAATATATTTTATCAATTCTTTTATATTAAAAATTTTCAGGTGACACCGCTCCTCAAATATATGTCCCCACTAAATCTTTCTTACATATCTTCAGTTTGATATCAATATTATAACATTTCATTTATTTTATTACTTTTTTTTCAAACATAAATTTCAGAACAGATGGTAACGCTACGATTTCTAAATCTAAACCATTTCACAAAAATACATTTAATAATTATCGGTTCAGACGTTTAGCTTGAGTTCATAGACACACTTACAGAAAAATTTGTATACAAATAAAAAGTTTCCAAACAGGTGGCAACTCTGCTGAATTTTAAACTTGGCCCTTCTCGAGCTCTCTTCAATACACATATAAAATTTCATTTAAATCCATCCATAATGTTTGTATTATATGAAAGTTATAAGTGCCATGCTCCTTTTGCCAATTCGTGAAAATATAAACCATCTGCATGGTAGCCAAAATTTTCTTTATAAATTTTGTTGAAATAAGTGAAGCCATTCTCGAGTAACAATGAAAACTAAAACTTATTTTAAATATAACAGCAGAGGGGTAATTTTCAAATCTTCGGAGAAGCCGTTTTCAAGTTACAAGCTAACACTTTTAATTTTATGGATACGGCAGGAGAAGCCTTACCACTTTTTTATGTTCCGAGCAGCTTAACATAGTCATTCGCATTATACTCAAAATATAGTGCATATATTTGGTTAAGTTATGTGTAGGTGTTATCAAGTTGAAAAGTAAAAAATCAACTAATTTTTATGTTTTAGTTAGTGTGGGCGTTGGCCACACCCCCTTTTCTTAATACGGTCAAACTTTCTTAATCTTAATCTTGAATGATTTCGGATATGAGGTAACACCAAAAAATTTTGCCTTGTTTTTATATGTTTATAAGATTTAGTAGTATAATGAGCAAATTATTCCGTAATTCTAAAAAACTATATAATTCTAAAATTCTTCAGTGTTATATACATTTGACGGTCACAATTTGCCCTTTTATATTTTCCAATTGAAGTTTCCTATTTCCATCTTGCGCTATTTTCAAGCTAAATTTTTCGATTTTCTGCTCGACTTGTAATCCTAGTATCTAACAACACTCAGCATCGACTTGGTATAAGGAAACTGTGGGATGTCGAAAGACAATATAGGATGGGTATTATCGAACAACTTTTACAGAGAGTTTAAGTAAAAAGACAGAAATAGAGGTGCTCGAAAATTCGCCAAGGGTAATGCTCGAAAATCGATGAGAAGATGTGGCGATTTACAAAAGGTTTAAATACAGAAGGATACTCATACAGAACTCAAAGAAGTGATCTGGCTATCGATGGACAAATTATGCAGAACAGCAAATCAACTGAGAACCGATTATTTACCGACCGAGTATTCTTCGTAAAATTTGGTCGGAACTTAAAAGAGGTGTTCCCAACCCACAAAAATCGTAATCCCACAGTCAGTTCCCTTCATATTGTGATAAGCCTCCTCAATATCGCATATAAGCATTTATCTTGGAAATATTATGAAAGCCGTGAAAAAAGATTGCACAAACACCAGCCTTTAATGTGACAATCGGCGAAAGAAGCGAAGCGAATGAAGCTGGTCATGAAAGATGACAAGGAAGATTAGCCCTCTATCAGCAAGCAACCAGGCAGCGCATTGACGTCGTGTTTCCTACATCACTATTCGTATGGCCGGTATGGACCTGTAAGGAAATATGAAATCATATATATTTCATGAACGGAGAAATGTAGTAGGCACGGAAATCTGACAGGTCGTTTTTTTATCGTGATAGGAAGAAGATATGAAAACGGAAATAATCACATCGAGAAATATATGTATTCTAATGTTCTTCTTGGCTAAAAATAAATAAAAGGTAGATATTTTGATGAAAAAAAAATTATTAAATAACTCGCTTTATGCGGTTGCTTTAATACCATTGAAAACTAGTCTTCTTCTTAATTTAGCCCGAAACCCTGTGTAGTCGTGCTTTTATATTAGTTTAAAAACTTTAGAAATAAGCAATAGAAAATAGTCGTAGAAAACTTCATTTATGTAGACACCAGCATTAGCATCAATCACAATATTAGCCGTGAAATACAACGAATAATCGGTCCTACCAACAAGTGCTACTTTGAGATGAGTAAGCAATCACAAAGGAAAGTGCCCTCTACACGAACAAAAATCAAACTCTACAAGTAACTTTTCATTTCCATTCTGCTTTTTGCATGACACAGAAGTATATACGATGATGATATCCTACCAGTTGATACTAGGTCTTTTTCGAGACAAAGAATTTGTTAACGGTTTGTAGAGCGTATACGCTTGGCAAATGTAATAAATTATTGAAAATTGTACCATTTAGATAGTATAGCGGATAAAGATAGAATGCCTACCCAACAAAAAAAAAGAACACATTAGAAAGCAGATGAAGAGAAAAATATCTTCTCTGTTGGAAAGATTAGGCAAATAAGGTGTGGCTTCACTTGGTGCCGAACGTATCAATTTATTGCAAACTGAAGAATTCGTTATATGGGAGCTACACTATCTAGTAGTCCGATTTCGATAATTTTCAGTACCGATGTTGATTTCAATGTATGTGTCTAGAATACTGAAATTGAAAAATTAAATATTCTATTCTCACGCTCTACTGACGGCAAAAATAACCGGATGCAGCCGAAACCCAATTTTTTTAAACACAAAGGGCTAATAAAATTAGCATATTTACTGTTAACTCTTTAATACCAAAAACATTTGCTTTAAGGTAACAACTAAATGAATTTGAGTTCTCCAAAAAATCACTGAGCTGTGACAAATAATTGAGGAATTTTATATAAATCACCCATGATGAGTTCATAAAAATTACCAATAATAACAACAACAATTTGTATGTACAGTGTTCGACAACAGTCTACAAACATCCCCTGTTTTCGTTGAATTGAAAGTCCAAAAGTTTTTTTTGTTGAAAATTTAACGATACAAGTTATTTCAATTATTTTCCCTTATGATAAAAAATAAAATAAAATATTTTTTTAACATAAAATAGTAAAGATAGGACAAAAAAACGAATATCCAACATTGACAAAAGTCTACAAACATTACATACATAGCTTATCTTAGGGCAGAAACTTTGGTTATTATCAGGTAACTTGAACTTTTTAGTGTTTGGTTGGTTCACTGTTCGCATCAATAACAGCTTGAAGGCATCGGGGCATCGAAGCTACTAAATTTATCAATTCTGAGGGAATAATACTGCCCCAAGCTTCAATAAGACGTTCTTTGAGTAATGCTGAGCTGGAAATCTGATTTTTTCTAATTATTCGCGCAAAAATCTCCCAGGTATGTTCAATAACATTCAAATCTGGGCTTTGAGGTGGTGTGTGTAGTTTCCTTTGAGCACGATAAAACAACCAATCCTTAAAAATATGGACCGTGTGCTTTGAATCGTTGTCCTGCTCAAAATCCAGCCTGCGCCCATCTCTTAACTGTCCACCGAAGGCTTCAGAATAGCTTCCAACAAATACTTATATTTCAACCGATCCATATTACCTTCAATAAAAACAAGCTTTCCAACTCCAGATGCCGCAACCGCTCCCCAAATCACCAACATGCTTCAGTGTTGGTACTATATTTTTAGAGTCAAGTGCAGTGTTTTCCTTTCATCAAACTTTTGCTCTTCTATCGCTACCGAATATATTGAACTTCAATTTGACTGTAATCAAGACTTTTTGCCAAAAATCCTTTCTCTTGTCTAAATTCACTTTAGCAAACTCCAAGCGAAGTTTACGATTTTTTCAGAGAGAAGAGGCTTTTTACGTGGAATTCTTCTGTGGAAGTCATTATCGTTCAGAGCTCTTCGAATTGTTCGCGGATGTTCACACTTTCATGATGTGTTTGCAATGTTTTCGGCTAATTTTGGAACAGTAACTTTAGGATCATCATTCACTTCTTTAAGAATAAAGCTGATGTCTCTTCGAGTTAGTTTCTTCGGGGGAACAACACGCGACTGATTTTCGGTGGATTCATTTTTTTCAAAGCTTTTTACAATTGTCTGTACTGTTACTTGACTAAAGTTTAAAATTTTTGAAATTACACCATATGCTTTCTTCTCTTTTCTGTGCTGAATAACCAATTTCTGACGTCAATGGATATTTCTTTTCGCGGAGCCATTGTTGATGCTAATGCGTTTAAAGCACAACTTAATTCAATACTAGCAAATTAGAAAACATAATTAAAAAAAAATAGTAAAAAAGGTTACCTAACCTGCATAACAACACAGCATATCAACATAACTGCTAGTAAACCATTGTGTATGTAGACTTTTGTCAAGGACGTTTTTGCGTTTTTTCGCCATAATTATTTTATTTTATGCTAGAGAATCGATTTGTTTTAATACATGAGATTATAAAAGGATTTTAAATAAAACTGTATACCTACATTTTTCAGCAAAGTAATAGTACGTTCTACACAACGAATACGTGCAGTAGACTTTTGTCCGCCACTGTACATATTTCAAAGTGAGCATATAAAAATTTGTAACTAAATTTAGCTCCCATCTTCTCTTTGACTATTTTGGATATTTTCGAATGAGCGAGAAAAGTCAATTACAGATTTCCAACTTATGGCCCTTTATATATGTGTGTAAATATAACCAGAGGAGTAAATATAATTTCGGTTTAATCAGGAGCAAACATTTCACACAAAAATGAACTAAGCTCTTTGGATAATTTTGAAATACTCTGAAAGCGATTTATTTAATTTTATTATTTTATTTCCAAAAACCGCTGTGAATTTGGGGAAACAGGTTGGTGAATGGTGAATTGAATAGAATTGCCATTGACGATTGTGAGTTGATAGAATGGAAGGAAAATATAGAATAGAAATGGAGAACAAATGAAATTTAATTCGTGTTAAAGACACCGTGAAATTCCGACAAAAGGCAAACACAAAATAAGCGAAAAGTGTTGCGATTTGTGACTGAGAGAAGAACTACAAAGCTGTAAAAAGCATGAAAATGTTGAATGAAATGGCATTCATATGTAGCCAAATTCCCGGATATAGAAGAGGGGGAAGGGGGGGGGGCGCAGTGCATTGCACAAAGCATCAGCGCTCACTTTGCAACTTGGGTGCGGCTCATCCGCTAAGCCTATTAAGTATACAAAATCACTAACACATTTGCAGCGAACTGTAGCAATGTAGTGATTTGCACATTAGACTACAAAGAAATTACATAAAAACATGTAGACAGACAGACACACACTTACACAGTCTCACACACAAATTGAGCTGTGAAAAAGTGTATGTCTGTTGGTAATCAAGCAGAGAGAGGCTGGCGTTTCTTGCAACTTGCAATTCACTAATTTTGCCACTTCAAAAATTTAGTTTTTTGCTGCCACTCTGAATGTTATCATTTCTTGCAAGCATGGCGAAAGCTTCACTTACTACATTAACAAATTAGATAGAAATTATGGGGTGTCAAGCAATGTGACGCTGATGAGGTAGCAAAAGTGATGCTGAAAAAGACGACTAAGTGAAATTTTCGTCAAAAAAAAGAAGCAAAAGAGAAACGAAAATTTAGCCAAGTAGGGTAGAGCTAGGCGATGCTGTGTATGAAGTTAATTTTTTCGAAATATAGAGTATATCTTTAAAGTAAATTCAGATTGTGAGTGAGAATCAAAATATATTTTTAGAGTCGATCCAAATTAATTAGTTAATCAAAAAAAAAAAAAAAAAAAAAAAAAAAAAAAAAAAAAAAAAAAAATTAAGTAATATAAACAATAAAATGAAGTTTATTAATTATTTAAATGAAGTAACTTGTAAATATTAAAAAATATTAATTGAATAAATATTCCTGCACCATTTGCACCTTATGCGAGGAGTATTGGCTCTGTTCACGGGAGAGAATTTTTCTTTTCAATTGCCTTCTCAGTCCCAAGTAGTAAGAGTGATTCAAAGCTGGCATTGTTGGTATTGTTGATGCTAATTCCTAAAACGAAATCGTGTACAACTTCAATGTTACGACTGTCAATAGTGAAGTTGGAACCAGGACGAGAATGAGCTGATCAATACCAAATCAATACCAAATCATATTATCGCGGCAAAGAAATAGCTCGTTTTCGTACAATCAAAAGCTGCTTTAAAATCAATAGAAAGGTGTGTTTTGATATTTTCACTAGGTTTTTTTCCACGATGGGTTTTTTTCCACCATGGGTCAACCAAATTTGAAGCTACTCTTATGAGATTCGTTGGCTGAAGGTGGGCTTAATCTTTCACATCATTCCCCCTTCAGATTCTATTTTTATAGGTTTCAATCATCAGATATGCACTCATTCCATAAAGTTTTTCAGAGAAGCTAATGCATCCGCTTCCATGCCATCTCAAAGGATTTTCATACCGAGTTGCCGAAGGGTGCTCATAACATGACACATATGACATTTGTTTTTATGTTATGAAAATGTTGCATATTTTAGATTTTCCTGAAATTATTTTGATGATTTGAATGATATACCACTTTTGTAACACGATTTGTCTTTTGCTTGAAAAGGACTTAATTTTGGCGATCACGTTTACATTCGACGAAAATTTCTACCCAGATTTGAGAACAGGAAATAGTCGCTGGAGGGCGGATATGGGAGACGGTGGATGCGGAAGCAATTTGAGGCTCAATTCATGGATATTTGCCAACGGTTTCACTAACTTGCGACACGGTGCATTGTCTGGCGTCTTTCGTCTTTCAAGTGGTCCACTAATGTCATGTAAAAGCCGCTGTTAATGATAATTACTTTTCCATGTGTATCACAAATACTCGGCTTTATTACAGTTGAACATCTTCAAAAACTGCCCCGAATTATCAAATCGTCATTGGTTTTGATTAAAAGTGAGCTCGCTCGGCGCTCACTTTGAACGATAACCTATAATGTACACGATCAGTTGATATCTTTAGAATGCTTGCTATTTCACTAAATTTTAATTTATGACCATTCAAAATCTTTTCGTTGGTTGTTTTGATATTTTCGGTGGTCCTTCTTTGGGCATCCACTACGTTCATCGTCTTCGACGCTCATTTCACCGCGTCTAAACTTACCAATCCTTGATGGTGGATTTTCCTGGGGCAGTGTCCGGAAACGCGTAATCAAGCCAAGTTTTTGCTTCAACTGTTTTTTTTCCATTTATCTGTTTGTTGATTCTGTTTTTTTTTTTAAATATAAAAAGTTTCTTCATTCAAAATGCTAAAATTCACAAACTAATGACCCGGGAGCTGTGCCTATGAATGTTAACTAAAAATCATATGGATTTAAATGCAGTAGCGCCATCTATGTGTCAAGCTGGGGACTTTTCAATTGACTTATTATTGTAAGAATTATATACACAGTCTTGTAACCTTCCTTCGTAAGTACAGCTTTCTGGACTATTTTTCCAAATATTGAATGGTTAAATCTCCTTACTAGGGATAAGTTCAATTCAGAAATCTCCTCCTTTACAGATTGGAAAGGTTGGATAAGCACTCATTTTACCAATGCTAAGACAGCAACCGGAGCAGGTTCCGAAATTAAACGACTTGGAAATCTCAACCTATTTGTTGTAACTTTATAAAACTGTAGGTTTTTAATGACTAGACTGCCGATTAGAATCGGTTAGGACTTTACATCCACTTTTTTTGAAACCTACTAAGTTTAAAATAGCTGATTTTTTTCATACCATTAAAATATATCTATATGACTCATCCATGAGCTCTTTCAGGCTGTCTAATTTTTATAGCGAGATTCAAACAAGTTGGTGTTCGCAGAATATATTCAAGTCGAATTTTTAGAAATTGTGGTCCAGTCAGGGAAGTGGTGATACGCAGTATATACAAAATAAGTACTAAAATAATACTTAGCTATCAATGTTCTCCGCTTCCAAACTGTTAGAAATTTATTTACATACGGGACTCGGCAAGGAAAAACAGTAATAAAGACTGATGAAGTTTCATGAAAAATGATTTTCAATTTCTGTAAATAAGTCTGAATGGTCATTTTGCGCAATAAAATTTCTCTGACAACACTCATATTCTTTGACACCACTTCTATGAGAAGTAAATGTTGCTAGAGTAGCACGAGATATCGGAAATTTATTTTCAGAAATCAAAATTTTTGTTATGCTTTTCCAAGTCATTGTTCAATTACATTATTTAGACCATAGATCGTTTTTTGAGAAAGTGGAAAAATTTACAAAGACACCCTTTACCAAAAATACATCTTTTGTTGTTAATTTCCTTAATTTTTTTAATGAAATTCAAATTGTATATAAATTAATGCAATTATTTTATATGAAATGAAATTGCTGAAAGTAGTCTGGTCAGCAAAAAGTGTGAGTAAAATAAAAATTGCGTGATAATTGCTACGTCTGACGGGACCTTAAATTCAACTACAGTGTGACATAGGGATATAGTAAAAACATATCAAATCCGGTTTTATCACATCGGTCAGCTTTATACCCTTTCTACTTGGCTCTCTTGTTTTTTATTATCATAAAAATTCATTTTGAAATAGTATTCAATTAACTTATTTTTTGGAAAAAAAGAAAAAAGTACATTTTCAACATGGTTGTATGTTATGATGATTGGGACGAGTTTGAAAAATTTTAATTACCCAAATTACATAAACATTTTGATATTTAAACCCAGCATAAGAAATAGAGTCAGTCGAAGTTAAGCAACCGTCGGTGTATTTATTAATAAATAAAAATTAATTCGAATCGAAATCCTATATATATGAAGATGGTAATATTTCGACTTTTCCATAATTTTGAAAAATAAAAGTTTATATATTTTCTCTTTAGAAAAATTAGGTTATACTTGTATATATAACAAGAGGATACTTCTAGACAAGATAAGTCCAAATAAAAGGATAGAATAATCCAAGTATTCATCAATTTGGCATAAACTGACTATATGGTAAAAATAATTTCGTAAGGTGAACAAACTCAATAAACCCCATACCACAAGCCTACTTTATAAGTATAACTGAATTTAAAAAGTCTAAACTGATACGAAATTGTCTAGAAGATCTGCGCAGGAGAAGAAGAGAAGCTGCAATAAGCTGATTGCCAGCAACATTTTACTGCCAGTCAAGGTAAACTCAACGACGGAAATATGGTTGTAGCAAAGAGTTCATTTTGGTCTTTCCGTGTTTCTGTATGTATGTATTCATTTAACACAGATACCATGCAAAGCGAGGTAGTTTTTGTTTGCTTTTGCACATTTGAGAATTATACGCTTTCGAAAATAGCGCAGCAAATGAAAGAGAGAAAATAGTGAAAGCAATAACAATAAGAATGATGAGAGAGGAAGGTGCTTGCGAGCTAAGACAAAGCGATTGCATCCCTTTGGAATCTTTAAATTTATCACACTTTTGCAATATTGCAGCTGAAGTTGGATTTTGTGTTAGTGTCAAAAAAGTGTAGGGATTAATGACTGTTTTTGTTGCTGTTGTTTCATGGTGAAAATAATTAGAAAAAAACAAAACATTGTTTTTTAAGATACGGTAATAATTTGCTTAATTCATGATTTATTAATAACATTATTGACTTTTCTTTCATGCGGAAAGCTCAGTAAATTCTAATATTCGTCGAGCTTGTAATCTTGGTACATTTATTTGATGGTTTCAATGATTTTCGTTATATTCATTATTTTCCAATAAAATTATGTTTTTTAAATATTTATTAATGAAATCTTTACTTATATTTTGGGCTTGGCTACTTTGTATTCAAATCTGCTGTAAATAAATAATTTTTACTCCGATATAATATATATTTACATATAAAAGAATATTCATTTAGTGGTTTCGAAAGTGCAGAGTTGATTTTCTTCAACAGTCAAACCAAATGTGTTTTGTTTTAGTTAAAAGTCAGGCATTTATGAAAACGGATCGCTTAGTAATCGCGCAACGCGTTCAAATTGTTGGAACCTACTACAAAAATGGTGATTCAAACTTGGCCACGTTTCGTGCTTTAAAAGGAGATTGTGGTAATAATCGTCCAACTACTTAAGCAATTTCAAAATTTTAAAGAAATTTAAAGAGACTGGATCGTTTACAGATATTTTGAGGCCTTTGTTTCATCGTTCGCTCGTTCCTGCAAGTAAAAGTATAGCCCATGACCCGAATGTAGCTATTTCTCGTCATTATCAAGAGTTGGGACTTTCTTACATTATGGCGTATTTTGCACTTGGACTTACACCTACATCCACATAAAGTCCAGCTCACACAACAACTGAAGCCAGCTGACCATTCACAATGCCATACTTACGGCGATTGACTGCTTAAACAACAAGCAGTACACTGCGATTTTTCTAACAAATTTTTTTTCGTCGCCGAGGCAAATTTCTCTCTCGATGGAAGCGTAAATAAATAAAACATTGCGGCACTTTTGGTTCCAAGACTTTACATCACAAAAAAATTTACAGTCTGATGCGCTTATTGGTCCGGAGGTATGGATGGACCTTATTCATTTGAAAACGATAACGTCGATACAGTCACTGTTAATTCGGAGCGTTATGGTCGTATGATAACCCATTATTTTTTGGCCTCCAATTGAAGACCACGACTTGGGCAATATCCGGTTCCAACAAGATGATTCCACATTCCACGCAACACAAGCGAATATTGCTCTATTGCGAGATATATATTTTTCCGGCCGCGTAATCTCTCGTTTTGGTGATGTCAATTGGTCACCATGATAGTGCTACGCGAACGATGATGTTAATCGGATAAACCTTTAACTCTTGAGTACTTTAAACCCAACCTTTGTCTAGTTATTGCTCAGATAACGCACAATATGTTCCAAAAAGTGGTCGAAAATTACCTCAAACGGATGGAAGTTTGCAAAAATTCACGAGGCGGTCATTTGAATATGCAATGTTTCACATATAAAGCCAGGGTTCAAACTTTATAAAAAAAGGAATATCATAAACTTTTTTTTTACTAAATGGTTTTTATTTAAGTTTATTTTGGAAATCTCAAAATGTATAAATCTTTATATAGGCGTATTACTCCAATATTCTTAAAGGTAATCACTTTTATTAACGCGGTTTCCATCCACAACTACATATGTTACATACCCCAGTAATTGTGCTAAAGTGAGTGCCATTGCGAAATTTTGCATAAGGTAAGAGTATATCAGTGTGGCCACCACTACTCAACTACCACACATCGCTTAGTCACTTGGTCACCGTAACAGCTGATAGCATAATTCACCACTGGCAGTTGTCAAAATGTAAAACAAAAACAATGAATTTTTCTCTATCTTTTCCACCTTTGTAAGAAGCACACGTTTTTCAGTTTCATCTTTAATTATAGTAGTTCAACTAGCAATCATTTTGTAAGTAGTTTTAAGTGTTGATTAAATAAAGAAACTACAACTGGTGACTCCGACAATCTTCGGAATGGCAAACGCAGATGGTAGCGTTACAACTCCGCAAACATCAGATTCACGCAATACGCTGGGCGTACACTCAATATCGCTGCCCAGATTGCCTCTGCCCACATTGTCAGAAAGCAACATCGAGGCGTACTTCTATTCCTTGGAGTTCTGGTTCGAGGCGTGTATGGTTATTGGTGATACAAGCAAGTACAATATCGTATTGGTAAGCGTTCCGCCACACAAATTAATTGAGACCTTCGATCGATACAACACCTGTTACCGGGAAATATGAGTACATTAAGCAGAAAGTGATTGAGCATTTTGCCGACAGCGAGCAGCGGCGCTTGCAAAGAGTCCTATCGGAGATGCCTCTCGCTAACAAAAAACCAAGCGAACTTCACAATGAAATGAAGCGCGTAGCGGGGGCACTTCGCTTAGTGACAATGTGTTGCTAAATCTTTGAATCGGCCTACCTCCGCATGCACGCGCTGCGTTCATAGCGGCAGAAGTTCAGATAGCGCAGAAATTACGCATCGCAGACTCAATAATAGAATCTTTGAATGCTTCTACTACCAAAGTGGCAGCAGTATCAACAACTTTAAACGAGATGAAGCAAATGCAAGAGAGAATATCAGCAATATCACGTGATGTTCGTACACTTTTAGACAATCGCCAACGACGTTGGCCGCCTCGTTTGCCATCTCGCTCACACTCACGTTCCCGATCTAAAGATCGTCATTCCGCTGATGATGTATGCTGGTATCACGCCACATATAAAGACAAAGCAAAGCATTGCCGAGAACCATATGCTTTCAGTAGAAAGGCAACTTTTAACCAAAAGTCGCAATAGGTAAGCTCAGCTGAAGTATCGGAGTTAGGCGAATGCTCCGTAAATCTGAATACATCGCGCCTATGCATTCGTGATGTAACAACCCACATTAACTTTTAAATAGATACGGGCGCTGATGTGTCAGTCGTTCCAAAAAGTCAGCACTCAGCTCGAGCTACACCTACATCAATAAAATTGTTCGCCGCTAATGGCACCGCCATAAACATTTATGGCCAAGTTCTGCTAAAACTTAGTTTAGGTCTGCGCCGTGAATTTATTTGGAACTTTTTAATTGCAGACGTGAGCCATGCAATCATAGGTGCGGATTTCTTGGCAAATTTTAGCCTAATAGTCGATATAAAAAATAAATGTTTACATGACGAATTAACATCGCTTAAAACTGTTTGTAAAACGCGGGCGCATAATATATCATCAGTGAAAACTATTGATGCCGGCGCGCCATTCTCGAATATTTTAAAACAGTACCCCGAAATAACATGTACTGCTTATCCTGAAATAAAATCAAAAGCGATGGCTACTCATCGCATTGAAACTACAGGGCAGCCTGTATTTGCCAAACCACGTCGACCCTCGCCAGAGAAACTAAGCGCGGCTCGCGCAGAATTCGAGACATTTGTCGTCCGTCATGCAGCAACTGGGCCAGCCCACTTCATATGGTAAGAAAAGCGGACGGATCTTGGAGACCTTGTGGCGACTACCGCGCCTTAAACGCCAATACTGTCCCGGATCGTTACCCTATACCGTATTTGCACGATTTTTCCGCCGCTCTTTTCGGAAAAACAGTCTTCTCCAAGATCGATCTCCAGAAAGCATTTCACCAGGTGCCCATACATCCAGACGACGTGGCCAAGACGGCGATAACTACGCCGTTTGGGCTCTACGAATTTAATTACATGACATTTGGGTTGCGCAACGCCGCGAAATTTTCCGAGGACTTGATTTTGTGTTCGCTTATCTCGACGACGTTTGAATCGCTTCGGCAACACCCGAGGAACACGAATCGCACCTGCACATCGTATTTCAGCGACTAAAAGATAATGGCTTAACCATTAATGTTGCCAAATCACAATTAGGCGCAACGGAGCTAAATTTTCTCGGGCACCGTATCACCAGTGAAGGAATTCTACCGCTTCAAGAGCGCGTAAAAGCCTTACTTGAATATCCAAGGCCGGCAGTCGCAAAGGACCTAAAGCGATTTTTGGAGTTGATGAATTTTTACCGCCGATTTCTAAAGCACGCCATACAAACCCAATCGCCGCTCTTTAAAATGGTCTCAGGCAATCAGCGTAACGACAAAACCATATTAAATTGGACACCAGAAAGCATACAATGTTTCGAAGAATGCAGCTGGCCGATTGCGCATTGCTTGCGCATCCATCACCGAATCCCGAACTTTCGCTTTGGGTAGACGCGTAAAATTTCGCCGCTGGTGCCGTTCTCAACCAGGTCATAAAAACAAACTTCAACCGCTGGGATTCTTCTCACGAAAATTTTCGGCCGGCGAGATGCGATACAGCACCTACGACAGGGAGTTAACTGCCATGTACACCGCGACACGCTACTTTCGCTATCTCATCGAAGGTAGACGCTGTCATATTTACACCGCCTCTGACTTTTGCGTTCAAGCAAAAGCTCGAAAAGGCAGATCGGCAGGCTCGCCAACTCGATTTCAACGGTCAACTAACAACGGACATACGCTTTATAGAGGGTCAAAACAACATCGTTGCTGACTTGCTCTCGTGGATACAGCAAATCTGCACCAACACAGAGGTGGATCTACTAACCCATATTTCGCTAGATGAAAATCAAGTCCAACAGATAGATTCATTGCCAATAAAGGTTTGCGCACATTAACATTGACGTTTAAGGCCCGTTTCCATTAGCAGATGGTTGTCGATATTGTCTGACCATAATCGACCGCTTCACCCGTTGGCCACAAGCCATCCCCATCGCCGACTCAACTGCTAATACAGTGGCGCGCGCCTTGATTAGCGGTTGGATTTCAAGGTTTGGTGTACCTATCGATGTTACGTCAGATTTCGGACGACAGTTTGTTGGCTCAATTTTTCAAGAGCTGATGAATCTTTTGGGAATCCGTCATTTACGCACCACTCCATATCACCCGTAGGCAAACGGGATAATCGAACGCTGGCATCGCACCTTAAAAACAGCGATTTTGTGCCACGACTCTCAAAGATGGACATCGTACTTGCCAATAATACTACTGGGTTTACGTTCTACATTTAAAGAGGACATGCACTGCACGGCAACAGAACTTGTTGTAGTAAGTAGTTTTAAGTGTTTATTAAATAAAGAAACTACATAAGTATGAAGTATCTTAAAACTGTGTCCTTCAATGACCAAGACCTCGAAAATATCAGCAATTAAATTGAAGATATGATATGGCTGATAAACACGAAACATTACCATCATTTTCAGATTGCTTACAGGCTGTCGAAATAAAAGTGAGTATACACTGTACGTACAATTATTGCGTTGGATCACTTGGTATTGAAGGGATTCCACCAAATGAGGCACCTTGAGTTCAGTTGCAATAATGCAAAAGTTTCCTGCAGTTCTACTGCTGATAAATTGTTAAGTGTAAAAAACCAATAATTAATTGTTTACTACTTATTTTAAAATTTTAAACATCATTAATATAAATATTTGCGTTAGTGATCATAACTAATTTTGGAATATTTTATTATGACTTATGGTTCCTTATTAAAACTAAAAAAGAAATTGTGGTTTAAAAGATCTGCCCTCCCAAATCACGCCTTCTTTTATTCTGATCATATGGGTATAAATTATAGTCTATCTTTTCCCCTTATGTTATTTTCATTCTTCCGAGCATTTCATCGTCTTGAAAGATACGAAAATAAAAAAAGAAGAATACTATTTGATTTATACCCCTTATGGTTGATCGATGTTTGGGATCCTCTACTAACAGCACACATATAAAGGATGCTAATTTTTTAGAGCTATGTTTTTGGAAAAACAGCCAAGAGGATTAGGCCAGGTATAGAAGTCTACGCAAGGGAGAATAACAAAATGAATTGTGGAACGGTATAACAGCTCTCTGAGTAGCACTACTACAGAAATCATTGATTTTCGACAATGTCGGAAAAAGAGCTGCTGCGATGAGGAATGTTGAACTGCTCTGTACAGAACTTGACTTGAATTTAAATTGAATTTGAATTGAATTTGAATTAAATTTGAATTGAATTTGAATTGGATTTGAATTGAATTTGAATTGATTTTGAAAAGAATTTGAATTTAATTTGGATTGAATTTGAATTGAAATTGAATTAAATTTGAATGAATTTGAATTGAATTTGAATTGAATTTGAATTGAATTTGAATTGAATTTGAATTGAATTTGAATTAAATTTGAATTGAATTTGAATTGAATTTGAATTGAATTTGAATTGAATTTGAATTGAATTTGAATTGAATTTGAATTGAATTTGAATTGAATTTGAATTGAATTTGAATTGAATTTGAATTGAATTTGAATTGAATTTGAATTGAATTTGAATTGAATTTGAATTGAATTTGAATTGAATTTGAATTAAATTTGAATTGAATTTGAATTGAATTTGAATTGAATTTGAATTGAATTTGAATTGAATTTGAATTGAATTTGAATTGAATTTGAATTGAATTTGAATTGAATTTGAATTGAATTTGAATTGAATTTGAATTGAATTTGAATTGAATTTGAATTGAATTTGAATTGAATTTGAATTGAATTTGAATTGAATTTGAATTGAATTTGAATTGAATTTGAATTGAATTTGAATTGAATTTGAATTGAATTTGAATTGAATTTGAATTGAATTTGAATTGAATTTGAATTGAATTTGAATTGAATTTGAATTGAATTTGAATTGAATTTGAATTGAATTTGAATTGAATTTGAATTGAATTTGAATTGAATTTGAATTGAATTTGAATTGAATTTGAATTGAATTTGAATTGAATTTGAATTGAATTTGAATTGAATTTGAATTGAATTTGAATTGAATTTGAATTGAATTTGAATTGAATTGATTTTTTTTTATTAAATGGCGGCTGCTCAAATTTAAAGGTCGATTTTCCCCTAACTTTTTAACTTTGTCGAATATTTTAAAATTTTCAATTTTAATTTTTTTTTGGTTTTATCGCATGAACCAATATTAAAAAATATTTGTACCAAATTTCAAGTAAATCGGCTGATTAGAACTTGAGATATTGTGGTTATTGCATCGAAAAAAGTAGTTTCGAGAAAAACGCACTTAAAGTTCCGCGTAAAGGCCGAGCCGATATGAATGCCGCTTCAGAAAAATACCTGTATGTCCGCAAATAGTTTGAATGTTGAAAAATACTCTTACAAACATATTTTTAAATGGTTAAACTTAAAAAATATGAATAAAAAAATCGAATTTTCCAAAACTGTAGACTAGAATACCCCCTTAAAGTTAAAGTTAATGTTAAAAGTAAAGCTTAAAAAAAGTTCTGTGTCCGCATATTTCTGCTCTCGAGAGGCACCTACAAAATTATATTTTCTAAGGCATATATTTTGCTCGCCTGTTCCCTCAGCAACAGCTTTTACGTTTTTGTTACACAAATACACAAATGGCAGAAAGTAATTGGGAAGTAAAATGAAATTTAAAGTGTTTATGAGCCGCAAAGGGCACAAAATGCAAATGCCTCTAATAAAATGTGACACTTTATAGATGTGTATATGTATGCGACAGTTTTTTGGTGGCTCATTAGCAAGTATCGAATGAGTTTAGCTTGGCGCTTTGACATTTCCCTAAACATCAAAATACAAGTGTGAAATTATGTGCTAGGTGGATACCAGTAGAAAATTATATAACAGGAAAGTGAAAATAAAGTGTAGAAAGGTGCGTAAATTGCTTTGATTAAGGTAGCATGAGAACGACCAACAGTATGCTTTAATCTGTGTTATCAGAAAATCCAGAAAAAAGAAAGATATAAATAAATATATAAAGTAATAATAATGCTAATATCAAAACAAGCAGCTCCGCCATTTCACCATAACGATCGACGCTGTTGATTTGCCCAATCAGATCTGCACTGTCGAACAGGATGTAGAGATGTTATAAATCCAGACACAAGTGACAGTAACCAGTGCCAGACCGTGGCAGAGCGCGTACAATGTTCACCTAAAAATTACACCTTAATTGACGTGAATATACGAGCTGTTCGTCTGGCATGCTATCGTCGGCCATCACCGCCAGCAGCTTGCTACCAATCGAAATGGTTGGTACGCATAGGCTTAGATATGATAACAAAAGCCGGTATCATCATTGTTACCACAACCAACCTAGCGACAAGCGCAAATTGGCATGCTGGCATGTGTCTCTATAACATACATAGCTGGTGTCAGTTGGGAATTAATTCACCGGCAACAATGATATCATCATGCTACGCATACAACCACAACAACACCAATGACAAGGCATAATTTTAATGCTAATACAAGCGAATCCAACAGTGGTTGCTGCTATGGTAACAATTGTTGTAGGCGTTGTTGTTGTTTTTGCAATAAATGTGTTGATATAAAATTTGTTGCGGCTTAAATATTGCACGTTACGTGGTTTTCGATAGAGGCCGACAGCAAAGTGGCAGCAAAAATTGCAAAATCTGCGGGTCGGTATGTCTGTATGTAAGTATGTATGAAAATGTAATCGAAATAACTTTATTTTTAGCTACAACTGAAATGAAGGCCATAAATAAAAAATTAAAAAAATTCAAGCAGATTCAAGAAATTAATACCCTCCGCACCTCAAGGGGCTATACGCCTACCTCGCAACCTTTCGATCGACTAAAATACGTGCGGTTTAGGATAGATACCGAGAGCTGAAGACGGAAGCGAGACGCATTTGCAGACGAAAAAAGAAAGTGGCCGAAATGTGTGATTATGAAGAGCTTGAGAAGCTGGCCGACAAGGGCAATGCTCGAAAATTCTATGAGAAGATGCGGCGACTTACAGAAGGTTTCAAGACCGGAGCAAACTCATGTAGGGACCATGGAGGTAATCTGGTGACAGATGTCCAGAGTATACTTAGTGTATGGAGGGAACACTTCTCCAACCTGCTCAATGGCAGTGAAAGTGAAAACTCTCGAGATGGCGACGATTGCTCGCTTAAAAAATAACAAAGCGGCGGGAGCAGATGGCTTACCGGCAGAACTATTCAAATACGGCGGTGAAGAGCTGACAAGGAGCACGCATCAGCTTCTTTGGAGAATATGGTCGGACGAAGGCATGCCTGATGAATGGATGTACTCTGCCCAATCCAAAAGAAGGGGGACCCCACGATGTGCGCCAATTATAGCGGGATAAGTCTCCTTAATATCATATATAAGGTTCTATCTAACGCATTGTGTGAAGGACTAAAGCCCACTGTCAACAAACTGATCAGACCTTATCAGTGTGGCTTTAAACTTGGAAAATCTACCATTGACCAGATATTCACCATTCTTGGAGAAGACCCGAGAGAAAAGAAGCACCACCTTTTTACCGATTTTAAAGCTGCCTTCGGCAGCACGATAAGGAACTGTGTTTACGACGCTATATCTGAATTTGATGTCCCCACAAAACTCATACGTCTTTGTAAACTGGCCTTGCATAATACCAAAGCGCAGTCAGAGTTGGGAAGGACCTCTCCTAGCCGTTCGATACCAAACGAGGTTTCAGACAAGGAGACTCTTTATCGTGTGATTTCTTCAATTTGATGCTGGAGAAAATAATACGAACTGCAGAGCTAAACAGATCAGGCACAGTATCTACAAGAGTGTGCAATTGCTGGTGTATGCCGATGATATTTATATAATTGGTCATAAAAACCGCACTGTAATTTCTGCGTTCTCAAGATTAGACAAAGAAGCGAAGCGAATAGGTCTGGTAGTGAACGAGGGCAAGACGAAATATCTCCTGTCATCAAATAAACAGTTATCGCACTCGCGACTTGGCTCACACGTCACTGTTGACAGTCACAACATCGAAGTCGTAGATAATTTCGCCTATCTGGGAACCAGCATTAACAACACCAACAATGTCACCCTTGAAATCCAGCGCAGAATCACTCTTGCCAACAGCTGCTACTTTGGACTGAGTAGGCAATTGAAAAGTAAAGTCCTATCTCGACGAACCAAAACCAAACTCTACAAGGCGCTCATCATACCCGTTCTGACATATGGTGCAGAAGCCTGGACGATGTTTACATCCGATGAGTCGGCTTTAGGAGTTTTCGAGAGAAGCGTTTTGCGGAAGATTTATGGTCCTTTGCACGTTGGCAACGGCGAATACGGCAGACGATGAGCTGTACGATCTATACGACCACAATGCTCAGCGAATAAAGAGACATCGGCTACGCTTGCTAGATCATGTCGTCCGAATGGATGAAAGTGCTTCAGCTTTGAAAGTATTCGATGAAGTACCCGCTGGGGTAAGCAGAGGAAGAGGAAGACCTCCACTCCGTTCAGGTGAAGAACGACCTTGCATCACTTGGTATTTCTAACTGGCGCCAAGCAGCAAAGAGAAGAAACGAGTGGCGCGCTATTGTTGACGAGGCTATAATCGCGTAAGCGGTGCCTACGCCAAAGAAGAAGAAGTTTTGGAGCTGCATATTTTATATAAATATCAGCCTAGCCACAAAATTTTCATTATACATACTTCAATTTCGCCGGGCAAATTAAAATAAATGAATTGTAATAAATCAAACTTTATTTTTTAGAATTGCTGCTCGAAAAGTTCAAAATCTGGAAAAGGATTAACAAACACTTCAGCAGCTAAACAATGAACGAATATACAGCGATACTCGATATCTCTCTATAATACTTGTAGAGAAATATCCATTACGCTAAGTGTTTTCTAGTATGGTAACACTAAACCATTCGCCTTGAAAAAATATTTGGAGGAAGGAAAATAGGTGGCAACTATTCTCAATAATATTCTGTAAGCCGTCTCAACTTCTCTTCATTAATTATTTGTTTTATGATAAGAGGCTGGTTTGATAAGTCAGCGACTTTTTAAATAAAATATATTACCTTCGGAAAATAAGTATCTTATTTCTCTACATATTCTCCTTTTAGCGCTATACATTTAGTCCAGCGTTATTTCAAATTTTTCTATTCCCTTCTCCTTTGATTTCAAGGCACGCGGAATAGAGATATGTTTCTGTGATGAACTCTTCATTCGACCCGACTCTCTTACCGCCCAGCCATTTCTACAGGTTTGGAAACTAGAAATAGTCCCCGGTGGCTAAATCTGTAGAATATGCTGGATGGGCCAACTGTTCATAGTCTAATTCAGGAATTCTTGCCATGGTGACCACACACGTGTGCACCCGTGCATTGTCCTTATTTGGTGCACGTTCAACTGAATAAATGCACTGTACTGATTGTTTTTAGATCTCTGTTTGTATTGCGGTTGAATATCGCTAAGCACTCCTTTGAAGTCGTTATACGAAGCCTATAGTCGTGCGTGAGCGCGAACTTTTTCATGTCCAAATATTCATGTAAAATGTGATGTACTTATATCACACACGTGAAATATCTACACTCTCATCATTCCATAGATTTCATTGGCGATTTTTGGTGTGACGACCACTTTTGGGCGGCTTGAAGGTTTAGCTTCACTTGTATTGGTAGGAGCACAATAGAACTCAGTAAAACATTTCTTAACCATTAAAATTGATAGTGCGGAGTCTCCATATTATTTTTCAAGTTTCTCCTTGGTTTTGAAATTCACTTCTTCCATTTTCGTTAATATTCACTATGTCGACTGCTTTCAATGGCTGTCAAATATAAATTAAATGGCGCGTTCTGATTAAATTTTTACAGCAATTTATTGATAAGAGTTGATTCAAAGCAGTGTTGTATTTACAGTAGCTGCGAGTCAAACCAAAAAAGTCACAAACTTATCAAACTGCTACCGTATTATACAAAAATTTATATTTATCTGTTCATTCTTATATATGTCCATATAAGTTTGGAGTATCTCGGACACAGCATTACCTATAGTGTCCTTGAGCAGTAATAAGGTTTGCCTGGTTTAAAGAAAATATTCTTCATGGGATACTTCATCATGGGTTATTGGTATTTAACATTTTATTAAGATTTTTTTCTGAATAAAATGGTTTCTAGATTAAAAAGAAACTTCATTGGAGTTATTTTTTTAAATTTAGTAAACACTCCCAAATCGTATACGGTATTTACACATACCATAAGTATGTATAACTACAATTTCATTAAGTTCAACAGGATTCCTTTGATCCATGCCACAAAACCACTTAAGCCGCAATTGAGCCGCAGCGGTGGCGGTGGCGTTGGCAACTAAAAATGTTTGTACATTTATACACCATGTACGTGTACATACTATGCATGTATGAGTATCCACTTACTTCACTTAAAGAAAACGCTAAATTTTGCGAGCTAAATTAAAAAAAAAAAACCACCAAATACAAGCAACGAACTGATATACAAAACTACAACTACAAAAAAAAAATACAAAAAAAATCTTAAGCCTATTTTTCAAGTAGCAACTAACAAATCAGCGGACAACCACCGGAAACGCGTTTCAACACTACTAAGCCAAAAATTTCCATGGCAGTAAGTAGCGTTTGTGTCTTCTGCGCAAATCAGCTTAAATTTTCATTGAAATTTGCTGAAATTAACGCGCCAAAGTTCATTGCTTGTCTTGTAACCTCAATAATTTGTAAATATTTTCTAGTACAGCACAACATATATTGTGTGTGTGTATTGTTTATAAATACTAATAAGTCTGTAGTCACAAATACTCTGACAACCAATGTTTGCTTGACCCATCCCAGTTCCTCGCATTAAGTCTGTTGGCAGCTAAGAAAATCCTTTGCTTAATTTAATAGTCCTTCGATGCGACTCCATCCAGATAACATTTATTGCTTGTCAACTACTTTCGGGCGCGCCTAATTTTCTGTCTTTCCTTATGTTCATTTTTCACGATTTTGCTGAAATGTACGACAATTCTGCTTGTATCTTTTATTTGTGAATAAAGCACATGAGCTTAAACAGTAGTGAAAGTGAAATGTTGAGTGTTGAGTTGATTTACCTAGCAAAGTGTTAGAGGAGTTAAATTTTTGGAGTAATAAATTTTTTTTTCAGGGCAAACTGACGCAGAAGGCGTCAACAGGAATGAAAATAAGCAAGGATGTTCACATAACAAACTCCACACTTGATGACGAAAACTGCAAATACTTTAAAGACCACTTTGATGGTTTGCACTTTAATTTTCCGGCATCTTAACATAATTGGGAAGGTCAAAGACAGAAAAGAATAGTTGCTCGCGATATGAAGGATATTATATTGGTCATATAAAAGAGCGCATGTTTTATGTTGGATATGTGGTGGCAGAGAGACTCTGTCGCTGTGGCATCTTTGATTTAATCATAGATAAAATCAGCCTCCACGATTCAACTTTCCAAAATGAGCTGGGGATAAAAAAGATTTCCAGAGTCCGCTACAAGATTATCTACAATATGAAATTACATCAAAAACTATGCACTAAGGTAAAGGTAAAAAGGTTTGGTTAAGATCACTATACTGCAGAAAGAACAAAGTCTGCTTTTCAGATGCCATGTGGAAAACATATCGTGTGCTGAAAAGAAGGTAAATCCTTTTAATCGAGGGGAAAATAAATAGTCTGGAATTCTTGATTACAGTGAGTTTGAAAAGCTCGTGTAGTCAATAAGGCGATACGGCGACGTGCAAGCTCCTTAACAAGCTTACAACACCTTTAAATAAATCACTCTTTATCCTCTAAAGATTAAGTTTGATAGTTGCTTGCTGCTGAGCAAACGCTCTAGATGTGAATGGATAAGAGGTCTAGTAGCAGAGTAGATTAAAATCTAACTTAATACCGAAGGATTAAAAATAAGTGAGGACTGAGTTGTACTCTCTCTTTCTCTCTCTCTCTCTCTCTCTCTCTCTCTCTCTCTCTTTAAAATGTGTATCTTCAAACTGAAATCACTAGGACTTGTTTTTTAAGTAACTACGGAAGGATACAAGACAGTCATACTGCCTAGCAGACCGTATGGTCACCTATGATAAATTAAAGCGTCTTCAATAATTAAAGGTTAGCTAAGAGCCCTCTGGCACGTTAACTTGACTTATCCATAGTCTGGCTTACCGGTTTAAAGAATTTTTTCGGCAATGTAAAAGCGAGAAGGTTTCCGGAGCTAAATCCGAGGCAAAGTTAATACCAGGGTCGCTGGTAATGATCAGGAGAGAGTTTGACCAAACATCTCAGAACAGATGTAGATCCATATAAAATTGTAAGATAACAAAGCCGGTTTGGCCCAAGAAGGATAGGAGAAGAACTGAGGACTTATTAAATAGGCCCAGGAAGAGTATATATAGACTTAGAGCCACAAAAACTGAGATATAACTCTTGAGACCTGTGAAGAGAGTATCTACGGATACTGGCTTGATATAAAACATTTGCCATAGCTGCAAACAGGAAAAAAAAGATACTATCCCATTTTCCCATTGAATGCTCAGCTCTATCACAAATTTGATACGAACGCTTGAAATCCATCAAGAATTTTACCAATTGACCTCAACGGGGTAGGGTTGTCGAAAAATGATAGCACTTGACCGAATAAAATCCGGATACTAAGTCCATTCCTAAACGCTATTCATAAATAATCTGTCAATATAATCATTAACTATCTACCTGTGGATAGCACCATCGGAATAGTACTCGAAGAGCTCGAGCTGTCTTCCGGTATCCGAGAAAATTAACCAGGCTCGACCCGAAATAACAGAAGTATGTCCTGCGTGCAATGAATTTCGGCACGACGCTAACAAACTCTTTACAAATCGACTAATATCCACTAATATCCCTCTCCCTCTGATCTGAACTTGTCAAAACAGCTCGTTGCTTGCCCCTCCAATTAGATGACATCGGCTTGCTTTGTCTGCTCCTAGACGGGGTTACTTTGTCGCTGCAACAAGTCCTTCTCTTCATTGTAAAGATCACGTGGTGAAGACCTGGATTTACTAATTGTCTTCAAATGACGTAAAACCGCAAAAAAAAAGAACGGATTGACAAACCATTCTGAATTCGGCTGAAAGCGAATAATATGCATACTAAGAATATTAAATATTTTGAAATGTTTCAAATTGGAAAATGTTTCTCAACTGTTATACTATTTATAACTTATTTCTATCTATAATTTATTTCTCAACCCTAACATCAAAAAAGCCTGAGCCTTTTTATCTTCAAAGCGGTATCACAGTTTGCTTTAACAGCATTTCAAGGGGCTTCTACGTGTTGATGGGTATCCTAACAAGGATATATATCCTTGTAAGTGTCTCTAATATGATTTCCGGGGACATCAGTAAAATAGTAAGTATTTATGAAAGCATTTTCAGAATTTTTTTATTGAACAATCAAAAACTTATTGAATTTTTTTCTACACTCATTGCAAAATCTGTACAAATAAAATTTCTTTCGACCATTTTAGACAAATAAAATGCTTGAAAAGCCTCAAAAGTGGAAATTAATTTGGCAGCTCTACCAGATTGCAAATTTTCTCGCATTGACAACCGCGTAAAGGCTATTGCTAATCGCTAGAAAATACAATAAATAAATACTCATAAAATGTTTTGTAGAATTGTGCAACAACAATAACAAAAAACATTAATAATATTAAAATACTGTAAAGTATTCAAATAAATTTACCAACAATTTAAAGCTATTGCTGATGCATGTAAATAGATATGTGTCCTGAATTGCTGTAGATTTGTTAGTCAATCGGATTTTCATCAGTTTACCGAATTGGTTTTTGCGGCTGAAACTATAAAAATATTTAGAAATACAGACATATATAAAATAAAATGAAAAACCTCAATTGAAACTACTGAATTTAAAAACCACTGTTATTATACACAATGGAATTTAAATCCCAAAAACGAAAGAACAAAGAATTAAATATTTTTATATACTCTTATATATGCACATACGAGTTTGTAGTCTAACGCTTACTATTGTAAATCGATATTGAAGCTTAGCTCGCACAAACACAAAATATTTTTTAAATCTTTTCATTAGAATTTTTTTGTCCCGTACGAGCATATGTACATATATATTCACAGAAAAACAAATAAGTTGATAAAATAAAATTCAGGGTCATACCTTATTTGTAACTAGGTAATGAATTTCTCATTTCCTTTTTAATTTGGCATAAGATTCGTTGGTGCGGTTATAGTCGAGTCCACAACAGCACGTCATCTGTTTCTATTTTTTAGAGTAAATGATAGTCGCAGTCATAAAAAAGTCAACTTCAATGTTAAGGTTCAATAATCTTAATGTCAATGCTGATCCTCAAATAAACTAAACTGACTCTTTGATTCTATTTTGACTAGCAGGAGTAGCTCAAAGGATTACATAAGAACTTTGTTGTTGAGGAACGTTATCTCGACTTTATTCGTAACAGATTGTCACCGTATTAGACTGTATTAAAATTGCTGAGATCGTTGTGAAATTAATACAAGAAAGAACGAATATGCCGAAGACTTTATACTTTTCATGCGCATATCAAATTTATTGCAAATTGCAAAATTTGATTTTGATCATTTTCAGTGTCAATGTAAAGTTGAATCTGCTTCTGTTACCAAATTTCACGCTCTTAGGTTACTTTCGGCGGATTTTTTTTACTAAAACCCTTATATCTCATAGATACCTTTTTAACAGATAACAAAACAGAAAAGTTGAGGACGGAATTCTGGCCTAAACATACCTTATATATTTGGCGCTTTGTAACTGCTATAGCGTTAGTACGCGATGCTAACCACTCGGCTACCGCGGACGCCTTAGCTCATTTCGTTTCATCATTTCATTTATACAACCAGTTTTTATGCAGGGTGACAGGGCTCATTAAGTAATCTATAAAACAGTTTTTTACTAGACACTTACCATAGTGACACTAGAAAAGAATGGCCATTTTGCAACCAATTTAATCCCACAAATTCTGCTTGACAGAGAGTTGCTTGTGGGCGTTTGAAACTACCTTTACTGTTTTGATGCTCATAGAAAAGCCTTTGCTCTTATGCCTGTTTCGAGCTCAGAGCCATCACTGAAGAAATAAATACCCTCTCTGCATAAAAAAAAGTAGGAGGCTTACATCTGCTACAAGGTTCCCTGTTAACCAGCTTACCAAATAATATTTGTTTGAGAACATAACATCTACCTCATCAAACGAACTATGGATATTTTTTTGGTAACCGTTGAAGCGATTTTCTGCCGAGCTTTTCCTCCAATTTGTGGTTTTGCGTCCTGATGTAGTAATTTAATCTAAGTCGTCTCCGAACATCCGATGGATTATTATTTCATGTGAGAAATACACTCGTAGGGCTATGGAACTATGAATTATAACCTTAAAATTTGTGAAGTTGATAAAAAACTTCGAATGCAAACGTATTTTAAAATAGCAAAAGACAAATAAAGTATCAAGTAGAGCAAGAGTGCAAAAACAGGAAGCTATATATGTCTATATGTGATAACCATTCAGTGCATACGATTATGTAAAATTCTAAGTGGCCATGTAAAGAAGCTAATTCAATGGCTGTCTTAGCACTTATGAAAATGTCAACATGTTCTTGAACGTGTTGACATATTGGCACTGATTCCATTTGTATAAAAGTCAGCGCAACAGCGTTATGTAGACTGACTGACTGCTTGCCGAGTACAACGAGTACAAAAACTAAAACACGACAGGACAGTGCCACGATGATTTGGTTGCGAGAGCGTTTCGTGAGACTTGGAATAGTCTACAAAAAAGGTGAAGAGCGTAAACTGCATTAACGACAGAGACAAAGAAAGCAGGAGAGAAAAATCGTGAGTGTAACATATGTTATAATATGTTTAATGAGAGTTTACAATGTTTTCAGAGTGCAGCTAAAATTGTTTTGGTCGAAAAACACTGAAGGAGGAAAATCAAAAGAGCAAAGTCCTTGCCACTGGCATATGTAAGAGCAGCCACAATCAGTCAATGCTCGTCGGTAAAGCAGCGCACATAAGTTGGCTAGTTTGTGGAATGTGATATTTCGGGAAGCCATACAATTGCCATTGCCCAACTGTTTGTTCTTTTAGCCAAAATCGTTTACACACATTTCTATACAAATAGCTCGGCTGTTCTGACAATCGTTGGCTGCTTACATGAGTCGGTTGCCCGGTCGGTAGATTGGTTGACTAGCTAGTGGTATGCTCGTTTTCGATTCGTTTCAGTATAAAATGTGCCCGACTTCTACATGATAAAAACAGTCTCCAAGTGAATGTCGTCGTTGTCGGTATATGTTAATGGTAAAGCGGAAAAATGGCAAGCGCATAGTACTATAAGCGCGACGGTAACAAAAACAAAATATATTTACGCAAAGGAGCGTGTGAATAAAGAAAAACGAGTGTTGTTCTTGGCACGCATACATACATAAACTAAGGCCACAGTGAAGAATTGTGAGCTGCGTGTGGTGTGTTACTGTGTGCGAAATGTAAGTTAGCGGAGGCGCGAGCAATTCCTAAAAGGAAATTGACCAAATTCAAATGAAGTGCTTTGAGATTAAAAAAATAAAAATAAAAATAAAAATAAAGAGAAATACAAAAATATACGTTAAGATGTATAAAAATTTCTATTTAATAAAGGAATAAAAATAAATTTTTGGTAATGAAAGAAATTAAATTAAAATGTATTTATGAAAATCAAAAATTGATGAAAAAGCCTGCAGTGGAAATTGTGCGTTCAAAAAGGATAATGCTAAGGTGTGTGCGCGTGATTTAGCATATTTGCTGTAATTGAGTTTTTGTGGTTGTTGCCCAATATAAATTTTTTTTTATATTTTAAATTTTTATTCTATTTTTTTAGCTTTCTTATTACATCACTTACGACTACTTCAAGCAGATGTGGGTATTTTTTTCAAACGTTCTATGCGCAAATCTTTAAGGCGATTCTTGATTTTGGTGTTTTTAAGCGTTTAGGCGCCCACCTTTGACAACATATCAAATCCTCATGGTTCTGGTTTTGACGGCTGGTCATGATGGCTTAATTAAGTTGAGTAGGGTTGTGAGCAAAAAAAAAAAAAAAGAAATATCCACAGAGGCTTAAATAAAAATTTGGATTTGCGCGATTGCCAGTATAACATCATTATAGTGGTCATGTCTGTGTCTAAACCAATTTTCTCTGTAAACCAAGAGTACATGCGAATTGCTTACGTTGACCTTGTTTTTGTCGATGAACCGCATTTTCTTGTTGTTGTTGTTGTGTCGGTTTTATTTGTAACTAAGTTTGTGAAGGCGCATCCACAACAGTGTTGACCCATGTATGTTGCGCTTCTGAAATCGTTACGGTACAGTGAGTAGTCGATTGACTGTTTGTATTACTTACGTTATTGTCATCATTTGCTATGCTTGGTTGACGCTTACGGCGCGAGTAAATGGAAATAGATGATAAAAATTTGTTCTGTTGAAAAAATATAAATAAACTGTTAAATAGCGGAAGTTGAAACAATGAAACAAAGAAGTTTGATTTGAAAAAAAAAATTAGATTTTTCTACATATGGAAAAAAATCTAAAAATAAAAAAATATATATAAATAAAAAATGTATTACAAATTGAAAAAAAACTTGTATAAAATTCTTCAACGGGTGACGGAAGTTTTAGATAAATTAAAGTGAATATATTTTCAGTAAGTAAGAATTTTAAAATGTTTCGAATTTTTAAACGAATTCTTTAAATAAAAATATTGAAGAAGTTTTTATATAAACTATAACTAATATGACATATTAGAAATTAATAATATTAAATATAGAATCTTAAATAATAAAATAGAAAGAATAAGAAAGAATACATATGATAAACAATGGAAAATTTAAGTTTTAAATTCATGAAAAACTTCATTTAAATTTGAAAATTTGTAAACATATTTTGAAAAACAAAATGATATAAAATGAAAATTTCAAGAAATAAAAATTAAAAACAATGTACATATATGAATATCAAAAAATAAAACATTCAATTGAAAAATATGAAATTTAAGTAGTAAAACAACAAATGTTTCAGTTATATCAACATAATACACCGAAAACATGACAACCTTACAAAAACCAACATGCCTTAAAAATAAATATTTAATAAAAAAAATAATATAATTATTATTGTGAAGCGACCTTAAAATGTAATTTTCAACTTCTGGAGTGTTGGAGTTACTATCACTTTATACGGGTAGTACCGGTTGCACTTATACAACATTCAGACATTCAGACAAAAATATAAAAAAAATAAAAAATTAAAAATAAATAAATAAATATAAATATAGAAAAAACTAGATCACAGTCATTTGGCTAATTATTTAACAATTTAATTAATATAGATTTTTTTTTGTTCTTTTAAAGTGAAATTGACAGACAAAAAGGA
Organism: Neoceratitis asiatica; assembly: GCA_030068015.2. Classification (NCBI taxonomy): domain Eukaryota; kingdom Metazoa; phylum Arthropoda; class Insecta; order Diptera; family Tephritidae; genus Neoceratitis; species Neoceratitis asiatica. The sequence continues at coordinate 51,652,918 of CM061525.1, forward strand.
AAACAGGAATAAAAATAAAAATTCTAAATTTTTTTTCCAATTCTGATTTTTCCATCATTGAGCCAGCGCTGAATTTTTACATATCTGCGTTGAAGAAATAATATCACACGTTACAGCGATGGCCATAATAATATAAATTTGGGGCATTTCTTCAATATTGATGAGGAGTTTTCCTACTAGCTAATGGCAATAGTTTGATTAGTAAAAATAATTAATGATTTTTCAGACAAATATTACTAAGAAAATATTTTGTAATTGTTTTCTTCCATCTACTTTTTTATCTAAAGTCTTATAAGTACACATGGCCGTTTAGCTTGAAAAATAAATAATTTAAAATAAATTAAGATAAAATGATTTCTCTCTTATTTAACCCACAAAAGAAATGATCTCAGTTGGTCGCGTTTGTTATTTTTTTTTTACGTATGACCACCCACTACTTTTTATTATATGATATCCACAACTTGATCGGATATTGATAAATCTATTATTACTGGAAAGGGTATAACTTGTAATTTTAAATAAATATTTTAGCCAGAGGTGTAGGAAACGCGGGATTATTCATTGGTTTTAACGCATAATCTCGCATAACCCGATACTACGCAGTCTGATTTCTCTGAATCGTTTCTGTTGCTCTTTTGGATGAGGAAACACGCGACCGAGTGTGTCAATTAGGAAGGCGCATTATTTTGAATATTAAGCAGTTGACCTAGTGCCATCTATATTTCCAAGCTTCGCTGTGAGCACAGAATAGAATATACTGAAATATATGAAACGAGACCACATTTAGCTTTGCTTTAAATAATTGAAGCGCTGTAAATTTTCTAATAAATTTATATCCTACTTGCCTGCGCCTGTGATAGTAGTAGATATCGTAACCACCTGCCGCTTTGACCGAAATTTACTAATTTCGACCACTTCATTCTACCTTTAAGCATTCAAAGACAGACAAGTCGAGGAAAATCAGCAAAGTTTGCATTAAGTCAGCGCCTTTATTGTTTGCCGCAGCAGATTTCACGATTTATTGTTCATTTGATTTGGTTATTTCTTTAATATTAAGGTAATTTAGTAATATTTATTTATTGATTGTTAGACGCCAACTCAAAGTTAATAAGGTCTACTTACTTACTTAGCTTATTTACAAATGATTTTTAGTATTTCGGGGGTTTATTAATTAAAAAAATTATGTATCTAAAACATACTTAGAAATATTGCATAATTTGCAAACATCAAAATATAAATTATGCAAAGCAAGAAATGAAATGAAAAATAATTAAAAAAAGGAGAATATACAAAGAACTGCAAATTAAAAAAAGAGCATTAAATTGTCACAAATTTGAAGTAGACATATGGGTGAAGGTCGATCTCAATAGGAATATTTCACTATATGATTATGGTACCAATTATACCCACATGATTCATAAGCATGTAAGAAAGGAATTCGTTTTGACTTTTATGTATTTATGGTTTTTAACCGTTTTTTAATGCAGTAATTTAATGCAGAGTCAGTACCTCTATATGACTCTTATATGAATATAAGAAGTTCTCTGAAGGAAGGAATTTTCAATTCATCATATCAAAGATACTAGTCGTTGGTATCTCATCTCCCTTGACGTCTCAAAAGAAAATGTTCTCGCTGTGGACAGCGTTAACTCATTATTGGTTCTTTTCAAAATCAAAAAAAATTATGGATAAATCTCGTTATTGGACGAACAAAAAGAAAAAAAAATCAAAATTTGAAATTTTTGTCAGACCTTGAACAAAGAATACATTTTTTTTAATCAAATTTTCGTAGTTGTAATAAAAAATCGTTCGATGAATAGATATGTCATTACAAAGATGAGTGCAAAATTTGAACAAAATCGCTTTATAACTTTTCGAGAAATCGTGTCCACCGACTTAAAAAATGGAGTTTTGGGATAACCGCGTCTAAAGTTTCAAATTGACACAGACATGGCGTGATGGGCGGAACTTCCAAAGGTTTTATCTCTTAGAATTTTACTCCGATCGATTTGAAATTTTAGGAGTATATTTCAAACATATTTTACAATTTAATAAGACATAAAAAAATCGACTTTTTTTAATTTTAACACCCTAACACCTTAAAAAACAGTCATTATACGTATAAAACGTAACATGATTCTCCGCTTCAGTCTTCTATTTGGCTTAAATTCGGCATATAATTTAATTTCATGTTAAAAACTGATAGAAGTAGATTGCAAATATTAAAGAAAAATAAATTTCCTAGAAAAACTGAGAGAATCATGTAGGTGGTCATATAAAATAAGTCATAAATGCAAAATTTTGTGTCATCAGAAAGTTAATACATCGGCTACATACGTGTGTATCAGATTATTATTAGGTTTTTGCATCCTTAGTTCAAATAACACGTTTCCCAATATTCTAAAAGTTTCTATGACTACACAACAGTCAACGAAAAGAGAAATAAATGAACTTTAAAATTAATTTTTATTTTCGTGGAGTCTCAGAAGGTCCAAAAATTACGAAAATTATTGAATCAAATTCTCTTTTGTAATTTACTTTCTTAAATCGTATGGAAGTAAAATTATTTTCAAGTGGCTCAGCTTTTTTTTGTGTGAAAATTAAACTATTTTTTTTTGGTTTTCTTTTTTAACTAATTATAATTAAATATAAATAAAATATTATAATTAAAGTAAAAAAAATTATGTATTAAGATATCGAATACTAGCTTTTTTAGATATAAGAATACTAGCTTTTTTATTCTTACTTAATATAATATATGTAAGTAAGTTCGCGCTTACAATCAAAGAATATATTTTAACAAATATGTACTTAAATAATATTCTGCTAAAATAATTTTTGTTTATTTTTTTAAACAATGGTCTGACTTCTTATTCAAAAAATAATAAGCAAATTCATATATAAGTAGCTGTGTATATTGAATGACATTTAAATAAAAATCCTCACTCGGCTCTAAACGCCTTTGGCCACCTTAACCTTTCGGTAAAGACTTAAGAAACTGCACATAGAAACCGCCCCCAACACTTTATGTGAAGGTGAACAGTTATTTCAGTGCCAAAGAAACTATTCATATATTTATAGAAATTCTCTAACGAAAACACATCATATACATAAAACATATAATTATGTTTTTCTCTTTTCGTTAGCACACATTTACTCACCATGTATATGTAAGCGCTCTTAAACGAAGCTGACTAAGTGCAAAAATACGAATAGCAAGCAACTGCAGCTTGAGTTGGTGTGAAAACTAGCTCAACGTCAAGCAATCAGGTCAAGTGTAGCGGTGTGTAACATTGTAAAATTTTAAATGGATAATTTACAGAAAAAACAGTAAAAATAAAATAAAATAAAAATAAATAAAGAAAGGAAATGTAAATACGAATGTAAGTGGAAGAAAAAAAGATTATGGCAAAAAGACAACGCCATTTAATGACACGGAGCTTAGATTAGCGTGCTAATATTAGCATGGCCGTTGCGCATTGCCCTTGTTAATGTATTTGTGTTTGCCAGTTATCGCCTCAACGTTTAAATTTGTAATGAACTCAAGTCGTGAAAATGACTATGTTGCTGCGCATGTTAAATTGCATGGAATGGTAATGTTATTTGTAATGGATTGTAAATTGCTTTCTATTTGCGAGCATTATGCCATTGTAAGAATAATTTAAGATTGCAAGAAATTGCAACTAAGAGAAGAAGGAACTAAATAAGGAGTTCGAAATTAATATATAAAAAAGTGGCTTTATATGGGAAAAATATGAATTTAAATTTAAATCACTTTGGGAAACTGAAAATTTTGGGCGCTAAAGCTTTTAAAGTTTTGATTTTACATATATACATACAATGTGATAGTCGACTCATCCTTTTATAATATTGTATACAAAATATTGTATACAAAAGAGATTTTAGAAGCCAAATTGAAAAGTGTTACAGAAATATGTTAACGCTTAGGGAAATAATGAAACTGTCGGGTATAAGTGGAGTGAGAATACTTTTTGACTTTCAACAATAGATGTTTCCGGGTGCTCCAAGATTGCAGTTTATCAAGGTCCACTTGAAGCGCAACGGAATCACTAAGACTTTCAATTACTGAGTAAATCTTTTTGTCATCATCATAAAGAAGAAATTTATATGTAAGAAAACAGGAACTGACATCATTGATGAATAAAATAAACAACAAGGGGCCCAAGACGCTGCTTTGTGGTACGCCCGATGTCGCTTAAAAAATATCTTCTTCAAATATCAACTAATTCACCAGTTAAGCTGTGTTATATTCATAAATTGAGATATAGACATTTATAATATGCCCATAGGATTTGTAAACAGGGTTCCCTGGCAAAATGTATTCCTGATATCCCTTCTTTAACTAAGCAACATCCAATGTTCGATATACCTTTGGGCTTTCGCTTTTTTCGTTTATACTGATGCATAATAAGCCTAAAGGGTCTATTAGATGTTGATCTCGGTGTAATTGTCACACAATTGAAAACTGATGATTGCAAGCCTAGCTATTTGCCAGCATCTCGAACGACTGAATAATTGAAGTTCTTAAGTTCTATAAACTTGGCTTATAAAACCATTTTTGTTGCTTCAGTAATTTTGAAGAGTATCTGCGCTCAATAAAATCAACACTAACTCAAATTTCTCACATATAGCGCGCACCCCCGAGTTTCACGAAATAAATTCGTATGATAATTAATACTCTATGTTTCTTTGCGGTTTCATTTTTAATTCGCAACACAAAATTCCCAATGAACCACATCTGTTTTTTATTTTTACAACAATACATTATTTTTAAATTTTAATTTTGTGTGGGACCTGAACTCGAATTATACCATATCTATAAAAGGAAAATACTCCTATCGAACTGCGTATCGGATTATGCGGGATTAACGTTGAAATCAATACATTACATCATCCCTGGTTCCTCTTTTCCGTCTTTCTGTGATACGAATTTCAAATTATGCCCCATATAATACAAAACGCAATAATAAAATCGGATTATATGGTAGCGGAATGTGTATGGTTATATATTGAAGTGGATGAATCCGTCTCCTTTTTCCACTCCTTTGCTTAAAATTTCTTTTTCATACATAACAAAAAAATATATACGCAATGTATTAAGAAATTTTTTTTCGTCAGTTTAACAGGTAGTCATCTCACACCACCTCAAGTTTTTCATATGAAGCTTACATCTGGAGCTGATCAAAGAGCTCGATTAATAAACTCCTCGAAAAGATTTGTCAACTTCTTTCTCGGTTCACATAATTGAAATCTAATATTCGTAGTTTTAGGATACAAAATTTGGTGCTAAATCGACCCGTTTCAGTCACTTATAAATTCATGTCGAAATTGACAATATTGACTAAAGTAGGCTACTACTCAGAATATTTTTTTTCACTGTCTGTTCAACTATATATAATTTATTCCTGAGAAACTAGTTGCTGCTTTGTAAGCATTGAGGCAATTTTTGACCAAACTCCTCCTCCTATTTGTGATGTGTCTCTTTATATTTTTCAATAAATGAAGGGATCTATTTGACTAATTATATTTTAGAAGAAAGACAAAAGTTCCGAAAAAAATTTGGTTATCAGAAGCGATTAAATACTTGTTAATAGCAGACCTTCGAATCAATAATTCGGCTTTTTAAGAGCGGATGAAAGTTGACTATAATCTCGCAATCCCTCCTCATAGAAAGCCTAGTCTTTTTTTTAGTGAATATTGACTTGGAATATTGATTATGAAGGTTCATTTGGCCAAGTTCATGAGGGTTTTCGGAATTACATTATTGTAAAAAAAATTTATTATCTTTTGTTCTTTTTTTAGATCGGTAAAATAGATTCTGTCAATAGTTGCAGACTGTTTTTTCCTTGGAAAACCAAACTTTAAGTTTTTTGTCTACATTGCAAATACAACTAAATAGATGGCCAACTTGCCATCTTTAAAGTTGACGTATGCTGGATAGTTTCGATTTACTCTTTTACTTAGTCGTCAGCAGTAGTATTGGACTACAAATATGTCGAGAATTCTTTTTGGTAAAAGTCACAGAACGAAAATGGGCAAATTAATGCAGACACTGGCGCTCAGCAATGCGAATTTTTGTTCTGTTGGCAGTATATGGGAAATTGATCAGTGACCGACTTATTCGAAAAAAATCTATTTTTAATTTGATATTCTTAAAATTTGGTACGTAAATAGCTTTACGCTTAGTTTAACTCTAAATTTTCTTTCAGGAAATGGACTTGAGAGCGATATATTTCAAAAATATTAATTATGTTTAAATTTCTCTAAATATATATATATATAATGAGTTCTTTATTTGTCACGGTATCACGAGCAAACGGATGCAGCGATTTCCTTAATTTTTTTGTTTCTTTTTGGTATTTCCAGGAAAAATTCTTATAAAAGTATTAATTATTTTTCTGAAAGATGACGAGAGAACGATTTTTCCGAAAATTATTATATTTTTCGATGTACTTGAAATTTGTCACACAATAGCTTTTTTCCTAAATCAGGGTAAGAACCAATTAGAAAAATTATTTTTTGTTCAGTTTAGGGGACTCACAGTTTGTGCATGGATTGTTTTCTGCCTATATTAACACAGAAAACACTTATTCTTCCGGAAAGTTGGTCTAAAAATGATTCAATAAATCGACCTTATTCTTTTCAATTTACTTGAATCTTTTTTTCAGAAAGTGGGTCAGAACCGATCTTACTGAGACAAATAGTTTTATGGGTCGATTTTCTTGAATATCTGTGCGAAGGTATCTTTTTGTGTGACAAATAAATGCCTGAAGGAAATAATAGATCAATAGATTGACGAAAATAGGCTTGATTTGGATAAAAATTTGGATTGTTTGTAGATTGCTGCATCATTATTGTATACAGTCTGTTATGAGATTTAAGACTCGATTAAACCCCTAAGGTTACGCACTATTACTATTCGTTCAATCGTATTGTGTAGAAGCGTAGATCAAAATTGTTACATTCGGCTAATCTCTAGGTAATCAAATTGTTTTTATATTTTCGTTGAAGCGATTAGTCTTAGACTAGTTCTGATAGTACAATTATGTAGTTATGCCAATAATATAAGAAGTTTAATATTTTGGACTATCGACTTCAGTCTTTATAATATCTTAATTCAACAAAATACGAAGGAGCCACAGCAACGTGCGGTCGAGCTTTGCTAATTTATAATAAAAATTAAAATATAATAAAAAAGATTTCATAAGAAAAATTAAGTGAAGTAAACTCTTAAAGTAACTTAAAATAATTTTAATTAGGTAACGTATTTAAGCGTTAAAATGTTTTTACACCTTAGTTTATATTCTCAGTTATTAGCAAAAGGGATTTTAGTGAAAAATAATAGTTACAAAAAATTAAATTACTCGAAACCAAAACATAAAATGAAGGTAAACAACATCTTACATAAATTTCAATTAATGTAAAAGTTTTTCCCTGTACCATTAGAGCGAAAGCTTCACAAGTAAAATATGAAACTGTAGCAAATGTTACTGCAAAAAAAAATTAAATACGTATAAGTTACATAAAAACTGCATAACATAAAAATTCAAGCCAAAGAGAGAAAAACACCGAGCGGATAGTAAAAAAAAATTATAATTACTAACATGAAAGTTGGAAAAAAGTGCGGTAGTAAAAATAAACGAGATAAACTAAGTAATGACTACAACAGCACCAAAAAACAAACAACCACATGGTACACTTAACACCCCGTTGCGGCATGCAACTATTAAAAACAAAAACAAACTTATGTAAAAGTGAAAGTTGCTAGCTAAAACATCCCAACAGACTAGCATATCATATGGGTACAAACACATGCAAGTTGCCTTAAAATATGCTAACAATTTTTGTGTACGTGTAGGTTGATTAAAAAAAAAAGTAATAATTTTTATGTGCAAAAGTGGTATTAAATGTGCAAGGTCAGGCCACGTGCTAACGCTGGAGGTTAAAATGTCTAAAGAAAATATATAAAAAATAAATAAAACTGAAACCAAATATATTCAGAATATTACATTAGAGTTAAAGCGTGCTGTTGTAGAAAATTATTTTGGTGGCAGCTTAAGAGATTATAAATTATGCATGCGACGGTCTATGACAACGATACTGACGCTATGTGAAAATGCAAAAAGGCTTTCGTTTTCAAGCCGAGAAAAATTATAAAATGCAAATTTTAAAAAAATAATAAACTAATTAATTTTAAATCAGTTAAATATGGTACATAATACATTAATTCATGAACTACAAAAAAAAAAGATAATAATTAAAATAAATAAATAAAATTAAAAATTAGTTAATTGTGTAATTTAGCAATTAAAAATTATAAACTCGTTAAAAAATAAACTATTCTAATTAAGATAATGAAATAACGAGTTTGAGCTTTTCAGAAAAGAAAACCCGCGCACTTTAAATGAAATTAAAAAAATCTCTTTTTTTATAAATATATGGATAATAAAATGCAACCTGACTCCTCGAACTGTCAACTTAGGTGAGTAAACTAGTTACATGTGTTTATACATCTATGCAAATATTATATATTACGAAATGTTTAAATCGAATAAGTTAAACAACAAAGTTTTTCTATATTATTCATGCTTTACATATATACATACATATTTCAACTCTGTTAATTATTATAACCATTTTTTATCACAAACATTTTTATTATAGACTTCTTTAGAAATCTTTTAAAAAATCCTAGGAACAAATTGACACAATACATTACAGATTTAGTTCATTATAAATATTATATATGGTGCAGTTGCAAAATCAAAGACTGTGAATCTGCAAGTTTCAAGTCAAAAGTGGGGAATTTCTTTTTTCAAATTGAAGTTGCTTTAATTTGAAATTGAAATTTTATTTTATTTTTAAAATATTATAAAGATTTCATTTAAATTTTTGATCGGAGTTTACAATTTTTTTTGTTTCTTAATAAATAATTTAATTCAGAAAAAAACTTGCATTAATTCAAACTCAGATCGAGCTTTAGTCATTTAAAATTGTTTTATTTAATTAAAAAAAAATAAAACTATATAATTCAAAACAAATACATTTCTCAATTACACTTCCAAAATATATATTTTTTTCAAAAGCTCTCAGATGCCTTTTTATTATAACGCAGAATATATGTATATCGAAAATTTGGGATCTTATTTATGTTGACGATGTACTTTTTTTAATTTTTAATATGCTTTTGTTTGAAAAAAGGGCTTTTTGAATTATTAAGAAAATCTATATACATATGTACATATGTATATAAAAATCAATGCAAATTTTGATGAACGCCTATAACTTGAGAATCACTACTAATGCACCAAATTTTTGGAAGTTATAAAGGGATATTAGGAGAAGGTTAATTTGAAGTTTCCTTGAGATTGGTGGAGCCGTTTAAGAGATATGAGCATTGGTTGCTACCCTTACAAAATATATGCAACAACAACAAATACATGTAAAATTCCAAAATACGCGTACATTACGTTGTATGTACATATGTGGTGCTGAAAGAGAGAGCGAAAGAGTGAAAAAAAATGAAAATGAAAATTAATTAAAAACAATTAATAAAGAAAGTTGGAAAAAAATTTCAAATCAAATTTTTTCGTTCCCTTTTCCAAAAAAAAAAAAAAAAAAAAAAAAAAATTGGGAAAATAAAATTTCAGTTAATTTTTTTTGATTTTTTTTATACTTATACATACATGCAGCAAAGCACGCTGGGGTCTGCTACTTTTATTTATAAAAATCTGACTTGAAATCATTGAGTTCAGAAGCCTCTGCAAGACAATTTCAATGAAAAGTTAAATGTTTTACAATACTCATTTTAGATTTCCTCATTTTTTTTAATGGAAACAAGGACTATTTCAACTGTATATGAATTCCTGTCACTTCTTTGTAAAAGATGCAAGCATTCATTTATAGGAGTCAAATCAAATATATTGGAAAACATTTGTAGGTAAAATTTGTTTTGTTATTTTATCATATTTTAAAAATTTATTTTATGAGAAAGCTTTTGCTAATTACAGTCATAACTTGAAGCCGATTTCGTTGAGTTTCTTAGATGGGAATGTTATATTTTGTCCTGGTTGATAGAAAGGTGGAATATTTTCAATGAACCTGTCTCCCAAGGCAATTTTTTTTTAATTGAATACATCCTCTTTTATCAGCTCGAATAAAACGTGGGATTTGTTTGAAATTATCTTAGTCATGATCCCCCGGGAATTGGGAACCCTACATTGGTAATCATATATAGCATATGAAATTCTAATAATAAACGTATTTGACGTAATATTGTTATTTTGTTTCATTATTTGCTAATATGGTTCTTTATGATCAACGAAATTGAACTTACAAGACTATTCGCCATAATTTTGCTTTTGGCTTAGCCCGTACACCCTTTCACGCACTTTACATTACTTATTATCAGATATCTTTCTCTGAGCATATTGTTGAGACTTTAATTCTCATCTAAGTGGATCCCCTCTGCATCATTATTTATAGCATAATATGTTTTATATTTAACATAATTTAATTCATCTGCTAGTTAGCTAAATCTCAATCTAAATCGAAATACTTTTCACTTATTTAACATTTTCAATCGTTTCTATTCGACGTTTTTCATGAATTTATGGACTTAAAGGAAATAAACTTTTCCAGAAAAAAACATTCAAAAGTTCCAGAAAGTCAGAACGAAAAATTTGATTACAAAAAAATTTTTTTTTGTACTATCCATGAGTTTGGCCCATGGATCAGAAAGCGATGTGTTGAATATCAACGGAATTGGTTTCAGCGCAAGAAAACACCTTTTCGATGTACGATTCCTATAGCGTTAACAAAATAATCTTAGTAGTGGTTGTTACTTTTTATGTGCTCTTATTTAAATAGGTTTTTTTTTTTTTAATTGGATGCTGTTAATTTTATAACACAACCTGCAGTCTGCTATTCATCCCAATCTTCATGGGACTGACCGAAACCCCAGATACCTTGATAGAAATTTCAATTTCTTAGGAATATCGTGCTGTCCGTAAACTGGGATGAAAAATTAAGTTTTGAGCTAGAAAATGAGAGCAGGTCGACATTGTTTTCGTTTTGTAAGCTAAATAATTTGATAAAAGAGATGAGTTTCTGCTGAAGAGTTGATCCACTTGCTCGGAAAATAATTGGATTTACCTTCGATTTGATTTTGATTCCTTTGATTTTTATATCTATTCGTTAGTATAGACCGAACCAATAACTTAACCAAAAAGTAGCAGTGCTATACTACTGCTGAACGTTTCAGGGACACCTTGAATATGCTTCCTATAAGTGAAGATGTACCAAAAGGAGTCTTACTGAGAAACTAAAGTATTTAGTTCTCACAACCGCATGTATTTTATATAAAATATTATTTTCTTACACAATTATAAATCACACATATATATCGTTTATATGATTTATATGTTGTACAAACAGTCACAAGATACTTAGAGCAAGTGTAATTAAAAGTCGCTAATAAGTTTTTCAGTTCCATCATATATATAAAATGTTTTTGATGATTTTCAAACAAATTGAGTAACATACAGTTTAGTCCAAGTAGCTTCCGAACGGCTGATGATTTTTATTAGGGAATTTACTGTCAGAAATACACTTGTCGAAGTTCGGGAGAAATAGAACGAAGGGCATGTCATGGAGTTGGGAGAGGGAATGTATTCATTGGGTGGAACTCGGGGCTAAGCTCCATTTCGAAATTACGGATTGTTCAAATTAACCATGTTTTACGTTCAAAATATATTACAATTAGTGGCTCTTCCGAAAGTGTCTGAGAAAGATGAAAAAATATGCTCCGAGAGAGCTAGCATCTTTAAGCCATTACCATAAGCAATAATCAGCAATAATGGAATCTTTCAATTATGTACCAAGTACTAGGAGACTAGCATCTAATAGATATTTTAGCCCTATTATTTTGCTTTTCATTTGAGAATTACACATTATAAACGTATGCATGCATGTATATACTGAGATGCACATGTATATGTACAAGTGCACAAATGGTAGGAAGCAATAAGCTGAGACTGAAAGTTTGCAGGTGATATCGAGCATAGATCTACTCGAAAGAGCACCTTAATGCAAAAATGTCTACGTAAGTCGTTTGAATAAAAATCACTCGCGTTAAATGTATACACATATATTTTGTTATCTTGCACATGTTACACAGTCTGGAGTATTAATAATTTCATTTGTTTTTAGATATTGAAATACAAAGGTTATATTGGACAAGTTTGTTTACTTTTAAGTTAGAGAAAGTGATGTAATTTAATTTATTTTAAATTTTAAATAATTTAAATTAGCTGAACAAAATTTGACTACAATGACTTGCAGATGGCGTATTAGGGTCTACAGAAAAGGATGAACGTTTTGAATTAAGGAGGTATAGTTAAGTGCACGATTAAACAACAGTCAGAGAGCTTGATATTCCTTGCCGAGGGCTGACAATAATTAGAAATATTAACTTTTTTGTTTAATTTTTTTCCCGTAATTTCGTATATGTTTGTCCCAAGACTCGAACTCTGGGCCTCCGAATATGAATAATACGCACTGTTTACCGCTCGACTATAGATCAAAGTATATTTTAAGATATGAAGTAATCCCTCAATTTGAAAAATTTTAACAATTTTTTTATTAAAGAAATAAAAAAAATTTCGTTAGAAAATTAATTATTATCTCAAAAGTCAAAAAATTTAATATATTACAATGTATGTAAATATATTTATTAGTCGCAAATGTCTCATATTGTTATTATTAGTACAATATTATATGAGTGTTTGCGCTAATATTTACCCATAATGTATGAAATTAAATAAATTAGAAAAAAAGAGAAAAAAACAACAATTCTAATGACCTTCACACTGAACATGAGTGTTTGTACAGAGTACTTAGTGTAGACAACAGTTCAATGGCCCAAGTGGAACATCAGCATTAATGTCAAAGAATACTTATACCATAAATAATCATATATGTATGTATGTAGGTATGTATATTTATACAAATACAACAAAATAAATATTGTAACTAGCATTGTCCTCACAAGCACGTGTTTGTAATTACAACGTTATTTAGTGGAAAATATTTCGTTGCCCACAATTGTCTCCATAATAAATATCTCAACTACATGGGATAACTTACCGTAGTAACAACTTTGAGTTCCTACAATTTACAGTAATTTCAATGAGGGACATTCCTTTATATAATATGCAAGAATCTAAGCACTTACATTTATATGTGTCATTCTCATTTTTCAACACTTACCATGTATGCTTGTTCTACCAATATTTGTTAAAAAAAAATCCTACCGTTCACTTATGTACCGTAATTTGTTGTGTGCGGTTTATCATAAACGCATGCCTTTTATATTATATAATTTCAGTGAGAAAAAAGTGTAGATAATGATAGGCCAACGGCATGAACTGTGTTCTCCATTAATTTTCTAAGCTCATAAATATATATACGCAATTTAATATATAACAATATATACTAATATATGTACATAAGTATGTTTGGCGTACACATAGTGTCATAATGGCTTGCTGTTCGTGTCTAAAATTCATTTTTCTCATATGGCAAACTTTACTTCCACGCACGCTCTTAATGCTCATGTTATGCGATAATGTATATTACATACGCACATGCATACATAAATATACAAATATTATAGTTGTACACACCCAACAATGTTTCCATAGTAACAGCAATCTACTACTAGCTTGAGGAGTGCTAGTGTACACTATATTTATATTACTTATATATAGTAGTTTTGGGTCAACATGTCGCATACGCAACAATGTGCCATATAAATAAATACATATGTATATAGCAACTGCATAGCAAAAATATTACGTATACGCTCTGTTTGTGGGCAAACCTTTCTATGAGCTGCTGTAGTCAGTTTGCTTTGCCTTAATGACTGGCTGTGCTGCGTTGTGTGCTGATGTGTGTGTGTGTGTGTGTGAACGCGTGTTATTTACGAATAACTCTTTGCACAGGCGTCCTTTACTTTCGCTTGCACGCACAACGTTTAATACTTATACTTATACCGTTCATATACGAGTCTATATGACTTGCTTTGGTTAAGTCTGCACTTTTTTTTGTATTTTCAAAAATTTCTCATCCTTAACTAAGTAACACTTTCAAAGAAGGCACACATTTTTAAAGGTTGCACTAGACTTTTCGTTAGTTTTACTAACTATTAAGTTAAGTGGAAAAGTTTTAAGTGAAGAGATTTCGGCGGAATAGGCTAATTTTGTGTGTGTTAACATAAGCGTGCGAAAATTAACTGAATTCATCTTTAACGTATTTGTTTGCAGTGTAACAAAATGTAGTGGAATTTAGTAAATTTATATCATTTAATATGCATAATTTATTTCTTTAGGCTTAGTATAAAGTGCCGAAAATTGTACACACTAAGGTACTCATATCCTGTAAATTGTATCTCAGCTTCTATATACATTTCAGAGCACGCTTTTATGCAGAAGACTCTCCACTTTCTAGAGAAAGTAGACATATTTCCTAAACTTATATTGGGCCTGTCTCATTTATATTTACCACGTTACTAAATGCTAAACAATTTTTGGTGATAAAAAATTTATGAAATTTAAGTTACACCAAAACTTAGAAAAATATTTAGCAACATGAAAATCATACATTACAAAATTCATACCATACTTTACCCACATGCGTGAAATGCAATATGTGTCTCCATTTTGGCTATCAACACCCAGCGACTAAGGTTTTCGTAGTGCATATTTAAGTACATATGTATGAATGTTTTATGTATTTATTTGGGTCTGTCTGCCTATCTACTTGTCTGCTCAAGTTTTCTGCATGTCAACCAGTCTAGCAGATTGTGTGCTGTTATTTCTACATATTTGATTTTGTTTTTTAATCCTTTTAGGCATTTTCTTTTTGTTAATAGCACATTTTATTTCGCTGACAGCGAGAAAATGAATGAATGTGGTCTCCTTATACCCGACTGTAGAGTGAGAACGAAATTTTGTCAGCTAAAGCATGATTAAAATTTCGAGAAATCCTCCTATTTGCAAGGATCTTCAAATTAATTCATTCAGACTTTCTAATAAGGTGTCTTTTCAAAAGGCAGGTTCAATATTCAAAACGCAGCTAAAGTGCCGAAATTGTTTGGGCATAATAATATCCATTAACCTAAAACAAAATATAATAAATTAAATAAAACAAAATAAAATAAATTAAATAATTTAAATTAAAAAAAGGAAACTAATAAAAATTAATTTTAATTTAAATTAAAAAGATTAAAAAAATATAAAAAAAATTAAATATAAATAATATCAATATATAAAAAAAATAAATAAAAACAATAAAAGAGAAATAACTTGGAAAAATTAAAATAAAATAAAATAAAATGAATAAAAAAACTGTTAAAAAATGCATGGCTAAAGTATGCAACCTAGGCAACCCAAATACGATATAAATTTTAGTACAAACGCTTAGTATAGTTCGCACATTGTAATTACTTTATACTTGAATAAATAAACTAAGAACAAACGGTTGTGTGTTAATATCTAACAGCAACATTTTACATAGTTTATTTGCCCAGATCACGTGGTCCTTCATGGTTCAATAGTATCGTTCTTCAAATAAATTGTTGGTTGATTTGGTTTGATTAAATAAGTTAATTAAAACGTGAAATGAGTTCTACGTTAACCAATATAGAAAACCTCAATGGCGATAATTATTCTACGTGGTCGCTGTTGATGCTGCGTTTACTGGTAACTCAAGATTCGTGGTACGTGATCGAAGAAACTCTTAAGGTGGAACCTTCAGAGTTGGAAGAATGTGCATGGAAGACTGTCGACCAAAAGGCATTGACAATGATACATCTATGCGTAAGGCCATCAGAATTAATTCACGTTAAGAAGTGTGAAATGGCGAAAGAAGCTTGGATTCTTTTAAGCGATCTCTATATTGCCGATGATCCAGCTTGAGAGGTAACTTTATTCAAAAAGTTGGTGCAGTTTAAGTTAAACGCAGCAGAAAAATATGCGCTTCAAATTAATTAGTTCTGCTCGATCGTCGAAAGCCTCAGTGAAATTGGCATAACTGTACCTAATGACGTGGTTTACATATTATTGTTGTGTAGCCTGCGAGATGAATTAGAGAGCTTCGTAATAGCAATTGAAAGCAGAGACACGTTGCCGAAAATGGAAGCATTAAAAATGAAAATATTAGAGAAGAGCGAAGACGAGGTCAACGGTTTACTGAAGCCGAAAATATTTTTTCCGCCAATTACCATAAAAGGCCAGAGGAAAATGATCAGTCATCCAATATTTCCAATGAGTGTGACAATCGCAATAACAAAAAGCCAAAGAATTTCATACGCAATATATCCAATGTGAAGTGTTATTGTCGCGGTGAGAGAGGTCACATTAAAGCGCAATGCAAAATATCACAGCTTCCAACTGTACTTAAACTCACAGCGGAGCACATGTGCAGTGCGTAAATCTACTCAAAAGCTATTTTTGACATCTGGAGAAACTGTAAACGCAGAGAGAGAGAGAGATGGAAAGAACTATTTTTTAGCAGTGAGCAAAATACTTAGTAATGGTAAAGAGGTGCATTTTAAAAACAATAAAGAAATAGTGAAAACGGAAGAAAATAGATTAGTGTTCATCGCGAAAATGTAAATGAAAATTTTAGTGCGCTTAAAAATGAAAAAAATTAATTCAGTCGTACAAAAGAATGATGAAAATATAGAAAAATGGCATCAGCGTTTCGGCCATTTAAATTATAAAGAAATTCGGTAAAAAAAATGGTGCGTGGATTGGAACTCAAAAACTATAGAAATTTTGATTGTGACATTTGTGCAATTTGCATTCGGTAAATACACTAACGTTAGATCGACAAAATGCCTAGAAGTTATGCACTCGGATATATGCGGACCAATGCGTACAACATCGCAAAGTGGTTCAAACTATTTTTTATCTTTTATAGATGATTTTTCTTGCTTTATTGAAGTACATTTTTTTAAAGAAAAAGGCTGATGCAAAGTGAAGTGTCTACGTAGTGACAACGGGTGCGAATATTTAAGCACCGAATTCCAAAATTATTTAAAAGCTAAAGGTATTGTGCACCAAAAGACTATGGCTTACACGATGGAACAGAATGGGGTGGCAGAAAGTGCCAACCGAACATTTGTAGAGATGGCAAGGTGTTTATTGTTGTCATCAAACCTTCCAAAGTCGTTGTGGTCCGAGGAAGTAAATACAGGCGCTTATATAAGAAATCGGTGCCCAGCTACAATAAAAAATAAAAAAATAAATAAAATAATTTAAATAATATAAAATGTATAAAATAAAATAAAATAAAATTAAAAAGATAAAACAAAATATAAAAAATAAATAAACTAATTAAAAATTGAATATAAATAATATAAATAAATAATTAGATAATTATAAAAAATAAAAAATAAAATAAATTGAAAAAAGTAAACAAAAAATAAAAAAATAAAAAAATAAAATAATTTAAATAATATAAAATGAAAAAAATTGAAATTAAATTAAATAAAAAAGATAAAACAAAATAAAATAAAAAATTAAATACAAATAAAATAAAAAATATAAACAATAAAAGAAGTTTATATTAAAAAACAAAATTAAGGAGAATAAAACGAAACAGAAAATATATGAAAAAAAAAACATTTTAAATAATAAATATAAACAATACAATAAAATGAAATAAATTAATACATATTAAAATGAAATATATTAATATAAAGTAAAACTTATTTGATTAAAATAAGATAAAATAAAACAATTTAATAAAATTTGAAATAAAATAAAAATTAAATTAAATTTATTAAAATATCATTAAATTCAATAAAAATAATAAAAATTGAACAAAATAGAAAGAAAAATTAACAACATATTTGTACTTGCGTACATGGAAGTCTCCCTACTTTAGTTCTTACACACCATGAACCAAAATATATATTCCGTTTATTTATATTTTCCTTTTACAATCTATATTCCTTTAGGCTCTGCTTTAGTTAAATGCTGCGCGTGCCTTGTATATTCCGTTGTTAGTATGCAATATTATTATCTCCTAGCATATTTGTGGTTATAATAAATATTATTGTGCGTTATGTTGGCCATTAGATTTGCACAAACAATTTCCATTACTACCCGCTGTGTTCGCCCAAAAGTCATAAAAGCCACCCCATACCGTTGTTATCAGCTCACTATGACGATAAGTTATTTTCACAATTGTTGTTGCTGGGTTTTATTTAGATTACCCAAGCATTTGAACTGTTGAGATATTTTAATCTGCCTAATGGCTCTGTCGCCTGTGCGTGCGCCATTTTTAAAAACTTATTAATATAGTAGAGCAGTGGTGTGCCGACCATTAAATTCCTATCTCATATACATGCTTTGATACTTGATAACTAAATAAAAGTTCTCTAAATAGCTCTTATTATTGTTGTTGTTGGTCAGTTTGGGCATAACGTTCAACTAGATATACTTAGTTATGCAAAAATGCTTCGCATGAAAAGTAGGGTCGTCACTACGTGGGAATTATTGCAATTTGTCGCAATATTTGTGGCCCGCTGATTGTGGGCTTGTGCAGGTTGTATTAATGAGTTCATTTGTTGAAAGTTATTATGCTATTGTTAGGGGGGAAGTGTGTATTGAAAATTATTTCGATTTGACAATATTAAAGTGGCCACTTTCAATTTCCAAAATTGTATGAAAATATTTAATTTAGTTTTTAAGATTTTATGTAACACTTTTAAATGAACATAACTGTAATAGGTTTCTACCAATTTTTTGACTTACAACACATGAATGTTATTTACAATTATATGCTATTTATGAAAAAAAAAAAAATTTATAATAAAAAATAGTTTCTTGTGCAAGAATGCGGATGCACATTCAAAAAAAAAAAAATCATAAAAAAGTGGAAAATAAATCTGAAATAAAAATCAAATAAGGAAGACATGAATTTTTGCAGAACCGAATATAAGGTAACTTCATGAGTTGTGTAAAAAATGGATGTGATTGTAAATATTGCCAATTTTTGTGTTGAGTGTTAAAATTTTTTTACGACTACGTTCACCTCTCAGGTATGCAAAATAAATTCTTTTCCAAGACTGTATTCATCAAAATATTTTCAATATTTCGATTTTTAAGCATATTAATTTCTACAATGTATATTGATATTTTTTTTTTATTTTTTAAGTAAAATAAAAACAAATTCACCTTCAAACATTTTCTCTGCGCGGCCCCTTAAATCTGTTGGGGTTGCTACTAATAAGGTAATATTTGAATTATTGTTTTTTTTAATTTAATATAAAAAACTTTAGTTATC
Organism: Neoceratitis asiatica; assembly: GCA_030068015.2. Taxonomy (NCBI): domain Eukaryota; kingdom Metazoa; phylum Arthropoda; class Insecta; order Diptera; family Tephritidae; genus Neoceratitis; species Neoceratitis asiatica. The sequence goes on from CM061525.1 coordinate 51,672,295, forward strand.
TGTATCATAGCGACACCAATGGTGTAAGTTTTGGGTACAAAACATTCTTTTCTTTTCACAAACTATTAATTATATATCTTAAACTTGAGGTGAATCCAAAAAAAAAAATGCATTTACTACAAAGATCTATACATAAACGCCACCAAGCAGGTAAATTCTTGGTCCTTAAAGGTAGTGATTATTAAAAATAAAATACATTTTTTAACACAAAAATTAGAAAAAAAATGTTTTTAAAATATCATCGGCTTATAAAAAAATTAGTTAATGTTTGTGTGTGTGTTAAGTTCCGGTAAAAATTGTGTTAATTAAAAATATCTTTCACCTCTTAATTCTCTAAAAGCTTTCTGCGTCTGTTGTTGACTACCCTTTTTCTCAATGTGTTTCGAAATAAGCACTTAACCCTTTTATACTTTAAGTGATTTTCTGAGATTTACTCCTCCTTACTTTGTCCCAAAAGCATTACTTAATTTCATCTTATCCGTATCTTGCCAATTTGCTTTTGTGTGCGTAATATTTTTGTTTGTCACATTTCTTTCGTCACTTCCACCTAAGAACATTTCAATACACCGTTTGTTGTATAACAAATTTCTTGAGTTCTTTTCCTGTTTATTTATCTCCTTAAATTTTTAGTCCATTTTACGCTCCCCCACCAACGATACTTTCCCCAACCTTACCATAATTTATTGTTTATGTTATTTACGCGTTTAATATATTTAGGCGCTGCTCTTCCTCTACTTCTACTTTAATTTTGTGCAACTCTGCTATCTGCCTTTGAAATTTATCTTTTTGCATATTTTCTTGCTTACATATGTATATATGTATATATTGTATATCTACGAAGTATTCCGTTTTTAACAAAAAACAAATTAAAATGCAATAAAATTCAGTAAATAAAATAATAAAATAAATTTAAAAATATATAAATGATGAAAAATAAATAATCTATAACAAAATAAAATGAAACAATAATAAATAAAATATTTAAATTTAAATAAAATAAATAAAGAATATAAGAAAGAATAAAAGAAAATAAAAAAGCAATATTAAATTTATAGTTTAAAATAAACATAATTATATAAAATAAGAAAAAATTAAATAAAATGAAATAATAATTAAAAAACTACTAAATAATGAAAATATAGAACACAAGAAAATAAAATTTAACACTAAAATTGAATAAAATATATAAAATCAAATAAAATAAAACCAAAATAAAATAAAATATAATAAACATATAATAAAATAACGCTAAATATAATAAAATAAAATCAAATACATCAATTCAAATAAACAGTATTTTGTGAAATTTTTATCCAAAAATTCCGCAAACTCAGCCGTTGGTACCTTATCTCCCTTGACATCTCAAAAGAAAATGCTCTCGCCGTGGACAGCATAACTTACTATTGGTTCAACTAAAATAAAAAAAAAACCAAAAATATTTCGTTGGTACGTGAATGAATCTCGTTATTGGACGAACGAAAAGAAAATAAAAAATAAAGTTGAATTTTTGATAGATTTTGAATAAAATAACACATTAGTTGTAAAAAAAAATCCTTCTTTCAATGACTAGATAATGTTATTACAAAGATTAGTGCATAATTTGAACAAAATCGCTTTATAACTTTTCGAAAAATCGTGTCCACCGACTTAAAAATAGAGTTTTGAGATAAACGCGTTTAAGATTTCAAATTGACACAGACCTGGCCTGATGGGCGAAACTTCAAGAGGGTCTATCTTTTAGAATTTTTCCCCCTTCGATTTGAAATTTTAGGAGAATATTTTAAACATGTTGTACAATTTAATAAGATTAAAAAAATCGGTTTTTTTTTAATTTTAAAACCCCCCCAACCCTTTAAAGAAAATAAATTAAAGTGTATTATAATAACAAGAAATAAAGTAAAATTAAATAAAAGCAAGATAATAAATTAAATATAATTAAATAAAAACAAAAAAATCAAATCAAATAAGACTATATGAAATAGTATAAAATAATAAAAAATAAAAATTAAAGCAAAATAAATTAAATATAATACAATAAGATCATAAATATAATAAAAATTAAATTAAATAAAGAAAAAACGAAACTAACGGAAATAAAAATATTAATTAAAGTAATTAAAAATTTCGCTGTTTGGAGATTTTTGCTTGACCGATCTCGACTTTTCTTTCTTATTGTTTTGTTGATATTTTATGAGTCACCCTGCCGAGCTTAGTCATTACACGTGACTTGTGTTTAATTTTGTTAACTCAGCTGCGCAGATAATCCTCATCGTACATTTTATTTTTAACGCGCGTTAGTCGTAAGCCGAACAATGATTTAGTTTCGCTAATCACAGTAATTAGTTGATTTAAATTATATGCACATCACTGCCCACAAAATTGGGCAAAAAATGTTACCGAGCAAATTCCGTATTTGGTGTCAGAGTGTAGTATGGTATAATGAGAAAACTTTGTTGATTAATTTGCATACATTTCTGGTGGGCACTTTAAATTTTTTTTTGGCAGCAACGAGGTGGATATTTGTCCAGTGTTAATTCGTAGTTAATTTTTTTTTATGGTAGCTTTAATTAGTTCGATACATGTAATTTATACGTAATATGTTTTTCCCAAAGAATGGGTCGCATATGGGTTTAATACTCAATTCTATTTTATTTAACTTATTTATTGTACAAAAAATTCCTTTGAAAAATCATATACTCGTCATATGATAACAAAATAATTACACTTTTCTGTTACTGATCAAAAAATATATATTGTTTGCAATTATGGGAATTTGCAATTTTTTGTAAAAACCAAATTCATACATTCTGAAGTTTATCAAATGCACAATTATTACTTACGTTCTACTTTTTTTTTTTGTACTGTACCCTAAATATTACAGTTTAATAAAAATCTAGGTCAAATAGTAATTATAATAGTCCTTTCTGAAAAATAACAAAGCTTTTAGCAGGTAATAGTTTGTTAATGTATAATGTTAATAATGTATTGTGTAATATTGAACAATAATTCTATATATATGTAAACGCAAGTTATCAATACAGACCAGAACACTATACTAAATTTAGTTCAATAAAGCATAGTCATTCTCAGGAAATTGTAAACACAAATTAGGGCCATAGTTATTACTGATACTGAGGTATTCAGATAACTCATTGCGTAGTAAAACTTGTATACACATACAAATGGAAAGTTGTATATATTTGTGTAAAAAATCTCACATGCAATGCATATGTTTAAATGCAGTAAAACCTAAAATAAAAATTAAAATGTTGTATATTTGTTCTATTTTATATACAAGTATAATTTATAAAGGGTTCACCATTTAGTAGTTTCAAAATTGCATTAATATTACAACAACAGATTTCATGGTTGATGTTGGCTCAGCGGTAGAGCAGTCGTCTGTGAAGTCAGGATCTGTTGGTTCGATCCCCGCTATAATAAGTCTTATCAGGAGATGTGGTGATTACCGAAACAGCTGTCACTCCTACCATTTTTCTTTGTTGTAATAACAAATATTATATTCATACCGAAATAAATACGGCTTTCGCTCACTAATTTTGAACAAACAGGTTTTGTTTAAGTTAAGCATTTCTGGTCGATTAACAACCGCAGAATGCTTTAAAATTGTTGAGACTAGATTGGCTACAAATATTGTAGGGCCTGTACATCACCGTTTTGCTCGTTCTACCTCAAATATCGCTGCTGTAGGTGAAAGTGTAACTTAAAATCCGAATGTGTCTATTTTTCAACGTTTTCAAGAGCCTACGGCAAATTATGGCGTGTTTTGTACATGGACTTACATTTAAATTTTTGAAATATTGAAGGTTTACCAATAAGGATGATATGATTTCTAAGTGTCGTTTTGGCCATTTTTAATATGTCCTGATATGTTGTTTTTTATTGTATTCTGTAATGTTAACAAATTCATCATGGCGAGATATACGTAAGAACAACTTTACTGATTTTGCCTTGGAACAACTTGAACACGATAACGATTTAAAAAAAAAATTACCTTCTCCGTGAAGCTCACTTTCATCTGAGTGGTGCGGTAAATAAACAAAACTGTCGATTCTGGTGCGAAGAAAATCCAAAAATTATTCACGAACAACCATTACATTCACCTAAATTGACAGTTTGTTATGGGTTTTGGTCTGGTGGAATCATCGGTCCGTACTTCTTTCGAAATGAAGCTGGTAGTACCGTTAATTTTTTCATTATTATTATTTCATGAAATTGTGACATTGAATGGTCTCAAATAAGTTGTGATTTAATACCATTAGACTACTTCTTATGGGGTTATTTTAAGTCATTGGTGTTTAGCAATAAACCAGACTCTCTTCCTGTAAAAGAAGTCGCGGATGCCATTTGAATGATGTTATATTCAGAACTCAATTGTATCGATTGTACTTCACATTAAATAAAAATATTTGAATTTCCTTAACAATTGGTGTTTTTTTTTTAAATCTCATCACTCTTATTTGAAAACTCTATATATGCATATAAAGTCCACCTAACACTACAACTGAGGCCAGCTGACAGCTCACAACGCTGTAGTTACGTTGATTGGGTGCGATTTTTCAAACAAAAGTTTTTTCATCGTCGAGGTACATTTCTCACTGTCGGTGGATACGGAAATAGTCAAAATTGCTGCATCTGGGGGTTTGAAAATACCCGAGTAATTGAAGAGAGGCCATTACTAAAGAAAACTTACTGTCTGGTGCGCTCTTTAGTCCGGAGGTGTGATTGTACCTTACTTCTTTGAAAATGATAATGATAACAACTAGACAGTTTATGTCGATTTGGAGCATTATGGTCGAATGATAACCCACATTTTTTGTCTTGCAATTGAAGAAAGCGACTCGGACAATACCAACAAGATGGTGCCACATTCGATACAACAAGAGCGAATATGGCTTCATTGCGAGTGAGATTTCGTGGTCGCGTAATCTCTTGCCTTGGCGATGTCAATTGGAAACAAATATATTGTGCGTTTTGACACCGTAGCACTTTTTTTAGGCCTCTGCGAAAGACCGCGGATAAATCTTTAACTCCTGAGCACTCGAAAACCAACAATAGTCCAATTACGGCTGAGATACTGCGCAGTATGTGCGAAAAACTGGTAGAAAATTACCTTAAACGGATCGAAGTTTGCAAAGATGTTTGTAAACTTGATATCAATACAAATAATGGAAAATAATTTAATGATTTTGAAAAATAAATTTAAACTGATATGAAAGAAGTTGAAAAAAAAATTTAAAAACAAAAAAACGAATGTCTTTTAAACATTATTTAAATAATATCGCTTACAATTGAACTCTTCAATGATTTGGGAAACTAAGTATGCTTTTCGCTATTGGCATTTTATGGGAACATTTTATTTCTAAAACATACTCCGATCGGGTTTGAAAAAGATAAAGATATTATTGTCCGGTTTAATAAGTGGACATAGCTAAAAAGAATAATTAGTCAAAAGGATCACGCCACTAAATTCTTATATTTACAATAATTTCAAGTAGATATCTTTGCAGATAAGGACACAATTTACATATACGGCTACGAAAATGGTATGTTAATCAAAACTAATCCTAACACAAAGCCACATACTCATTATATTATGTAGGTATATTTATAATTATTATAATTTTCCGGAAAACATTAAAAATACGGCAGTTACGACCAGTAAACCCCATTATTTGTTTGTGCGTAAAAAACATATGTTTGGTTGTGCGTAAAAAACATATGTAGATTTTTCCATGATAATATCTTTTCTATTGTCATATGAAGAAATAATTTCATATAGTTAGCCTAATAAGCAAGCGCAAAGTAAAATATATTAACTCAAATTCAAATTAATTGCTAAATTATTTTCCGTTAAACAGGTACTCCAACAGGTAAGTGTACTTGCGACAGGCAAGTGCAATTAATGATTGAAAATGTCAAAAGTTTCATAAATTACCACTTGAATTACTGTGATAATGCTTATTAAATTTAGTAATGAATATGGAAAGTTATATGGTTTTTTTTATATACATTATTTTTGAAAACCAGGACATTTTGACGAATTGAACACAAGTGCCCATGGAGTCACCTCTCTGTTTTCACCTTTGAAATACTAAAAAGTTACTCATTTTAATAACTAAATTAATATTATTATAATTTTACCAATTTCCCTAATTATTTAAAGGTGTAATTTTTATCTATTACTAGCATTATCTTACAGCCAGAGCAACACCAATAATATATTATAAAAATAATGAAAATTATAGTATTTGGGGCTTTTTGAATATGTTAATACTTCACAAACTATTTCAATATATGCTGCACAACTTTATCTTATTAATTGGCGTAGGCACCGTTCACTCAATTTTAGCCTACTCATTGATAGATCGCTAATCGTTTATTCTCTTCGCTGTTCTTGCCAATTGAAAATTCCAAGTGAAACCTGGTTGATCACCATCTGATCTTTACAAAGAAGTTAAGGTCTTATTTTCCTCTTTCATTATTCCTTATTTCCCAGACTATATTTGGTGTAAGCCTGGAAGTGGTGTGCTGCTAGAAACATTTGTAAAGTAATCGATTCTGGTACTCCCAAGTATATATCCTTCCTTGGTGTTGGCACCACTTACTCGATTATAGCCGCATCAACAATATCGCTCCATTCGTTCTTTCTTTCTGCTGTTCGGCGTCAGTTGGTAATAATAATTGAAACCAGCCCTCTCTTTACCTGATCCTTCCAACGGAGTGGAAGTATTCCTCTTTCTCTGCTTCCACAAGCGAGTACTCCAACGAATACTTTCAAAGCTGGAGCGCTTTCATCCATTCGGATGACATGACTTAGCCAGCGTAACGGCTGTCCATGGATCACAAATATTCCCCAAAACTGTTCTCTCGAATACTCCTAAAGTCCCGTCTGGTATTATCCAGGGTCCGTTTACAAAGCAGTATGAGTTTTCTAATGATCTCAAATTCAGACATAGAAGCGCAAAGGTATTTCGTAATCGGGCTGAGGAAGGCAGCTTTAAAATCGATGAAAAGGTGGTGTGTATTGATTCTTTTTTCTCGAGTCTTCACCCAGATTTGGCACATGGTGAACATCTGGTCAATGATGGATTTAACCGACCTAAAGCCACACTGATAAGGTCCGATCAGTATGCTGACGGTGGACTTTAATTCTTCTCACAAGACAGTAGATGGGACCCTATGTGCGATATTGAGGAAACTTATCCCACGATGGAGACCGTGTGGTCCCAATTTTTTTTTATTTTTCTTGGATTGGGCAGAGCACACTTAGGTTCCATTCGTCAGACATACTTTCGTCAGACCATAATTTGCAAAGAAGTTTATGCATGCATTTTGTCAGTTCGTCGTCGCCAAATTTGAATAGCTCTGCCGGTAAGCCATCACTCCACAGCTTTGATATTTTTTAAGCGGACAATCGCCATTCGAACTTTATCATAATCGGGTGATGGAACGTCTATACCATCGTCATTGATTGCGGTTTCGGGCTAGCCATCTCCGGCTGTTTCACTATCACTGCTTTTGAGCAGGTCAAAGAAGTGCTCTCTCCATACATCAAGTGCTCTCTCATACAACATGAGTATGCTTCGATCTGTTTGTATATGTTAGTCGTTGTATCTTCTCATAGAAGCATTTCGGGTTATTTCTTTTTCGTCTGAATATGCGCCTCACTTCCCTCTTCAGCTCTCGGTATCTATCCGCGCACGTATTGTGGTCGACCGCAGCTTTGCGAGGTAGGCAATCGGTTTTCTCTCCACTGCAGTTCCACATTCGTTCTCATACCAGTTTTTTCCTGACATTGTTGAAAACCGACTGTTTCCGAAGCAGCGGTACGTAGAGAGTTTGCTATTCCGTTAGGCGGGTCCCTTATAGCGAATTACTGATGAGTGATCTCACAGGGAAGTTGTGCAAGCCGAGTAGAAAACCTGCCAGCTGTCTGCTGTGATTGCAGATTTTCGACATCGAACTTTGCTACACAGAGGCTAATCCGTGTCTTTGCTGCTACAAGGTAATAATCCGAGTAGATATTTGGCCCTCGGGACGTATGCACATCTAAAACACTGCATAAATGTCTTCCGTCTATCACAACATGACCGATTTGTTTGCATGTTTTTCGATCTGTCGACAGCCATGTAGCTTGATGAACTTTCTAGTACTACAGACAACCATATTTCAGGCCCCGGCGAAATCCATCAGCCTCAGCCCGTTTGGAGATGTTTCGTTGTGAAGGCTGAATTTTTCGACTGTTGCGCCAAAATATTTTTTTTACCCACCATAGTGTTGAAATCGTCTAGCACAATTTCGAAATAATGGCAAGGACAGCGCTCATAAGTGCGTTCTAGGCTCTCATAGAAAGCATTTTTGGTCTTATCGTCCTTCTCTTCAGTGATATGTTGAAGAAATTCGTTTTGATGCGAATTGTGGCCAGACGTTCATCCATTTGGGTGAAAGCCAGCACTCGACGACAGAGTCTTTCTGCCACCTCAGATTTTTTTGGAAATAAATTTTTGGAAAATTTTAATTAACAATTTGAAGTGCCAAAATGTATTTTTCATTAACTCATACTGCCGAAATTTAGAAACATTTAAATACTTTATATTCAAATAAACGAACTAAGCTTTGATTAGCGAAAAACTATATCACTGCAATAGCAAAGCTCAAAGCAAGTTAATATTTATGTTGCAATAGAGTTTTTTGTGTTGAGTTTGAGTTGGGTCTTGTTGGCAAATCTCTATGTGCATGTATATCTGTCTATATATGTGCTATGTGTGCTTTTAAACATTTAAGTGAACCTTTGAAAATTGTATGTATGAATGTAGCTGAGTGTGAATGTGCCAAAAATGTGTTGCCCGGAATTTTTAATTAAATCAGGAATCTATGCGTTGGAGAAAGTTCAACTATATGTATTTATGGATGTGGAAATATGTGTGTTTGTGGGCTAATCAAGATAGTTTTTTGTTACATAGACACTTCACATATTTTCAAATTAGTGTGTGCGTGTGTGTGATTTTACGGTGTAAAATATACATATAAGTATATTAGCTTGACAGTTTAAAGCAGAGCTAGAAATGAAAGTTGAGATACATGTTGGATTTTTATTTTTTTATTATTAAAATTTTTTAGTTACAATCAAATTTCTACATGCACGCGCATGAAAAACTCATTAATAAAATATGGAAGACTAAGAAAGGGAGGACGCCATAGCTACTTGTTTGGGCCCTTACGAGAGTGACACTTCGTTAGATGGTCATTATGTTTATAAATTTTCCAAATAGTGCTGTCGCTTTCAATAGAGTGTGCCGAAAAGAGGAAACCCAATAACAAAAAAAAAAAAAAAAAAAAAAAAGTTATCCGACAAGCGTGCACGCATCAACGGCCATCAATAACGAGAAATCACATAAATCACAAACATCCAAATGCCACGGAGATTTGTCATCCAATCGACGAAAGGTCGTTTTGTGATTAAAAAAAAAAAATTATGAAAAAATCAGCTTACTTAAATTGGTTTATGTATATCTGTATGTAAACATGGGCCATGTCAACATGTCAGTGCAAGCCATCCCCCTTTGCTACCAGCGGCACACCGCCCCAAAGATCATTTGTTATCGGTTGTCGCTTGAACATGAATTTTATTTGACACGAGTCGTAAACTAATTTCCAAAAGATTTTAATAACATTCCTATTGCGGGCTCGAAGAGCTTAATAGGCCACAAAGCTTGCATACCAACATAAATACATATATATGTATGTAGTATATACTATAATATGATATACGGAGACAACAATCCGACTTAGCTTATACGTAAATAGCACACAATCTGACAAGCGCATACAGGCAGGCATATGTCTATGTTACACACACCACATGCACAAAATTCTACTTTCACACAATCCTTCGCAAAAACCTTCCTGATAAAAGGTTACATAAAAGAGCAAAAGCCAAGCTAAATACATACACATGTATGTTAAATGTTGGCCTTCATTTCCCATGCGGACACCCTGCAGCGTTGTTGATAACAAAAATGTTTTGTTTGTCATCCATAGACCATGCTCTGCCTCAGGACATATAAATTTGATGCCAAATTTTCCTTCCCTTTTAGTAATGAGAAAAGTGGGTTTCAGATTTGTTTATGCCATGAAAAGTCATATATAAGTACATATATCAAACTGTTGTGCGGGTTTCATTTGTTTGTGCTCTTGTAGTTTTGTAAAAGTTAGTTTAACTGCTGCTGCTGCTGCTGCTACCAAATCCTGGCGTTAACCAACAGTGGAAATGAGACACTGCTCATCCGATTAACATTCATCCCCGGGCGTCATTGCGTAACATTGCGTTGCATTTGCCACATATATAGAAATATTCACAAACACCTATATGTATAAGCTAAACATGTATTTAAACAACTTTTATAATAGCTGAACATTTTGGTTTTTCCCTCTCGTTTACTGACGCCCCCATCTGTTGATAGAGAAAACTATTACTCTGCATTTGATTTAAATTACGATGTATACTGTGGGTCATGAAAAAGTTCGTTAATAATAAATATGGAGTTGTGTTATGGGTATATTTTAAAAATTTCTGTGCCTCATAGCGCAGGCTACATACTATGAGAATCTCCTGATTTATGTCTTACTCTTCCATTTGGAAAGCTGGCAATACTAATCAGTCGACGTATGGAGAAACTCATACTCAGGTAAAATCTTAAGAAGTTGCCAGAGATTTTTTCTAGAAGAAGATAAAATTTTCATAGGTTTTCAGTAATTTGGTCGTATACCTTATATATGTACAAAACGTGTCCTGAAAAATACCACAATCATAGAAATCTCATATTTTAAATGGTATAATCACATTTGCCTTTATATAGGGTGTTTTTTTATAGAGGTATAGAATTTTAAGTTGGCATTACTTTTCAAGATGGCGACCGATTTAACAGCTGTCAAGTGATTTATTCTCAGTTTGGTTTGGCAATCATCATGAATAGACTCACGCCTAAACAACGCTTGCAAATGGTGCAATTTTATTTCGAAAATAATGGTTCTGTGCGGAAAACGTATCGCGCACTACGTCCAATGATACGGACCAATGATTCCACCAGCCCATAAAGCGCACCAAACAGTCAGTTTTTCTGGATGTAACGGTGTTTCAACATACACTTGAGGATTACCTTTACTCCAAATGCGGCAGTTTTGTTTGTTGACGTAGCCATTCAACCAGAAGTGCGCTTCATCGCTAAACATCGCTAAAATGGCCGTAGTGCGCGATACGTTTTCCGCACAGAACCATTATTTTCGATCACTTGACAGCTGTTAAATCGGTCGCCATCTTGAAAAGTAATGCCAACTTAAAGTTCTATACCTCTATAAAAAACACCCTTCATCTCAAGATGATGCTGTTATTTACGATACCTTGTAAAGGTTAAGTTTCTCTCACTGTTTACGCTAGAAGGGCAGTACTTAGGCAAATGCATATACTCAAGAATGCAATTCTCTAGTGGTCAATACATAATGCATTATTCCCTACCCATTCACTAATCCATCTTCGATTGACATTTCAATTAGGTTGGATTAGGTTACGCTGGTAGCCAATATCACATACACGATATCACGTCATTTGTACTTACTTAATTTGAAAGCATGCGACTTTAACAGGCAAAATGCAAATAGCAGTGTTAAATATTATCTCCTTGTTGATAGTAAGATCTTAGGCAGATTCACAATATATAAAGGGTGATCCAAGATCCAGGTACTTTTTTCAGTGTCAAGCTGTCATGTTATTTTTTCAGTATTGTTTGGCATTTCATAATGAAAAGACTTACACCTGAACAACATCTACAAATCATTAACTTTATTACGAAAATTCTGTAAAGAATGTGTTTCACGCGCTTTGCTCAACTTATGGTCAACATAATCGGTCTACTGAGCGTATTATTCTCAATACCATCACCAATCTTGAGTCCCAGCATTACTTGTTGGATAATATTCGACCGAATAGACCACGTCCGGCACGCAGAGAAGAAAATATAGTGGTCGTAGCTGAGAGTGTACACGAAGACCGTGGAAAGTCGATTCAGTGCAGTTCGCAGCAACTCGGACTGGCGTATGGAACGGCTTAGCACATTTTACTTCAAGATCATAAATTGAAAGCACACAAAATACAGCTTTTGCAAGAACTGCAGCCGCTCGATCTCTCCAACAGACATTGCTTCGCTTTAAGGACTCCTGAAAAGTTCCAAGAAGATCCGACGTTTTGTTCAGTGATGAGGCCCATTTCTGGCTCAATGGGTATGTAAATAAACAAAATTACCGCATTTGGGACAAAGAGCAACCTGAAGAGATTCAAAGCTGCCATTTTATACAGAAAAAACAAAGGTTTGGTATGCTTTGTAGGCTGGTGGAATCATCTGTTCATATTTCTTCAAAACTGATGTTGATGAGAATGTAACTGTCAATGGCGACCATTATCGCGCCATGATAACGGCATGGTAACATGTGATGCCTGAAATTGAAGCTCGTGTTCTCCGTCACATTTGATTTTAATAAGACGGCGCCAATTTCGACACATCGCATCAATCAATGGATTTATTGAGAGAAGACTTCGGTGAGCAGATAATTTCACAGCAGTTTTAGGCCAGTCGATTGGCAATCAAAATCGTGTGATATCACACCGGTAGACTTTTTGCTGTGGGGATATGTGAAGTGTTCCTCTTCAATTCAAGCCTAGAGGCAAAACATCACGCATGGAATTCGACAGTTACCAGTCGAAATGCTCGCACGAGTCATCGAAAATTGGACTCAACGGATGGACCATCTGAGGCATAGCCACCGCCAACATTTGATAGAGATAAACTTCAAAGGATAAGTGACAAAGAATGTTCTTTTGAATGATAATAAACATTCCCTATTAAATTAGAATTTTGTTTGCTTTTTTTTTTAACATAACTTTCGTAATGCTGAAAACCTTTTGTTCATTTCTAAATTCGGTTGTGCATGCTTCGCTTTTCTAAATGAGGCTGCTATGCTCATAATAATATAAGTGTGGCCTACTCCTCGCAATATCTTTGCCGTAATTTGCATAGTAAATATTTCAGATCGGTAGATACTGCAATGGTTTGGCAGCTCCAGTAACTTGTATACCTATATCTGGTTAAGCGTAGTACACTGAAGCTCCATTCAAAAGCTCATTTCTTAACTACCTGAGACAGGCAGAACTTTTTCATTCATTTGCCTCTACTGTACCTGCCGGAAGCTCCCATAAAGTTAGTAAATTCGTATCCTTAAGGACAACGCTGATGTGAGGTATGCAGCCCTGTGACAGTTACAATTGGCTTGTTTTAAGATGATAAGTTGGACGGTGGTCTATTCAAAATCGTATAAAATGCAACAATTGGTGTTGTTTTGAATGCACCGGTGACTAAGACCACCGAAAATGTCACGATTTTCCGGATATGTTGTGTTTTCCATAATTTTGATAGGGTTAGAAGTATTGGTTTAACAACCGAAATGAAAATCCAGTTAAAAATGGGTAGGTGAAAGAGCCCACTTGGAAAGTAATTATTTTACTTTTATTAAGGCCCATTTCATACCCTCACTACAACTCGCAGCTTAGTTTACGCTGAGAAAGGATTTCCTATCTTTGGTTTCAGTGTCAGTAGTCGCGAGGCCGGTGGTGAGCTCTGTATACTTACTAGGTCTAACCTCTATTGGACTAAGAGTTTTTTGAAAATTTGGAAGACATGTATAAAGTCCGATATTACACGGTTGACTCAAAATGATTCCAAGCAGTCCGATACCTATTCCATTTTTTATCCATTTGAAACGCCGCTTCTATGGTATATTCCATACAGCGTTGTGAAGTACTGTACTTGCTCTCACTCTCGGTAAAAAAATAACAATTTTATATAAAATAACCATTAAATAACCATTAAATAACCATTTTATATATTTAATGGATTTCTGTAGCTTCGTTGTTTTTAGCAAGATCTGCTTGGTAGAGGTTAAAGAATTTTTAAAATCAGACAGTTCACTTTTCTTCGAACTTTTATGAGTATGTTAGTGTATCACCACCTATTTAGATATCGGATTTAGCATTACTTTCATCTGCTGGTAAAGTCCATGACGCATGTCTTAAAAATAAAAAAGTTCTTAAATCGACCGATAGAAGGATTGTCGAAATTTTCATTGTAAGTATGTTTGCATAACTGACCTCTATACTGACGTTGAGGGTGAGACCGATCTATCGTCTAGTTTGTCTAAAGTATTCAATGTTGTCTAGTCCATCTCAAGTATGTATAGCGGTTCTATCAATAGTTTAACTTATCAAACAAAGAATTTATCTGTAATTTTCCACTGCAAACATAATTTTGTGTCCAGAAACACTGAAAATATTAAAAAAGGCATTTCAGAAGCCTTTAATATGAACGAGATTTCAGAAAAAATGAAGATATTGTGAAAGGTTTCACATTTTTGCCACATGAATGATTAGACATGAGATTATGAGTTCGATTTTCAAAGAGTCATAAAGTTTTGAGATGACGTTTTTTAATTGGTTAGAAAATGAAAAAGTCAAATTCAAAAACATATAAATCGATTTTGATTGAAAATACTTTAAAAATATCTATACCTTTACTCTAACGTTAGCAGTTTTTTAAACGATTCTCTTTTCTCCGCTGATTTTCTGAAATTGTGATTTCATGAAATTTATTTTCTATCTAAAGATAAGTAAGAAAATTTGATAATTTTGAGATAGTTTTTTCTTAGCCTCAGTATATGTATGTGCCTCGCACAAATTTTAATGAAAAATTTGTAATTAAAATATTTTATTGAATTGCAATAAAATTTACAAATTTATGCGGCAAATCAAAAAAGTTCCACTGAATATAGTACACTGTGCATCTTTAAATGCTTACGCAAGACTCATATTCACAAAACAAATGCTCAGTTCAACACTCTAACTAGTTCATCCCCCTTTACAGGCAATTAAATTTGCAAGCCACACGACAGCTGGTCAGTCAAGGATGTATAAGTATACGCAACATCATACTCAACTCTATATAAGTATGTACTTATGTGTATGGTATATGACTCAGTGTGAGCGACGCGTGTGGCCGTTGTGGCTTTAGCAACAACCTTGGTTACTATTTCGGCTGAGCAACTGTGTGCTTTTGCCATTTCTCCAGCTTCGTCGTTTGTGCTCTGACGTTGTGTGATCTTCCCATTGGTAATGAATAGTTTATTTCCTTCCCCAGAGGTTTCACACTCGACCGCCTGGCAAATTGACTTTTCCCAACACCTCAACCAGTCACAACCTTTGACTTAGTTGTTGTGATTGTTGTTGGTTTTGACTGTTTAGTATCCTATTTGTATAATTGCTGTTACAAACATATGCTTGGGCTTGAACTTTGCGTGTTGGTGCATGACTTCTTTGGCAGAAATATATTTTGATACTCTCATGTAAGAGCCGACAGTTCGGGTCGCCTAATCAAATTGCGTTCAGCAGATAGTGATTACCATCACATAGGAAATTGCGTATACGTTTGTAGAATTTTCAAACAGTTTTTATGAATATTGCAGATTTTGCTTTTATTATTTTCCCCCCTCTCTTTAGTAGCAATACAATTGAAGTGATTCCGGAAATTTTTAGAAATGCCTCTCTTCAAAGGGCAGGATTTATTTTTGTTACTGCTTAGCAGAGATTTTGTTAACTTTCAAATGGACTTTGGTATTGTTTTTTGGCAGCTGTGGTTACATTAGTTTTTGTTCTTCTTCTGACTAAAACAGAAAAGTTGCGGAGTTGCTATCAGTTTATCGCTTGCCCTATTGCTAATGACAAAATGACATTTTCTCTAATTAGTTGGAAGCACCAGCAACAACAACTTTTCTTGTTATCGTGTGCTTGTTGGACAGCTGGAGCAGTGGTGAATTCACTGGGGATGTAAAAGTTCTAAATTGTAGTTGAGTTAGAAAATATTTTTTGGTGTATTTGTTATACTGTTATTTAATATATGTACTATGCGCATGCTATGTATGCAGAGATAACATACATATGGCTTAGCTTTTTATTTGTGTAGTATATATTGTCATTTATATAAATAAAAAGTAAATAAAATGAAATTTCATTTTTTTCATGAAATTACTTTTTTATTTTAAAGTTTAAATATTATCATTAAAGACCAAGCACATTCAAATGATTGTTTCGTGAATGTTTGCAAACTTCGGTAATTTTCGACCGCTTTTTGGCACACTTTGGGCGGTATCTCAGCCATAACTTTGCGAATGTTGGTTTTCAAGTGCTCAAGAATATAAGGTTTTTGCGCATGGTGGCAAATCGCACGATCTCGTCGAGATGGGAGATTACGCGGCCGGGAAATTACTCTCGCAATAAATCTATATTCGCTTGTTTTGTGTGGAATGTGGCACCGCCTTGTTGGAACCACATCCAAGTCGTATTCTTCAATAATATATACATATATATACATATATAAACTAGCGGACCCCAGCGTGCTTTGCAACACCTATCAAAAAAAAAATTAAGAAAATCTAATGTAAACTGCTAGCTTTGTATGAAGAAATGTCACAATATTTTTTTTATCGAAATTTTTTTATTCTTAAACCAGAATTTTTATTAAAGTATTTTAATTTTATTTACTTTTTAATTTTTTTTATTCTTTCTCTCTTTCAACACCATACACAACGTAATGTATGCGTATTTTGGAATTTTACATGTATTTGTTGTTGTTGCATGTATTTTGTATGGGTAGCGACCAATGTTCAATAAAATGGTCATGTCTCTGGTGGTTCTCAAGTTATAGGCGTTCATCAAAATTTGCATTGATATATAGTACATATATGTATATATATATATATATATATATATATATATATATATATATATATATATATATATATATACATATATTTGCCCAGTTTATGGTTTTGCTTATCCATATTTTTAACAACAAATGGAGGGATCTGCAGTTCGGAGAGCTTGACATTCCCTGCCGAGGGGCGACCGCAATTAGAAAAATTGTTTTCTAAAATTTTGAATGTTCCTCGAATCTTGACCGAAACCCATTCCTTCCGAATTGTAGTAACCACTCGGCTGTTGCGGCCGCTGTGTTCTTCTGTGCAAAGTCGGTTATCATACGAACTGAGAGTGACAGTCTCATCGTTATTGTTTTCAAATAATTTTCATATCTTTGGACCAAAGAGCGCACTAGACAGCAAGTTTTCTTTGGGTGTAATGACCTATCTTTAATAATTTGAGGACTCTCGGAGCCCCAAATGCGAAAATTTGATGAAGAAAATTCTGTTGGAAAATTCGCTTTCCATTGCTTGTTCTTCAAGCACCAAATCAACATAACTACGGCATGAAAACTTAGCTGGCTTCAATTTTTGTGTGAGCTGGGCTTTATATGGATGAAGGTGTAAGAAACAAAGCTTTAAGAACTTCGAGAAATAGACACATTCAGTGCTCCGGCAACATTTTCGCTTACAGCAGCGATATTTGAGTAGAAATGAGCAAAGAGCGGTGATGCACAGGCCTTGCAAATATGCTGCCGGTCCATTCTCTTCAAATGTCTTAAAAATTTTACCAGTTGCTTGAGTAGTTGGACAATTACGGGCACCATAATCTCCTCTTAAAGCGCGAAACTCGGCCATATTTTAATCACCATTTTTGTTTCAACAATTTTCACGCGTTGTGCGGTTGTTAAGCGATCCATTCAGACATTTCAGTCAAGCTTGATAGATGTCAAAATATATCGCTGCACTTCCGAAACCACTAAATGGATAACCCTTTATTTTTGTTTATCTTTGATGTTTTTCTTTAATTATTTTGAATTATTTATGTATTGTGACAACTTGGCATTTCTAGCTTTGTTGGTGTTTATTTATCATTATTACTGCATACATACAAAGTTTTATCCAAGCATGCATGAATGCTTTTTTTGGAGATATTTGGTATAATAAAAAAAGCTTCACGATTTAATTTTTGGGGATATTTCTGAACAAAAATTTTAGGTGATTTTTATATAGCCGTTCAATCGATTTTCGGCCGAGCTTCTCTTCAAATTTGTGGTTATGCGCCTTGATGTTTTTTACAAACAAGAAGAATCAGGTATATATTGATCATTATCATCTATGACATAATTTTATATTTATACCTTGTATAATTTTTGTGAATTATTTGCGAATAGCTTAGCCAAATGATTTTCAGCGGAAACAAATGATGCAAGGTCCGAGCTATATGACGGGCGCACCATTCCAAAACAAATTCTGTAAACTTTTCCACGGCCATCATATATGTATACTTGTATATGAATGTGTTGTCATGGTGTAACATAACATATGGTGGACGCTTTTTTGAAGAGCTTATTGTAAGCTGGTTAATTGTTGACTGGTCTGGTCGGGCTGCAGTAGCTCATTATAGACAATAGCCCTACCAATTCCATCATACACCCAGCATCACCTTATTTGTCGTGAATTCAGGTTCTGATTTCGTTTGTGGAATATCACCGGCCTTTGATCATGATAAATTTCCTATAAAAGGGCATGAACGAAGCCATTAGAATAGGATAAAGCAATAGTAGTATGTAGCCAATTCACCTACTGAACGTGAACACGTTATTGACTACAATTCTCAAATGAATGCATTTCATAAAAATTGCAGCGGCAACATACTTTTTCCGGGCTCCACCCGGCCAGAAGAAGGCCGAAAATTCAAGGCTGAAGAAAATGAATTATCATCTACTCAACCTTTGAAAATAGCCAGCTGGTGTATGCTGGCTCTAGCATCTTTTAAATCGTTAGGAAGCGTAAGTAATAAAAGGTTTTCCAATAAAGATGATATGATTTCTAAGTGCCGTTTTGTCCATTTTCGATATCCCATGATCTGTAATTTTTTCCATTGTATTCAGTAATGCTTAGAACTTCATCTATATACCACCATAAACGTCGTGAATTTGCTGATTTCCCCGTAGAACAACTTGAAAACGATAACGATTTCTTAAGAAAAATCCCCGATGAGGCTCACTTTCATCTGAGTGGTGCGGTAAATAAACAAAACTGTCGATTCTATTGCGAAGAAAATGTACAAGCTATTCATGAACAACCATTATATTCACCTAAATCGACAGTTTGGTGTGGTTTTTGGTCTGGTGGAATCATCGGTCCGTATTTCTTTCGCAATAAAGCTGGTAGCACTGTTACTGTCAATGGAGAGCGGTGTAGATCGATGATAACCAACTTTTTATTGCCACAATTGGAAGAAGTTGCTCTTAACAACATCTGGTTCCAACAAGACGGGGCTACGTGTGACACATCACGTGCAACAACCGAATTATTGCGAGAAAGGTTTGGAGATTCGATTATTTCAAGAAATTGTGACATTGAATGACATTTAAGAAGTGGTGATTTAACACCATTGGACTACTTCTTGTGGGGTTATTTGAAGCCATTGGTCTCTAGCAATAAACCAGATTCTCTTTAAGCTTTAAAAGTCAACATTGAACGTGCTATTCATAATATACAACTTGAGTTATTGGAAAAAGTGCTCAAATCTGGGTTCATCAAATTCGTTCCTGCAAAAGAAGTCGTGGAGGCCATTTGAATGATGTTATATTCAGAACTTAATTGTATGGATTGTATTTCACACTAAATAAAAAAATTTGTGTTTTCTAAACAATTAGTGTGTGTTTGTTTTAAAGAAATCATATCACTCTTATTGGAAACCCTATATAACTGGGAAAAAATCGTATTTAGGGTTCGAGTTACTTGAAAATTGGTACATTGGTATAGTTTTGTTTAGTATAACAAGAACACTGCTTTCTCTGCTCAAAATTGGACCAACAAGTTAAAAAAATGGGCTATTCGTCGACCTTTTCGAAAATTTGTTAGTTTTTTTTAGAAGGTATCTATATTTTAATATGAAATTAATTTAATATTTCGCATTAAATGAATCTGAATAAAAAATGTCTATCGTTCTTCAGGCAACCAAATGTTATTTCTCTAATAATTTCTGTAGCTAAATAAAGGGTGTTTTTCATAGAGGTATAGAACTTTAAGTTGGCATTACTTTTCAAGATTGCGACCGATTTAAAAGCTGTCAAGTGATTTATTCTCAGTTTGGTTTTGCAATTCATCATGAATAGACTCACGCCTGAACAACGCTTGCAAATAGTGCAATTTTATTTCGAAAATAATGGTTCTATGCGGAAAACGTATCGCGCACTACGTTCATTTTATCGTCGACGGCGATGAAGCGCACTTCTGGTTGAATGGCTACGTCAACAAACAAAACTGCCGCATTTGGAGTGAAGGTAATCCTCAAGTGTATGTTGAAACACCGTTACATCCAGAAAAACTGACTGTTTGGTGCGCTTTATGGGCTGGTGGAATCATTGGTCCGTACTTTTTCAAAAACGATGGTGGCCAGAACGTTACAGTCAATGGTGATCGGTATAGAGCCATGAATACTAACTTTTTCATTCGTGAATTGAATAACCATGATGTCCAGCAGATGTGGTTTCAACAAGACGGCGCAACATGTCACACAGCTCGTGCCACAATAGATTTATTGAAAGACACGTTTGGTGACCGCCTAATTTCACGTTTTGGACCTGTGAATTGGCCTCCAAGATCTTGTGATTTAACACCGCTAGACAACTTTCTGTGGGGCTATGTAAAGTCATTGGTCTATCCGGATAAGCCACAAACGCTTGACCATTTGGAAGACAACATGCGCCGTGTTATTGCCGATATACGGCCACAAATGCTGGAAAAGTCATCGAAAATTGGACGTCCAGATTGGACTACATCTGCGCCAGCCGTGGCGGTCATATGCCAGAAATCATATTTAAAATGTAATGCCACAAGATTATCTTTCGGATAAATAAAATTCAATCGAATAACCCATCGTTGTTTTATTGCAACTTAAAGTTCTATACCTCTATAAAAACACCCTTTATGGATCTTCACTCCTTTTTTTATTATCGATTCTGGTTGTCGATATAATTAATTACTTAGTTGTTTAGATTTTTGTCAATTAATCTTAACTTTATTAAATTAAAAGTAACAAATCAAATTAATAGAGATGGAACTGATATTTCGTGGACTATATCATAACTGGCCGCAATAGGAAAGTGATTAGAATTACGTACTACAATTCGGTGGGCCTGGGTTCGAGTTCAGATTTGAGCAACATCCAAAATTTTGGAAGTTTAATTAATCTAATTGCCGTCGCCCGCGGGAATTTCAGGCAGGGCTTGTATTGTATTGTATTTCTGAAATGAAATAAAAGCTTCACATAAAAATTCATCGGCCTTCGGAGACGGCTTAGAATAAACTGTAGGTCCCTCTATCATAACCGCTTTTTCAGATGTACCGGAGTACCGCTGCTCTTTTTATATAAACCCTCTGGATAAAAATTTCTTTATTAACACTTTATGAACACTAACGATTGCTTTTATACAGTTTTCTTGCTGTTTGCATACATATGAAAAATATTTATTATTAGCTACTTTCTCCCAATTATTTTTTATTACAGTTTATTATTAGTCTTCGAACTTTGACGATTATAATAAAAACTTAATATTAATTTATTGGGTCACGGCTAAAAAGACTCTTAATGATAACAAAATACACCCATATATATATGAAATGGGGCGTATCGAAAACTTTTATTTAGAAGGTGACGTGCTCATTCCGGCTCATTAGCATACTTTACTATAATTTCCTTTTTTTGTTTAATTAATAATAAACAAATAATAGACCAATCAAAAATCAAAAAGAAAAAAGTTTGACTGAAGTTTCAACATATTAAAAGTTGGTGGGACAGCTCAAAACACTATCATAATTCTAGTCTAAAAGGTCCTCGTCGATGCAATATCTGGGAAGAAACTTACGCGTTAAAGGCCACAAAAATGGGTTTTACGCGATTTTCAATAAAACAGTAAGTTTTATCACAAATTTTGTTAAACAAAAATTATAGATCAGTTAATTTGATCCATGAGATATCTGAAAATACTTTTTTCTTATAACCAACCGGTTCCGAGATTTAACGATTTTAAAATTGGAAGAATTGTTCTATAAGTCTGCAATTTTTGTCCTGAACGACTGACGAATTAACTCATAGCTTCAGCCGCTTATCGCCGAGCCCTGAAACTTGGATAACATGTTCTATGTTGAAAATGGGCTATTTGATATGGATTATATGAATCACTCCAGCGGTTACAAAGCGCCAAATATATATATATATATATATATATATATATATATATATATATATATCGGTAAGGAATGTCAACTACTCCGGTGTAGTTCTGGCATGAAATAAAATCACCTCGTAAATATCTATCGACCAATCGGAGGTGGATTAAAATAAACTCTAGATCCTTCCATTTGTTGGTAAAAACATCAAAAAACATCGACCGAATATCGCGTCTACAAGTGCCAAGCCCCAGTTATATAGGAGTGTATATGATAGGTATAAAATAACGTTAACATACAAATTTTGACTAGATAATAAAGCAGAGAATTTTGTTTATCCTAACATTTGATAAAGTTTGTACAAGGATACATAATTATTAAAAAACTTCTTCAAAAAGTTGTAATTAACGTATTCAATTTCAAAGCAAAACTTTATCTGACACCTTCCATCAATATTTCTACTTCACTTTACTTTCACGAAACTACTTATTAAATATTCAATAAGTTTCCAACTTTCTTACAAACTATTTCCACTTTATGGGAGCGATGGGGCGAATATTGTTTTTCATACATTTTTCTGTGCTTGAAATTGTTTGCCTAATTTGATATGTTTATGCAGTATTTATGCAGACAACAAATGAAAGTTAATCGAGCATTACAAGGTAATGAAAGGGTTATGGATGTATAAACATATTTGTTGTTATCCTTTCTCAGTTGGAATTTAATAACCTTGGGGGGTAATTCATTATATATGTAAGTATTAGATTAATACGGATTTGGTATGGGCAGGAAGCTATGTGTAATATGATTAATTTCTAACGGAATGCGTAGAATGAAGGTTTGAGTATTTAAATAATATATTTTCTTAAGAGCTTTGTTTTCTTTTTAAGCTTTTGTAAGGAAAAAATGTGAAAAGTTTATGTTATTGTATTGGTTCTCGTCGCAGAAATATCGATACGGTTCAGAGCATTTAAAAAATTTATGAAAAAAATGATTAAGCCAAAAAGGAAAATATCTCAATACACTTAATATAAACATTTAAGCTTAAAACTCTTACTATCTTATTAATTAATGCACGAAACTTTTTAAAAAGTAGTTTGAAAGAAATTTGTTTGTATAAATTTGAACACTTTGCGGTCTATTTTAAGTTACACCAATTTTTTCAGAAGCACTTTGGACATTTAACTACATTCTTTTTTAATATATGTACATACTGATATATGTTGTGGAAAGAAAAAAAAAATACATTTTTAAATATTTAATAAAAAGTAATATTAATTATTCGTATAACAACATTATATGTAATAAGATATAGGGATACCCATTTAGTGGTTTCAAAAATTCATAATCGTCCAACTACTAAGCAATTGGTAAAGTTCTAAAGAAATTTGAAGAGACTGGATCGGTTACAAATATTGTTAGGCCTGTGTATCATCGGTTCCCTCGTTCTACCTCAAATAACGCTGCTTTAAATGATAGTGTAGCCGAAGACTCGAATGTGTTTATTTCTCGATGTTTTCAAGAGTTGGGACTTTCTTATGGCACATGACGGCGAATTTTGCCCTTGGTTGCTTTGCACCTGATCCTTCTCACGGAGTAGAGGTATTCCTCTTTCTCTGCATCCACAAGTGGGTACTCCGTCGAATACTTCCAGAGCTGGAGCGGTTTAATCCATCTGGACGAAATGACCTCTAACTAACTATGTCAATGTCGTCGTGTAGCTCGTATAGCTCACCCTTCCATCGTCTGCGGTATTCGCCGTTGCCAACGCGCAGAGGACAATAAATCTTCCGCAAAAATTTCTTCTCGAAAACTCCTAAAGCCGACTCATCGGATGTCGACATCGTCCAGACTTCTACACAATATAAAGCAGGACTGGAATGATGAGCGACTTGTAGAGTTTGGTTTTAGTTCGTCGAGAGAGGACTTTACTTTTCAATGGCTTACTCAGTCCAAAGTAGCTCCTGCTGGCAAGAGTGATTCTGCATTGGATTTCAAGACTATTGACTCACACCTATATCCATATAAGGTCCAGCTAAAGGCAGCTGACCATTTTGATTGGACCTTACTACTTTGAAAACGATAACAGCCTCATACTGTCCAAAAAAGTCGGCTATCATACTTTGTTTTGGACAGTATGAGGTTTCAACAAGATGGTGCCATATGCCATACATAACAAGTGAATATGGTTTTATTGTTAGAAAAATTTTCGGCCGCGTTATTCCTTGACTTGGCGATACCAACTGGCCACCACAATCGTGCGATTTGACACCGCTGCATTTTTTTTTGGTGGGGCCACGCGAAAGGCAGTGTTTAACTCTTGAGCACTTGAAAAGCAATATTCGCCAAGCTATGCTTGTGCCAAAAAGTGGTCGAGAATTACCTTAAATGAATCGAAGTGTGCGAAAATTCTCGAATAGGTAATTTGAATGATTTAGTGTTTCACATATAATGCCAGGGTTCAAAATTTATAATAAAAAAGGAATTTCATTAAAACAATTATTTTAAATGCAATTTATTTATTTACGTCATGCACGTAAGAGGACTCGAACTCTGGCCTTCCGAGCCTCAGTACGCACAGCTGACCTCTCGACTATTGTAATCGCACAAAAACATCGAAAGAATTAAATTCATACAAGACTGTTCTGAGAGAATACTTAATAATAATAATAAATTTTACATTTTGTATGCTCATGAGGATTTGGTGTATTCGCCAAACCTGCAGAACCTCTATAAAGATTTGAAATATTGTCAAATCACTCAATGAAATATATTAAAATAATGCGTAAATATATATACCTATGCTTCCTTACAATTGAAGCAAAATTAAAAGTGCTAATATCATTGAAAAACTGACTGGCTAAAAGGAAATAACCCGATAAGTGAACATATATATCTATATAATTAAGTATATATTAATTAATCCATATTTTGTATTAAGGCCATTATTTCCTATGATTTCAGAGCATGATTATTAATTTTAAAGTTCACAATTTTCAACATGTTCTCAATCAGATTGAGATCGGAGGATCTTAAATTAAAAATTCCTTAAAAATATAATTGCCTAACCAAATTTTATAATGCCTAGAGCAATAAATGGTATCGTTAACCTGCTGTAACTTCCACTTTAGTAGAATTTTCACCTCACCGGTTCATTATTCATTCATGCCTGAAAACTACGGATATGCTTTGGTCTGGGGTTACTTCTCTGAACCCATTCTTTTTATAAATAGTTTTCTTTACAGATTGGTGTATGAAATGCTAACTTTCTTTATCAAAATTATGGTTCGAAAAAAGACAGTTTCATTTTATCGGGAAGCCTAAACCTGGTGTTGTTTGCGGGTCTTAAACTGATACTAAACCTTTAATATATTTTCAGATAAGTTTACTACTGCTCCATTCGAGGTTGTCAATCTCCTCTAGATGCAGCGAAGATGGTGAGAGAATATAAAAGCTCTGACATCTACTACCAAAGGAAAATGATCCTGTAAAATATATCAGTTCTCTATTACGTCCGAGTAACTATTCATTCAGATTTAACGCAATTTTCATGCCATGTTACACTCATCACAACACCCCCAATGTTAGTGTGCCTCGGAACATTCTACCAATACTAATCAGGGTCGCACGCCAAACGCGTGAGAATTAGCTATGCCAGTGCACTACTCTTGGTGATCAGCTTAAAAACTTTTAAAAATCGACACTGCAACGCTATAAGGCTATCAAAGCCATTTGATCCTACCAACATGCTTTTTATAGAAAAATAATTCTAGGTATGTAACATAATGAGCTATCTACAGTCGAACAACTACAATTGGATAACATTTTGAACCAATTACAATTTAACGTGTTTAGCTTGTTCTTGAAGTGAATTTGTTATTTAAGATATGCAATGATAAATACGAGCAAGTTACCTAATAATATATCTTAATAAAAATTGCCAATAAAACACCCCTTTTTTACACTTATGAGGAATCAAAAATCAAAACCATTGGGAAATAATGCTGTAATGTGAGATGGAGCTGGTCGTTTGAGGTATTCAATGAAGACCAAATCTGGTTTGAGATATTTAGTCGTCAGAAAGGACATCGGTGCTTATTGAGAACATTAAGGACACCCCAACATCTCCCTTTGAGACTTTTTCGACTGTTAGTAATACTAACTTTACTCGGAAAATGTCCTACCCTAAGATCTAAAATCGTTATGCAGATTTTTCAATAATTTCCTATGCTGTACATTCAGTCATTCAGCAGCTCAGCGCAATATATTTCGGCATTCATTCCCTTAGTCGTTTTCGATCCGTTCATATAAATGTTGAGCGTTTCGCCAGCAGCCTTCAGGACTCTGTGCAATCTATCATTTTTTTTTTAGGTAGCCTGAAACTTTTTCCCTATCTGGGGTATGAAGTCTATTCTTGTTATCGCTTGCTATCTACTCTTCTGTTACTTATTGAGTTATGCCCGAAGGCTTTGGTAGAGATCCGAATACAAAGGATTTCGATTCCACTCAGAGCATTATTCTCATTGATTCTTCCTTAATTCAACCAATTTAAAAATGTCTAAATATTTTTGCGAAAATTGTGCTCAACCCTAATGTATTCTTTATAACATTACAATGATTTCATTGAGTAACAATAAAATTTCTTCTTCGCTTTCTTGCAGGTCAGTGCTATAAATAGAAAACAGGAAACCGTGATGAAAACATTTACCATGTGAAGCCTACATGTTATCAAAGCACATTTCTACACATACTGACACATGTATAATAACTCTAAGTAAGTAAATGCCAGCATAAAGAGGAGTTAAAGAAAGTAACCGGCAGTGAAGAGCTTACAACTTGAAGATGAAAACAAAAGCAGCGGTAACAAAGTGGAAGTGCTGTTGTTGTACGAAGCAAAGCAGCAAAACTTCGAAACATAAAGCAAATAGCAACAAAAAATTCTAGAAAAAAGTTCGCGACAGGCTTATGTGTGCTTTAACTAGTGAGCGGAAGAGGAAGTACATAAAATAAAAAGCATAGAAAACAGTAATACGGCATAGAAAACAGAAAAACAAGGAAATGCGCAAAAAAAATTACTTAGAAATAGTATTGAAGTGCAGTAAAGTCAAAAACCATAATAAGAAATAACAGAAAACAAATGCAAAATGTGAAAAAGTAACAAAAAGAATAAAAACCAAAGAGACGAAGCATAAAAAGTACTGTGAGTGAACGCGCCGCGGAAGTGTGCCATCATAGACTTTTAATGGCAAGAACGCTTACATGTATAATTTTAAAAATACTCTTACACCAAAGCATTTTTGAGAAATTTAAATGTTTGCTTGATGCAAATATAGAATGTTTGTACATACATACATACATATATATTTGAGAGTTTTTTTTCACTATTTGCTCATATAAATATCACTTAACTGACATGTGGAAAACAGAAAAAATAATAACGCTTTAATTGTCCTGAATTATTGTATATCAAATATTATGAATAGAAAGGAAATTTACAAAGGATTCTAGTTATTTTTAATTAAACTTGACACGTGGTATTAAATATGAATAATTAAAAACTGAAAATAAATTTATTTTTATGAGTAATTTATGTAAACAGTTAAGGATGGGCGATTTTGTAATAAATTTATAAAGTGTTATAGTTGGCATAATGATGCCGGCTAGAATATATTAGGTATGCATTGATGTACAGTAGCAGACAAAAGTCTACATACACCCCCTGTTTTCGTTGAATTGAAAGTCCAAAAGGTTTATTGAAAAATTTAACGATACAGTTCATTTAAATTATTTTCCCTTATCATAAAAAACCAACAAAAATAATTTTTTTAAATAAAAGGTGAAGCTATGACAAAAAAAGCGTAAATCCAACAAAGTACAATACAGTACATATAGAGTGTTTTTTATAGAGGTATAGAACTTTAAGTTGGCATTACTTTTCAAGATGGCGACCGATTTAACAGCTGTCAAGTGATTTTTTCTCAGTTTAGTTGGCAATTCAATATAAATAGCCTCACGCCTGAACAACGCTTGCAAATAGTGCAATTTTATTTCGAAAATAATGGTTCTGTGCGGAAAACGTATCGCCCACTACGTCCATTTTAGCGATGTTTAGCGATGAAGCGCACTTCTGGTTGAATGGCTACGTCAACAAACAAAACTGCCGCATTTGGAGTGAAGGTAATCCTCAAGTGTATGTTGAAACACCGTCACATCCAGAAAAACTGGCTGTTTGGTGCGCTTAATGGGGTGGTGGAATCATTGGTCCGTATCATTGGACGTAGTGCGCGATATGTTTTCCGCACAAAACCATTATTTTCGAAATAAAATTGCACTATTTGCAAGCGTTGTTCAGGCGTGAGTGTATTCATGATGAATTGCCAAACCAAACTGAGAATAAATCACTTGACCGCTGTTAAATCGGTCGCCATCTTGAAAAGTAATGCCAACCTAAAGTTTTATACCTCTATAAAAAACACCCTATACATAACTTATCTTAGAGCAAAACTTTGATTAATATCAGGTAACCTGATCGTTTTAGTATTTAGTTGGTCCACCGTTTGCATCAATAACTGCTTGAAGCCATCGTGGCATCGAACCTACTAAATTTGTCAATTCTGAGGAAGTAATACTGTACCAAGCTTCAATAAGACGTTTTTTGAGTAATTCTGAGCTGAAAATCTGATTTTTTTTTATAATTTTTCGCTCAAAAAACTCTCAGACATATTCAATAATATTCAAATCAAGCCGAAGGATTAAATGCTGAACTTTAACAAAATGGTAAGAATCATCGTACGAGAGCATGACCAATGCTTGGAATCTGAGTGTGATATTCCCAATTTACAAAAAGAGGACTATCAGGACAGGGGAGGAACTCTCCGAGTTGTTCGATTGGTTGACTCTCGTGTGACTTTTTTATTTAATGCCAGTGTAGAGCTAGACAAAGAAGGTATAATCTTTTATAAGAACGTGCAACTTCTGTCCTATGCCGATGATACTGACATTATCAGTTGAATTGATTTTCAAAAAAAAAAAAAAAAGGACCGAATGCTGTTGTTAACTCCAGTAAGTATCAGCTATAATTATAAACAGGAAGTCTTTCCCCTTTATTTGGAAAATGGAGATATTTACACATTATTCTAAGACGTATGAAACAGCTGATGGTTTCTTGTGAGTAGCTCTTTATTTCATGTCAGAAATATACTCAGAGAGAATGAATTCCCTGTCGGGAGCGAGCATAATTGAAAAAATTTAATTCCTATAATGTTTGCATGTTGGTCAGACCTGGACTCGAACCTTGATCTTCCTCGTCGTGGTACGCACTGCCACCGTACCTGCCATACAATTTAATTAATATTTTTAATTTTTTAGCATGATTGAGTACAAAACATGCTTGTGTTGAAGGTATTTTAAAGAAAATTTAAGTTTATAATTTCATTTTCACGATTTATGAAAAATAAAATCAATTTAGAAAAGCAAGAAATAAAAATTTTAAATTTTTGTTAAAAAAAAAAATATTTTAATGAAAAAATTTTAGTCAAGCTAAATCAATTTTGGTAATTTTATAAAGAAGTACCAGTCTTTTAAATTAAATATTTATATCTTGACTAAATATATAAATTAAATTTAGACAATTTCAAATGAATCGGTCGCCTTCTGGAATTACTGCAGATTCTATATTCATTGCGGAATATTTATAGCAAAAAATTAATGTTTTGATTAAGAATTCATTGATAGTTCCCTTTCTCAGCTTTAAAACTAATTATCAATATGAAAGTATGAAAGTATAGAATGTTATAATCTCTCATACAAATCGTTAAATATATCTTAGAAACAACCGCATTAATCATATTATTATTTTCTATGACTAGCAAATGGCAGTTGACCATGCTAATAAAAGTTCACTGCACTGCATTTCAAGTACAAAAAACCGAATCAACAATAGTTCCAAAACATTTTTGATAAGATCACATAGAACAGTGTTATCAATTTTGCGGTTTCCAAAATAAACGTAAATAAATTGCATTTAAAATAACTTTTTATTATAAAGTTTGAACCTTAGCATTATATGTGAAATACTACATCATTCAAATTGTCGCCTCATGAATTTTAACTTCGATCCGTTTGAGTTAATTTTCGGCCCCTTTTTTCACATAGTGGGCGGTATCTTAGCCATAACTAGACGAATGTTGGTTTCAAGGCCCTGGAAATTTCTTCCGCAATAAAGCCATATTCGTTCGCTGTGTGTGGCATGTGTCGCCATCTTGTTGAAACCACAAATTGTCAAAGTCGTACTCTTCAATTGGAGGCCAAAAAAATCGGTTATCATACAACCATAATGCTCCAAATTGACAGTGACAGTCTCATCGTTATCGTTCAAAGAAGTAAGGTCTAATCACAACTACGGACCAAAGAGAGTAAGTTTTTTTGGGTATAATGGCATTTCTTAAATTATTTGATGATTCTCAAGTGCATCAATTTGCTTATTTACGTATCCAAAGAGTAAGAAATGTGCCTCGTCCCTAAAAAACATTAGGTTGTTGTGTTAAATGAAGTTGTAACTCCAAGCGCAAAATACTCCATAAGTTGCTTTAAGAAAGTCCCAGATTTTGAGAACGTCGAGAAATAGACACATATGGGTCTTTGGCTACACTTTCACTTACAGCAGCGATATTTGAAGTGGGACAAGAAAAAGGATGATGCGCCGGCCTAGCAATATCTATATCCGACCTAGTCTATTCAAATTTCTTTAAAATTTTACCAATATTTTGAAGAGTTGGACAATTATATGCACTATAGTCACCTCTTAAAGGTCAAAACATCTGAATCACCATTTTTGTAGGAGGTTTCAATCGTTGTGCGGTTGCTGAGCGATACATTTTCATAAATGACAGATTTTTACCTAAAACAAAACATTTTTGGTCTCACAATTAAGTTTGAAAGATGTCAAAATACGGCCCTGTATTTTCGAAACTTCATCGTTAGCCACAGTAGTTAATGTGTTTTTTTTTGCCTGCGTTATTCTTCTAGTGAAAGCAAAATACAACATGTAACATTAGATACGCATTTGTTAGGTTCGCTGAGTAGGAACTAACACCCTCTAGCTAAATGGGCGCAAGCCGACAGCCACAGGAAACAAATACTTATGTTGCCGTCAACGAGTTCAAACAAAAACTGATAGAAGTGAAAGCGAGCTCGTTGCGAATGTACTTATATAGGTTACGAGTGAAGCGCAGCCAAGCGAGTATAAAGACAATGAAAGAAAAAAAGGAAAATAGTAAAGTAAACAAAAAAATACAAGACGTAGGCCGTTTGCTAAAATTGACGAGGTGGGAAAATATTTGTAAGCAAAACTAATGCGATTTTTGCTTGTGTTGTTGTTCTTTAGACGCAATGCCAGTTTACCAGCAATAGCAGCAGTAGAGGTTTTGCAGCTCTTATTTCCCCTTTCAAAGTGAAGTCATTGACTTAAACAGCTCATACTGTCAAATAAAACAAGAAAGAAGGGCTGTCAGGGCCATGCCAAAATCTTTATACCTTTCATGAACATGTCCAATTTATTACAAATTGAAAAATTCGATTTCGATGATTTGCACTATCAAAGAACTTGAACTTGAATTAAAGTCTGTAGAATACCAAATTTAGCGTTCTTTGGTGACTTTTTGTCGGAGTTTGAACGCAAAACCTCATATCTCAATAAATAGGTTGTGTGGAGGCTATATGATATAGAAATCCGATCTAGATGATTTTCACTACGAATATGCTATTTATAATAAGTATGTTTGTATAAGACCAAATTTTACGTTGACAGAGTTTTGACCAAAGCCTAACAACTGAACAAATCGGTGTATTATGTGTTTTAGTCGTACGATTTCGCTGCTTTTCACAACCAATATATAGTTCATTAAGTATATGCAGTATACTAAATTTCACGGCCCTAAGTATATTTTGTGACGGATTTATAACCCAAAACTAGAAATCTGAAAAATTAGTCGTATATATGCTATAGAGGTATGAGCTGGCCGGTTCCGTCAAATGATCGTTTAAACGCATAATTGCATCTACTCACCAAGTTTGGTTGAAACATCTCAAAAACTGAGGGAAAACTTTGCATTAAAATCGGCAGACGGACAGACGGAATTTCTGTGGGTCTATCTCTTTTCCTTCTGCTACTTAAATATATCGGACCAAAGTTAATATACAAGAAAGGTATAAGGAAGCTTTTTAATGCTGTGTAAAGGTATTCGTTTTGAATGCCTGCCTCAACACTTTTTGCTTCATAAACTTAAAAACAGATACCGATTTTGCTAAAAAAAATCAATGAAATAGATATTTACATATACAAGTACGTTATAATGAAGATTTTAATAAAAATTTAAGTTTTGTGTAATTACCAGAAAAATAATCGCTGCCTTAAAAATTAAAGTGAAGAGCTCAGTAAATATGAACAATCATTATTTTATTAAAAATTACGAAAGTCTTCCAAACAATGGTTTAAACGAAGATTTCGCACTATTTAACTTATAATTGGGAGATGACACTCCGTCAATTCATGAACTAAATTTCCACTGTAAAAATATACTCAAAACCAAATATGAACGCCACTTAACACTTCAACAATAACATTATTTGAAATCACGCTTCGTGCTAATAGTCAGAAGGACTCACAGGATTTATGGTACAGCTGAATTTAGTTTAATAGTATTATCATATACCAAAGTTTTGTCGTAGTTAAGGAAGAAAAATTAAATTTTAGTCATAATTTGAAAAATATTTTTTTCTAAATTTCATAAAATTAAACAAAAAATAAGAAGTAATGCAAAATTAATTTACTATTCCGAGAAAACATAGTGGATATCAATTGGCTTCTACTCGAATATGGAAGACACTGAAAAGGCGTTTACCATTAACAGTCTCAGATCTTTCATCGCCTTCAGTTGTTCTCTATATTAGTATATCATGGAGGAACTTAAGGTCCTTAAACATTTCAAACGTATAATTGTATGAAGACAAAACTTTTTGGTTTATTAACGGGGCATCTGTCCCTGGGATACCATCTTCACAAAATAGGTCAGGTGGAATCGACTGACTACAGAGTAGTACTTTTGTAAGTAGTACTCTGTTCCAGCCTTACGTTTCATCATTAAATTCGACCGAAATTTCTAAACGCATAGTTTTAATAACTGGGGGAGCACAATGAGCAAACGCACCTAAGCCGTTCAGGTGCGGCAGTTCGTACGTACTTACTAATGCAAAATGCAAAAATTTACTATCTGAGTGGGCCGAAAAAATAATTAAGAAAAAATTTGAATACGAATTTTGATAATTAATTATACATTCATATACATGAGATGTAACAAATTGTAACAGGTCAATATAATTGGTGTTCTTGTGTATGTAAATTGCATGCAATATGAGTGTAGCCTAACTTTATCTACTAATTAGTTAAATATTCTGGTTTTTCTGATCGTTTTCATCGCGATTTTTTCTTTTTTTTTTTTCTGAAAGTAAAGAGCGTTAATTTAGGAGAAAAAAAATTTCATTTAACTTTTTTCACTTTAAGTGGATAAAATCGTTTATTTATAATCATGATAATAGAGAATATTTACCAATCTTTTATTCATTAAAACTAGGTCTGATAAATACAGGGCCCAGGAAGAAAATAAAATGTATTTTTTTTGTTCCAAATCGGGTTTATTCATCTCGCAATATACATCAAGCACAACACAATCATATCAGCGACAACAGCCAGTAGTTGTCGGGAGTAAAATCTGATGAAATCACAGCAAGTACAGTTCAAAATACCGAAGCCGCATTGTTATGCTTTCAGGTGCTTTGGACGAGGTACGACAGTTGTTGTCAGACGCTGATCGGTTTGATTCCGTGGCTAAACCCAATATGCTAAGGATCATAAAAATATTTATGGTTTAAGTCAACAGAGAGCGGTAAACGTGTCACCGAAGTTTAACCGAGCTTTATTATTGTCAAGTGCTGATTCAATATACCATTTTAGTGCTGTTTTTCATGAAGCAAAGTTCTTATAACACTTTTTCACTCATTGCTTTTCTTGAACGGTATTTTTTCAGGTCACTGTTCAATAACTTTAATTGAATTAATGGTATTTTTTCACATTTCACATGAAATAAAAGTCACCAAATTTTTTTGATTCAATTCTTTGAAAATGGGTGAATAATGAAATCTTGACACATAAAATCCCGAAACACATAACCCAGACCCGACCAAATTCCGACAAAAAATAATCCAGGCACGACAAAATTCAGACACAACACAATCCAGACACGACACAAACCGTACAAAAAAATAATCGATTCAGCGGCTATAAGGTGACAATCATATATACGTATATATACTATTTTATGTATATTGAAAACATACAATTAAAAGTATGTTAACTAAAAGTAATTTATTTGATTGTCGGGATTTTCTGTTGGCTGGATTTACTGTTATCAGCATTTTGTCTGGTAAGTATTTCGTTATGTCTTTGTTTATAATATCGGGATTGCGTCTTCTTTGCATTTTTTTTAAATTGTCTGGATTATATACTATCTGGATGTTGAAAGTCGGGATTGTGTAGTAGTGCCTATCAAACAGTTAACAGTAGTGTCGCTTGTATCAGAATAACTCACAAACTTACAGTGTCGGGCAAAAGTCTACATACATCCGTTTCCGTTGAATTGAGAACCAAAAAAGTTTATTGGAAAATTTAACGATGCACTTTATTTTAACTATTTTCACTTATCATAAAAATTAACCAAAATAATTTGTTAACACAAAATAGTGAAGCTATGACAAAAAAAAAGTGTAAATCCAACATTGACAAAAGTCTACATACAGTACATACATAACTTATCCTAGCGCAAAACTTTTAGATAATATCAGATAACCTAATCTTTTTAGTATTAAGTTGGTCCGCCGCTCGCATCAATAACAGCTAGAAGTCATCATAGCATCGAAGCTACTAAATTTGTCAATTCTGAAGAAGTAATACTGTCCTAAGCTTCAATAAGACGTTCTTTGAGTAATGCTGAGCTGGAAATCTGATTTTTTTTTTGATTTTTCGCTCAAAAATTTCCCAGACATAATCAATAACATTCAAATCTGGACTTTGAGTTGGTATGTGTAGTTGCCTTGGATCATGATAAAGCAACCAATCCTTAATAATATGGGCCGTGTGCTTTGAATCGTTATCCTGCTCAAAGATCCAGCCTCCGCCCATCTCCAACCGATCCATATTATCCTCAATAAAAACAAGCTTTCCAACTCCAGATGCCGCAACCGCTCCCTATACCATTACGTTGCCGTCACCATGCTTCACTGTTGGTACTATATTTTTTGCGTTAAGTGCAGTGTTTTCTTTTTTCCAAACTTTTGCTCTTCTATCGCTGCCGAACATATTGAACTTCGGTTTGTCTGTAAACAAGACTTTTTGCCAGAAATCCATTTCCTTGTCTAAATGTGCTTTAGCGAACTCCAAGCGAAGTTTACGATTTTTTTTCTGAAATAAAAGGCTTTTTACGTGGCGCTCTACTGTGGAAGCCGCTCGTTCAGAGCTCTTCGAATTGTTCTTGGATAGACACAGTTCTTTCAGTAACTTTAGGATCATCATTCACTTCCTTCAGATTAAAGCTGATTTCTCTTCGAGTTAGTTTCTTCGGGCAGCCAATACGCTGCTTATTTTAGGTGGATTCATTTTTTTTTTCAGAGTTTTTGACAATGATCTGTACTGTTACTCGACTTAGGTTTAAAATTCTTCAAATTTCACTATATGCTTTCTTCTCTTTTCCGTGCTGAATAACCAAGATTCTTACGTCAATGGATATTTTTTTCGCGAAGCCATTGGTGATGCTATTGTGTTTAAACCACAACTAAATTAAATTTTAGCAAATTAGAAAACGTTATTTCAAAAAATAGTAAAAAGGGGTACCTAACCGCCTTAACAGCACAGAATATCAACGTACCTGCTAGTAAACCCGTGGTGTATGTAGATTTTTGTCAAGGATATTTTTGCGTTTTTTTTACCATAATTGTTTTTTTTATGTGAGAGAATCGATTTGGTTTAATACATGTGATTAGAAAAGGATTCAAAATTAAACTGTATACCTACATTTTTCAGCAAAGTGATAGTACTTTCTACACAACGAATACAGGCGGTGCTTGAACTAACGAAAAAAGTATTGGGGCTACAAAACCAGCACCATTTGTGTATTGCACTCGGAATTTTTCAGTCTATAGTTTAGAATTTAAATTGGTTTACTTAGTGCGACCTAGAAAAAAAATTTTTTTTTTGGTCTGTAAATTCTGTTACAAATTAGTATGATTTTGAAAAAAGTTAGTTACGCAAATTGAAAAACTTTAAGACTCAAGATTGAATAATTGATATTGATAAGGTGGTTGACGCGCATGCCTGCTAAGTTACTAAAAATGATTCAATTTATTAAAAAGAAGTCTCTGTATCCGTACTGCTGCATTATGGTATTCACCTATACTTGTTACTACACCTTTTTCCATAAATTCATTTTAATTTTATTTCTTTATTTTTCTTTTTTCTTTAAATAAATATTCTTGTAAAAACTGCTTATTCATTTATAAATTTTTCTTTCATTACAGAAATATGATACAATTTTAAGAGTGGTTTAATGAAGCTAAAACCAATTGACAATTAATTAAATTTCGTCCAACTAAAGTTGCAACTAGTTTCTTAAAGTCACAGAATTTAGAAGCATCAAATGAATATCGACAACAGAAGAAAAGGAAATAAAATGAGTGCGTGAAAGGCAGTGCACTTAAATTCATAACCAATTTAAATGGACAACAACAATTACTGGCGTCATAAAAGTAAAGCAAATAAAAAACGTAAAAAGCAACAGAAAACACCATCAATTGCTATGACTGTTAAGGCCGTGAGGAGATAACTCCAGAAGAGCACTAAGCGCAAAATGTCGCTAATGCTGTTGGTTAGCCAAATGTGTTGTTGTTGTCAGCGAGTATAAAATCGAAACGAATGTGTAAGCAGTGGAAAAATGCGTTTGCAAGGCAATAAACGCCAAAAATTAAAGCAACAACAGCAGCAACAATATTGTAGCGACAATAAAAATTATAGCGGCATAAAAAAAGTTGAAGAAATCGAAATCAATCAACGAATTTGTGACAATGAGCAACTTCTGCACGTAGAGCGACAGAAAGAACAGGAAAAAAAGAAAACAATAGGGCAGCAGCAGCAACGAATTGAGAGAAAAAACAAAGGGGTTGACTATTTAAGCCGCCTGGTGCCGACTGTGATTAAGAGTCGAGTGGCAGCTAAAACTAAATTTCGACACTCAAAAAAATCTGAAGATCTTATATATCATCAACGCAAGTCAACGCGCTCAGCTGCAGCGTGGTCACTTCACACAACACCGTTGCTGCTGCAAGCCGTTCCACAATTTCTCATACTCCTCGCTCTTTGTTGCATGATGCCACCACAAGTGCAAGCCGATTGGCTAATGGACTGTGGCGACTGCCTTTGTAAGTGGCAATCGGGCAAGAAGACAGCGGACTGCAAAAATCTAACACTCAACGCTGTGCCAGAGAATCTAAGCAACGAGGTGCAAGTGCTCGATCTCTCCTTCAATCGTGTTGCGATACTCGAACAAAATGCCTTCCTCAATGCTGACTTACACAATCTACACAAGCTTTTCATGCGAAATGCGTCACTGCAGCAAATCGATCCGCGCACCTTCACACAGTTAGAGATTCTCATCGAAGTGGACCTGTCAAATAATTTATTACGTAATCTGCAGGCGAACGTCTTTGCGCGTCTGATAAAGGTACGTGCGATTGTATTGAATGGTAATCTCTTGGAGTCGCTCTCAGATGGCGTCTTCCAGAATCTTAAGTACCTGCATAAGGTCGAGTTGAAATACAATCGATTGACGCGTATCGGTCAGCAGTCATTTAACAATGTGCCGCTTCTGTCGCAAATCTATTTGGATGGCAATCGTCTAAGTTTTCTGCGGAAAGAGTCCTTTGAGTCACTGAAACGTCTTACTGCACTTTCATTAGATTCGAACCCCTGGAATTGCACGTGCGAACTGCAAATATTTCGTGATTTTGTACTGAAGCGTAATCTTTATACGCCACCTACAGCTTGCTATTATCCTGCCCACCTCCGCGGTATGTTGTGGGTGGAAGATCAGCCAGAGGCGTTCGCATGCAAGCCGCGCATCATATTTCCGGCACGTGGCGCATCCGTCAGCACGTCAAAAGAGAATGTAACGTTAGTCTGTCGTGTTCACGCTTCGCCGAACACAATAATCACTTGGGACTACAATAGACAACAATATCGTGCTTCAACCAATAACATCGGCACCGGTACTGGCACCAACGCGGTCTCCACAAACAGTGCCAGTGGCGTTAGTTGTTGTGGCAATGGTCAAGCACAGCGCTTGCACATACAACTATTGCGCGATGAGCAGACAAAGGAGAAAGAGTTCGGTCGTGATGTATTCATATCGCGTCTTACACTTGTATCGGCGGAGAAGAGTGATGAAGGTGTATACACATGCACAGCGGAGAATGCTGGTGGCAAGGATGCAGTACAAATTAATCTACTCGTGCAACGACCGAGTCCACGTGAGATGCTGCTGCAGGGAAATGTCGTCGTTGCTGCTTCACTAATGGCATTGGGCTTAATCGGTGTGTCCGTGTTGCTTGCACTCGCCACCTGCTGCATTTACAAACGCTTCAAGGCAATGAGCCCCACCAGTCATCGGCATCATCATCATCTCGATATGGCGGGCCAATTGACGCCCGGCATGGATGGTCAGCACACGACGACAACTACAGTGGCCGGCGGCACGGATGTGGTGCTCGGTATGGAAGATGCAGTTGGTAGTTATAAGCATCATTTGCAGAAGAAAAATGC
This sequence comes from Neoceratitis asiatica, assembly GCA_030068015.2. NCBI lineage: Eukaryota > Metazoa > Arthropoda > Insecta > Diptera > Tephritidae > Neoceratitis > Neoceratitis asiatica. The sequence continues at coordinate 51,711,434 of CM061525.1, forward strand.
AAATGGTGATGTGGTAGAGGGAAAGGGCAGTGCAGGTGGTGGTGGCATCGGTGCAGGCAGTGGTAAATACTCAGAAGTGATAAAACATGGCGTGACTGTGATGGATAATGGTGGAATGCTGTCAAGCGTCGGCAGTCGAAGTGGCAGAATTGATGGCTCCAGTGCGCACAGTGGTGGCCAAATGGCGGACAAAACGTACTTGGAGCGAAGCAATGAAGGTAAGTGACCAAGTAAATGGATAAATTCGAGAGTATTTAAAGTAGAATGTGTATATTTTGGGTGTGTGAAAGTTTGTTGTGCAGGTAATAAAATGTATATGTAGGCCAATACCATGAGGTAATGTTAGTGTTGTCATCTTTAGTGCGATCCAAGCTGGAATATGGAGTGTTCATTTGGAGGTCATACCATGCTTGTCATATTGGATGACTTGAGCGAATTCAAAAAACGTTTCTCAGATTTACTCTTCGTTCGTTACATTTTGAGGATCCAGTCCCGTCATATAGTTCTAGGTGTCTGTTGATCAACTTAAAGTCTTTAAATAGTATAAGGTCAATCTTATCGCTGATATTTATTTATGATATTATACAGGGGACGATTGACTCGCCATTTTTTTGGATCGTATACACTTTAATATACCGTCTCGAGCACTACGAAATCATGACTTTTTCGCTATTGATAGAGCTAGAACAACTTATGCATCCAACTCACCAATTGCAAGGGCTATGAGGGAATATAACTTGCTTCCTAACTCGAGGGATATTGATTTTTCAATAAAAAAGTGTAGGTTTAAACTATTATTAATTGATTTTGTGTAATTATTTAGTAAGTTATTATTTAGTTTTGGCGTATTTAAGTTTTCAATCGGAAATAGTCTGTAAGGAGTTTGTATATCTTAGATTATACTGAATAAATAAATAAATAAATATATATAATATGAAAAATTTTTAATTTCTAAAAAATTTATAGAAACTATTTGCAAAATATATGACGCTCGAAGGATGCAGAATTCCTACAAAAAAAAATATTTATTTAGTTACATCTTATACATTTCACGCACACGATCGTCTTCTTTGAGAACAGAAAATTGATGAAAATTGAATCCAAATAATTTCATTAGAATGGGAAGTAGAAGCCCATCTCGATATTACCATGTCTTTACAAATGGAAACCAGAGTATTACCGCCTCTGAATTCTACATTTTGATACATAATAGGGCAAAAACTTCCAGCCTTCCTAATTGGTTTTTAGATATGCCTTTGTTTTGCCACGTCTTAACTCTTCGTACTATTCCTAGAGCTAAAACCGAACTATATATTTGGGATAAGGTTGTTGTCGGAATGTATAGAAGTGCAACCGTTCGTTAAGGGTATGTTGCACTTTCCTTTTTTTATGTGCGGGTGGAATTAAAAATTCCCTGTTTTGCCTTGGTAAAGTGTATCCCTTTTGTTTGCATATTTAGCAGTTTTCCACAGTATATAGTCAGTATAGGACATGTTGGATAGTTCAAATTGTTTGAATCGGAATTAATTGAAATCCGGAAAGCCCAAAAACTATTATTGTTGAAAACAAATCGGAATATTTGAAAAAAAAAAAGATGGTGAGCAAACTTTTTTGTATTTTCTAATGGTTTTTTGAACCAAACACACAGCTTAAGAAATCTGGTTGGCGATACAGACAATTCATGGGTAAGCCAATTTGGCTAAATACTCCTAAATGCTAATTTTTTCCTTACGAAGATTATTTGAAGCTGAGAGACCTTTTCTATGAAAGATATCAAGATATTATATTTAGTTTTTTTTAAAGATTATGGAAAATTTAAAAAACCTTACATGAAATTTACAGTGAACGTCATCTTAAGTAGGAGTCAAATCCGAAGACAGTCACCTTTTTGACATCAAACTTTCAGTAATTTTTCCTTGCCGAATCTGAATAGCATATTTTGTTAAGTCATCTAAAGGTATCTTCCTGAAGCTAGAAACCGTCAAAAGCCTTTTCATGCATTTGCTATCAGAAATAATAAAGAAAACATGCACATTAATTGAAATCTATCGACTGTTGGGTTGGGAAACAGTCACCTTCTTCGTAGCTTTACATTGAAATTTCGATAATATCAAATATTGTATGTGAAATGGGCCGTCGCTGAGCACGTTGAGTTACCACAACTGGTCGACTATTTTCAATGCAAATCACCAAATCTATCGCTTTAAAAAGTCAAAGTTAATCAAGGTTATATAAGCATATAAACCTAAAAGATGACGTATTCTAAATAATTTTTGAAAAATAAATTTAATTGATCTCTATATCACTGGGTTTGCTCACTGAAGCTCTAGCTGACGGTAAATATTTATTTTTTTTATTTTTTTTAGAAAAGTTTATATATTAATAACTATTATTATACCTATACAACCTATGTTAGAAATAAGAAGAACTAGCAGCAGAGGCCTTTAGCTAGCTGGTTAGAAATTACTTACTTGGATGCACCGAAGAAGATCTGTATTCTTAAGAAATTATATCCGGCTGGTATATTTTTGGAAGAATCCGTTAAAAGGATAATTGGATTATCATTGCCAAGAAAGCGATGTCTGTCAGTAACAGGAAAGCGATAATGTGTAAAACTGTAGCGATGATTTCAAAAATGTAATCTGAGAGCTATGTACTCTAGATGTACTGGATTAGAAAGATGAATAATATCGCTAAATAATGATTCATACTTAAACATAATGGTGTATTATGCAAATGCACAGAAAAGGTTTCTTTACTCGTTTATGTGATCTAACTTTGCAGAAATTCTTCAGTAGCAGACGTTTAGTCAATGACGAATTTAGAATAGAGTTGATAGATAGAATTGAGTATGATATTATTTAATGAAAGAAGTTCAGATTCGGCTAAAAATTGTTGATTAGAGATGAAGTAAAAGTATGAAAAGAATCGCGGCATGATGTGGGCCACTAGCATCTTGACATTATATATACTTGTAGTTTGACAAATTTGTTACATTAAACAGCAAAGCCGGGCGCTTATATGTACTAAATAATACTTATACTATTGCTAAGCCTATTGGAATATAGTAAAATAAATTATTAAAACAAAGCAAAGGAGTAGAACAACTATGTTTGTTACAAATGTGCTGTGATTTAGAGGATGAAATGTAGGCGCCTAAAGAAAGTGACCATATGCAAATAGGGGATAGAGCTTCGGGAAACGGATTCAAATATAAATATATATTAAGAGTTTTAGAAAATATGTTAAATAAGATGACTCCAATTTGAAAAGTTTTTGAGAATCAATCAAATGCTATAATAAGGAGTATAACAGAAAATGAGGAACCTTTCAATGGAAAATGTTGGAGAAAGAACATTAGATATGAGAACAATAATTTTACGATTCGAAAGAAACGATTTTATAAAATTATGTGTACCAACTTTCCGTTCGCTAAGACGTTTAAGTATCACATGGATACCAATACGATCAAAAACATTAATAAAATATAAAGAGAGTAATATTATATGATTTTTAGAAGACAATGCTTCTAAAAGCAAAGGTGTGTCAATAGTATATTCTCCCTTCATAAAGGCAACCTGATTAGGATGGATATATTTATTCTTCTGAAAATACTAGGCAAGCCTGTAGACAATAACTTTCTCTATCAGTTTTCCAAGACACGGCCGAAGGGATGATGATAGCTATTTGCTTTGCGAGGGAAAATTCTTCAGCTGTATTACATGGATCTAGAAATTCCTCTGAATATTTTTCCAATTATTTTAGGCTGAAAGGAAGAATTAATAGCAAAGGTGAATTTTTGAAAGCAAGTTAATTTGACAGTTTAGCTGCATGATGAAATAAAGCGTGTGATTTCTTATATTCGACGAGATTAGTTCAGATACGATTGCATTTAGATTCACGTCTTAATATTGCTAGATCTCTGTTACACCATAAAAGGGTAGACATAACTGGTTTCGAATATGATATTGGAATACTATGATTAATTGAACCTCGAATTAATTTGGGAATTCTTTAAGTTTCTTGATTTATATTAGGAGAGGTGTGAAATAAGTTAAAGAATTCAAAACAGAAGTCTCTCGCACTCAGCTAAATCACAATCAGAAAGTGACCACTACCATGAAAATCGTCGATAAGATGCCATAAAAATGGGTTTCGTTTAAAACTACAACGGAAGGGTTAAATACTTTAGTTATTAACTAAAGTTCAATAAAGTTGTTAAAATAAGCATTCGTATATCACTGTAACAGAGAAATCATTAAGGCAAGAGAAAAAAAAATATAAATTGATTAAATAAAGAGGTAGAAATTAATTGGTTTTGTTCAGTTGATTCTCCGACAGGGTGAAAAGTTGATGAATATTGGAACGAGTTCCCGTCGTCCCTTGTCAAATTTGGTTTTGAGACAAACCGGTTTCGGCGTTCTGCCATCTTCAGTGTCGTTGATCGTTCAACCGGTTTGTCTCAAAACCAAATTTGACAAGTGACGACGGGAACTCGTTCCAATATTCATCAGGTAGAAATTACTTACAGTGAGAAAGAAGAGAGGAACATTGAAGTGTATTATGAGAATCGAGCGGAACTTATTGTTAAGAGGTAAGTGGAGAAACAAGCATTGTTTCCTATTTTTTTGCAAGCAACCAAAGACAAGAAGCTCAGAGGCAACACCGTGGCCCACACCAGAATCGTTAAGCATGAGAAATTAGAAAATAGGTTTGTTATCATTACATGATTTAAGGCAATAATCTTCGGATTATCCCTCCTCAGTCCAGGGAAAGGGTCAAACGGTATAAAAGCTTGTTTTTTAATTTATCCATCTGAAGATGTAGGGGCTCGTATTCAAATTTGTATTCAAATTCTTGTGAATAACCCGTTCGCTTTCTAATTTGTATTCACATTCATGGTCGAATTCCTTTACTTAGTGTATTTGTAATAGCGCTAGATTAGGTTAAAAATATCCTATTAGCACCTATCCACAATTCAAACCAATGAGTGGAGTAGGCAAAACAGAACAATCAACTTATCTTTGTACAAGCTATTTCGCCCAAGTTTTTGAAAGTTACCGCTCCTAGTGACTTCAATCTACTCCTAAAATGTGCGGGGCATTCACAAAGGAAGTGACTTAACGTTTCATGTTCTACCTCCTCTCTACACTTCCTGCAGAGTTAGTTTGATGGCACCCGCAGCCTCTCTTCGTGACTACCAAATAGAAGATGTTTCGTTGGAAAACCTATTATTGCAAAAATTTAATTTTTTTTAAGGAGATTACCTTTATCGTGGCCACAACACCCGAGTGGTTAGCTACAATTCAGAAGGCCTGGGCTCGAGACCAGGTTCAAGCAACATTCAAAGTTATAGAACATTTTTTCTAATTGCGGTCGCCCCTCGGCAGGAAATGTCAAGCCCTTCCAGTGTATTTCTGACATGAAATAAAAACTGCTCATAAAAATCCATCGGCGGTTTTGTGTATATATACAAGTATGTGTATATATATACACCCTATTCAGATTGCGGGAATCGAGAGCTCTTCATCTTGAGTTAGCATCTGCGTTGAATAATCTCTCATATTGAGTTTATAAGTACAGAGCGGCATGCATAGACACTTCCCTTATGACCAAGCTCATCCGAGATCCTGGTAACTGCTTTGTTAGTGTGTCTGGCACCCCTATACGGTTCAGAGCGTCAAGTCTTTACCGTTGCTGATTTTATTGGTACAGACTTCAGGGAGCTTAGTGTTATCTGGCTATCCGATAATACATATAATATAGAATATATAAATGCTGACATAACGAAAATGATACCAGAAAAACGATAAAGATTCATTGAATTCAGTTTTTTTAGGACAAATTCAAAACTGACTAATTGCTTTAAAAATAAGAAATAAAGAAATGTAAGAATTTTTTTAAAGGAACAAAATTGTTTTTAAATTCGTCGAAAATTGTTTGTCTCTCTCTTATCGCTCATCCATGCGAAAACTGTTTTGTATTGACTTAACTCGGGTACAACTTAAGCGCGTTCTGATCGATTCGAGGCTCAAATCAGAAACGTTTTGTTGTTGTGGCATTGCATGTACTCAGAGTGGTAAACAGAAGTATATTAATTATTAACAATCATGCTAGTTCCGTGTAAAAGAAAGTAGATATACGAAAATTATTCATTTATCTCTTCTATGCAATTTATTAATGCAACTACTTGTACCATTGTTGTTAATCCGCACCTTTATTCAACTAAATAATGAAATTATTTACAATAAATGTTGTTGGACCTGCGACCTTCCGGTTTCATTATTTTTATGTTTTATTTTTTATATTTTTTTTTGTCCTTCTGCAGGGTTCAACACTTTAATGCGGTTGTTATTACTGCAATTATTGTAGCAATTTTATTATATTTATGCATTTATTTTATTATAAGTAGCTTCACTTGCTTTTTCAACTCTTTTTGCCAGCCATCTGAACTTTTCTTTATTGTTGCTTTTAACTTTTTTCACTCCTTTCTCTCATCCGGTCGCTGCGTGCACACTTTATTGCTATTGTAGACGTAATGGCGTTTTCACGTTTGCGGTCGACATTCGTACATTGACGTGATCATTGTCATTATTACTGTTGTTATTGTTCTAGTTGTTGTTGGCTTTCATCGCAAATCCTACGTTTATAGCGTGACCATTCACGCCAATTTATTCACACTCTCACTCGCCCCATCCAACAAGCACTTTTACAAAACCAGTCAAACCTTTTCCTACGCTCCTCCGTACAGCGAGTATTCGCACATGTATAGAGATACCGTTAATAAAACGCATGCACACAATCATTTTCCCACCTTTTCCGCTTGTCCGGCAACGTTATTGTCTGAATGATAAATATGGTAATTAATTCTCGTTGTGAATTGTTGAAATGCCGTCATGAAAATGAAAATGAAAATGTTTTCACCATCACTACGCTCTACTTTCGGACACACAAAAAAATTAAGAAAAAATTGCTCGCTTGAGGTTTCCGTTACTTCTGTAAATTTTTAATGTTTTCTGTATATTTGCGTGAATTGCTATGTTGGCTTACTGTTGCGGGTGGAGGTAGCATGGCGGATGGATTCATACAATTTTAAAATAACATATCGTTCTCACATTTGCGCCAGCAAAAGATAATACTTTTGACAAAAACTTATATTTCTTATTTAATGTTTCTCGTAATGTGATACAGCTGTGCATTTCATTCTTTTGGTGTCTTCCTCTATCTTTTCTTCTTTTCTTCTCTACTTTTTGATTATTTATTGCTCATCTCGTTAATTATCACATTTATCATGCGCGGCTACTTAAGTGCCTTTGAACGGATGAATTATTGGCGTTGAATTGCTCTGAGTTCATTATTTGTGTTTGTAGCCTGCTTGCTGTTTGCGTGTACCCTGTAATGAAAGTGACTACTGCACGCACGCGTGGAATATATACTCTATGCGGGCAATAGAGTAATCTAAAAGAGTAATCCAAAACAATATTCTAGGGATAGACCATATAATCCACCTCTGCATTCCAGCCGAGTACTCCCAGGAATACCTACATGGATTATATTATGGAAAATTTAAGAAAAATTATAGAAAACACATTTTTTTGGCAAATTTTTATTTATTTAACATAGTTCCCTTCAAGAGCGATACACTGATTACAGCGACTCTTCAACTTTTCGATACCATTTTTGTACTACGATTTGTCCTTTGCTTCAAAATAGGCTTCAGTTTCGGCATCACCTCTTCATTCGACGAAAATTTCTTAACAGCGAGCATTCTTTTGAGATCTGAGAACAGAACAGATCTGGGGGCCAGATCTGGAGAATACGGTAGATGCGGAAGCAACTCGAAAGCCAATTGATGGATTTTTGCCATCGTTTTCACTGACTTTTGCCACGATCCAATAATGCATCCCAAAATACAGATGACAGCCGAGTGTTGTGTTTTTCACGCTTTAAAGCGGGTTCATAGTTTGCAGTCCAGCAGCTAACCGTCGATTGGATTTCGGAGTGAAATGAAAGAGCCATGTTTCATCCGTTGTCACATACCAAAGTAAAAACTCGGTTTTAATACGCTTGAATATCTTCAAATACTGTTGCGAATAATCAACTCGTCGTTGTTTTAGGTCAAAAGTGAGCTCACGCCGCACCCACTTTGCACAGAGCTTTCTCATAACCAAATATTTGTGAATGATATGATGTAAACGTTAATATATTTAGAGTGTCTGATATATCATTCAATTTAAGTTTACGGTCATTCAAAATTATATTGTGGATTTTTTTGATGTGTTCGTCGGTAGCTCATTTCAGCACATCTAAACTTAACAAACCGATACTTTGTGGTTAATTTTTTTGGTGCAGTTTTTCGGAAATTCGTCATCAAGCAAAGTTTTTGCCTCAACTGTTTTTTCGCCTTCAAAAAAAAAAGAGTTTTTCTGTTTATCCATTTTTTCACAATAGCGAAAATTGCTTGAAGTGTATCATTTAAACACGAGCAATTATCGACAAACAACAAGCTGAGTTGGTCCAACACTTCACTACTGTGGATTAGTACAAAGGGTACTCCAATGGACCATATGGTAAACACATTTTTGTAGTATATTCGAAAACACACATTCATGCATACTTCCTCTCTGGTAATACTTAATATGTATTAATAGGCATTAATGCAAAGCGTTTTTGTCTCCCATTTCTGTTTGAAAGTAATCTGCATTTTTGCTTGTCAGTGCTGCCAGCAAATTTCATGAATTCTCTTTAGGCTCTTCAGACTTGAGCAATCACTGGTTAATTAGGTTAATAAGCCCAATGTCGAGTTAAAGTGTGTAATTGCGCACGACAATTGGAAGGTTGAATATTTTTGCATACTTAATTTGTATGAAAAGACAGTCTTAGTATCAGTAATAGAAGAAGAAAAAAATATTTGTAGAATATTGCGAATTACTCAAGTGCAAGCTACCCCAGGCAAGAGCTTCTTGATCTCACCCTGGCATCTGTCGAGTTCATATATGTTTTCTCGGACAGAAGAATTCATAGTGGATAATCCTTTTTGACTTACAAATATACTCAATTTCCCGTGGACGGAAGCTGTCATTGCTGGAAACTCTTAAGGAAACTGTGGAGTATGGAAATTTTGCTTAGCTCTCCCTGACGCTGCGTAGAAAAATTCAGTTCTCTCTACCGCTGCACTTGATAAGCCTATTAAAATCTTTTGCTCTGCCTGTAGGAAAGCGCTTCAGAAATCTTGTCCTCTGAAAACTGATGGACAGTGGGAAACACTTCCTATCAACAAAAAAGTTGCTCGAATCAAGAGAATTAAGCGATTTCTAATTAAAAAACCAACACAAGAGTGTTTCCGTCGCTTGACTCGGGCCATAAAGTCGTACGAACATTTTTAGCCCTCGAAACCTGATGACATCATACCTGCGCAGACGAAAAAAGTTGTGAGGTTGATGTGCAGATGGATTACTCCTATCTTCGTGAACCATGTGGCGTGGTGGAAGCCTTTTTCAACTTGAGTCCAGGAGAAGTTCGCATTTGTCTCCTACAGGTTTTATATCGATTAAACATCTTCCTTTCCGCTGAAAACCCTGGAATTGATAATTGAATTATATATAAGGAGTACAATCTTTTGCAAATGCTTTTCGAGGCCTCAGCATGTATTCTGCAAAAAAAGGAAGGTAGGTAATGCCTTACACACTAGTGTAACATGAATAGAAGGAACCCTTATTATAAGTAATTTTATCCATATTGAGTGTGCGTAGCACGCCCTCTTCCAGATCACAATCATTGCATCGCTTGACAGACCTTACCTGTTTTGTTTTATCTATTAAATCTTTTATGATATAGATTATAGAGACACTGCGCAAAGTGTGGTCTTGTCCTCTTTTCTACTGATCTTTACCGTAAACGGCTTTCCTAAGAAGCCGGAAAGTTGTGGATGCAAGGTTATTACCTACCCACATAATACAGCGCTCATGACCATAGTTAATTCTTAGGTTCTCTGTACGACGGGCACCTCAATGAGTTAACAAGTTGGGCGGCTATAATTGATCTTACCGTAAATTAAAGTAAGACTGAACTTGTACTAGTCACGAAGAAGTATAGAATCCGGGAAGGGGTTTCCACCCAGATCGGGAGAGTGTGTCTTTGTTTGTTCGAGAAATTGAAAGAATTGGGGACAATCCAATATAGAAAACTGTTCAGGAACGAAGAGGGCAAGAAAAGTCTTATACTTTATATTAATGCAGAGCCTTTTAAGTAGTGTACTACATATTCATAGCCCAGTCCAGCCTATATTTTTTAATGAAGTTTTCGTATGGGAGAAGTAGATAGAAAAAATGTACTTTAACTAAGCAGCAAGACTTGGCTCTCATCAGCACCTGTGCTGTATTACGTATTGCAACCGTGGCGTTTAGCGCCATGTATGTACAGTGCCTGTGGATACTGCTGTAAAAGTTGTTGTAAGACTCTTGGAGTGAAAAGTTGTGGCCTGCTTGAGTGTTTGTCACGAGAGCACTGTACAAATAATAATAATAATAAAAAAGAGCACTTAATATTATTACGTATCGGTGGAAGCTTGACGGCGCGGCAGTATTCTGTCAAGAATTTATCATCGGAGAGTTGACTATTGCATAGTTTTTCAGGCGGACATTACCGCTATCAATGAAGAGATGGACACATAGTTTCCGAGCGTGGTTTATATGAGGCAGGCCGATTTTTACTTAGATAGCAAATCGAAGATTCTATATTTGGGCTCACTCATGGCGAACCTCGAGAATGTGAATGAATGCTTGTCATCAGATCTATGGTGGCAACTTATTTCATAAAGGGAACCGATGAGAATTCATGGGGTAATGTTTGAGAGTTTTCCGGAGAAGAAAAGAAATCATCAGGGTACTATCTTAGGAACTAAGCTGCTTTTATGACGCTAAAACTGCAAATTCTTAGATTGTATACATTCACTTATTGCTAGCCTATTAAGAGCTAAAAAACATTGAAATTATTCCCCATTTACTGAAGAAAAAGTGGGCGTTCAGCATATTACTCATTAACTCTTGCTATCAGATATTTCCACTTAACCTAACGTAACACAGCTTTCAGACAGCTTATACTAAGAAAAACTAAAATGCGTGGCAATAAAATTGTTTTGGGACTTTAAAATTAATAGAGAATTGAAATTATTAGAAATTATATTAAAAAATAAATAAAAAAAATTAAACTTACGTTAAAAATTGTTAAAATTTCCAAGAGGTGTTTAAACAAATCAACGTCAAAGGCACATAAATAAATTTGAATAACATTTAGAGTATAAAAAAATTAAATTATCTTTGTGTTATGTATATTGAATCTAATATACAGTCAAGCGTATAAAGAAGATTACAATATTTAGAAATTAAAGGAATTTCGGACTATGTAGGAAAGGCGTAAACCTGCAATGCCTTTATTAGATACTAAGTAAAATTTGTTACTTAGCCATTTCAACTTTTCTTTTCCCTTTTTCACAAAAGTAAATGTGCTCAATTAATTTGATTAATTGAGTAAACCTATATATATCCATGGTCAATTAAAAAAACACTTTTCAATTTTAGCTAAAATAAAAAATTTACTTGAAAATGATAAATTGCAAAAGGAATTGTGTGCGGCTGATACGTGAATAATTAATATACATTTATTAAACGCGTGCAATTTCACGTGTAATTTCTCAAATTAATTTAATCTATTCAATTATGCGCAATCTTGCCAACCTTTCAACGTACGTATGTACATTGAAATGCCTCTATTCACATTCGCATACCGAAAATGACGAAATTAAAATGCAGGACACGCATACGAATTTTATTTCCACCATCAACAGCTGCTTTTTGCATGTTAAGTAAAAGGAAGCAATCAAAAAGTGGATTTATTACAGAGTTATTGCTATTTTAGTACCGTCACATTTGACAAAGGCTACTGAGCCTTTTGTGAAAAAGCTCTTTTTATAGCCTGTGAGATTTTATTGTGGTGGGATGAGCGTGTGAATGAATTAGCGCAGCACATAGGCTGCGCCCAGAGTGACCCGCCCTTCAGTTTAGGTTGTTAGGAAATGGCGAAAAATTAGTGAATAACAAATTAATGAATGCTATGTTATGTATGAACGCTCACAAGCCGGTAGAGTGTTAACAAACAAGTCTAATCTTAGATTGCTTCAAATAATTCAAATATATAATTCAACATAAACGTGTCCATTAAATTTGTAGGCATTTTAATTATACCTTTCATGTAGTTACATAAAATGATATATTAACTTTGGTCCGAAGTATTTAAGTACCAGAAAGAGTAGAGGTAGAACTACCAAAATTTATACCAAACGTATCAGAATCACGAGCTGAATTGATTTAGCCAGCTCCGTCTGCCCGTCTGTCTGTTTGAATGCAAACTAGTCCCTCAATTTGTGAGATATTTCCACCAAGCTTGGTAGGAAGATGCATCTTTACGTTTAAACGATCAGATCGGACTACTATAGCATATATAAGACTGATTTTTCACATTTGATATTTTAGGTCATAAATTCGAAAAAAAAATACCTAAGAACGTGAGAATTAGTATTCCTTACAAATATTATGAATTTCACGTTGGTACTGAAAATTATGGAAAACGGAATAATATAACATATACCTTTCATACACCGATTCTTCAGAGGAGCATGAAATTTGGTATTATCTACATATGTTATGAATTGAATATTAGTATTGGAAATCATTGATATCGGACTGCTATATAATATAGCCCCCATACAACCGATTTCTTCAGATATGAAGTACTGAATCGAAAATCTGCCAAAAAGCTTCAAAAGACGTGAAATTTGGTATTCAAGAGACCTAAATTCAAGTTGACATTGACACTGAAAACTATCGAAATCGAAATTTGCAATCTGCAATAAATTTGATATGTTCATGAAAGGTATAAAGCCTTCGGCATTGCTTTATTATAATATTGATTTAGCTATAAATTTTTTAGGTATAAGTCGCCTATTTTCTTTCAAGTAAATATTAATATGGATTCAACGCAGCAAGCTAAACGTACCATTCGGATCTAATCTTGTTCACATTTAAGTTGAACGCAGAAGAAAATTTTGTAACCCGAAGCCGCAGAATAATAACATTGCGCAACGAAGATACCCCCGCGCGATCTACGCTCATAATGAAATCATAATAATTAATTTTTGTCAATTTATTCAAGAAAAAATGTCTATAAAAACTTTTTTTTCTGAAAAGCTCGGTCTTTGGGCCACTTTCTAGTATGAAAAATAGATGATGACCGATTCTCAGACCTTTCTAAAAAAAATTATAATCATCGGTCTAGCAGTTTCGGAGAAGTTTGCAGCATGGCAAAAGAATTTTATTATTAGATTTTTTATAAATACAAATTTTGTTTATGTACATTCAGCGATTTATGGCAAGCAACTTTATCTTCCTCCTTCAATTCTGTTATTCTTTGTTTACTTTTGGCCAATTCAACAAATTTCATCTCATTATTCATCTGAAATACCATTTCGTATATTTAATGCATTGAATACAAATTTTCCACTCACATTGCAATTTCAAAATGTAATTTCTTGCGCGAAAGCTAAAAAAAAAGTTTACATATATGCATTGCACATACATACAGGCATAGCGAGAATTTATACCTTTTTTTGCTGACTTTTAAATTTTCTTTTCTCTTACACTTTTGCATTGCTCAGCGTTTTTGCTTTTTTTTTTGCTTTTTTGAATTTTAATTTCTGACTTACAAGAAAATTTATTTTCACCCTCAACAAAAATAATGCAAGCACAAAAACAACAATGAGCATAAAGCAGACGTAAATTTGCTTCAGCTTGAAATTTTTTTATAGTTGTTGTTGTTGCGCGCCATTACTTGTGAAAGGCATTGTAAGAATCAACAGGAACGCGTGGATTTTGGCATATAGTTTATGTGTGTATGAGACTCCAGTTTTATGTTTTCTCATTTCAACGTTGAGTGTGCAGAAACAAATCAACCAGCGCCAGTGGCATTTCCATGTTCTATGCCACGTTGTTCTATGCTGCGGTTATTGTAGTCGCTGTAGCCATATTTCTGCATAATTTATTACATGCCTTCACATACATATGTAGGCGGTATGAAACTACTTGTACATGAACATATGTATGTATGGACTTATATACAGAAATATATGAATTTTCTATATGCGCCAAAGTCGTGTATAAAATCGTTTACACAGCTCTACAAAAACAAAAACTAAATTTTTTTCTGGTCCGGATATTTTTGCGACCAGATTACGAATCAAAAAATTATAAACTAAAAAAATCATGAAATAACTGTTGCTTGGTAGTAAAAGAAAAATATTTCCGCAGTCGCGATTAAGCTTTTATGCAGCTTTTTGCGGCTAAAAACATCACGTAATCCTTACTCCTACCTAGACCCCTTGCTCCGAAGAACAGCTGAGATCTCAGTTATTTGACAAAAGTGAAGTACTTACACGTAAATGTGGAGAAGTTGTCATGTGTTAATATTTAGTTTCGAATACTGAAAGTCCATTCTAATAAATTTGACTTGTCTTTTAAAACATGACTTCATCACGAAGAAAGTATAAATAAAATAGTAAATATAGTAGTTATCTGTTTTATTATATTTTATTGCCGGTGTTATATAAACATAATACAAGGAAATATCAGAGACTTGTCAGGGGAACTTATACTGAATATTTCAGTTTTTAAATGGACAAACTAGATAAATCATGGATACCTCAAAAAGTTTGCCGGCGCTGTGTTGAGACTGTACGGTTGTGGATCCTAAGAATTCCTTCTATGTTTGTTGCTATTGTGTAGTAGATACTAGAGGTTTTAATCAAAGTAAAATATGAACATAATAAGACTTATGTTCTGCAAAGTGTATTTTTGTCTCACAAGTAATTCCTAAGCATATTCTGACAAATCTTCAAACTCTAGGTACAAAAATGGTATATCTAGTTACCCTTTCTCCTCAATCATCTGCATAAACTTTTAGAAACTTAAGAAAATTATAGTAAGGAACAGATAGAGCAGGGTCTCAAAGTGATGGAGGAAATTTAATTTTGCAATGGGATTCTCAAATGATGGCAAATTCGTTTTTTAAAGCACTGTAAACATATCTGATATCTTGTTACTTGTTTTCCGGTTTTTGTTATGTAATATTAAAATAAGTATACAAAAAAAGAAAAAAAAAAACAAAAACAAACAGGAATATGAGCATACATATATCTAAAATCAATTTTGTATTTACGGCAACAAATCCGCAGAAGACCTGTGTAATAATTACATATATATATATATGTATATACAGTGGCGGACGAAAATCTACAAACACCTCTTGTTTTCGTTGCATAAGAAGTCCAACAATTTTATTGAAAAAATTATTGACAGAGTTTCTTTCAACTATTTTCCCTTATCATGAAAACAAAAAAAAATATTTTTTAACATGAAATAGTAAAGCAATGACAAAAAAAGAGTAAATCCAACATTGACAAAAGTTTACGAACAGTACATACATAACTTATCTTAGAGCAAAACCATTGGTTAATATCAAATAACTTGCTCTGTTTAGTAGAGCTTGAAGTCATCGTGGCATCGAAGCTACTAAATTTGTCAATTCTGAGGGTGTAATAGTGTCCCAAGCTTCAGTACGACGTTCTGTGAGTAATGCTGAGCTGGAAATCTGATTTTTTCTAATATTGCGCTCAAAAATCTCCCACACATATTCAATAACATTCAAATCTGGGATTTCAGGTGGTGTGTGCGTGCCTGGGAGCATGATAAAGCAACCAATCCTTAACAATATGGATCGTGTGCTTTTGATCGTTATCCTGTTGAAAGAGCCAAATTGCGCAATACTCCAAACTGTCCAGATTAGCTTGCAGCAATGACTTATATTTCGACCGATCCATATTACCCTCAATAAAAGCCAGCTTTCCAACTCCAGATGCCGCTATCGCTCCCAAAAATATTACGTTGCCGCCACCATTCTTCACTGCTGATACTATTTTTTCGACGTTAAGTGCAGTGTTTGCTTTTCTCCAAACATTTGCTCTTCCATCGTTGCCGTATATATTGAACTTCGATTTGTCTGCAAACAAGACATTTTGCCAAAAATCCATTCCCTTGTCTAAATGTGCTTTAGCGAACTCCAAGCGAAGTTTATGATTTTTGTTAAGAAATAAGAGGCACTAATGTGGCATTCTACTGTCGAAACCATTGTCGGTCAGAGCTATTCGAGTTGGTCTTAGATAGACACATTTTCTTGATGAGTTTGCGATGTTTACGACTAATTTTGGAGCAGTAACTTTAAAACCATCATGCACTTCCTTCAGAATAAAGCTGATATCTCTTCGAGTTAGCTTTTTCGGGCGGCCAACACGCGGCTTTTTTTCGGTAGATCCATTTTTTTCAAAGTTTTTTTACAATGGCCTGCACCTTTGGTGGACTTAATTTTAAAATTATTGAAATTTCCCCATACGATTTATTCTCTTTTCTGTGCTGAATAACCAAGTTTCTTACGTCAATGGATATTTCTTTTCATGGAGCCATTGTTGATGTTAATGTGTTTAAACTAGAACTAAATTCAATACTAGCAAATTAGAAAACATAATTTAAGTAAAATGGCAAAAAAGGTACTTAACCGCCATAACAACACAGAATATCGACGTACCTGCTAGTAAACCCGTGGTGTATGTAGACTTTTGTCAGAACATTTTTGAGTTTTTTCACCATAATTATTTTATTTTATGTTAGAGAATGGATTTGTTTTCACACATGTGATTAGAAAAGGGCTTAAAATAAAACTTTATACCAACAATTTTCAGCAAAGTGATAGTAATTCTGCACAATGAATACATACGGTGTATGTAGATTATTGTCCGCCACTGTATATATGGGATCTCAAAATATCTCTCCACCTGCAAGTTGTAACTGATGGAGTTGATTACCTATTTTATTGGAAAGGTTTCACATCTGTCAACAATAATCACTGTGCATCACCGTATGCCAGGATTTGTGTTAAATAAATAGCATTTGCGGGACGTTTGTATTTTATTTGGAAAATAGTGCAGCTATGTGCAGCTCATCGAATATATGTGGAAGTTTATGATGATTCTGTGATAAGTCACGTGGAGAGTGGCTTCGATACTACAAAAGTGGTGATTTTAGCATCGAAGACAAAGAGCGTACTGGTCAACCTGAAGTTTGAAGTTGAGGAATCAACTACTACTGGATTAAGATACGTGCCAAACTCAAACTAAACTAGTTATTGTCTAGAAAATAATGCGTTTGAGTAGTGCATTGCGCGAAAAAATGACCAAAAACGACAGAAAGTCATAACAAAGTGAGTTTGCAAAATTACAACGCTCGGCTGTAACATTCAAAAACTACCTCTGAAACCCTGAAATAGGAAGTCTTACACCACCCGTCTTGTGCTTCAGACCTTGCTCCGACAGGTGGTTTTTTCTACGAATGCAAAACGATTTGGAGGGTCGCCGGTTCCGGTCTTTTGAATAAATCAAAGAACGGTTCAATTATTGGATCGAGGACAGAGAGGACTAATTTTTTTTAGTTTAATTTAATTTTTTTAATGATGGTGTTCGAAAATTACCAGAAAGTTAAGAAAAGGTAGGCGCTTCAAATGGACCATGCTATAAATGATTTTTTTACTTAAAAAAAAAGAAAAAATCAACTTTTTGAAAAAAAAAACGATTCGAATTAAATTTTCCACCAATATATGTATTGCTAGAATACGAGTAAATATTTGAAGAACTCAGTGATACGGTATTATAGAGTTATGCTGTGTAAGTCTTAATATTGGTGTCATAAATAATTTTTGATGTGTTCTTTGAGCCACAAATAGCAAACTATTAACGTATTCTTTCATTTCCAAATCACTGAGAGTTATACTTTCTACCAAGCAGAACAGATCGTAGGAATTTATTGCAGGTAGTCATACAGTAATAAAAGAAACACGGAAATCATGCAGGACTGTCGTAGATCTCTTCGGAAGATGGCTGAATAGAGCAGATTACCCTAATGCCAGTCCCTGGTAACAAAGACTACGTCAAGAATTGTTATGCAGATTAAATTCTCAGATGATATGGAACCAAGCAGATTATTTTGCATAAAGAACATTTTAATATTCTTCTAGTTACATGCAAACTGCTACTAAGGGAATATTTTCAGAGTATGGGTATGTGTAGTCGCTAGAAGAGGCAAACTTGTGCAGCCGGTTTATACGGTCAATGGAAATGTCCCCAGAGTAAATCAAATTTTTTAGCAAAACTTATTTTTTTCTATTCAACATAGTTGCCTTCAAAAGCGATACACAGATTATAGCGATCATCCAAATTTCAATACGATTTTTGTAGTACGATTTGTCCTTTGCTTCAAAATAGGCCTCAGTTTCATTCGACGAAAATTTCTTCCCAGCGAGCATTCTTTTCAGATCTGAGAACAGGAAATAGTAGCAAGGGGACAGATCTGAAAAACACTGTGGATACTGAGGCGATTCGAAGCCCAATTCATTAATTTTTGGCATCGATTTCACTGATTTGTGACACCATGCATTATCTTGGTGAAATAGCGCTCTCTTTTTCTTCAAATGCGGCCGTTTTTCGACGATTTCGTCTTTCAAACGGTCCAGTAACGCTATGTAATAGTCGATGTTGATGAGTCTGCCTTTTTTAAGGTTGTGAATGAAAATTATTCCATGCGCATCCCAAAAAACAGACACCATAAACCTGCCATCCGACTGTTGCGTTCTTCCACGCTTTGGAGCGCGTTCATCGCATACAGCCCACTCGGCTGACTGTCGATTGGACTTCGGAGTGAAATGATAGAACCATGTTTTATCCATTGTCACGTATTGACGGAGAAACTCAGCTAATTACGCTTTAGCGGCACCAACTTTGCACAGATCTTTCTCATAGCCAAATATTCTTGAATGACATGGTGTAGGCGTTCAATTGATATCTTTAGGGTGCCAGCTACTTCATTCAGTTTCAATTTACAGTCAATCAAAATCATTTTGTGGATTTTTTTAATTTTTTCGTTGGTAACAACCTCTTTTGGGCATAAAATTTATGCACTCGTCTTTTAGGAGCTGGGGCTAACTAAAACTGGCATAAACTTTCTTAAAGGGCGATTATTAGCATATCGTGCCTCATATGATTCCTAAGGACACTAATCGCAGCGCATATCCTCTATTCGGAATCGAAGAGAGAGCTGATTATAATATTGATTCTTGAACTGTTTCTAGGTTTGTAGTGAACTTTAGTATAAATGATAAACAATCCTTTTTGAAATCTACTCCTGATATCTGTTCAAATACTTTTTATTGTCTATTAAAAAATCGTCACCGATAAATTCGAGCACTGTTCACTCATTACAAAAATTCCAAGTCTCGACTTATCTAATTCGAGTCAAGCCTCTATTTCATGCTCGTGGTATTCTAAGACTGCGTATAATTTATATTTTATAAACATGACATATTCATGACCGGGAATTCTAGAGCAAGACATCTGGCTCCTATCACACAGAGTCACATACTCGGCTACAGCTGCCGCATATCCATAAATGAGTTGCAAATAAATAAAACTGAGTAAAATTTTTATTTATGCACGTGATTTCATTTCAGTGTTTTAAATACCATTACACTATATCATTTCCCGGTCATAAAATACGGACCTTTCTTACAAAAAATAACAATAATTCTATTATAATAACGGTCATTATTTACGTCTGGTGGATTTTTTTCAAAAGGTTTCACTGTGGGACGTCAGTCTGTTTGTTTTGCAATTATTATTATTATTATTTGCCTTCGTGTAGCTATTGTTTTGAAAATGCCAAAAATGCATACCCGTTCTTTCCAAAAAAAATTTCATTTTCTTTGCGGCAGCGTCAAGCTTACGTTGGCTTAGCGGTCCAAAATCCATAAGATTTCTGCATGCATAGTTTATAAGTTAGAATGGAAATTGGAAACGACGAAAGACTGCTTTAGCAACAGTACAGCTACATAATGGATCAGCCAAAGATACATACACATAAATAAGTGCGGGATTATGTGGCGCCCCATGAGTTTACCCATAACCAGATTTTTGGTTTGCCGCCTCTGCAAGTGTGCACCACTGCCATTGGCTCTTTCCGCATCAAAAAATTTCTGTTTTATTCGCGCGCTGAAATTGTTATTTTTATAGCTCATTAAATTTTTGATTTATCCTTGTGAAGTTTTTCGCTCGCACTGCTCAAATACTACTATGAATTTTATTTTAATTTTTATTTTTTATTTTTTTCATTGAATCGAATGCATTCTCCTACCAAATATTATATGAAATGTGGCGTATATGTAATTTTGTGTATGTGTATTTGTGTTCGTTGAGTAGAGAACTTCTACTGTAAATATTCCCTTCTTGAAATCTGCATCAGCTCCTACATACTTGGGCAGCTATAAATCAATTTCGTGCCGTAGGATTATTAACGCCTAAATTCACAGTTCACTTGAATTCACGTTAAATACCGCGTGCCTGTGCTAGCCTTGGGACTTGTGGATTCATGCACTCCACACTAAATTTATGTGGCTTTCATCAGCTGATAACACATTTGCAAGTAATTTCGAGTACAGCACTTTCGGGAGAAATCACAATCGCAATCACTTACGAAAATACCCTAAAGGCCTAGCAAAGACAACAATAGTTCACAAGGCGGCTTCTCTAGCTGTAAGCAGAAAATAGGCTATCAATTTAACGAAGCAATCAGCAAAGTCAACGAGCCAAGCCATTGCAGTTTAACAACAGACCGGTTGGAGGTAGACACTTGATGAGTTTTGTGTGGATGAATTTGGCAACCGCTGCGTCAGCAGATGTGGTAAAATTTAGGGGAAAGCAAAAAAAAAAAAAATTAAAAATGTGGCTATGTCTGCATGCTAAGGTGGTTTATTTGCATATTTTGAATTTTTCAATTTACATTTGTTCGGATTGAAATTAATTCAGCCAATTTCACATTTATTCCAATCATTATTTATCATATTTTTTGCTTGCCTATTAAAGATACATTTAGTATAATTTTTTGAATAATGTGCTATTCAATATGCAAATGAATAAATTTGATTATATATTAATTAATTATAATTTTTTTTTGTAAAATATAATGCTTAAAAAGAAGTGCATCAGACATTTGAGCGCTTTCCGAAATTATATATTTTTGAATTTTAATTTCAAATTGACTTTATTTCAAGACTTAAAAAGTCCAAATTACTTTATGAAAATCGTTATTGAGAAAAATTTCAGAGTTCAGATAATTTTTTGCTTCAAAAATAAGACAGATTTTTAATTGGGTTGCATACAAGAATACAATGAATTCAAAAAATAAAAATTAAGTTCTAATACGCTAGTCGATTATAACACTCTTAAAGTTCTGTAAAGATCCAACGTATCCGAGAATATTACTTTAGTTTCTAATAATTACTTATGTTAGGCTTCTTGCCTTGTATAAGCCCTAAGATATATAATATTGTATATACTACTGAATTACGAGGCTTTAAATCGACGAATTGCCTCTTCGTTTTTAAAATAATATTTACTGAAATTAATTGCAAGTATTGAGATAATAATGAACAATTTTAAGTGCCAACATCTTTCAAAATACCTTTTAAAAAATATTTTAACTTATCTAGAATTTTATGTACTTCATCATTTTCATCCTTAAACACAGATTCTTTCCCTTTGACAGTACACAAGTTGGAGGAGAAAATCGGCAAAGAATTGTTTCAGCGGTTATAGATTCCAATATATATATAGATATATTAAAAAACAAAATCTTTTTCCGTTTCTGTTTGTCTGATCGGGATAAACTTAAAAGCTACAAAACGGATTTTCATGTGGTTCCACCAGCATATAGAGTAATTATTAGGAAATGTTTATGTAAGTATTTTGACAAGTTTTGTGGAAATTTGTCCGATGTATGTAAGTACCAAAAAGGAAAAGTGATAGACCCACTAAAATTTATACCGATCTTATGAGAATAGTGTGCTGAGTTGATATAGCCATGTCTGTCTATCAGTTTGAACAAACTAGTCCCTCAGTTTCGTAAGATATTCGAACAAACTCTGTAAGTTGACGCATTTTACGTAAAAATTATCATTATTCGAATTTTGAGCCATAAATCTGTTAAAAAAAACACATAACAACGAGAAATTGATATTCTACACACATGGAATGAATTGCATTGAAAATCATCGAAAATGGAATACTATATTACATAACACTTTTACAACCGAGTTGCTTAAAAATGGGTTTTTATGTCAACAATCCGACTCACCTAAAGGAAAAATTGACGCAACTTTTTCTCTTTCCAAAGAAGAAATTTGTGAAATTAAGCTGATACCTAGAGTCCTAAAGAGTGATCCATTTCGAGATTCCCTACTTTTTTAAAGAAAAAAACACAGAAAATTCTAATTTAATGGGGAATGTTTATTATCATTCGAAATAACATTCTTTGGCATTTAGTTTTTGAACTTAACGGTGTGATATCACATGATCTTGGTGGCCAATTGACTGGCCCAAAACGTGAAATTATCTGCTCACCGAAGTGTTCTCTCAATAAATCCATTGATTGATGCGATGTTACGAGCTTCAATTTCAGGCATCAAATAGTCGGTTATCATGTCGCGATAACGATCGCCATTGACTGTTAGTTTCTCACCGGCATCATATTTGAAGAACCGACCGATGACTCCACTTTCCCACAAACCAAACCGTTGTTTTTTCTGGATAAAATGGCAGCCCTTGAATCTCTCCAGGTTGCTCTTCGTCCCAAATGCGGCAATTTTACTTGTTTACATACCCTCATCGTTGAACTAAATTATGCTCGAAAACGTTGGATCTTCTTGGAACTTTTCAAGGGTTCATAGAGCGAAGCGATGTTGCTTGGGATGGTCGAGTGGGCTTCAGTTCTTGCACAAGCTTTATTTTGTACGATTTAAATTTAAGAGCTCGACGTAAAATGCGCCTAGTCGTTCCATACATCAGTCCGAGTTGCTGCGAACGGCGCCGAATCGACGAATCGACTCTCCACGGTCTTCGTGTACACTCTCAGCTATAGTTTCTTCACTGCTTGCTAGACGTGGTCTATTCGGCCGAATATTATCTAGTAATGAATGCTGGGTCTCAAGATGGATGGTGGTGTTGCGAATAGTACGCTTAGCAGGCAGAATATGTTGACCATAAGTTGAGTGAAGCGCGAGAAACACATTATTTACAGAACTTTCGTAATAAATTTGAATGATTTGTAAATGTTGTTCAGCCGTAAGGCTTTCCATGATGAAATGGCATTCGATACTGAACACAAATAACATGACAGCTTGACACGACTCACGCGTGATTTATCAAAAAAAGGCTATTGGAAAAGTACCTCTACTAGGATCACCCTTTATATATTGTGAGTTCTTACTAGCAAAAAGGAGATCATATTTCAGACTGCTATTTGCATTTTGCCCGTTAAAGTCGCATGCTTTCTAATTAAGCAAGTACAAATGACGTGATATCGTCTATGAGATATCGGCTACCTGTGCAACCTAATCTTATCTAGATCAAATTTCACTGGAAGATAGACTACTGAATGGGTAGGGAAGAATGTATTATGCATATTTACCACTAGAGAATTGCATTCTTGAGTATATGCATTTGCCTAAGTACTAAGCTTCTAGCGTAAACAGTGAGAGAGCCTTCATTATTACAAAGTAGCGTAGACAACAGCAAACGTTTGAGACATTAGAAGGGACATATGATTATACCATTTAAAAAATGAGATTTCTATGATTGTGGTATTTTTCAATTACTGAAAGACAATGAAATTTTTCATCTTCTTCTAAAAAAAAATCTCTGGCAACTTCTCAAGATTTTACCAAAGTATAAGGATCTTGATACGTTGACTAATTAATTTTGCCAGTTTCCCAAATGGAAGAGTAAGCCATATATCAGGAGATCCTCTTAGTACGTAGGATATGTTATGAGGCACAGAAATCTCTCAAATATGACCTGAATTAACATAACACCATATTTATTACTAATGAACTTTTTTCAAACGCAGGGTAATAGTTTTCTCTATCAACAGATGGGGGCGTTTGTCTGTCTGCGTGATCTGTCAAAAAAGGCTATTGAAAAAACTACCTCTACTTGGCACATCCGTCAACACTAATTCGACTTTCAACTGATTATACAAATTGTGATAATCTTGGGGAACTAGTCTTTTCAAACCTTGTAAGTCTGTAATTTTTTTGTAGAAATCAAACCTCCAGTCATAAGATATCAACACCATCTTAACGTTCCCGGCGATACTTACAACAGTTACAAGGTTTTTTAATACGTACTTGTAGATGCGCAAAAATCGAAAGTATCTAGAAAAAATTCTA
Source organism: Neoceratitis asiatica (assembly GCA_030068015.2). Lineage (NCBI taxonomy): Eukaryota > Metazoa > Arthropoda > Insecta > Diptera > Tephritidae > Neoceratitis > Neoceratitis asiatica. Next base: position 51,735,863 of record CM061525.1, read on the forward strand.
TGATCATCATGAATATTTTTGGATATGTTTTCCGTAACAGGAGTGTTAAAAAGTATATTGCATTGAAAATTTTATTTTCAAAAAAAGTTATCTCAAAAAGGGAACGATCTGGAATATTCTTCTTTCAGGTATATATATATTCTGCGGCTATGGGTTTTATTCAGTGTGACGGTGCTGCATATCAATGACGTGTTACTCGATCAGACCCTAAGGCTAAATTTTAAATTTGTCAAAACTTTCAATCTTTTCGGTTAAATGGATGGAAAATATTACCCTTAAAGCAGTTCCTAAAATAAATTTTTTTCGTTTTAACGGAATATAGTTATTGGTTGTAAATCATTCAAATAAAATGTTGAGCGTTGAGTTAAAAGTGCTGGTAATGCCATAACCAATAGTCATTTTAAAATTACCGTAACGATTTGAATTTGAACAGTGGCGAAGCAAAAACTGTACGTATGGTTTCTATTCACCAAACTGTTAAATTTTGATGAAATACTACCTATAAAGTAACTATTTATACTCTTCTACCCAAAAGAGTATAAATGTACAGTAGTCTCTTTTAAATTCATTGCAATTTGGAATTTAATATCTCAAAGTCCAAATTAGTTTACATACCAGAATAGGATACACTTTTTTATATCAAATTAAGTAAAAACAAATATTAAGAATTATTTCTGAGCCTATGGTTGTGCTTAGCAACTATTATACCAACAGATAGCAAAAGTAATGTAATTTCTTTCCTTTTTAATTTTCAAGTGTAGTTAATTTCTATAAGCTAAAAAATTTTTTACCCTACAGCCAGGATTTAGTTTGAATACTTTTAAAACATATGCTAGTTTTTCCTTTAAATCTTGTAGTCAAAGAAAGACAAATGAATCAAAAGCAATTGAGCACAGACAAATGCCGATGGAGACTACTAAGACTTGTTAAATTGTACTAAATTGAAACTTATCCTGGAATACTCTATTCGGAGATTAATTCCAAAACACACTGTAGATGAATGGATAATATTAAGTGAGTTTGTTGAGTGTTGTTTGTACTTATCATAATAAATAAACTCATTTCATTCATATATGTATGTATGTAGTTTCTAAGGGTTATTTGTACGACACTGCACCACTAACCGCGCAGTGAAAACATAGACTGGTATGCAAAAATTCTACTTAAAGTTAAACACTAGTATGAAATAGGAAAAATCATTCCAGTTCGTTAGTTTTATAACTGTTGACCAATAACGAGAATAATAATAATTTTCGCCACGCCATATGTTGTTGTAATTATTAGTTGGAATTTCATTTCCTAATAAGTTCTGTGGAAATGTGAAATTATATCACAACGATGGCTGAGTGTTCGGAGGTTATTAATGCGTGGGGTTCACGGTTCGATTCCAGCTGCAGGCAAATTAATTACTTTTGCCCTAGTTAGTATCATAAGGAGAAGAGATAGACCAGACATTTATACCGATCGCATCAGAATGATGAGCTGAGTTTATTTAGCCATGTCTGTTTGAATGCAATCTAGTCCCTCAGGTTTGAATATATTTCAATCAAACTTCGAAAAAAAATGCAACTATACGTTTAAACGATCATTTGTCGGAACCGGCCAGATCGGACCACTATATCATATATACGATATATAGATTTGAAATTATGGGTCACAAATTTGTAAAAGAAGTACCTAAGAACGTGAATGTTTGTATACGAAACCTACATAATGAATTGCAAATTGCTTCTGAAAATCATCGAATGCGGACTGTTATATCATATAGCCCCCATAGAACTGATTTTTTCAGATATGAGGTTTTGCGTCCGAAATCCGTCAAATATCATCTAAAAGCGTAAAACTTGGTATTCTACAGACCTAAACTCAATTTTATATTGGCCCTGAAAATCATCGAAATCGAATCTTGCAATTTCCAATAAATTTAATATGAAGTCCTTTTGGCATTCATTTTATTTTCGATTTTATTTTTGAGGAATTAGAAATTCAACACACTTTAATGTGTGATAGCTCGTAGGATATCGCCATGCTGAAGAAACCAGTTGCTTTCATCGGAAATCGATGGAAGATGAACTAGTTAGTGCAAAAATGTTAGTTGGATTCTAGCTGGCAAGTAGTACTTTTCCTTGCTGGCACTATCTCAAATAGTATGTATAAATACATACATACATAAATATATTTGAACACTCATTTTTAAGTGTTAAATTGATACTCTTAACGATTAAGCTCCAGATTATATTGTTGACGCATTATTATATTCAACATTCGCTTACAGCTGATGTACGTATGTATGCACGAATATGTTTGTATATGTTTTAGCAAGTTGTAATAAATATTTGCAAAACAGCTTTACTACTAACGAGATGATATTTAACAGAATGCCACAATAAATTTATACATGACATGCAAATACAGGCAAATAAAATAATATCGCCGCACAGAGGATAGGATAAAGATTGTAGGGTTGAATAAATTTGTATTAAAATATAGGTATATCCGCATAGTTTAAGCTTTAAAGTTATAGGAGTGAGGGGGAAAATTTACACTGCAACTGAAGATACATAAATAACAAATGTACCATCGATGCATACAAAGTAATTCTCGTTGTTGGCTTAATTTATTTTACTCTATCCTATTTATATGTGAGCACTGTTTGTGCGTCCTTGTACTACATGGTCATGGCACATAATTTAATTCAGGTTACAAAAATAACAACCCACTAACCTTTCCGCAACTCTATCATTGTCTGATGTTTTTCTATATGCTTCCTTCTTTCCTCTACAGATACGCTCCACATTAAGTACCCGCATGGACCATCCGCAGTTGAGATAAATCGTCTACTCAAAGCCACATCCACAACAACATTGGACATGACTTCCAGTGGCAAAGGTGGACACGGCAGCAGTGGTGATGGTGGTGGTAAATGGCGCACGGAAGTTCAAATCACCGAAGGCCAGCTGGGCGGTGGTGGACGTACTGGTGAATATCAACCGGACTTGTTACCCGCCTACAGTACCCACAAAGCAGTCAACAATAGTTGTAGCAACAGTAACATTAATGGTCATGCCAACAATGTGGCCAACCATCAGCAAGGACAGCTTTATAGTCCGATAAAAGCTACAAGGACAATAAATCTGCAGGATGACCAGCAACTGTCACAGCAACTACAACAACAGCAGCAACAGGCAACACATCAACAACCAATTGTGGCCAAGAACAAATATAATATTAGCGCGCAAGAATATCTGCAGTCCAGGTACGGCGCTGCCAGCAAACCCAACGACAAGACATTGCGTCGCGGTGATGTGATTGCGGTGGCGACGACTAGCATTGCGCTAACCGCCACCGGTTCGTTGCCAACGACAACAGTAAGCGCGTCAAGTGGCGTAGCGCCACAAGCGGAATGTGGCTTCTCAACGTTGCAACGACATAGTAAATCAGTTGCATTGTCGGCGCGCACACCCACCGATACACATCACTCGACGAGTTATGGCTATGAGTATCGTCAGCCACCGCCGCCACCCTATAACTCTGCGCATCGGACAGCGAGCGGTTTGCAGCTGTTACAGCGGCGCACTAGCATCAACAATGAACAATGTAACGAGCAGTTGAATTTGACAAAAGATCCTGGATATCGGGAGAATTTCAATGGTGCTGGTGTTGGTGTGGGTGATGGTGCACGTCAGACTATTGTAACAGCATCCTCATCATTACAATTCCTCACGACCACTGGTTATGGTGGTAATGTGGCACCCCAGCGGCAACTACTTTGAATGTCGGCGCAAGCGGGTGTGCTGGGATAGAAAATTGGGCGGCTGCTCTAAGCAGCTACCCTAAGCTTAAGGATTTGTACAGGCGATTAAGATTTGGATTAAGAAAAGGTGAGTAATGATATTCTGTTTGTGTAGGATATGAAAATATCTCTATTTTGGTATATGGACTCCTTATCAGGACATTTGTTAACTTCACTGAAATGAACTCATTATTTTGCTCAGAAAAGACAAGGCTTTCAACTCATATTTGTTAAAAGTAAATAAAAAAATGTGGTAGACAATTACTCTTGGTCTTCTCACATTGTCCTTCCAACGGAGCGGAGGCCCAACTTCTTTTTTATGGGTGATTGCCGGTAAGCGATCTACAGTCCCTGGTAGGTTATTCGGTAAGAGAACAATTGCCATTAGGACTTCTTCATAGCCATTATGGAGGCGTCAAAGTTCTTAAGAACAATTTTGATATCGATGAGCAGCATTCTACATATAAGTACGCTCATGAAAATCATATTTGATCATATCGTTCTGTTACTTCCATCTCCCATCACATTAATGTGGATAATGACTAGACATCAGCCAATGGCATCAATGAACGACCAGTCTCAGGCGCTCATCTGATAAACAGAGGCTGCAAAAAAACTTCAGTAAGCCATTAAACTGAATATGTCAAAGTGACTCCAAACCCTTTAATCAACGCATCTCGGACAAGGCTTACTCATGTTTTCCATATGTGTAATGAAAGCGCAAGAGTAGGAAGTGGGTTTGAAGAAGCCGGACTTTGAATAAACTCCTTCTCCGTCGCAACACCAATCACAAAAATCCTTAGAATAATATACCCCATTATTTTATCATGAAGTCTCATTAAAGAGTGTTCTGTTCTTATAAAGGGTGTTTTTTATAGAGGTATAGAACTTTAAGTTGGCATTACTTTTCAAGATGGCGACAGATTTAAGTGCGCGATACGTTTTCCGCACGGAACCATTATTTTAGAAATAAAATTACACTATTTGCAAGCGTTGTTCAGGCGTGAGTCTATTCATGATGAATTGCCAAACCAAACTGAGAATAAATCACTTGACAGCTGTTAAATCGGTCGCCATCTTGAAAAGTAATGCCAACTTAAAGTTCCATACCTCTATAAAAAACACCCTATATATGTCGTAATAATATATATTTAATATTATCAAAATGTTCGAAGTCTTAGCACTAAGCTAATTGACCTATATCTAAATAGTCACCAATGTAAATTTTATTATTTTAACATTTTATTTATTTACTGAATCTGCTTCCATTTCGATGCCTTACCTTATGTAATAACATCTTATAACTAAACTAAATATAATACTAAATTAACAGAAATGGGCTGATGGCTCAATGTTGCTCTTTACAAGGATGGTTTGTACCTTCTCAGACGGGTTTGACTTGTTGCGTAGGCCAAGGTGTTAGCCAAAGGGTTCGGGTGATGACGCGATTTTCTTATGTATTTTCGTTGTCTGAACTGAGCTGAGATTTCTTACTTAGAAGCCAATGCTGCCTGAAATATTTAAATTTAAACTGCGGTTTTTTAGCGAATGTGTGTCATCTCCAGGTTAAACTCCTGTTTAAGCGAATTACGAGGTATGCTCGTTAGCTTGCGAAATTGTCACATTGTTAACCTTGACAGTAGGGCATGTTTTTTAGCTTTAAAGTAAAAGTGATTTGTTTGCAGTTATTTTCATTTACTTTTATGCGCCATTTTTCTAACCTTGAATTTGTTTATGGTGTTGCCCTAACACTTTTGTGGCTGTAATAGTTCATTTGCGTCAACTTAATATAGTAGTGTCATCCTCAAAAGTCATTACTTTGTAAGTTGTAAGAATGTCTGCCGTGTGCAGTATATATAATAATGGGTCAAGAATACTACTTTGCGGAACACATACCATTATTTGATACTTCTCTGTTAAATATTCATTTATTTTTACAGTGGATTGCCTTTTTGCTTAGCAGGATTCAAGGATATTATGGAATAAGTTAAGTAATATTTTTTTGATTTTATGAATAAGTCTATCATGTCACACCTTGTTAAAAATTTGAGCCACATTTAGAGAAACGGCCCAGCAATACTCTCTTAATTCTAAAGCCTTTCCGATTTCATTAGTAATACGATGTACTTGTTCAATTCTGCCGTGTGTTTTGCGGAAGCCGCACTGAAGTGTAGAAGTAATGTCATTTTCATAGAGAAAAGAAGCAATATTTCATAGAAGGACTTTTTCGAAAAATTTGAAATGGGTAGGCAACAGATCTATGTATATGATGACATCTTTACCTTGCTTAGCTATCATAATTGTCTGCGGCATTTTCCATGACTGAGTACAGTATACTAGCTTTAATATGACACTGAAAAGCTTTACGGGAAAAAGGGAGCAATGCTCGGCAGTTCTTTTAGCATTTTTGATGTGATGGAAATAATATTTTTTAGCCCTGAAAATATATTCTGCAATAAGCATTGTATCTTGGAACACTATGATTTACTGGCAGAGGTGCTTGTCAGTGTTTGGCTGGAATATCAAACTGTAGTGCAAAACAAGTTTTCTTTTCTCTTTCAGTTCAGAAACCCTTACGTAATCTCAAAGGCGCTACAGTATTTACTGGTGGCTTAAGGTTTTTGCTAGCTTTCCAACAAGTTTGGATACTGATAGAATATTTTTTACAGTTTTTTCTTCATCATATCTTAATACCATTATTACCATTTTCTCTGCCATTTTAAGTCGGACTTTTGAATCGGGCGATCAATGCGTTTACTCTTTATGATGTAAACGTCGCTTGATTTCGCTGTAAGTTGTATGTTTTCCAATATTTGGCTACGTTTTATGCTGTGTTGTTGCTAAAGATGCTGCTGTTGCTAGCTTACTGTTGAGTACAAGTACTCGTTATAAATGCCAGTCTCGTACCCTATTTCGGAATTAATTTATGTGAGTGCTTATGTATTTCTTATATTTTATCTAGTTGGTTCTGGATGTCATAAAATGAAAATGATACTGATATTTAACTGGCTATTCATTCAATCTTATAATTACTGGGAGTGATCAGAAGATAAAACGGCGTTGGTTTTGAATTGAATTTATTTTTGGTACTCGAATTTATATTGATGCGGGCGTGTCCACATTTTGGGTTTATTAGTTGGGAACCCCAATAAGTATGTTTCGCATTATAATCTCCTCTAACTAAAGATCTATCTCCGAGGGTTTCGAAAAAATCATCAAACTGTTTATGATGATTACTAAGCAGTATGTACTTTTATTTAAAAATGTTTCCTTATTAGTGAAAACAAACAAATTCCATTATTGTTTTGAGTAACTTCTATTTATCATATGTCTCATGAAAATATATTGACTATAAAATAACTCCAATTTGATCGAGGTGTTAACGAATCCTTGGAAGAAATGTACGAACTGTATCTAAATGAAATTAGTTTACTCGTAATTCCATATAACCTTGGTAAAATTTTAGATTTATTCTATGTTCAAATGCTTCAAAATTTGCTGTTATTTAAAGCGATACCTTTCTTTTTGAATTTAAATCATCCGGCTGTGATGGATAACTTTCGAAAAATATATACCTGAACACTTTATCTTCTTCTTTGATGTAGGCACCTCTTACATGATTATAATTTAGCAATAGTACCTAAGCATATTTCTAAAGCTTTTATAGATCAAAAACAAACTGATTTTATCTACACCCACTTCAGAAAAGTATTAAATAAGTTAAAACTCACTCAATTCTCATCCCTAACCAAGACCTACTTGAGTTTCAACCAACTTCTCCAATGGCTAAAAGCTAAAAATGCTTTTGCCTTTGCTAAAAGATGGTACTAAGGATATAAAGACCTTTATGTAACTAAAACACCTTATACAACTTTGGTGAGGCCAAAGTCCGAAAATTTTGTTTACCTTTTAGATTAAGATATTTCTGTTGGGACTCTATACAAGTAGATACTGCCCGTTTAAAGCCTCTGAGTCTACCCTCTCTCGCAAATCGTAGAGAAATGTTCGGCCTTTTGTTTGAAAACAAATTTCTTAATAGATAAAATTTGAGTTCGCTGCTTTTGTCTGAAGTAAACTTCAATGTTTCAATTCGTGTATCTAAGCAGTTCAGACCTCTACTATTAGGCCAGTCAGAAACCCAATTCTGAACTGAATGAATTACGAATTTTGTATCCTGCACAAGTATTATAAATAGTACATTGGTACTGAAAATCTTAGAAATCGGATTACTATATAATGCGAAATTTTGTATTATGCGAACACATTATGAATTGAATATTGGAAGTTAATATCATTTAATTCGGAATACTATATCATATAGCTTCTTAAAACCAAAATTTGCCAAAAAAATATCTGAAATAACGTGAAATTTGGTATTATACAGACGCAAATTCGAATTTTGCAATTTGCAATAAATTTGATATGTACATGAAAGTCATAAAGACTTGGGCATGACCGAAGATAGCCCTTCTTTCTTGTTAACATTAATTATATTATCTATTTTAGATTTTTTCAACAATTTGGTCTTAAAAGTTATGAATTACTAAACTTCAGCTGGAGCTTAAAGGCACTTACAGGTGCTGATGCCGTAGTATATGATGAGTCTAACTACCGCGGCAAAAATTACCAGATTTCAGGTCCTGGTCTGTCCAGTATCCAAAATTGTAGATAATTAATTTAAATTAAAATATAGTTTTTTATCCTCTTATTGCGATCGCCCCTCTGCAGGGAATGTTAACCCCTCCGAGTTTATTTCTGACATAAAAAAAAATTTAAAATAAATGTTCCTCATTAAAATCTCCGAATGGCTAGGAGGCGGCTTGTTGGAAAAGCATCAAAGATGCACACCCCAAATTGGGTCAGGAGCTCGGCCAATATGTAACTACCGCTGCATATATCCAGTGGGAAATATTTGGTTTTAGATACCTTCTCTAGCTTCTATACAACCATAGAGTGTCGTGATGGCCTTCCTCGACAGAACTGATCTCAGCTTAGTATCTGATTTTCTTTTAGGTAGATAGATAGATTTAACACAATATTTTTTAAATTTAATTCTTTTTTCAACATTGTGTAATCTTGATTCTAAAATAAAACTCATTTATACATATGTACATATATCTATTTAAGTGGGAAAAAACGACAAAGTATGAAGCATATAGGATAGCATACGAGTAAGTACATACATATAAAACTAGGACACTTCAGTTGAGCCCGCATATTATTGCTACCCGAGAGTGCGCATCTACAAATGAAAGTACTCGTACCTATATGATGATGGTTGCATATTTCGATAGCAAAATAGCACAACAGCGAACCGCGGTAACTTGAATTGCTGATTCGTCATTGAACCATTCAAGCATATCGTCGACACGTAGGCATTTCACTTTTCGCTGCCGCTGCTGCAATTTCATGTTTGTTTTTACACTCTTAAATAGCAGCTTATAGATATTGTCACTGACTACTATTATAGTTGAATTTGTTGTAAGTTTCATTGTAGCGGTGGTAGCAAGCATTAGGCTTGCATTGCATTGCATGCGTTTTCCCATGCTTTAGCAAAGGTATGCGAAATGGCCAAATAAACTGTAAAGGATTGAAGTGTGGGTGCATGTGTTGTATGAATGCTTTTACATTTACTCTAGTTACATTTTGTGCTGTTGTGTAATGCGCGGAGTAAACTGCTGATGGCGTTGGTATTTGATTTTCACAGTGTTGTAAATGGTATCGCCCAAAACTGGGTCAATTCCCATTGGAAATAAACCGCTGATGCAATACGCCAGTTTTCAAAGTAACTACAACTTTGTAGGTGCTTTTCTGGCTTTGTGTATGCGTGTCTGTTTGGATGTAATTGCCGATATAGTTCCCAAATAAACACATCTCTTTGTCGGATGTGTATCAAAGTGGAATGTGTTAAAATAAAGTGTTGGAGGATTGGGTTTCAGAAAAACACACTCGTATAGTTTGTGAGTGAGAAAACTCTTTGAAAGTCGTGCAGTTATCAGTTGCTACAAATATTGAAATTACATGTATATATATTATGTATATGCTTTAAAGTTCTGTATGCATGTGAGCGCACATAAATACAATGCTAAGTTAGAACATTTTTTCCATTAATTATTTTATCGCCTCCAACAAGAGGAGCTGCCATCACGGGCTGCGGTAATACTCTGATTGATCAGTAGGGAGAAAATTTTTATTTTGGATAGTGATGAAATTTAAATCAATATTGTTTAATTAAATTTAGTTTAATATACTTGAATTTAATTAATTTTTCTTTTATTTAATTTAATTACTTCATTTTATTTTATTTTAATTAATTTATTTTAAAGTTCTCCCAGCATCTTCAGCAGCACTTTCGGAACTATACCTGTCGACAAAATAATGACTGGTACAATTGTAACCTTTTCTGTATACCACATCTCCTTCACTTCTAATACCAACTGTTGGTATTTCCTTCTCTTTTCTCCGTAACAGACTTGAAGATTATGCGTATTTCTTTTTTTTCGACAAGAATAACGTCTGATCTGTTCTGTCGGACGCTCCTATTCGTCAATATCGTGCGATCCCAGTATATATTCTTAATTCTCAAAAACTCCAGCAGGCTTATATTTGTGGTAAGTAATTTCTTCTTTCAATAATTTGGTACATATAGCAAGGCTTTGGTGCATAATTTTTGCTACGTTGCTAGTTTCGTCAAGTACTCAGTGCTCGCTAATATAACACACGCCCCTGTGCTATGATGTATAGTTTCTGCTTGTTGCTGACATTTTCTACACTTGTCATTGTTAATTTGTTTACGAGCAATATATTATAAAAAATCTCTGGTTGCAATGACTTGGTCTTGAATTGCAAATATTCGTCCTTTCGTTTCTAAGTAAATGCCTGCAGGTTGCAGCTATAAGTTTGAGGTTCAAGCATCGATTTCAGGTTGCCGAATTATATGAGGATGCCTACTATGTAATGTTTTCAGCTTTAGTAACTTTTCGATATGTAATGCATCTGTTATTTCAACAGGTTGCCGGTTTGTGAGGTTCAAAGGTGTATATATATCGTCCGTTTTGTATATTCCTATGCGAAGGGTCATGTTCTTTTGCAAGAAGTATCAACGTAAATTGGAGACTTGTTTTATGCAGTTTATTTCGCTCAATTACTGATGGGCTCCTTATTTCGCTAGCGGCGTAATTAATTTTTATTAATTTAATTTTATTTTATTTCATTTTGTTTAAAATTATTTTATTTTATTTTATTTCATATTATTTTATTTTATTTTATGTTATTTAATTTAATTTAATTTTATATAATTTAATTTGTTTTAAATTTATTTTTTATTTTATATTATTTTATTTTATTTTATTTCTTTTTACTGCATGTTGGTAGAATCCAGTTAAATTAATGATGGAGAAATTTTGAGATGAGTTGTCACCTGTTTGATATTTTTAATTGAATGCTTACAGTAAAAAATATTTTCGAGGGAAATCATCTTTTTATAATTTTAAATATAATCAACTTGGTAGGCTAGTAAATTATACAATATGGGTATCAAGTTGAAGATATTTAAGAAAAGTTTAATAAGATTATGATTTGGAAAGGGTCTCAAATCATTAGTTAAAATATTGATCTCATAAATTAAATATAACAATGGGGGTATCAATACAGAGAGATTTAAAAAAAAAATTATTGAAGAGGGCTTCAAACTGCTTACAACAAATTAAAATTTACTTTTAGTATTTAAGTTTCTCAATGAAAAATAATTGTGATTATTCTAGCCACAAGTTTGAAAAATTAACTTGCTACCAGGTGAAAGTACCTCAAGCACACATATGAGGCTGCCGAAAGTTCTAAAATGAAGCCAATTGCTTAGAGTGCACAATGGAACGTAAGAAATCGTTTGAGAATTCTGATGGAGATTTTCGTAAAAGTGCTTAACCATTCTTATAAATTGAAACAAATAATTGAAGTATTAATATTTTATAAACAGCTATTTAGAATTTTCTTTTTTTTTTAAATTTTTGTTTGGTGTAGCAAATTACACCAGCGTGTCATTGTATTAATTTTATTTTATTTTTATTTTTTAATTTATTTTATTTATTATCTACAGTTCATCATATCTGTTTTTTATTTATTTATTTTATTCTACTAAAATACTCTTATAGTACAATTGTGTCTCAAAATTACGATCGGAGATGTCACTAATATTATAAATTATTGCTGCTAAGTGCTTAACTATGCTCCCCAAATGGAAATTCACAACCGATATGACTTAAGAGAAAAGTTTGATATGTTTGAAAATAAAAACGCAATATAAAAGAATGAATGAATTTTTAGTAAGGAAGCAGCTGGAAATCAGCAGAAAATGAATAACACAATGATAAAAGTTACGCACATTTTTATTCTTAGATAAAAAAAATAAAATAAAGAAGGAATAAATCAAAAGTGCAGGAAACAAATATAAGCGAAGAAATGAGAATTTCGAAGTAACTTTATTCAGTCACGCTAATACTCTGTAGTTATGTAAATATATACTTGTATATAACTGTAAGTCTAAAACGTTTCATACGTTTTGTTTCCTGTCGCAATATGTATATATATGTAGTATATATACAGGGAACTTTTGCTTTAATTTCCACAACCGTGGTGGAATTTCGCTGGCGATGGATGCCTAGTTTTTGTAAGCAACTTTTGTTCTCGTCAAGCTTCAAATGCCTTAACGCGGTTGCCTAAGACTTACAGGAAGCGGATGTTTGTTGGCATTGTGATTTGAGCATAGGGCAATAGATCCGGAGATATACGCAAATATGACATCAAGAGCAACGCGGCAACGTTGTAAAAGAGATTGGAAGGAAGCGCGCTACTTTCTTTGTAACAAAGTTTTATTGTTTACTGAAGGTTAAATGTTGAAATGTTTTAAAAACGCATATTTTATTTATCTGAATGAAATAGTTAATTTTTATCAGCACCTTGTTTCATGAAAAAGTGTCAGAAACTCAAAAGGAATTTTCTGCTTTTGTATTTTTTAAGCTTCTATTTTCTACTTACTTTCATTATTATTATTCTTTGTTATTTACATTTAAGCAAATATTTTTATTATGTACTCCCTGCTCTCCACTTATTTTTATGTACATATGCCCACTAATCTAGCTTGGTCCTTATGGGTGGGGATTATTATATTTTCTTCCATTACCACTTTGTATCAGTACCCACTTTTAGTACAGCAGTCTCAGCGGGCTGGGAAATAATGAAGTCATAACTCACGTTCAGTATTTATAACAGTATTTTAAAATTATTATAATTTGAGTCAGTGACTTTTTGGGAACAGTAGCTGAATTGGGTTCATTGAACTCTATAAATATCTAAGATTTATTGCGGTTTTCAGCTGTTTATCAGTTATTGAGCTTTCTTTGGAGGAACTATTTGTTTGTTATGAATTGATATTTTGTTACACAGCAAAAAAAAAAAAAAAAAAAAATGTAAAAAAAAGCTGGAAGTGATATCTGTCCCGGAGATATCTAAAGGGTATTTTTTATAGAGGTATAAAACTTTAAGTTGCAATAAAACAACGATGGATTATTCGATTGACATGCATTTTATTTATCCGAAAGATAATATTGTGCCATTATATTTTAAGTATGATTTCTGGCATATGACCGCCACGGCTGGCACGGATGTAGTCCAATCTGGACGGCCAATTTTCGATGACTTTTTCCATATATCGGCAATAACATGGCGAATATTGTCTTCCAAATGGTTTGTGGCTTATCCACATAGACCAATGACTTTACATAGCCCCACAGAAAGTAGTCTAGCGGTGTTAAATCACAAGATCTTGGAGGCCAATTCACAGGTCCAAATCGTGAAATTAGGCGGTCACCAAACGTGTCTTTCAATAAATCTATTGTGGCACGTGCTGTGTGACATGTTGCGCCGTCTTGTTGAAACCATATCTCCTGAACATCATGGTTATTCAATTCAGGAATGAAAAAGTTAGTAATCATGGCTCTATACCGATCACCATTGACTGTAACGTTCTGGCCACCATCGTTTTTGAAAAAGTACGGACCAATGATTCCACCAGCCCATAAAGCGCACCAAACAGTCAGTTTTTTTGGATGTAACGGTGTTTCAACATACACTTGAGGATTACCTGCACTCCAAATGCGGCAATTTTGTTTGTTGACGTAGCCATTCAACCAGAAGTGCGCTTCATCGCTAAACAAACTAGTGTGCGATACGTTTTCCGCACAGAACCATTATTTTCGAAACAAAATTGCACTATTTGCAAGCGTTGTTCATGCGTGAGTCTACTCATGATGAATTGCCAAACCAAACTGATTATAAATCACTTGACAGCTGTTAAATCGGTTGCCATCTTGAAAAGTAATGCCAACTTAAAGTTCTATACCTCTATAAAAAAACACCCTTTATATATCCTCATTCGAATTCTTATTTCAGGATTCTGACAACGCAACAAACAAATGGTTCATTCCAATAAAGTTCATTAAATTATAGCCAAAAGTAAATGGTTATCCATTTAGTGGTAGAAATGATAGGACTGCACTAAACTAAACTTGTTTTGTTTCAGTTAAAACATTTATAAAATAGATCGCTTAAATACCGCAAAATGCTTTAAAATATTTTGAAAACTACTATACACATTTTGATTAAAACGTGGCCACGTTTGGTGCTTTAAAAGGAGATTATGGTGCACATAAACATCAAACTACTCAAGGAATTGGTAAAATTTCACAGAAATTTGCAGATACTGGATCGGTTACGGACATTGTAAGACCTGTGCATCATCGTTTTGCTCGTTCCACTTTAAATATCATTGCTGTAAAATAAAATGTGTAGTTGAAGACCCGAATAGGTATATTTCTCGATGCTCTCAAAAGCTGGGACTTACTTAGGGCACGTTATGGCGTATTTTGCACTTGTACTTACACAACAACTGAAGCCAGCTGACTATTAACAACGCCATAGTTACGTCGATAGGGTGCTTAAACGACAAGCAGTGGACCTCGATTTTTCCGAAAAAAATTTCTTCAGAAACGAGACATATTTTTAACTCGGTATTGCCTTTGGGATTTCGAGAATCCTCACCACAAAAAAAAAGAAAAAAGCTTTCCGTCTGTGCCACATGCCCCACCATGACCGAATACGGCTCATTGCGAGAGAAAATATCCGGCCGCGTGAATTGACCACCTTTATCGTGCGATTTGACTTTTATAGGGCTAAGTGAAAGACGGTGTTTATGCGGTTAAACCTTTAACTCGTGAGTACTTGAAAACCATTCGTTATGTTTCGTCACCCAATATGTGACAAAAGGTGGCCGAAGATTATCTCAAACGGATCGAGTTTTGGAAAAACTAACGAGGCGGTAATTTGAAGAATAATGCCAAGACTCACACTTTATAATAAACTTTATATATAAGGAATTTAATCAAAGAAATTATTTTAAATGAATTTTGTTGTGAAACCGCAAAGTGGATAGCCCTGTTCATACAGCCGGCAAATTAAAAATATTAATTTAAAAAAATAAATTTAAAAAACTTTTGAAATAATTAACTTAAATATTTAGTTTAGCTGAGTAAAGTTTTAACTGCAAAATGTGATAATTCAGTTCGGAATCCATATAACTAAGGGTCACTTAGTCTATAGGAACATGACCGAGGGAAAGACACTTTCGGCTAGAATAAATCTAATAAGCGTGTCCTGACTTTATTAATTTGAACAGATACAGGGAAGGAATTTTTCAGTACCAAAGAACACATCAACAAATCCGTGAAATTGAAAAATTAATTAATTGGTCCTTCTTCATGTTGAAGCACATTTATCGGTGATATAAAACTAAATGTTGCTCTCAGTTAAGCTTCCAAGTATTTTATTCCGAGTCTGTGAGAGATATATTCACTCATAGAGAATTGGTTCCTTAATCCATTCTAGTTCACAACTACAGCAATATATGTTATAAGGCAGACCCACTCTAGATGCATGCTCCCCAAATGGAAAAAGCTGGTTTTTATGGCTGCGTCAATATATTTATTGTATAAACTTACTTGAATTGTATTTGAATTTTTATCTGTTGTGGCGCATTTGTTCAAACTAATTTGGTCGGACTCGTTCGTATGTCCGTTAAAAGCGGTGTGGATATTTAAACGAGAGTATGTTTACTTTGCCCATACCACTGAGGAACCCATTTATCCCCCTCCCGCTAGTTAAACTAATGTGTGGAGTTATGAAAACTGAACAGTCGACGTAATCTCTACAACTCCTGCATAAGTCATTTGGAGGTATGCATAGCTTTTCTGCGTGCCTACCTAAAAGAATATGCCCCCCAAAAAGGCTCATCGACATGTATAACTCTTTTCTTTTTGGCTAGATGAGCTCTCTCGACACTCTTTGATTGATAATTGAGACTTTTCCATCTCAAGTTAATATTAGCAATGACTGACTCTCCTAATGCGAGCTTACAAGTGGATAACGGAAAGAGAATTCCCTTCTTTGCAATCCCGTCCGCCATCTTGTTATTTTTTCTGCTACTGTGTCCTGGTACCCATATTAGGTTCAAAGAAAAATGCTTGGACATTAAATTTAGTCATTTGCGGTAGTTATATACCGTCTCTGATTTTACTGTGGTAGACTCCAGGGATTTTAGTGTTGCTTGACTATCCCAGAAAACATAGAAACGCATCACCAATAGTACCACTTTAACTAGACAATTAACTGCCTCCTGTATGGTTACCACCTCCGCTTGAAAAACACTCCCAATAATCGGGCAGTCGGAAGGACATCCCGATCCCAAATTCCTTTAATAGATTCCTCTACTGAGAATATTTGCAATTTTTGACCCATCCGTGTAAAAATAAATAGAGTCTGCATATGCTGAAACAACCATGCCCCATTGGTTTCTATAAGTACTTGGAATATTCACCACGTAGTCTTTCCTAAAGTAAGTAAAACTTATGCAAAATTTCGTCTATTCTGGTAGACGATATCTTCTTAAAATATTATTAGGACCGCTGATTATCAACTTCCTATCAGACTCTTTCTGCAGCCTTACCGCTGCAAAAGCTTCATTTTGCATTTTCATTATGTCAATGGGGAGAACATAGAAGAGGATTTTCATAGACTCATTAGTTGTGGTCAGCAGAGCTCCATTAATACAGATTAGATATATCTTCTGCACCCTATGGAGTTTACAAGCAGTTGATTTCTTCATATGAGCTAAACATTCGTACTGAAAATCATAGAAATTTGGACCATAAAAACTTCAATTAAGCATCTAAGAACATTAAATCGCTATACTACACACATATATTAAATTAAACATCACTACTGAGAATTACCGAAATCCGATGATTGGATTATATAGCTCCCATACAACCGATTCGTTCAGATATGATGTTCTGGGCCAAAAATTCGCAAAAAAGCTGAGAAGATGTTCTGCTGTTCTTTCTTTGTAAACTGGTGCAGTTGTTTTATACCTTTTTACGGTTTAAAGGTATTGCAGTTTATCCTCGGGAAATGAAAACATGATTTGTCTGCAGATTGTCAGGTATTCACTGATTTCGTGATCTGTTGACTCTGAACATTTATTCATTTTTTTTTTTGTTTTCAACAAAAATGAATGTGAAGGCATATTACGTCAGGATGTTAGCATCACACTAGCAATTTGATTTCAGTGTGACCTCTTTGCTGCTAGTAAGCTTTGTGTCATTTGTGTTGCAAATAATTATCACTACTTTACTGCTTTTGTTCATTCTCAAAGCCTATGAGTTTGACGGCACAAAGCCTATATCTACCTTATGTTCAGAGAATACTGCTTCCTTAGCTTATTATCGGACCTGCCATTATTTTTGATGCCCATAAGCCCTGGTACCCCGTAAGTGTAAGCTTTCCTCCTTCTTGCTAAATTTTTTTAGCTTCTTTATAAAGTGAAACCTCTTTGTATTGTGTGAAGGCAAGAAATTTATGGATGCTTTATTACAATATGAATACAAACTATATATAAAGGTTTAGACGAGAAACAATGTAGTTTTTTTCTAATTCTTAGGGTTAACACTGTATTACTGAGTCCTTATGCTTCTCCTTTTAACCGATGCAATGTACGTAGCCCCGCTGAAGCTACAAATTCCGGTTTTGGTATATTCAAAAAAATCATGTGAAATGCTGCATTTGGTGCAGTTTTGAATTCTTTGGTGATGCAGATTATAATAAATCTAAGTTTTTTTTAAATTTTTTAAGGTACGTCGCTTGTTCTATAGGTGAAATTAAGCTCTTCACTCGCTTTATAAAACATATTTTGAGTGTTATGTGACCTCTTAGATACTTATACAAAAAGATCACGGTCAAAGTGCTTGTTTTTCATAAACTATGCATTTTTGCCTTCCTTCGTTTCAGTATCCAGTGCAATTCTCACTTACTTATATATATTGATGCATAGAAAAATGTTACATACGTATTGATGCTTTGGCATATCGAATAACACTTATCAAAACAAAGTGCAAGGTGAGTGAATCAAATTGCTATCAATTTCATTGCTACGGATTGCAGAAAAGATTAAATCCTAATGTGGACAGTAGAAATGAAACAGAAGCTAAACGAAAAGTTTGCAACACATGAGTTCATTGAATTTAAATGCATATATGATGCATACACATAGATATCTACAAAACAACAAAAAAATCTCTCTGACTTTGTGTTGAGTTTTGAAATTGAATTGCATTTAGTACTAACAACAGAAAAAAAATTGAATTCTTGAAGCAAATGTAAGACGTAAAGAGGGCTATAATATGCAAAAATAGAGCTGAGGAAATCTGGCATTAAATGACACTTTTTTCTAAAATCGTTTTACTCAAATGACATTTAAATTGCAGAACCAAAATACACACGCAAACAACGATGGAAGCAGATGTCAAAAATAAGAAAGTATGAACTCTCACAGTAACATAGTTACATACATATCAGCATAAATGCTATCTTTTTCATTGAGAGTATGTGAAGATGCTGGTTCTGGTCTTGCAAGATGGCAGCTTCAGACTGAAAAAGCGAGCCAGCAGAATGTGACCAATCGTATTTGATGTTCATAAGAAGAAGAAAACAATAACAAAACGAGTAATAAATGTAATGCAATAATAGAAATGATGCTAGCGGTAGTAGAAGTCAAAAATGTAAATGTAAGAAATTCACTAAAGGAAGAGATGAGTTAAGATGGCTTCGATAATTTTTATTTTTCAAATATAATTATATAATTTTTTTATTCATTTATTTGAACGCAAATTAGTAGCTTAGTTTATGTGATATTTCAACAAAACTTGGTACGAAGATACTTTTTTACCCTAGTTGTATAATTTTGTAATCTTCAGATTTGTCGATTTTTCATACTAGGTAAAAAGTCCATCAAAAAATCATCTGATATCGTAAAATTTGGTATTTTATACATATAAAATAATTGTGCACAGATACTGAAAATTTAAAATATCAGTAGACAATAGCACATAAAGTATTTAGGAGTATGAAATTTGGTGTTATCCACACATAATATGAATTGCCTGTTAGTAATGAAAATCATCGATATTGGACTGCTTTATTATATACCCTCCATACAACCGATTTCTTCAGCTATGAGGTTTTGGATCAAAAATCCGCCAGAAAATCTTCTAAGAACGTGAAATTTGGTATTCTACAGACGGAAGCTCATATTGACACTGAAAATTATTAAAATTGAAATTTACAATTTGCAATATATTTGATATGTTATGTAAGGTATAAAGACTGCGGAATGGCCGAAGACAGATTTTGATTTTAATTTTATTTCATTTTTGTTATCTACTAGTTACCCACCAGAAAATATCGAATACATATTCATATATCTTAAGATTATTACCTAGCTGGTAACAAAAACGTGAATTAAAATGTAAGAATTCTAGTTCTAATTCTAGTTTAAAGATAGAAATCGCCTTTTTCATTGCTTTCATCTTCGCCATACTAACGGGTGAAAAAAAACACAGATAATTCAAATTTAATGGGTAATGATTCTTATTCTTTGAAAGAACATTCTTTGACATTTATTTTTTGAAGATTATCTCTTTCAAGTCTATCCGTTCGACTGATAACTGGCGAATGCCACGTGTGATATTTTGCTCAAAGGCCTGAATCGAAGCAGAATTATCCGCATAGGCTTTAAATTAACATAGCCTCACAGGAAAAAGTCTAACGGTGTGATATCACACGATTTTGGTGCCCAATCGACCGGCCCAAAACGTGAAATTATCTGCTCACCGAAGTGTTCTCTCAATAAATCCATTAATTGATGCGATGTGTAGGAAGTGGCGCCAACTTGTTGAAACTAAATGTCGCGGAGATCACTACCTCCAATGTCAGGCATCAAATAGTCGGTTATCATGGCGCGATAAAGGAAGGTTACGTTCTCACCGGCATCATTTTTGATGAAATATGGACCAATGATTCCACCGGCTCCCAAACCGCACCCAACCGTTGTTTTTTTGAATGAAATGGTAATTCTTGAATCTCTTCATGTTGATCTTCATCCCAAATGCGGAAATTTTGCTTGTTTACATATCCATTGAACCAGAAATGAGCCTCATCGCTGAACAAAATTTGGCTCGAAAACTTCGCTTCTTCTTGGAACTTTTTAAGAACCCATAGAGAGAAGCGATATCGCTTGGGAAGGTCGAGCGGCTTCAGTTCTTGCACGAGCTGTATTTTGTACGCTTTCAATATAAGATCTCGACTTACTATGCGCCAAGTCGTTCTAGGGTTCGAGGTCTATTCGGTCTAATGTTATAATAATAATTAATGCTGACTCTCAGGACGGATGATGGTGTTGCGAATAGTATGCTCAGTAGGCTAATTATGTTGACCATAAGTTTAACGAGGCGTTCGAAATACATTCTTTACAGAACGTGAAATTTCGTAATAAAGTTGAGTGATTTGAAGATGTTAATAATCACAAATTTTCCAATTTTAGTCAAAAATCTACCTATCAATCAAATTTTAAGGAAATCTTAGGTGGCTCATGGAAAATTTTTTATTCAAGCTACTATATATACGATTTTCAGAATAGATCCGTTATAGATCTCTTACCAGAAAAGAAAAAAAGTCAAGTTAAATACGATTTTTGAGATATTTTTCCACGAAAAAGAGTTCTGTTCACAGAAAAAAGATACTAATGTGCTAAATATAAAGTAAATCGAGTAACAATTAAAATTGAATGAATAGATTTCAAGTACTCTTTTCGAAAAAAAAAGTTAAATGTTCTTTCGTAAAGATTTATTCCTGCCAATTACGAGACACCGAAAAAATGTGAACCAAGTCGGATCAGCGGTCATGCCGATGGATAGTCAGATAACTGGCAAAATGATTGAAAATCAAATAGTTGTTTTAAAATTTATAGTAATACTAACATACTAGCTTACTTTTTTTTTCTTGCAGGGCATATACGGGCATGAGTGCATCTTTGTACATACTTTTATACTTTATTTGATATGTTTCTTAACTCTACATATGTAAGACTTTGAATGATGAAATATTTGCTTGTGATTTCTGAAAACCAAACCTCAATCGTAAAGACAGATACATGTAGATATGTATATGTATGTAGCTAAGAATAATTGTCATTCTGTACACATTCGCAACATTTGCTGACAATTGAATTCGTATTTGAACTTTTTGTTAATTTGTTTCTTATCTTTTTGTCATAATTCGTTGACTTCTCCCCTTAACTAAAGTGTTTCTCGACATTTTGCGAACTATCTGCTTTCGTTTTTTTTTAACAATTTGTTTTTCTTGTGAAACTTTGCGTCAAATAACTTTTCACTTGCACATGACGCATATCACATGGTAGACGATGTAGCAGCAACAGCTTGTTGCCACAAAAAACACCAAAATATTTGAATATTTTAAGAAATCTGAACTACATTGCCATATGTGGGAAGATCGTATGTGTGGGAAAGTGAGAGGAAAAACGATGTGGTTGATTTGAAAAAAAATAAAAAAAAATTATTTTCATAACATACTAAACTTGAAAATGATAACCTAACTTTTCTTCCTTTAATATTGAAAACTGAAACGAGAAATAAAAGATTTAATATATTTTTCCTAAAAACTATAATAGCAAAAATGTCAAAAAAAAACACAAATAATAAATTAAACCATATTTTTGAGTTTCGACTAGAAATTTTGAATGGTATTATTAATTTTTTTTTTTGTATTAATTTTAGTAGATAATTATAAGTTGCAAGACGTTTAGGTGTATTTCTAATCAGGAAACAGAAAAGAACAGAAAACTAACAAAAAATATATTGTTACGATTTTGCTGAATCAATCTCGATTATTTCGCAAATCTTTCGAGTTCGATTAAAGGATTGTTAAATAAAATTTGCAGTTTCTTAATTATAAAGAATTTACTCAATGTTCATTTATTACTCAATAACTAATAATTCAATTCGCTATTTACAATCACTTATTTTAAAACTTTCACAGTGCACTATTTTTCACTTCAAGTAGTGTTATTTCCAAGGAGTTTGCTTTAAGACTGATTTCTCTAGCCGATGTGCCCTTATAATCGATTCTTCAGAACTAACGCCTGGAATGGTCGAAATGTTCTCGATAATGAATACTCTTGATAAACGCTTTAGAACATGCTAGTTATTTTTTTTTATCAGACATTCGTTTCGCAGTTTCGCCACAACATATTTGGAATAGGCGATGTTGGTTGATGTGCATTCTGCTGCACTCGACCTACTGCCAAACTAGTAAACGAAAAATATTAAACAAGGCTTCAGGATACAAAAAAAAAAAAAAAAAATACCCTAACCAAACGATGTTATATCATTTATACAGACGAATTAAAACCGGCTGACGGGGTGGGTGCCGGAATTTATTACTATGACCTGTACCAAAAATAACTCTTCGAATCATAGCAGTATTTTCCAGTACGTGGTCTTTGCTACAAGAAAAGCTGTTGATCTAACTGATACAGCAGGATGGTGATGTTTTTCAAGAAATAGAGGAACCTACAGTTTATTCTAAGCCGCCTCCCAACGAGTGATGAATTTTCGTGAGGGAATTTTAGTTAATGCAAGACATACACTTAAAGGATTGACATTCTCTTCCAAGGGGCGATTGTAATAAGAAAAGTTAATTTTTTTTAAATTTCTGTACTTTGGACATTGCTCCATAACCATCTACATGGTAGCATATACTGCTAACCATTCAAAAAACATTTTAGGAGCTAGGAAGCAGTGTATAGGGCTGCTGCAGCTGATCAACTGCATATCTACTGGATTCTAGGTTGAATAAATTGCCAAAAGGTCGGGAAGGTTATAGAACTACTGGCAAGATATGCTTGTAAAATGGATAATACTAACAATGATGTATGCCGGAAATGCAAGAGGCAGAACTGAGTGAAAAAATACTAGAATACCTCAGTATCAGACCGAGCTTTTTGAGAACAGGACTCAAACGTTCAGAAACTTCGCAGTGCAGGGAACTTGAAGAAGTCGCAACGGGAGATATGAAGACGCTTTCATACTTTGAAAAACAAATGTATGTCATAAATGCCAACTGCCACACCTCGAATCATATTGGATCTCCAACTGGAGATTAACTATTCCAATAGTAATTTATAAACTAAAAAAAGTATTTTTTGTCTCAGAAATTTTCATTTTGCGGTTTTCAAAAAAACCTACAACGTAAATTTAATACATTTAAAATAATTTTTTCATGAAATTTCTTTTTTATTATAAAGTTTGAACCTTTTCATTATATATTTATAAAACATTTATAAAAGCCTCGTGAAAAGCCGATTTTTTATATTGCCTACTACCATTCGGAAGCACTGAGTTCGAGTCGTGGTCGAAATATAAAAAATAGATTTTTCTAAACGCGCTCGCTCCTAGGCAGTGAATGTCAAGTCATCCGTGTGTATTTTTGACATGAAATAAAAGCTCCTCATAAAAATCCATCGGCTTTTCGGATTAAGAGGCTCCCCACAAATTAGAGAACAGCCAAAAAATCGCTGCAGTGGGTATACAATGAGTTAGGGAACGTGAATCTTCCGAAAAAGGTTGCGAGTAATGAGAGACTTGCAAAGTTTGGTCCTTGTTCGTAGAAAGAGGAGTTTATTTTTCAATTGCTTACTCAGTTGGAAATAGCATCGTTAAAATCGCCAATTAAGATTTTGCCTAAGTCGATCAGCGACTCAGGGATATGTTAAAAACCCTAATTTAATGTGGACTGTGGAAAGACTTACGTCCGCCAGGGTGAACTATAGTGTTCTGCGGCAGAGTCTCTTTGACACCAAATATGGTCTTCGTACCAAATATCTTCTGTTCTTCTTTCATACATTGCATCTCTTAGATGGCGGAGATGCCCACCCTAATTTCACCGAGAATGACATTGGCGCTCGAAAAAATTCAATAATATTGATAACGATTTCTAAGCAGACCCGGAAATTAGACTTAAAATTATTAAATCGAATATATTCGAGTGGCTCCGTTGTAGCTTACTTCTTTTTAGTCGTGATTCAAGGCTCCTCACGGTTTGGTTATCGCATCTTTTACCAGGTTTATACACGTTTCCAAGGTGTGCGACTAGGATGCACGAGGAGAAATTGTGTAATGTTTTGTTACTATAACTGCATACTCATAATACTATTATACTACATTTCACCCGCAACAGGTGGCCTTTGCGGGTTAGGGGTTAAAAAAATTATCAGCGGTAAAGCATGCTTGCCGTATGAGGCGATTCTATTCCGAGAGTTCCCACGAAAGTCGGCCTTTATACCGGAACGACCTGGCTTTATATTCAGTCAAGGACTGTCACTCCCGCAATATTTCCCAAAAGCCATTTGCGGAATTTTTTACCTGCTTCCATCATTTTGATTTAAAATTAAATATGCAATATGTAGTCGTATAATTATCATTTAAATAAGTTAATTTATAAGTAAGCTTTTGGTTTTGACCTTTTCCGCAACACTAAAATCATGTCCCAGCCACCATGTCAACAAATTTTAACATTCTTGCTCCAAGCTTAACCAGAAATGCTGGACTACTTTGCTAAGGACCAAATAGAAATTGTTGAATTAAATTAAAACTCCCTTTTTTTTTGAACAAACCTGGTACACGTATAAATTTCAAGAGCTTACAAAAACTCGTTTCAATCAATTGATAAATTCATTGCGGATATAAATATTTTGTGATGATATTTTATGTACCGATTGTGGCGCAACTTGTCAACTGACTGCACATCAATGCAATGTCTTATACGCATGATGGAGTATTTCTTATACATTCAATCTGCGTACTACGTGTTTACACCTGCTTATATGTACAAATATTATTTCAATAAGTACAAAAAATTCACATGCACGAGGAAATTCATATGTACAAGTATATTTATAAACACAAATATATATACTCGTATGTCGGTATATGTCACTGAAGTGAACTTTATATCCTAACAATAAAAGAAATGTCTTGAAAATCATAAATCCCGAAATCTATCAACAATTTGCAAAAAGTAACTGCAAATGCAACTGCAACTACAGCAACACCAACAAAAATAACAATGTGAATTGTTGTATGATGAATTCTTCTCACTCACACAGATACATTATTACATGTGCGTGTCCCATAATTGCATATATACCAATATATTTATTTCAATATGTAACGAGTTATCCACTTTGCAGTTTCGAAAAAAAGCGTTAATAAAATGCACTTAAAATAAAATTTTTCCTGAAATTCTTTTTTTTATTATAAAGTTTGAATATATTGTTTCGCATATCATTCAAATGAAACGCAACAAAAATTTCATCAAGCTACGATCCGTTTGGGGTACTGTTCGACCACTTTTTGGCACATATTGGATGGTATCTCGGCCATAACTTGACCAATGTTGATTTTCAAACGCGCAAGAGTTAAAGGTTTATCGAGTAGCCCACAAAAAATCCAACGGTGTCAGATTGCATGATCTCGGTGGCCAATTGACATCGCCAAGACGATAGATTACGTAACCTGGAAATTTCTGTCACAATAAAGACATATTCGCTCGTGTTTTGTGATCTGTGGCACCATCTTGTTGGAACCACATATTGTCCAAGTCGTTTTTTTTAATTGCAGATCAAAAGAAGTAACAGTCTCGCCGTTATCCTTTTCAAAGAAGTAAGGTCCAATCACAACTCCAGCCTAAAAAGCGCACCACACAGTAAGTTTTTTCAGTTGTAATGGCCAAGTCAATTATTTGAGGATTCTCGGCAACCCAACTGCCGGTGAAGAAAATTTTGTTGAAAAAATCGCGTTCCATTGTTTGTTGCTCAAACGTCCAGTCGACGTAACTAGGGCACTGTGAATGGTCAGCTGGCTTCAGTTGTTGTAACATCTGGACTTTATTTGGATGCAGATGTAAGTCCAAGTGCAAAAACGACAAAACATGCTGTATGCCCAGCTCTCGAGAACGTGAAGAAATGGACACATTCAGGTCTTCGGCTACACTTTCACTTAAAGAACCGATCTTTGAGGTGGAACGAGCTATATCTGAAACTGATCCAGTCCAGGAACGAGCTATATCTGAAACTGGTCCAGTCTCTTAAAATTTTTATTTAGTTTTTTTTTTTACCAGTTGCAATTGTGCGCCTTTATCATTTCCTAAAGCAAGAAACGTGGCCACGTTTGAATCATTTGTAACGCGCTATGCGGTTGTTAAGCGGTCTTTTTTTATAAATGTTGTGACTTTTAACTCAAATAAAACATGTTTGGTTTGGCAGTTATGCTCAAAAGATATCAAAATACAGCTTGGTACATTTGAAACCACTAAACGGATAACCCTTTACCTTTAGATATTTGAAATGCTTATAAGCTTTTCGCATTTAGTACAAAAATCGTATATATTTATATACATATATAAATTTAAATATATATATTTGCTTCTTTTATTTTATTTTACAGACTTCGATAATTATAAATGTATCCAAAATGTACAGAACTGGACTTCATGAATAACATTGCGGTATGGAATGTTTTAAACATTACTACATGCGATTAATATACGATTATATATAAATTTGTAAAATAGTGCTAATAAGAGAAAATTCCAAAAAAATAATTTTAATAAGTTAAGTAATTTCACCTTATGTATGTATGTAAATAATCAAGTGTAGTTTTAAGATAGTTTGAAGAGTGCTTAATAATCAATGAAATTCAGTTAAATTTTTAGCCGAATAAATTATTAAATAATTTTTCGTATAACAAATTTAGCTTCTCTCAATTTTTTTCTAAACTCATACCAATAACTATTTAATTTCTGGAGATTTCTTCTTCCTCAATCTCTCCTAGTTTTAAATTTGTTAGAAATTCAAGCTTACTCAAGATTTATTAAAATATTCGTAAACTCAACTTTGGAATTAATAACTTTTGAGTTAATTTTATTTCATTTTTTTTTTCGATTTTTTTAATCAAAGTTAGTGAACTTTTCGTTAAGAAATATGATTATTATAATTGTTTATTATATTTAATGTATTAAGGGGTTTGGCCACCCTAGAGGGCCACAAAATTGACCTTTTTTGAAATTTATTTCGGGAAGACTATTATATAAATCTGATTTCTGACAAACGGCATTTATGGTACATATAATTAACTGTTTATAACTAATTTTTAAGAAAAATTAATTTAAATATGGCGGATATGCAGCGTTCTCCCTAGGATGTCTCCATTTTTTTGGGAACCACGGCCGGACACACAGCTCTTGTAATTTGTTTTTGATTTTAATAAGTAGTTAAACTGTTTTCGCTTGTAAATAGCAATAGCTACAGAAGTACGTAGGATTTTTTCAATATATGCATTTTTGACAAAATGGCGGGTCTGTAAAGGAGAAGGTAACAATTTGGCCTAAAAAATAGTTCGAAAATTGTTAATAAAAAAAGACTTTGCAAGATAAAAAAAATACTACGTACTTCTGTAGATAATATATTTCTAAATATGTTGTCAAAATTTCAAGTGAATCGGTTGTAAATTGTTTGAGTTATATTTCCAACCAACTTGAAAAAAGCAGTTTTGAGATAAACGCGTTTAAAGTTTTGAGTATGCCTTACTGACTGAAACAGACGCTTCAACTAGAGAACGAAAATGGGACATTTAGAAATTTTTATCTGTCATAATCTTTCGGGATAACATTTTTGAGACCATAATGTATCACTTGAAAGAAAGCAAAAAATTCATTTTCCGAAAATTCTATAGTGGTTTAACCAATTAAATAAAACCGTATTGTAAATTTTATACACTCTTAATTTGTATGTATGTATGTAGATAAATATTTTTAAATACCACAAATTGATATATATGTGTGTGTAATAATACTGTCTTACTGGCTTAAACAGACATCGGTTTGATCATTTAAATAATGAACAAAAACTACAATAAATGCATATTAAAAATATAGAAAAAATAATAAAAAATTAATTAAAAAAGATAAATATATATATTTAGGTATAGTTAAAAAGAAAATAGTGTGAAATTAAATGAATTACAATTTGGTTTCTATACAATAAATATTTAGTTCCAAACACTTTCATATTTATGTGGGCTAATTTATTTTGCTAACTAAAATATGGTAATTATTTGCAAAAGCAAAGAGTTTTAAATCTATGTAAGTTTTTCGATTTATTTTGTTGAAAAATAATTAGAATATTTTATGCTAGATTTCCATATTACTTTAATACGCAGAATATTTTACTATATAAAAATAATATTTAATTTCAATGCAATTAATTTCAAAATGTTATGGAAATTTCTGTTTCTGAAAATACTGTTTTGCAAGTTGGAAATTTGTGCTAGAAGTAATTCATTAGTAGTTACTAAATTACTTCAAAAGACTTATCGAAAATTATAAACCAATTAAAACTAATATATATGCATGTGCAACTTAAGCTCACATATGTAATATATGTTTATATTTATGTCACATGTATTAATGTAAAACACATATTTATAATTATAAAGTATGCATAAACTTCTCGTAATTAAAAACAAAACTAGTGCATAAGTTTTGTAACAATAGAAATTAAATAAATTGTAACTATGGAAATTAATTATACTAAAATTCAATGAAGAAATAGGTCAATAATTAAGTAGTAAATGAGATAAGAAAATATATAATTTTATGTTATAAATGAAATTTAGGAGTAAATAAAAACTGTATCTAAAACATAAAATCAAAAAAAAAAAATAATAATAATATTAAAACGATGAAAATTTACATATAGTGCAAATGAGAGTAAATATTAAACGATAGGACATGTTAATAAACGATTTGGAATGGAAAAGTGATTTGCATGGATATTGATCGTCAAATAAATAATATATTTTTCTTGGATAATAAATTCAGTTTGCGTTTTTCGAAAGAAATTAATTGATTCGAAGTAAGTATTTATTTAATTATGATTAATTTGTTTGTAGACGAGTGCACCAAAGTTTCTAGTAGCATTTTGAATTTGGTTGAAGTTGCAGTTAGAGAAAGAAAAATAAAAAATTCACAGTGTTATTTGACCTTTACTAGAGTTTTAGTAATATTTCTCTTGCTTATTACCAAAGGACTGTAAGTTTCTAAAATTTTTTGTTTTTAATTTTAAAAGTGAATTTCTCATACAGTGCTCAGTATTAGTGTTGATATCCATCCACATCTCAATTTAGTTTTAAGAAATTCCACATACTCATAACGAGTTTGAGAAACTTTGGCAATAATTTAATAAACCACAGTGTAATTATTCTTAATCGAAAGAAAATAGTCAAGTTTGGCTGCTGCATCAACAATAGCAATGAAAAAATTAACTAAGTGAAAAGTGGTAAAAAAAATGTAACTAAGTGGTAAGTAAAAAAATTGGCACAGCAAACGGAATATTTGACTTGTGATCCTTGTCAAGAAAAAATTGTTTGCAGGAGATTTTCAGTATAACATCATACGTTCATTTATTGATGGAAAATCATATGCAGAAATTGGAATAGACATCAGCAGGCGTAAACCAATGGTACAAAAGGTAACACAACAGTTCAAAAAAAAAAGGAAAGGGTCGAAATAATAAAGAAACAATAAAAAAACTCATACGAAATTACTCCGTACATCTTTAAATGTCATTGTTCCATCAAATACCATGCGCCAATCAATAAATAGAAATGGACTTCAGTCATGCATTACTAGAAAAAATTTATTTTCCGGTGACGTTAATTGAAATAAAATGATGAAAATTTTTTGCTAAAAAATTGACTTCTGGGACAATATTTTTTTTTTCCGATAAATCAAAATATAATATTTTCGGATATGATAGGCGACTTAACCCTTAATAGCCTGACTTTTTTTTTTTCAATGAAAAAATTTTATATGTTGTATTTTAGCACCCTTAACAACGTTTGTTCTACGACTTTTCACAATTTTGAGTTTTGGACATTTTAGGGGAGGTTTTGTGTGTTGGTTCTTTGAAGAACCACCAGGCACTCCTTTGACAAGTAAAATGCATATGGTTTATATATGAAATTTTTTTTATTTTCATTTAAATTATATATATTTCAGTTCATTTATTCAATGTTTTGTATGATATTCTAGAAAGCAGTTTTTTGTGGATTGGAAACATAATTCTACCTCACATTTAATGCAATACACTGTTGTTCTAGATGTGCAATTGGGCATTTTACAACGAGGTTTGCCTGTTGTTAGGTATTTCGGGAAGTGCCCAACATTATCAAACCGCACGTCACTAGGCGGCATTACTACCCGAACTCGTTTTGGCACATTTTCAGGGGTCTCACATCCTCCAGTGCTTCTTGGACGTCCTTTCCTTATGGATTGTGTGCCAGATTTTACTAAAACTTTGCTGACGTCTACGATAAATTCGTGCAAAGTCAGCATTTTATCTGTACGAGGAGATGAAGAGAATTGGCGTTTATATAAAATCCATGCATTTATCATGGCCATGTCCATCATATGGTATATAAGACGATTTGTCCATTTGCGTGACTTTATTCTTATGCGGCTTCTACCAAAGCACGAATCCATAAGATCAACACCTCCCATGTACTTGTTGTACTCGTGGATTATCGCAGGGCACTGAATATTTACGGTACACTTATTTTTTTTGTCAAATCTAAAGAAAATAAAAAAATTATATTCAGTAAGTATTTGTTGAAAGTATAAAATACCTGGCAATCGTAGGCGCGTCATCAGTTTCGTTTGCATTTGTCGATTTCAATTGCTTGATGCCAAGCAAAGTCGATGCCATATTTACAACTTTGTTGTCCCTCCATGCTATAGTAGTTATATCTATACCATGAATAGTGGTCATATATTCTTCGCAGTCTCCTCGATTGGGTAATTTTTCTGGCAATTTGCAGCCAGGAATTCGGTTACGTCGAACTGTTCCAAGCCCATAGATTCCCTGGGTGCGTAAATAAGCCAATAAAGGAATAGTTGTGTAATAGTTATCGAAGAAAATTCTGTAGTTCTTGAAACGCGGAACTTTACGAGCAAGCCGCACCACAACATTTGCTGCTGCTCCAAAGTCTGGTTCATTGTCCAAAACATGGTCTTCATTGCCAGAATAAATTTCAAAATTATAGCAGAATCCCATATCGTCACACATCAAAAATAACTTATTGCCCCACGGGTGAGGCTTGTCTGGCAAGTATTGTTTCAAATAGTGCTTAATTTTTGTCGCACAAATTTGTTCATCCACACACAAACGACTGCTTTTTGGAACAGAGTCAAAGTTTCGATTTAGGGCATCAATAAGCGGACGAATTTTATATAAACGATCAATGTTTGATGAATCAGTGTTTTGTGGACGCAATCCTCGTCGACGTGAAGGAGCTGGTTCTTGAGCTGACGGACGTGGCATCTTACTGTTGTCATTTAGATGCAAAAACTGGCGTACCTTGTCATATCGATTTCTCGTCATGGTATTCATAATAGCCGGTATGCCAAATTCACCCCAATACGTCCTGATACTTGGGTACTTGAAGACGGACATAAAATATGTAATGCCAAAAAAGCGTTTTATTTCGTCTGGCGTTGTATTTAGAGGTTTCGATGAATCCTTTTGAATTGCGTACAAATTGCTTTGGTCTACAATATTAGAAATTATATCGTCATTTACAAAGTAAGAAAAAATTTGAAAGGTGTATCTAGTGCCATTATTTCTGTTGTCAATTCAGAATCGCTGCCAAACTGAACCCAACTTGCATGATTCTGCATATGTTTTTTCTTCCAGATACATTTTTTAAACTCGGAAGAGTCCTTGTCAATTGTGATATCTTTGTAAAATGTTGCATATTGATGCCAGCGTGTGCTATCTCCAGTAACAACAATATCTTCATTTTGAACACTCTCATCAGCAGTTGGTTCCACACTCACAACTTGTTCAGCATCTAATTCGTTCACATTTTCGAACAAATCATCCTCCAACTGATCAGTGATATTCGCATCATCATTTGTCACTATATTGAAATCGGGATCGTCTAGACTGTCGTCGTCAAAATCTGATATATCGCCAATTTCACTTGCTGACCATTCAAAATCATTGACGAATGCTTCAAAATCTTCATCCGTGGTAAAATCTTTGTATTTACGTGGCATTTTTCTATGAAAAATTAAAAATTTACACTAAAATTAGAAAAAGACGCTAAAGCACTAACGAATTTCACTTCTCTAATGAGTGCCTACTGGTTCTTTGAAGGACCGTTTGAACTTTTACACGAAAAACACAAACAAACAAAATTTATATTGCTAAAAAGATACTTACATGGTTTGAATATAGTGCACAAATAATAAAAATGAATTTTATTTGGTTCTTTTGGAGCAAAAGTTTTGATTTCAATCAATTTGAAAAAGCACGATTTGTTCACTTTGAAGCTTTTGTGTGTTTTTCTGATAAACGTCAAAAATCAGGTGCTCAGCACCGAAAAGCATATGATTTTCTTTTCCGCTAGATGGCATACATTATAAAGAGAATATTTGCTGAATAAACATTGCGCAAAAAATGTAACAGTTTTGAAAAACAAGTCTCTAAAGTTGAGGTTCCTGAAGGGACCACCAGGCTATTAAGGGTTAAAGTGTAGAGGAAGCCAAATTAAGAGTTAAACCCAAAAAAAAAAAATTATTGTTGAAATTATGACAAAGGAATAAATTTGTAAATTCTTCATGAAAATTTGTTACAAAGCGCTGAAAAAAATGAATTGTTTGGGGGAGTTTTTTCCAACAAGGCAACGATCCCAAACATATATTGAAGTTGTGGTTAATACACAAAGTGTCCAATTTGTCATTAACACATCTACAAAGCCCAGATAGAAATCCTATCGACCATTTATGGGATCATTTGCGAAAACGCTTAAGCTTTCTTAAAGTTGAATGGCAAAATATCAGTTCAGATTACTATTAACCCCAACGGTTTACCCACCCGGAGGAGCGCTGTCCGCATGACGTACGGAACTTGTTTTGTTTTTCATCAATGCCGAGTCACGATGAGGAGAGGTTTGTTAAGTGTTGAGAACTAAAAAAGATTAGTTGAGAGTCTTAATACGAAAAAGCGAGTCAGGTATGCCAAATGTACTTGAATGAGAGCTCAAACCAAGACAGAAACAATGCAAAGGTTCGTGAAATTCAAAAATCGTTTTACAAGTTTTCAGAAATAGGGGACACATTTTTTTGGACATTTGGAAATTGAGCCTGTTCCTATTTTAACCATGAAAATTACACCAAGCATTTACCGACGACTGACGAGAGTAGGGAGATTTCTAAGTTTCAGACGACTAGTATAAGAAGAAATATGGTTGTCCCAATGCAAATTCCTTAAGGCAAACAGGAGGAATTTTTTTGAATATACTCTATTTTGTCAGAGTAGATTTTATACCTCGGGTTCCAAATCACCCAGCCGTATTCAATATTAAATTTCTTTGACCACCGTTTTACAAAAGCCAAGATGACTTTGGCTTTGTTGACTTTCACACCAATGTAATGTATGAAGTTCAATTTAGGATCCATAAACCTGTGAACCTGTTCCAAAATATAATTATCCATAGTGTAATTAATTTTCTGTGTACATATAAACGACCGACGCTCTCAGATTTGAATTTTCGTCAAAAAAGCATCTAAGAGCATAGGATTTGGTTCTGGAAATCATCGAAATAGGACGGCTATATCATATAGCCTCATGTAAAAGAGCGTAAAATTTAGAATTATATAGACGTGAGTTCATGTTAATATTGAAAGTAACTGCAACAAAAAATAATTTGGCAATTTGCAATAAATTTGATGAGTTCATTAAAGTTATAAGGACACCGGCATGGCTGTAGAGAGGCCTTCTTACTTATTTTTAACCAATCTGGAAATTTAGTATCATATTTTGTAATTTGCTTTAGTTATGTTTCGCTCATATTCGAAATAGTAATCTGCAATCAAGGTTGTACTCCATTTCTACTGGTATCAATAAGGTAAGACGGGATTACTATTTTCAGTAATAAAGTAAAAATTTTAATATTTGAAGCACCAATAAGCTTCACGCGACAAAAATCAGGTGATTCATTAACTTAAATTCGTTACAAGTACCTACCCAAATTGGTCGACATAATCACACAATTAACCCTATTTTCTATATAAATGCATCAGTCAGGTAACTAATGTTTGGTTTCATCTGAAATTAGTACATTATTAATTTCTAAAGGCATTGCTAATACACAAAAAAAAAAATAATCCGGCTTTTGAAATCTATTATTTTACTAGATATTTTATGTCAATCTCATAATTTTTAATGGTTCAAAAATGAAAAAAAATGCGTTTTTCGAAGCATTTATCAGATTTTCTCAGAATATTTAAAGGTAATCTTAGAATCAATATCATGTTAAATAAATGAGTCATATGTAAGAAACAATACTTAATATGTTTTTAAAAAATTCATTGACCTATCTACTGCCATAACGACTTCATCCAAACTCTCATCAGCTTCAAATCAGTAAAATACCAGTTCATTAAATACTATTTCACAGAAATACGAATTAAAGAAAATGTATGTACAGCCTAAATATAACTAATATGTAACTCATCGGGACTATATTACAGAGGTCCATAAATATATGTTACCGACGGAATGGATAGAATTAAGTAATATCCATTAATTTGTATGCATATCACTGTGTTCATTACGCTATGCCAGCAAGCGATTTCTGATAATGGATATACCAAATGATTATGTTTCGAAATACTTTGTAAATATATTCAATCATGCAGCCAAAATATAAATCATACTAAACACGCGTTATTTTGAGTTTGGCGATGTTGTCATATCCATAGCGGTATATTAAATCAATTACCTGAGTGACAAACAATGCGATCTTTTCAACAGTATTATTTTTTTAATAAATAATAAAAAATATATATACATTATATATTTTTGAAAAGGATTCTCAAAATATCAAGAAGTTATGATTATTTGGAATAAGAATTATGGACAATATAATATGCGCTGATTTGCTTATTTCCACTTTTTATCTACTCGCAGTAATGGAGTGGATTAGATTAAGTTGGGTCTATTGTGCACTCCGGACTCTTCACAATCCTTCACATATGACAGTGCCTTCAGAAATCCTATAAGACAGAGGAGGTCGACTGATGTAATGTGATTCAGCTCAGGCTGTATCTCTTAAAAGTGTTTTAGCCTTCTTCCTGCGACCGCTACGCACTTTTTAACATACGCACTAGTGTTTTTGGCTCTATGCAGCAAAATCGGCATATGTATACTGTAGTGATGCCTAATTTATGCATATGATATCGCTATCTGATGGGCCCTATTTGTTTTCGGAGCAGCCGCACATTATACTGTGTGCGTTGGAGTCGCAATTTATTATTATTCTACAGTAGTCCACTAGACCTTCAACTTCTTCAGGTGGTATGATATTCTCGTCTCCTAGGATGTAGGCTGATCCTACCACTACTTCAATCTTCTTATCTTTCAGTTCAGTGGAAATTTGCATTGCTACCAGGTCTCTGTTTACAAATCTTGACCTTTGCAGGTCCGCGGCTCTTGTGCCAAAGCGATATCGAGATTCTCCGAGAACATGTATCGTGAGATGATTGCCAAGACAGCTATCGCATAATGAAAGTTGATCTGGACAGTACTTTAGGCCCTTGGGCTCTTTTAGATAAGGGAGCATTAGGTCCTCACTGTTTCCTTGGGTCTCCATAACTCCACCAGTTCTTTCGTCGAAGAAATCTCTTCGACGTGAAGCTTTTCTCGTAGTTTATTTTTGGAGTCTTCTAATGTTTCTTTTTGGATTCTGTTCTTTTTCTCCTGTCGATTGTCCAACTTTCATATGAGTTGTTTCAGCATCGTCTACTTGCATATTCGATATTCATTGCTTAGCTAGAATACTAACAATTAATTTAACTCTAAAATTTAATCTGAAACTGTTTTCATACCAAGCTGCTGAAAGACTCAACTTCAACGCATATATTCAGCCTAAGACATGTGCCATCTTCTTTGATTTCAAGCACTTCCCAGTTCGCAGTTTTCATGCCTACATTCTACGCTTGTAACAGTCTTATAGCATACTCTTGTCCTTTTTCTATACTTTTTGGAAGGAATATAGTGATGTTGTATATAGGGGGTATGTAATCAATAGTTCTCGTGGTCAGTTCAACTTCTGACCATCCACCTAACTTTGGTATTATTTTTGTTAGCTATTTTTTTATATTTTCGGAAGGTAGTAACCAGAGTTTAAAAAATAATCTAAAGGAATGAGTTGAAAATACATATTTCTAAGTGGAATTGGGTTTCTGAACATGACAATATAAAAAATTTAAAAAAAAAAAATAAGAAATTTTTATGTTATTATATAGAACACAAAACATCAATTGCGGACAAAACTCAGTAGTTAGTAATACCATTCGGATAACAGGATTCGAATCCAGATTCATCCTATATACTAAATTACAGAAAATTAGTTTCTATACATTTCATGTATATGAAATGAAAATATTAACTTGTAAGTAACAGAAGGAGTAGAGTTGGACACACCGAAATTTATACTGATCACATCAGAATGACGAGCTGAGTTGATTTAAACACATCCGTCTATCCATCTGTTCGTCCTTTTTAACGTCAGTTTTTTGGATAATTCAAACTTGGTAGGCAGATGTACTTTTACGTTTATAAGACCGATTTTTAAGATTTGAAAAAGTACCGAAAAACATGAAATTTTTTTTTTACGCATGTAATTTCAGTAACAATATCATATAACCTCTGTATAGCTGCGGCTTAGAATAAACTGTTGGGTTACAAATCGCCAATTAATAACACCAAAATGTCAAATTAATCCACTTTTGTTCTTGTAATGTGTTATTTTCAAGATTTTTAAAATATTTTAGAAGGACTTAAGCTTTCTTTTGGTTTTTATTTGCAAATATGTGAAGAATTATTTGCCACAAAAATATTAGTTGTCGTTGCGTTGCAGCTGCCTTTACAATAAGAGAAAAAATAATAAGAGACAAAGAAATGCAGTCGTGCATTAAAATTCAAGCAAGGTATAAAAGAACATACAAATTATTCGATTGTAACAACCTAAAGTAACGTTAAAAATGATATCCACAACGATCGATTTGGTAGTGGGAGCAGCAGCAGCGGCTTGAATATATAATGCCAATATACGCCATCTCCATCTATCGATTGCACGATGTCAGCTGAGACAACAGTGATACCAAAGATGAGACAAAAAAGTTAGAAAAACAAAAAAATGTAAAATATTTAACATATTCACCAACGCTATTTTTTCTTTTCTTTTCTTATTTTAATACAAATATGCAAATAAATGCGTTTTGTATATGTTAAAGCGGTTCATGCAGAACACAAAGAACGAAAGTGTGAATAGTTGCGAAGTTGCGATGGGGACTTTGTCAGAAATGTGAAAAAATAGCATTGACGTATGTGTAATGAAATTTGCATTCGCTCTTTCTCTTCGTTTATTTGTACTTTGGCGCAATGTTCAATGATGCCAGAACGTGATCACAAACTTGACACATGACAAAGCGCCAATAAGAGAGAGAAAAGAGCGTGAGAAGATTAAAAAAAAAACGAGAAAAAGTGTAACGATGTAATCAGAATATAAGATGTGTTTATCTAGTCGTTTGTCCAATTGATCATCTTTTTTATTATGTAGGTAACTATGTACTAAAATATTTTGCACCACTTGGTTTGAAGAGTTGAATTTTCAAATACAGCTTTGAAAATCTATAGAGGAAACACAAGATATCGTAAAAGAAGTAAAACTAGTAATGAAGACAGAGAAACAGAAGCAGTCATAGTGCCACAAAAATCAGTTGGAGGATGTTATGTGATCATTTGATTAAGATATTCTTAAGATGCTCGTAAAGAAGTTGACGGTTTTGGAATTGGTCAGAAACTTGATCGCTGGGTCACTTGTGAGGGCATGTTACTGAAGGATCTAAGTGGAAACCGAGATTACAGAATGTATCGAGTACTAGGCTCCATTTTAGATCAATTAAAGGAGGCTATCAAGTAAAACATCGAAGAATATTAACCAAGAATTTGTTGCTGTTCCAAAAAGAAAAAGAAAAAATACGATTTGAGAAAAGAAATCATGTTTAAGTTGTACAATAAAAAAATCCACTTTAAAAGTGAGAAATCACAACCTTTTGGAATTTTTTGGAACTTAGATCATAACAAGAAACCTATATTTTATTCTTTGTTTGTATCTTTATTCTAATAAAAAGCGTCCATGTTGCTGTAGGCGTTACTTTACCATGACCTTTACTTTTACCATAATTATTGGTTTGAAATTCAATTTATAATTTTTTTGTTAAATTTTATCAATATTAAAAAATAAGGAAGGTGTGAATACGAATTTGAACTTACGTCTGTAGAATAATAAGCTTCTCGCTTCTAGATGTATTTTTCACGTAGTTTTGACCAAAGTATTATATCTGAAAAAATCGGTTATATGGGGTTATATGATATATATAAGTATAAGTATAGTACTCCAATTTCGATGATTTTCAGTAATAGTGTGCAAGTTATTATACGAGTCCAGTATATCACAGCTCATGTTGTCTTGGATGCTCGGTTGACAGTTTATGTCCCAAAAATTCAAATCTGAAATTGCACATTTAGTAATTGATTTTCGTGCTTACCGCTATATCGGAGGTAGACATAAATTTGATTCGACTTAACCCCTTTGAAAAAGCCTCCGTATTTGTGAACCAAGGAAAGCGTGAACCAAGTTTCATCATAATATTTCAATCGTAAGCGAGTTATCACATACAGGGCGGACAGACAGAAGGGCGGACAAACATTAATTACTGAAACGCATTTATCCATATTTTTCGCGCTTATTTTATGCCATTACATATAACATTAGCCGTAAAAAACCTAATAAACTATGATTACCTGTTAAAGTACACCTCGTAAACATTGAAAACTTTTAATTATGACAAAATTTTACCCAATTTTAAAATTTTTTTATTGTCAATTGAATAATTGAAAGTATCCAGTAGAAAATAAAATATTTAGATATTAAAAATGTTTATTTGTGTGCAATATTTCTCTTAAAAAATTGTTTATATTAAAAACGTGGAAAATCTTTCATTTTAACTTAAATGGCTTTCGCTTGTAGCACAATAAACTTTTTTTCAACAATTTTTTTGCAAAATTAAAGCCATTACATGGCAGTTGAATATTGTGTTAAGTGTTGTTATTGTTGTTGTGTATTGTGTGTTATTGCAGCGTGTTTTAATTTAAGTGTGGTCGCAATACATACCAACCCACAAACTTTCATATAACCACAATTGCTGTATTTCGCCCTTGAATATACCAACCATCGTTGTAAGAGTGCAGTACAAAGTCATGAATAGGTATGTATGTTCAAGTATATATAGGTGAATATGCAGAAGGTTTCAACGCTATATGTGTATGTACATACATACATACCCACACGTATTGTGCCAACAAGCGAAAGTTGCCAACAGTTATTAATGGCGAAAAAATCATTGTTTTGCTGCGTATAAAAATTGTGTGGGGGCTTGTAAACAAAATAACAGTATTTACAACGGTTTGTGTGAAATGCAAACAAAAAATTTTTTATTCCGTGAAGAATTGTGGAAAAATTACAAAAGCTCGCAAAATTTTCAATTTCCAATAAAGTGTTTTTTTTCTTGTAATGGGTAGCTGGTTATTTATTGCAACCGCTAACTCCTGACGTATTTCGTCGCTTCCCACGCTTCCCACGCTTCCTACGCTTTAACCATTAACTACCAATTCCAATTGAATGTGAATAATTGAATGCGATGAATAAACACGCATATACATACAAGCAAAAATGTGAGTACCACGCAATGATGTGAAAATATATGGTACACTCGTTCACTAACAATCGTCTAAGAATTAGTAAAGTGTAAATTTTTATATTAAAGGTAGAAGATATAAATTGTATATACTTATATATATATATATATATATATATATATATGGCGCTTTGTAACCGCTGAAGCGATTTTCGGACGAGCTCCTCCTCCAATTTGTGGTTTTGCGTCTTGATGTTTTTACCAACAAATGGAGGGACCTACAGTTTATTCTAAGCCGCCTCCGAACGGCTGATGGATTTTTATGAGGAGCTTTATTTCATGCCAAAAATACACTCGGAGGGCTTGACATTCCCTGCCGAGGGGCGACCGCAATTAGAAAAATTTATTTTCTATAATTTTGGATGTTGCTCGAAACTGGGCTCGAACCCAGGCCTTCCGAATGTCAGTACGCAATGCTAACCACTCGGCTATCGCAGCCGCCGCAGATGTGGAAAAATTCGTAGAAGTACAGTTTTACATCTACAAAGGCATGAAATGCAGCTGAGTCCCAGAAGTTTTGCTCATAGCTTAATTCATGCACACATTTGCCTCTGTTGTAGCGTAAGTCAGTTGCGTTTGTAGCAGTATTAGGGTTTCCTAATTCTTACAACTGACATTCAGTAATAGCTTGAAGCCAGTTTTATGTATTTTTGAGTTCCACGTTATCAGCGTACTAATTTCATTTAAATGGGTCGCCGTACAACGATCGAACATCGAGAATTGATCATAAACCATTTAAAAATCGCAGCGAAAAAATGCTGAGATAGTTAATTTAAGTAGTGCGTCAGTGCAAAATATAATTGAGCGTTTCGTACATGAAAAATCGTATACAACATAGAAGCCGAAATGTACCAAATAAAGTTTTCAATGAATGTGACGGACACTTAATTGTACTTAAAATTAAAGAGAGTCCCAGACTACAAGCTCCGGAGGTTCAGGAGGAACTTGGTAAATCATTTTGTGCTAAAATTGTTCCTCGGGTACTACGTGCGCACGAATTCAATGGCTGAGTTTCCCTAAAGAAGTTCCCGACTTGCCTTTGACAGGGACCTGAAAGCCAAGGAATTTGACATCTGGAGCACAGTAATATTTAATAACGAATCAAAGTTCAACCTATTCGGCTCAGATGGAATAGCTTACGTGTGGAGGAAACCCAAAACCCAAGAGATGTAACATTAGACCAACTGTTAAACATGGTGGAGTCTGTATTATGGTATGGGCATACATGTGTCTGGTGTTGGAAATTTGGTCTTTGCTGAGGGTATTATAGATATAACATTATACCTTACTATATTAAGAAAAATTTTACACCAAAGTGCCGAGAAACTTGGGATATATCAAAATTTCCGATATTATCAGGATAACAATCCTAAATACAAATCGACAGCAATGCAGGCGTAGCTAAAATGAAATTGTCGACGTGTAATTGGTCCACAGGCCCAGTCACCCGACATGAACCCCATTGAGAATTTATGGTCTTTATTAGAAATTAACATCCATTAACACCGCATAAGTAATAAGGAGCAACTGAAAAATAATGGAACAAAATCGGAAAAGAAAGTACAATAAAAAGAGTTGAGTTTTAATTAATAATTAACTTGTTTCTAGTAAAAAGTGCACTGCATGAAATAAGCTGTGACACAATTTTTTTAAATGTTTCTAATTTTTTTCTTATATGTTGTTAG
The DNA here is from genome assembly GCA_030068015.2 of Neoceratitis asiatica. NCBI lineage: Eukaryota > Metazoa > Arthropoda > Insecta > Diptera > Tephritidae > Neoceratitis > Neoceratitis asiatica. Next base: position 51,777,746 of record CM061525.1, read on the forward strand.
TTAATAATAAAAAAATATAATTTCTTTTAAAAACTACACATTCTTATCAAAAACTAGGATTTCGAATTATTTCGATATCCTTTTTTTGTGTCAAAATATGGCATTTCAATTTTTATAATTGAACTTGCATGAAATAAACTGTGACCCACTGTATATTTTACTTATGCCCAGAAAAGTGTTTTCTTTTTTTTTTTTAGTACAAACGTTCTTCTCTAGTTATTTGCGGACACTCAGTAAGTAAGAGTGCTCTCCTGCATTCGATAAGTTGAAAAATTGGCATTCATTGATCTACACTGACTTGGATTGTTAAACGTTGTACTGCTTAGTGTAGTGTAAAAAACTGCACTTATATGTAGAACAATATGTCGTTGATATTCTACCATTGTATTTGCTAGCTTGGGCATATCAATTAAAATATAATAAATTATTTGAATTTATTTCTCTTCCGCTGTCATTCATAAATGACATTCATATGAAATAGTTTAGTACCTTCAAACAAATTTCAAGCTGCCTGGTGAGACCAACATAGTACTAGCATAAATGCGGTCTAGATGGTAGAGCATAGTTTCAACTTATATAGACTAATTCGAGCATACATACTCGTATACCCTTATGCATAACGAGTCCACACGAAGATCTTTTTTTGAGTGAAAACCACTTATGTAATGCCACTCCATGTCTGGTCTAAACCTATCGAAAAATGTTGCATTTAGATAACCTCGATAGTTAAAGCAATTGGAACAAAGGAATTATATTTACATATAACTTGCTTACTACCTATCAGTTGCAATTAATTAGAGATGATTTCAAGAAAGATATTCTATTTTAACACTCCAACGCAGATTCCTTACGTTAATCCTATACACTCACACACTCTTCCCTCCCGTGGCTGCCTAGCATGTCCTTCCAGATACTACTTTTATAACTCTCGAATATTCCATTACTCAGTCCAGTTTTGAGATCGCGCTTCGTTATATTTCAACTAAAGAACTGCTTATGATGGAATGGGAATTTTTAAGTTAAATGTTTCGATCCAAAAAAAGTACAATTATTCTTCTCTTACTTAATAGTGCTCCAGTCGGTTCTTATCCTCATAGACCAATGTCCATTGAATACATAAAAAAAGCGGAGAACAGGAAAACTTTCTTCTTAAAGATTCCTAAAGCCAATTCCTCATGTTGTCATCATTCGTCATCAGAAAACAGGACAGGAATGATAGCGACTTGCAGAGTTTTTTAATTTTTTATAGAGATGGAAATTTACTTATCAACATTTTACTCAGTCTAAAGAAGAAGCTGTTAGCAGTAGTGATTCTGTATTGGATTTATTTGTTGGCATTGTTAGTGATGTGATGATGTTGATGCTGGCATTTAGACAGATGAAATTACTAATAAACAACTTCAAAGTTATGGCAATAATCATTGCCTATAACTGATTGAAGAAACAGCGCTTAAGGCACGGTTGTTGAAGCCAATGATACCACTGCCATCCGTTTAACTCTGCAACTCGTATTATTTTCTACAGTGCGAGATTATAAAAGTCAGACAAGAGAGAGCATCTGAAAATTCGTTTGTTATAGAACAGATTGTAAAAATCCTTGTCAGTTCTGTCAGAGCTCTTGGTGAAACGTCGATTTGCGCATCCGAATTAGCTTTGCGTGAATATAAAATTTAGGAATAGCAGCAAAGAGGAAGCCTGCTATAAATCGACCAAAAATTGTATTTGTCTTTACTTTGCTGACGGATTTTTTTTGATGAATTTGACACATGTTGAATATCTGGTCATAGCCAGGTCTAAAGCCACCCTGTAAGGTCCGATCAGTTCGTTGATACTTCGCTTGTAATGAATTTTTACTCCATGTCCTATTTAACATAAATTTTCCAATGCATTTTAAGGACCCTGTGTTCCACCCATATATAAGTTATTTTTCGACATAGTCGCCATTCCTCTCTTGTCATGTGGTGAAGCAGAGTATCAATTTGTTGATGTCTTCCTCGAAGTAGTTACCCGCCATCTTCGTCTCGCGCATAGTTTATGATATTTGGTTTCTGTGACTGTTGCATACAGTAAAGATCTGGAAATTTGTAGAACATCGCAGAAAGTCACGGAGTGCATTTTCGATTTTGTTATACGTAATAATCTCTCGACAAAGAGGAAAGGTCTAACTACGCTACCATGTTGCCAGAAAGAAAATCCTTCCGGCCGTGAGGGTCTCAGTATACTTATATTCTGAATATGCCTTGTAGATAATTGGTGCTTCATAACCGCTTAGCAATTTTCGAATTCGTGGTGTGCGACTTGATGCTTTTTCAGCAAAATAAAGCGGCTTACAATTTATTCTTATCCGTTTTCGAACTGCCGATGGGTTTGTATGAGTAATATAATATACTCGGAGAAATACACTCGAAGTTGACATTCTCTACTTACGACCGACCACAATTAAAAAATTAAGTTTTTAAATAAATTTTCCATAACTTTGGATTTTGATCTGCATAGTACTACGTATTGCTAATGCCTCAACCACACGAGCTTAGTCTTCCCATTGTTATTTCAATTATACTCGCTAGCCTTATTAAGTGCTCATATGCATAGCACATTATTCAAATTGTTACTTTTAATATAATTGTTGCCAGCCAGCGCGTGGCTTTTACAAGAAAATTGAAATTTAATGCACTTGTCATAGAGTACATTTTAAATGCAAAACATATACAAAAGTAGAGCAAATACAACATGTATAAGCCACACATACATATGCAGATATGAATAACTGGGGGAATGTATAAAAGATGACTGCTCGAAAAACACAAAAATGAGCGAAAAATGACAAAATTGCATTTTCGCCAACTCCTCTGCTGCTGGCAAGGAAGTTAGAAGTTTTTAAAGCAATACTAAGTCAAGAAGAGAACTATAAAGGTAGTGTCTAAAGATGAAATTTCCAAGATAGACTCGATGTTATATGGAAATGTTAAAAGTGTCTATATATATGTAGAGGTTTGCTAAAAATGTTGGCGACAATAGCACTACTTGTACACAAATGTACACAAGCAACAACAACAGTTTCTTAGAAGAAACTTGTCGCTGTGTTAAAACTAGATATGCGTGGCATGCCTGAAAGGTACTAAGTACTTTCTCTTCTGCTTCACGTCAAGCAATTGCAATGCAATTGTACTGAAAGAGGGTAGCATCAGCAATAGCGAGTGGAACAGTAACAACAACAATGGTAAAGTAACCAAAGCGACCATGACGACCAAAATATTGGGAGCTGTGCAAACGAGCGATGAACATTAAAATGTGCTTTAAAAATGTGTAGACATATAAATATATATCATATGTGAGCCACTATATCATCAGCCTCATACTGCATCATATTCTTCCACATATGCTACATAGTAAAAGTAAATATAAACGAAAACTTCTAAGCTAAATATGTCAATGCACGATCACATTTTACTGCTGTTTGAGCAATATGTTTATTTATATAGCTAAAATAATAACTGAAGTTAAGAATTTGCGTTGTTTACATATTTACTCGTTTAGTGTCAACGGTGTCTCTTAAAGTTTAATGTTACATACAAATGCTTCTATTTATTACGAAGGAGGGAAATAAATTTGAAGTGACATGAAAAAATAATATTTTATTTAAAAATTTATATTAAACCATTTTATTTAAATTTATTTCTTTATTTTAATTGGTATCGTTAAAATTAAATAATTACCTTTTTTATTTGTGTTATTTTTTATTTATTTTAATTTAATTTAATTATAACTTTTGTTACTTAATTTACTATTTTATTTTATTTATTTAATTCATTTTTTCGTTTAATCGATTGTACTATTTTCTTTAATTTGTCTTTTCTGTTTTATTTATTTTATTTTATCTAACCTACTGCGTTTTAGTATTTTATTTTATTTTATTTTACTTTTTGTATTTAATTTAATTTAATTTAAATTTATTTTATTGCATTTAATATTATTTATTGTATTTTCTTACATTCTTATATCATTTGATTCAATTTTATTTTATATGGACTACTTTTTTATTTTGTTTTACTTTATTATTTTGTTCCTAATTATGTTTATTTAAATGCATTTAATTTTATATATTTTATTTTTTTTTAAATTATATCAGGGTTACCCATTTACGATTTCCAAATTAAACGTAAATAAAATGTATTAAAAATTTTTTTTTTATGAAATTCTTTTCTTCTATAAAGTTTGATCCTTGGTATTATATGTGAAACACCACATCATTCCAATGACCGCCTCCTGAATTTTTTGCAAAATTCAATCCGTTTTAGATAATTTTCGACCAATTTTTGGCACATATTAGGTGGATTCTCAGCCACAACATGACGAATGTTGGTTTTAAAATATTCAAGATTTAAAGGTTTATCCACGTAAGCACGGACTTTCGCGTAGCCCTACAAAAAAGTCCAACGGTGACAACTCTCGCGATAAAGATGGACAATTGACATCGGCAAGACGCGATTATGCGGCGGCACCATCTTGTTGGAACCATATATTATCTAAATCGTGTTTTCCAATTGAAGGCCGAAAAAAGTCGGTTATCATACGACCATAACGCTCCGTATTGAAACTGACAGTTTTGCCGTTATCGTTTTCAAAGAAGTAAGGCCCAATTACCACTAAGGACCAAAGAACGCACCAGAAAGGACGTTTTTTTTTAGGTGTAATGACCTCTCTTCAACTACTTGAGGATTCTCGGAGCCCCAAATGTAAAAATTTTGCTTATTTACGGAACCACTGAGTAATAAATGTGCCTCGTCGCCGAAGAAAATTTTGTTGACAAAATGGCAGTCCGCTAGTTGTCGGGAATGCACCCAATCGACGTAACTACGATGTTGTGAATGGTCAGCTGGCTTCAACTGTTGTGCGAGCTGGACTTTATATTGATGTAGATGTAATTCTATGTGCAAAATACGGCATGCTACACTTTCACTAACAGCAGCGATATTTGAAGTGGAACGAGCGAAACGATGATGCACAGGCCTTACAATATTTGGAACCGATCTAATCTCTTCAAATTTCTTTAAATTTTTTTCCAATTGCTTGAGTAGTTGGACGAATATGTGCGCCATATTCTCCTCTTAAAGTACGAAACGTGGCCATGTTTGAGACACCATTTTTGTAGTAGGTTTCAACAATTTTATCGTGTATTGTGGTGGTTAAGCGATCAATTTTCATAAATGCGTGAGTTTTAACTAAAACAAAACATGTTTGGTTTGACAGTTAAGTTTGGGAAATGTCACAATACATCCCTGTACTTTCAAAAGAGCTAAATGGATAAAAAAATATTTTCTTAATTTTATTTTGTTTAATTTTGATTATTTAATTTCATTACTATTTTATTTTATTTTATATATATTTTATTTCGTTAAAAATTATTTTCTATTCTGTTTGATTTTGGTTAATTTTAGTTTACTTTATTTATTTTTTATATTATTTTGATTCCTTTATAAAACTTTTTTATTTTATTTATTTTTTGTTTATTCCCCTTTATTCTTTATATTATTTTAATTTTATTTTATATTAAGTTGTTGATTCATGTATTTTATACTATTTTATTTTTTGTATTTCATATTAGTTTATTTAATTTTGTTTCCTTTTTTTGTATTTTTTATTTTGCTTTCTTTTATTTCATTTTAGTTAATAAATTTTTTTTATTTTACCAATTTTGTTATAGTTTGTTATTTTTTATATATTTTATGTTATTTTATTTAAGTTAGTTTAATTTTATTTATTTTGCTTTATGTTATTATTTTCTTTTCTTTTTTCATATCTAATTTTATTTTAGGTTGCTTCATTTTATCATGTTTAAATTTTTTTAATATTTTTTTTTAAGTTTCAGAGATGAAATGTCTAACTCATCTTTTAAAATCCTAAAATGTTTGTGATCACTTGCACTGCTGCGAGCAACAAACTCTAAAGTAATTTGTTCATGCACTTTATCAATTTACACTATAAGTAGGTGGATGCATCTTCACTTTGATAAACAACACTAAAATATGTTAATGAAAAACTATTACTATAGTTGTGATAAGGGAAAATTTAAATTGTAAGCACCGGCGCAACTACTTGTGAATATTTAAATAGAAACAAAAAACGTTTTTATGTCGCACAGTGCGTATACGTAACTTGGCTTGCTTATGTTGCACAAGTGCTTTTGGGCATGATAAAATGTAACAAGCGGTGAGCGAAATATAAAATTAGCTGGAGTCATAGGCAAAACACTACAACACTGAGTATTGTGTCATACATAGAATGCAAGTAGAGTCAAGAAATGTTGCTTGTATTTTAAATGATGCGGTGCGAAACATAAACTACAGAATAAAAAATGAAGAAAGTTTATAAATTCTTATACTAATTTTTATGAACTAGCTAAATATGTGCAGAGCAACTTTTTTATATTTACTTATATTATAATAAGTCACACGTGCACACGCTTGAGCACTTACAACATACTTGAAAAGTTTCAAAATGCAGCTGAGTTTTATTGCCATCGACATGAGTTCATTTTGAAAAGTGTTACAAAGCATGCAGCATACTATTGAGTATATATGTAAATAGAAAACAAAACTTGTTGTTTTGTTAATTCAAATAAAAAGTTTTCAAAAATTAAGTGTTATACATATGTATAATGGTTGACATTGACTTCCAAAAGCCGACTGTATTTGGAAAAACTTTCTTTATGCTTTTGAATTTAGCAGTAGATAGAACTCGAGCTCACTTCATAGCAAATATTACAATTCTGATAAAGCTTCTGACATAGCGACATCTCAGGTTAATTATGACGCTAAGTATACGTTCTGATAAAATATAATTTTTTTTTGAGGTTTGCAAAATAGATTTCAAACAATAGACATTAGTCATGTGTTTTAACGCCCCTATGTATAAATACGTAAATATTTGTATCAAAAATTAAAAACACTCTGCTAGGTCATTTGGAAATTGTAAGAGTAAATACATATGCGCATATACAAAAGAACAGCATTGTTAATTGCTGTCATATTCTGTATAGAAAGTTTTTATCGCTGTGAATTTCAATGCTTATGCAGCACTAAGGCGAATATATAACTATAATAATACTTTACATACTATAAGCCCAAGTCTTGAAACCATTTTTAAGTAGACGGCTCTCTTCTAAAGTTAGTGACTGATTTGGTGGTCAGTTCCTTAAGCTCTTAGATATCTGATCAGTCTTGATCACAAACGTCTGACGTCATAGTCTGGAGTATATTTTTATGTAGCTTATGCAGCCTTTCGGCTGTGGATCTAAAATTTTAAACTTGTGGAAAATTTCAGAAAGCCGCTACTGATTTTTGGTCCAAAATCCCCATATTTGAACAAATCTGTGTCTATATTATGAAGTAATATGTTTTCTAGGGTTACTAACAATATTTGACTAATGAAATGTTATCAAAACTTCACATCTGACCAAATCGGTGTATGAGATCTATATTTTATAATCGTGCGATTTCGATAATTTTCAGAACATTCATTATATATTTGTAGAATACAAACTTCCACGTTCTTAGGTAGTTTTTTTGTTGGATTTATGACCCAAAACTTAACTGTTTAATAAATGTTACATTGGTCCAATCTGGACGGTTCCGTCAAATCATCGTTTAAGCTTAAAATTTGTTGAAATATCTCAATAATTGAGGGACTAGCTTGTGTTCAACAATACAGACGGACAGACGGGCATGGCTAAATTAACTCAGGTCATCATTCTGATACGGTCGGTGGGTTTATCTCTTCTCCTTCTATTACTTACATACTTCGGACCAAAGTTAATATACCATTTCATGTACATGAAAGGTATAAAAACATTAAAAGTTATTATAAACTTTTATGCAATTTTAAAATTTTGAAAGAAATTAAGTTAAACCAAGTGTTATAAGTAAATAAATGTTGTTGGCTGTAGCCATGCTTTTAATCAATATATCTGCAGGAATTTCATTTGTATAATAATGCTACCGCTATCCAAGTGCCGACGAACGAACTTGCCCTTGATATCAACATGTTTCTTTCGAGGTGAATATGATTTGCTGTTTGTCACCTGAACTGCACTTTTGTTAGCACAATGCAATGGTAAAGTCGTCGAGGTTTAGGTTATAATTCAGCTTGAAGCAGTCTTAGCCTGCTTCGATATCCGAACTTAATATTATAAATTCGGCTTAATTGAAGAAAAAGCGTCGGTGTTGTACATCATGATGTGGTACCACCATGGAATATAAAAACACTCCTATAACCGGTAGTCGGTTTTCGCTGATCAAAGACACTCCAAAGAGTTTGAACATTTACTTTATGCACTCTGATTGATCGGTCTTGATTGTCTCACATACCTGGTCTCTGGTGATTGCCCAACATTGACAAATTTCCGCCGACATCTTTCATCTTCAAATGATACGAAAGTTCCTCTTTCACCTTTTGTAAGGTTTTCACGTTGTCTGAGAAAACGTTGTCAAAAAATCGCCGAAGTACATAGCTATTAAAAAAAATTTGCCGACTTCTGTGCAATAATATACACATTGTTCAACTTCACTGCGTGTATTCCTATGGCTTAACAAAACGTAATTGAATTTCATTCCAGAGTCTGCTAGACTGCTTTAACACAGAGCTATTATCGAAACCGTCCAGTTGGGCAATGTAAATTCATCCTTGAGCTCAGCATTCAGAAAAGCAGTAACTGCATCGATTTGATGAATATATAAATTGGACCTTACAGCAGTAATTAATAAACGTATTGAAGTATACTTGACCACTGAAGCAAACGTTTAATCGTATTTTGTGCACTTCCCATGACTGTAGCCTTTTATGGCAAGTAAAGTTTTACGACGAAATAATTAATCATAAATTTTATAGATTTCTTGCCTGAAAGCCCAATATTTCTTCTTTATGAGGACCATGTAATGTTCATTTAATGTTTCAGCATCTTGAACGAAATATTCGATGGCACACAAATGTTGTTCTTCTCGCTCACCTGCAAATCTCTCGGATCGTTTCAATAAAACATTTTCACATCACAACTTTAGAAAGCAGATGCACCTGCAAAAGAATTTTCTACATCGATGTTTTCTAGTGGAATGCGATTAACAGATTTTTCCTTAATACTCAAAATGTACTGTATTCGTTCCACAAATAAATGTCCTATTGAACCTCTCGGCGACACGAATTTGCTGTATATGGCGAAGTCATTTACTGTGCAATACCTCTTTTCATTAAAAATACACTAAAACTTATCATTCGATTAATCTGTTCTGTTGCCCGTCCGGAATATTTTTATTTTTCGAAAACATGATTTTCTGCCAGCGAATTATATTTCAGAAATCCATAAAAAACTTCTGGTTTGCATTTTACAGGTACCACCACCACTTTCCGCGAGAAATCGTCTAAAAATGTTACCACATATTTACTGCCACTGTATATTATTGAAAAGGCCCGGCAGAATACGCCGTATCGAGTAAACCTCTATTTTTGAACGATGCTCGTGCTTGTTTACAATTTAAACACATTTTACATTTATCAGTTTCTATTTTTCTAAAGTCTATACAACACAATGAATTTTTGAGTTTTTGAAGTTCTTATTTCATATGGCCAATTTTCTGGTGCCATAGCTGAAACTCATTGCATATGAGAAATGCACTTTTTCATATTTCTCCAGATCGGGATGTTCCACCCACATAAATCATATTCTGCTGTGGCTGTTGTAATTAATTCATTCTGTTTTATTTTGCATTCATTTCATTCTAATATGACTTTATTATCATTCTTGGCCATTTTGCGGACGGACAGTTCGTGCACATGTCTGGTACATAGTCAACACTTTTATAAAGCGTATCAACCCCTGTTTGATACTTCGTTTGGTACCGAATGGCTCGGAAAAGGTCCTCTTCAATTCTGACTGGAGGAAAGGGTTCCTATTGTCTATCGCTGGACAATAGTAGATTTACCAAGTATAAGGCCACATTGATAAGGTCCAATCGGTTCGTTGATGGTGGGCATTAATCTCCAACGATAGGGCATTGAATGCGATACGGTGGAGTCCCTCTTTTTATATTTAGATTAAGCAGAGCACACTGAGGTTCCAATGGGCTTGCGTTAGTCAACTATTTTTTGCAATAAGCTGATACATTATGTCAGGCTTTAGCCGACTTATTTGTGGTCGACCAGCTATTTTTCTGACACTATTGAAAGCCAATTGCTTCTGAAGCGACATTGCGTAGGGGGTTTGATATGTTATTCCATAGCTCCCTTATATCGAGTTTCTCATGAGTAGGTGTGCAAGTCGTGTAGAGACTATATTGACTGTCCACGCTGCGCCAAGACGGTGATCCGAGTCCCTTGGAACGTATGCACATCTAAAACTATGGATACATGTCCGCCCGCAATCACAATATGATCCATTTGGTCTCAGTTGCACTTGCCGGAAGGAAAACTGGTCCTCATCTTAGCTTAGATAAAAAGCTGTCCGTGCACCAAATTTCACTTGCAATAAATTAGTCAGGTCCTATTACCGGAAAGAAACTGGCACCACTCGAGTTCCTGCATTGAGGTGCAGTCAGAAGGGTTGCACTGAACAGTTTGTTTTAATAATTCTAATAAAAAATAGGAGTCGTGAGTCCACTGCAGTAAAATTAGACAGTTTCTGCATAAGTAGTTGAAGTATAAGATCAGTATTTGCAGTGCATTTGATTCATCTAGTATTGAAAAGAGATCAAATATATATAGGTGGTGAGGGGCCACTCCGCTCACTTGATGCGCCGGAGTACTACCTCCGCCCATGCGAACACAAATATATATACATATATATATACGAAGACGAACAAGTGCAATCACTCAAATTATATTGTTTTTGTAAAGAATTCCGATACTCTGTCGTTTGCATCTAGACAGGTTGACTTTGAATCAGTTCCACATGTTAAAAGTTGGGCGATCACTTCTGTTTCGGCGACTGTCAGATTACTGTGACGTAAGGAGGATCACGGAAGATCACGTAGATTGTTTAAGCTGAAAGTTGAGTTGAGAGTAGATGGACTATATGGGCATTCCAGGCGCTTATAAGAATATCCAGGATTTCGTTTGTAAGATGCGGGGCTTATAGAAAGAACATTCTGTAGCACGTTGTCTTCTGAGCTTCCATCACCAATGTTATATCAGAAAAATTTCAAGATGTCTTTTTTGCTATCCTTTCAGTTTTTTCGAAAGATTTCGGCAAGCTTTGAGCATGTTGAAGAGCTTTCTGTTGTGTCTGCTTTCTCTTTTGGAACAAAAAAGGCGAGAGGCCTTATATCCTTCTACCGTTTCAAGATCACAACTCTAGGGATTTCCAAATAGTTTTCATGCAGTGACGTCTGGGATCTTGCCGCGCTTTTTATGAAGCCTCTTTACCACCACCAGCAAACTTGAGGTGAAAAGAGCGCGACTACTAAACGTTTCAGCCATAGAAGGCGAGTGATTAGCAGCGCGAGCTACCATAAAGAGGGTGATGGGTTCAAAAACTGACCAAGCCAAAAAAAATCTAATTGCGGTATTCCTCATAAAAATTTTTAGGTCTGTCGTAAATGGATTATAAAAAATTTAGATTTCTCCATTTGTTGAAAACACAAGAAACAAATTGGACAAATACCTCAAAATAGGTATGTATTTTACAAAAAATGCTAATTTCATTTCAAATAGGTCAACTCCCATCGACCTAAACTTTTATTTATTTAAAAGGAACAATTTGCAAAGTCAGAGCTCAGCTCTCAAATTCGGCATTATCATAATCCTTTTCCAAAAATCTTGTAAGTATGAATGTATGTAACATATACTTCTGTCAAACAAAAGTTTGTAATGCGTCCGCTGCGACAAGCACAGACATATAAAGCCACACCAACGGTGGTTGGATGGGATAAGTGTTTGATATGCATGACAGCTGTGCGTTGACGGAGCGATGAAGAGGAGGTAGAAGGCAAGGAAAAACCGAAAGCCAGGATGGTAAGTTAAAGCAAAGATATAAAGCATACTGATTTATTGCAGCAGAACTTGTACTCATTCAAGTACACACACATGTTTCTACATGGTATTATTTGTAGATTTTCCAGTGACCATGATGATGGTGTAGGTGTCATGCTTTGCATCAAAGTCGACTTTATGGTTCTTAGTTGTTTTTGTTGTTTCTTTTGTTGATGGCTATGTTGACTTGAAATAAATGAAACTAGTGGATGAAGGCAAAGTTAAAACGTGACGCTCATTAAATACATTATCCGCATTGCAAGCGCACAGGTAGAGAGAAAGAGAGCTGAAATAAAAGGCGAGAGCATCTTCTTGTATTGCTGAACAATGCGGCGGCATATATTACAACTAAGTAATTTGAAACTCACATAATATGTGATTGCGCATGTGTAGTGGCATTAGAATGGGAAGAGGTGGAAAAAAGTGTCCACTTTTAGGATATCTCACTCACTTTCGTTTAGTGACTCGCATGTAATGGTCTCGTGGCATGCGGCATTGTGCAATTTCACATTTATCACACAATTCAACATTGAAATCACGCAAATGAAATAAAATAGGCGAATAAAGAAAGCAAAGAACATGAAAATTTTTTGCACTCATAGAAAAACGAATGAGATACGAGATTGTTGTTGTTTTTATTTTAAAAACTTTAAGCTAAAATTTTGAAAAAATCTTTGGAAAAGTACTATTTTCTTGTAGGTTAGGTTTGGTTAGATTATACTAGACCTGTTGGTCCTTTGCAGTGCCGGATAGAGACTAAACCTAATTCAAGGTAAAAAAGTCATCCAGAAGTATGTCAACACGTTTTGTGAATTTTAAAAGGACTTTGATATCCAGTTTTGAAATTTTGCCTAGTTCTCTGAAAAGCGAAGCTCCAAACTGATTAAGGCAAGATAAAAACAGAGGAATAGTTTCAATGTATTGCAATTCGCGCTTGACCAAGACGATAGGCTCCATCTTCTTCCTACATGCGTAAAGGTCAATATTATTTTTTCACCCACTGATCCACATTGAGTTTCCACAAATTATTTCGAGGTACTTGGTGTGTTCTTTCGTAGCCAAGAATCTTCTCAATTTTTCTAAAAAGTATCATATCTATTTTATAGGCAGTGACAGTGACCAGTGTGAGCTATCAATGTATGACTCTTTGGGTGTTCCCTATCGCTTTAATAATAGTATCAAGAAATCGCACATCACTAATACAGCTGTGTGATCTGCACAGATCGTTTGTAATAAGTGACCCCGTGAGGAGTAACAGTGCACCCCGCGTCAATTTCCTCTACAAGATATTTACAAACTATCTTTGTTTTGGCTTTATTTTATTCCGTGTTTTCCGTGTGATAGTTCACGATTGCTTCGTTGGATGCATAATGTCTAGAAAAACACTCAGCACTTATTGCTCATGCTCTTTTTATATTTAAGGTTAGTATACATTTTGTATAGACGCACTTTTGATAACTTAAAGTCAAGGTCTAAAATCTTTTAAGCTTGTTAGACCTATTGGTCTGTATTTCTTCGAATATCAAAACAAAACATACCATACACTTCTGCCAGATTTTCTCCAATCGAAATAGTTTGAGTAGTTTAGATGCTTTATGCCATGCATTTGTCTCTTCAATCTTACGAAAATTTTTCATTTCACAGGGTGTCAAATGTGGTGAGTCCATCGGCTGAAACATGTCCATATTCCATTAAATTTCTAACAAGCAACAAGTAAAAGAAATGACCATTTCCGAAAGAAATAAAACGCATTAAAAATTGATTATTTTTAGTTTATTTCACTATTATACATATGGATTAAATTAAAACGACACGAAAGTATGCAAGCCAAAAATGACACGCTGAGCTCGCTGAGGAAAATAATTGCTATCTTGAACTTGGCTGTTTTGTCATTCCTTTTTGTAGTTTTCGCATATATTGATGTTTTGTTAAGGTGTGGTGCTACTTTTTCTCAATTTTAATAAAAAGCAAATGTCAGCTAACAACTGTGGTTATAATTGAGTTACAGAATCACACAATTATTTGTGCAAGCAACAAAATTTGTTAGCTAACAACTCGACAAATCGTATCGATAAAAGTTACAGAATTCTCCTAGTGCGCATATAATCGGCACATCCTCTCCTTGTTGAGAAGCTTCGTTAGAGGCTAGAATAAATTGCATTAAGAAAAGCCGTAAACTATATGTAGGACGTTAAGAGAATTTTGGCTTTTGTATATTTTTAAAAATTTTAATAAATTTTGCAAGAGAAATTATTTTATTTGAGCACTATCGTTGTCCGCGAATAAATATATTCGAAAAGATTTCATAAAATTAATTGGCTCAACTATCAACAGAAGAGAAAAGTTACAAAAAAAAAAAAAAAAACAATTTATAATACCATAAGAAATCTACACGAAGCGCAGCCTGTTGAGCTCTTATTACTTTTTCACTCCGCTGTCATTTCGAAAGGATTTATATATATATGTATTTATCTCCTTTTTCCCCAGTGACAGCCGTATAATGACATTAATACTTCAAAGGCGTCGTTTTATTGCGGTTTATCTGCACTACTTTATTACGAGTACTTAATTTACCAACATTGTTGCTACTATAGCTCACTCCCTTATTAGGTGTTAAGTAACCAGCAGAACGAATTCTTCCTTTTTTGCGTCGGTTGCTAACATGATTCTTTTGTGTTTCTTACATTTAATCTTCATCGTGTTGGTATTAGTTGAAGGGAGAGAAAAGAACTGGAAAATAATATAAGTGCAAGAAAAAGATGTTATTAATATTATACTATTAAATCGAGCGACCCTCAAATAATGTTGTCGGAGAAAAAAGAAACGTTTGAAACAAAAGTAAATCTTTTCTAAAATGAAAAGCAGCAGCAGGAAGAAATTTCGTTTAATATTAAACGAAGCGTTTAAAAATTTATATTACTTATCACAATTGTAGTTTTTGTTGAATTTATTTGTTTTTATATGTTCTCTTATGAAATGAAACTTCCCGTAATAAAACACTTTAAAATCTCCCTGCTCTATTTTATGTATATCTAAACCATTATTTGAGGGAAACAAGGCAAAGGTTTGGATGGAAAATATGCGTGTAGAATTTCTATTTGAAATGAAAAGTTAAGCGTGTGGCAACAGAAAGTTAAAAATAAATTTGAGAATTATCTATGATAATCGCTCACTTTTGATGCGCATAATTTTCATAGAATTAAAATTTTTTTGCTACCGCTATTCCCTTGATTGATATGGTACCGAAATATTTTTCCTTTGGGAATTAAAATCATTTGTAAAACAATAATATCATCATTTTTAGTAAGGCTCAGCAATTTGTAATGCTAGCAATTGCTGCATGTGCTGGATTATGTTCTTATCATGGGGAACCTAATAAAGTTTTTGGCGTGTGAAAGCGTTAAGAAATTACAGTTAATGAGAAAAATATTTGCACATATTACGTGGTCATTAAATGTGACCCTCCTTTATTGAAGAATTATTATTTTTCAATCTCTATTACGAAAAAAAGTAGAGAAAGAAGGAAGGTAATGAACGGTTTATTTAAGTTTTTATCTTTTTGAGAAATAAGAAATTATTTTTTTTTAAATTTTATTTTCGAACAGGTCAGCTTTTCAGCTACAAAAAATGACAGAGCGTTATGGAAACTATTTTTCGTAATTTTCAGTTTTCTTCTTCTTCTTTTGAGCTTTTGAGAAGCTAAGTTGCAGCAACTGGAACATCGAAAGCTGGAATAATAATATTACCTGCGAAAGTTCCAATGGTGGTTGCTTCCACTAAAGGAAAGTCAAATGTGTAGGAAAGATATAGCATGGGGCCGGAGGCGCTGTATTTGGAAACACATGCTATTGTTTTATTTAGTTTAGAGTATTGCACACCATTTTTTACATATAAATACCTAAATAAGTAGATTTTAGATTTTTGAGAGCTATCTGTCGTGCCAAATACAAAGTATTTTTTCTTCTATGGACGAGCTTCGTTTTTCTCTAATTCCAAATTGATTATAAGTTATGAGAAAATCCACAAATTATTCATGAACAACATTCACCTAAATTGAAAGTTTGGTATGGTTTTTGGTCTGGTGGAATCATCGGTCCGTACTTCTTTCGAAATGAAGCTGGTAGCACCGTTACTGCCAATGGATAGCGGTATAGATCGATGATAACCAACTTTTTATGGCCACAATTGTAAGAAGTTGATCTTAACAACATCTGGTTCCAACAAGATGGGACAACGTGTCAGATTCGATTATTTCAAGAAATTGTGACACTGAATGGCCTCCAAGAATTTGTCGTTTAACACCATTAGACTAATTCTTGTGGGCTTATTTGAAGTCATTGGTCTTTAGCAATAAAGCATACTCTCTTCAAGATATAAAGGTCACATATTATTCACGACATACGACTTGATTTAGTGGGAAAGTGCTCCAATATTGTGTTCATCGAATTCGGTCCTGCAAAAAAAGTCGTGGAGGTCATTTGAGTGAATTTATATTCGGAACTTAATTGTATTGATAGTACTTCACATTAAATAAAAACATTTAAATTTCCTCAACAATTAGTGTGTGTGTATGCTTTTTTTAAGAAATCATATCACCCTTTTTGCAAAACTCTATATATGTGTATAAAAATATATAATAAGTTTAACTTAAGTATAAGTATAAACACTGTTTGAAAGTATCCCAACAAACCTCCGAAAGGGTTGAGATGTGGGCTAATTGCTGGCCACTCCAAAAGAGGTATGTTTTTTTTTTATGAAAGGAAGTCTTTAAACGCGCGCAAGTATGGATTAGTGCATTGGCTTGCTGGATAGTCCAAGAATCACCATAAATATTACCAGCAAACTCGATCAATACTTCATCCAATTACTAAATGTATATTTTCACATTCGTTCTGGTGGGTTTGATACACAGCGGAGACTCGCATCACACCCAAAGTATGCCCAAATCATCAGTGAACCACCACCATGATTTCGCTTGTAACGAGTTGGCGAGGCTGCTGAATATTACGCCAGTACTGATAGTAGCTATCAGGACCGCCAAAATTAAATTTTTTTCTTCATAAAAAAAAAACATTTTCAACTCATCTATACAAAATTTTAGTTTTTTAGCAAAGGCCAGACTTACCCGTAGATGGCGACTTTGCAGATTGGGTACAGGCTCCAGAGGTTCCTTTCAAATGAATTTATTTTGAGTCAAGATTTGGTGGACTCTTCTTCTTGATATACCTAGATTTAAATGTGCCTTGATTTCTGAGTAAGGCATGCTTTTCTACGTTGCTAGCCGCTGAATTTCACGCTTCCATTTGTCATCGATTTTAGTCGGTCTTCCACTGCGCTTAATTGTACCATACATTTCGGAAATTTTTTAAAAATTGATAATATTATTTCTATGACGGCTCACTCTAGAAGCAATCTCGGCAATTTTCTGTCCCAATTCACGCAAACCTTTAATTAGTCTATGGTTTTCCTCTGGTAAATATGTAGCACTTGGCATTTTAACCTAAAAACCATTTCATGAACATGAACAGAATTCTTGTATTTGCCGTGATTCTGACAAAATCTCGGAATGCACATATAATTTTTCCATACCTACAATGTCTGCTTGATCGAATTTTTGCAATAATACTACTACGAATAAAGTTTAAAGAAGAATTTTGAACATGGAAATTTATCAGAAGATATAAAAAGAACAACTTGAATACCTAAAAAAATAAATACTGATATTAAGAGAGAAGAAACCCTTCTGAACAAAAATGCACATATACTTCTTTCCCTGAGTTAAATTAATTAATAATATCAAAGAAAGACAATTTTTTGGTTTAGTTTTGAAATCGTACTTTCACTGTGGCTTTGGAGAAACTTCACATGGGTGGATCCATTTGATGATGTTGGTTAAATATAAACCAACTGGCTATACTTATAAATTCATTGTATTTTATATTCAGTGGGGTGAATACATTTCTAAGACGGCGTTTAAAAAAAAAAAGACGGCGTTCAAACGTACTTGCCTTTTCAAAATCCCTTCCCGTCTTATGTTTTCCATTCTACCAGCAGATTGAAGGAATTCTAACAGCGAATTGCGGAAATGTTGAAACTTGTTGTCTAATAGAAAGAGTGATGAATTGCTACATACTACATAAGGAGCTTTCGACTTTTGTGTTACGTTAAAACGTATTTAGGTTTCCTGGTTAGTGCATTTAGCCGTTTCTTATCATAGGGGATTTAGGTTCGTAGAAATATTTTATTTTGTCATTCGTTTTTTTCTTTACTTTGATTGGACAACAGAGGAAGCGGTTGTCAACAGAGAAAGGGAGGCAGGTGATGGGTTGAATTCTAGGCGGATTGTTAATTGAACGTTTTAAATAAAGAATTTATTGCAAGATATATACTCTGTTCTACACAAAATATGTATCTGAGAATTCCAAAGTTGTCTTATTAAACACAAAGGCTGATAAATTTATAGGGTTTTTTAAACTGAGTTACATTAGAAGTTTCGTCAGAATTGAGATTGACTCTTTATCGTCGAAATTTTTTAAACTTATGTTAGAGAATATCGATCTAGAAAATACAGCTATATCTCGTATTCCGTTTGATTTGCACTCAAATTAATGTGCCTAAAATATTTCTCTGGTCAAAGTTACCGAAAGTCATTGCAAAAAAGTTTAAGGTTAAGAAATTCTCCTGAATTTAAAAATGTTGATACCAAAAATTACTATAAAGTATATGTACTATAAAAAAAGTTAAAGCAACCATAAACTAAAAAAAGAAAATAATTTAAAAAGAGAAAAAATTATAATCAAATAAATTTGGAAAATCATTCATACAAATCGCTTACAAAAGTGACAATTAACGCAATGCAGCACATTTTTCTTCGATAAGAGAGCAAAGTAAGAGTAGATAACGATGAATGTTAGACATTTCCGAAGGCAGTGAAATACATAAATCACAGCGGCATGCAATACTAAACATATAAAATATAAGAAAATTAGGGTAGAGCTAACTTCAACCGAACCGAATGAAATATATGAGAATTTAAGTATAATCGTTTTGGTATTTGTTTGAAAGTTGTGCGGAGATATGGTGAACTTAAGAAAGTTTTAAATTATAAAGTATTGTTCCGTTATGTGATTTTTTTACCATACCTTACCTATGGGTTCATTGTTATATGTAAGAGATTTCGCGGTCTATTTTCTAACAATTTTAGGGAACAAATAAAAAAAGTTATTGACAAAAAATTTTCGACCACATAGATGCCATGGCCATGCCGAGATCTTTATACTTTTTACGAACCTATCAAATTTAATGTAAAATTCAAAATTCGATTTTGATGATTTTCATTCTCAATATTAACTTAGGTTCTCATAAATAGAATACTGATTTTCCCGCTCAAAGCTTTATTCTTGACGGGTTTTGCACCAAAAACCTCAAATCGGGCTGCATACATTTTATGAATCAATTTCACGTTTTTAGGTACTTTTTGATGGGCTTGTTAATCATTTAACTTAACTGCATCACTGCAAGATTTTCGAAATATCTCAAAAGCTGAAGGAGTAATCCGTGCGTTCAAACAGACAGACGGACAGAAAGACAAAAGGACATGACTCCACTCTACATTCTGATACGATCGGTACACATTTCGGTGGGTTTATCTCTTCTCCTTCTGATAGTTACACAGTTTGTACAGTTTCGAGTACATGAAAGGTATAAAAACATAAAAAACATTAACTCAACAAAATTCATGAACATTGCCTCCACATTACAATTGGGTATAACAACAAAACGCTTTAATGGATTTCGTAATGATAGAAAATGTCAATGAAATCAAAACGTTTGTGCTAAACTCAATTTGGCAAGTCAGACATGAAAAAGAAAGCGAGATAGATATTATAGTAGAAATAAAAAAAAGGAAAAAAACGCAAAACACTCTCACCATTACCTAAATTGCTAAAATTTCGACGCAGATAAATAACAATCCAAACTGCGCATGGTATGTGACTTGCATAAATTTCTACGATTTATTGTTTTTGTAATGTAAGAAATGATTTTGTTTGTAGTATGTAGCACTTAAGCATTGATTGTAGAGAACTGTATATATATCCTATAGAAAAATCTATTATAACATATACATATATACATTATTATTTAGCAGTATAAACATTTTTATGTAATATAAATTACTTCTATTGACTATCTTGTTGAATTCGTTTGTCGTTTCTTTCTCATTTGGAGGAGTACCTCAAAGTTTCTTGGGCTGGCAACCAGTAGGCACTCTACCGCGAACAAAGTTACGTCGCTTGTTCAGTTTGCCGAATTCACATATATCTTTGACTAACTGAAATAAATTATTGTAATCAGAGATTTCTGTAGTCCACTTGATATTAAACTTGATAGACTGGAAGTTTATATGATGCTACAAGCAACAAAACCTAACTTAAAAATTATTTAGTGTTGAGCTTGAAGATGGCTCAAATATTTATTTCATAACTTCCTATATCTGTGAAATAATACACCTTAAACTATTTTTTCAAATAATAACTTGTCTGTCTGTGAGTGCTTGAGTACAAAGGTAAAAGAAAATGTTTCGAAATTTTATTATAATCTATCTAATAATAATCGCTTAACATAAAGACAGTGGTAAACACTCATGACAATCGGATCACAAGTAAATCAATTTTGATTTTTTTAAGCACATATTTCACAAAAATTTTGTCCTGAACTTACGCCTACTTTTTTCCATCCATTTAGACTCGCTTATAATATTAATTACGTCATGTACTTTAGTCTGTCACATAGCGAATTGTAAGTCTTCTTTGTTTTGTGCTGGACAACCCCATTAAAGGTGAAACATCATATTTTCCTTTACGTCATTCATTCAGCCCCTATAGTATATATATATCTATAAAGGATCTGGGGTTTTCTCTGAGTATGAGGTATTGAGTCTTCTTCGGTGCAATTTCGATCAAGTTCGGTTGTGAGAAGTCAAGTGTTGTTTTCGCTTTTAGCCGTCCTTTGTGTGAATGTATTCCCACCGCAGTACTTTCCATTGCATTATTTATCTAAAAGCATCTGCTTAGCAAGTTCGTCTGCTCTTTGTCTCTGCGAGCAGGGACCCATATCAAGTTAGGATGCTCTGTTCATGCATATAGGATGAGATCCGTGACAGTCTAGAATGATTTTAGAGTTTTTGTGTTCTAGTCCAGTGCAATTATTACCCCCTGTTTCCGTGAAAGAGATGCGAGCGGTCTGTGCCTCCTGTGTGAAAAGTATAACTGTGTAGGATTTTTGACAGATCCACTGTGTCTGTTCCCTTAACCAAGAGCCGATATCAATCGAGGATTACGTTCATTGCGTAATCTAGAGTGTTTTATTTCAATAAAAAAATACTTTATAAGGCACTGTTGTCTTAGAGGTCATCATTACCTCTCCACATCATTTGAATATTAGAAATTTTCTTATTACCCTAAACCATTGCTCAAAAGGAATTTGAAATAGTCTCCAACTTCTGAGTCTCTATCATAAAAGACTGAGCCATAAGATACACGCTCAATCAAGTCAAGGTATATCTAAGTCTTTTAGTTTTAGATGCAATTAACTTGGAAAAAAGTCTCAACATGAGGCTACGATGGCGGTACTCACCCTACTGGGTTAGTGCAGGTTATAGGATACAACCCATATGAGTTATTGCTGTTTACACACCAGAACTTAATATTACTTACTAAATATCAGATCTTCAACTATATATTGTTATAAGCTCATGCTAAAATATCTGAAGCTATTCATAGAAATCTATTATTTGTATATATTCATTTCTGAATAATATATTTTTTATGAAAATTTTATTTTATTTTACTTTCTTTCGCCCCACTTTCTGCGCATTTTTCTTTTCTTTCGCAAAATATTTGTGGGACAAAATTTTAATCGAGGATGCTGTAATCTCCCTAAAATATGTAAATTTGCTTAGATATAACCAAGTGTCATCGGTATGCATGCAGCGAATACTATTCTGAATATATGGGTCATATTTAAAAACGCTCAGATATACGTATGTGAAAGCATACAAGCACGTTTACAAATTTGCTCATATATTCGAATGTACGTTTATATAAAAAATTATGCCGGCGGTTAACTTACATGAGATGCATACAAATTATTTCAACTTCAATCGTAGTTACAAATACCATATCATATGTATTAATGCGGATTATTAGACTTAGATTGTTCCTTATATTTAAATTTATCGCGGTTACTCATAAAATCAAAGCAAAAATAGCAACAAAAAAAATTCAAATTAAAATACTAAAGAAACAAACATACAAAAAATTAATAAACTAATATAAAATAAAATAAAAATATATAATTAAAAAAATATAGGAAAAAATTAAAAATATATATTTAAAAATAAATAAATAAAATAACATTAAAACAAATTATAGAATATAAGACAAAATAAAAATTAATCAAAACAAAATAAAATAAATAATTATAGAATTATTAAAAAAAAATTAAATTATATTAGATTACATTAAAAATAAATATAAAAAATAAAATAACATAAAATGAAATAAAAAATAAAATCACATAAATTAAAGTAAAATAATTAATCAAATAAAATAAACTTACAAAATAAAAATAAAATAAATTAAATATATTTAAAATATTAATACATAAATTAACTTAAAAAATGATAGAAAATAAGACAAAATAAAATAAAATAAATCGAAACTAAAAAATTGAAAATGATAAAATAATTTAAAAATAGAATAAACTGAAATTAGATTAAATGGAAAAATAAAGATAAAATAAGATAAAATAAAATAACAAAAAATGAAATAAAAATAAAATCATATAAAATAAAATAAAAAAATAAAAAAAGCGAAATAAAAAAATAAAAAAGGTAAATAAAATAATATAAAAAAATTATGAAATGAAATAAAATATAAAACGAAAATAAACATTAAGAGAAATAAACAATTTTTTTAAAACTATAAATAATGTAACAAGGAATAAAGGAAAATAAAATAAATATAATAAAATTAATTAATATAAAATAAAATAATATAATATAAAGAAAAATTATAAATTAAATTAAATTAAATTAAATACAAATAAATCAAACAAAAAATAAATTGAAATCAAATAAATTTAATTGAAATAAAATAAGGTAAAGCCTGCAAAATTATTTAAGCAGACCGAAATTTGAATGAGCGAAAAAGTATGTGCGGCAATGCAGTTACATTTCTTGTGAACTTTCGCATGTCCAAGAAATTTTATTATTCCAGATTATGCTAAATGCAAGAAATTTTAAAATTAATTCCTATAGAATCTGCTTACTCTCGTAAAAGTATTTGCATTTTACTGATGGTGTGCAGTAAAGGTCTTTAATAATTAAATATCAAAGTAAAAAAAAGGTAGTTGGCGATGCTACAGTAAATATTTATATATACACCAACGCTTTAACATAGCGTGTAAGAGAATCATTTTTACGTAACAGAGTCGCGATGCTTTTACTTGCAAACTATTAAAACACTAAAAAGTTGCAAAGAGACACGCAGCGGTATTTAAGTTGGTCAACATAGACGCATACTGAAATAGAAAAAGTTAAGCATTTACAGAATGCAGGCAGAGACCAAATAGTTTAACTTTTTTTTTTGCCATGAGCATGTATTGTTCGCCCACAAGTACGATGCTCAACTGTTTTATTTGTTTTTCTAGCTTTATTTTGGTACTGCAGCAAATCCTTTCACATGCACGCAACCTCATTCCTCGATATTTGTTATGTTTATACAAACTAAAAAAAATCTATATATATATATATATATAAATATTTATATATATATATATATATGCATATATAAAAAAGAATGCATAAGAAAGAAAATGTGGGTTGAATACCGACCACTAGACCGAGAAAGAGTTATAGTATATGTAACTACAGTTTTACAACGGTTATGCCTGCCCTCATTGCTTGCCTCTGCACTAGATTTCCTAACTTTTATACAACTTTCACCACTTACACATCTTTACCTACACGTTTCCACTGAATTTTTTACACCCCCAAACTCACTGCACTTTCTTTTTCTAAAGTCATTTCGAAATTATTCAAACAGACAACCAAGTAATTTTTTCTGAAATATTTGAATTTAATTCCATGTGGTAGGTTTAACTGCTCGTAGACGGAGCTCTCTTACTTGGTTACTCGTATATATGATATAGTGATAATTTGCCTTGTTACCACTTAAAGTCTATCTAACAATTTTTACCTTTGCTGGCTTCGTGCTGTGTCTTATTGGGCAACCGCTTTCACGTCCATCGTCATGGCTTTTATAATGTATACGTTGTAAAGCTGTTTGTTCATTTTCTGAAAATAAATTTCTTCAACACTTCTTGAAATGAGTCAGTACTAAATTATCAGGCTATCTTTAATTGACATAGTTTGTGTATTTTTGGAACTTTCTTGCCGTTGCAGTATATTTTGAATATGCTTATATACTTGAACAAATGACAAGCGCACATATTGCGACCTTATCCTTTGTGACCAGTCCAAAGTTGTACCTGTTGACAAGAGTGCCAGGGATTTCAATGCTGACATTATTGGTATTGTTAATGTTGGTTCCTTGATAGACGAAATAATCTACGACTTCGAAGTTATGACTGTCAACAATGGCGTGTGAGCCAAGATACAAATGCGACGACTATTAAGTTGATACAGAAAATTTTTCTGCTTGCCCTCATTCACTACCAGACCCATTCGCTTCCCTTCTTTGTTTAACCTGGAGAAAGCAGAACTAATAGTGCGGTTGTTGTGGCCAATGATATCAATGTCATCGGCACACGCCAACAGTTGTAAACTCTTGTAAAAAATTGTAGCTGGTCTGTTTAGCTCCGCAGCTCGTTTTATTTTCTCCAGCATCAAATTTATGAAATCACACGATAAATAGTGACCTGTAGTAGTAGATCTGTCTAAAACCTCGTTTGGCATCGAACGGCACAATTCCGACTGCGCTTGTGGTATAATCCAGGGTCACTTTACATTGTCGTATGAGCTTTGCAAGACTATCAAATTCAGACATAGTGGAGTAGAGGCAGTTTTATCGTGCTGTGGAAAGCAGCTTTAAAATCGAAGAAAAGGTTGGTTTGTTTCGATTATTTTTTCTCAGGTCTTTTCCAAGATTTGGCGCATGGTGAATATCTGGTCAATGATGGATTTTTAAGGTCTGAAGCCACATTGATAAGTGCCGATCAGTTTGTTGACTGTGGGCATTAATTATTTACACACTACGCTAGATAGCACCTTATATGCGATATTGAGCAAGCTTATCCCACGATAATTGGCGTAGACCGCGGGTTTTCCATTTATTTGTTCTATTCCTCGGAAAGCTGTCACCCGATCATATTCTGCAAAGAAGTTTATCCATGCACCTTGTTAGTTCTTCGCCGCCGCATTTTCAACAGCTCTTACGGTAAGTCATCGGCTCTCGCCGCTTTGTTAATTTTTTAAGCAGGCAATCGTTACTCGAACTTTTTCATAGTCAGTTGATGGAAGGTCCACACCATCGTCATCGATTGGGTCTTCGGGTTCACCATTTCCTGGGTTTTCACTTTCACTGCCAATGAGCAGGTTTTGAGAAGTTTTCCCTCTCTCGAGATCTGTCCCACCCCGCACGTGTTGTAGTCGACCGCTTTCTTTTCCCTGCAATTTTAAATTCCTCATCGTACCAGCTGTTTTTTTTTGGCATTTTTGGAAACCAAAAGTTTTCGAAGGAGCGGTCCGTAAGGAGTTTGCTATTTTGTTCCACAGCTCACTCTTATCAAGTTTCTGATGAGTGCTCTCAAAGAGCAGGTACGCAAGCCAAGCAGAAAACCTGCTAGTTGTCTTGGCGGGTGCGTATCTTTCTTAATACAATATAAAGTTTTCTCAAACCAACTGTTGCGCCAAAAATACCTTCTTTGCCAACCCTGGCGTTGAAATCCCTTAGCACATTTTTGGCGTCGTGGCGGGAGTAGCGCTCAAAAGTGTGTTCTAAGTTCTCATAGAAAGCATCTTTTGTCGCATCATCCTTCTCTTCTGTGGGGGCGTGGGCGCAAATCAGCGATATGTTGAAGAAATCCGCTTTGATGCGAATCGCCACTAGATGTTCCACCACCGGGGAATGTCTCTCTTCTACCACAAACCAACACCAAATTTTCGCTCCTTTAAATGGTCACTGTAGAAGATTTCATAAGGACCCACTTTCTTCCCTCATGGTCCTATCCATCGACCTTCGTGGGCGGCGGTGATGCCAGCACTTAGTCTTACGAGGACATCAACCAGCTGGGCAACGGCACTTTCCAAATTAAGGGACCGTATATTCCAGATGCAGGCACTCAAATCATGATTCTTTAAATGTTTTCAGGGGTCTTCATCAAAAGTGGGTCTCTCATCTGTGGTCTTGATTTTTCATTGGACAGTAATTTTTATATGTGGTGGGTCCCAAACCCTACACACAATCGAAGGGGATTTTCACTTTAGCTAGCCTTCAAACTGATGCTTGTTGGCTACCCAAAGGATACTTGGTATAAGACTGGAAGTCGTGAGCTGCTTGAACCATATGCAAAATAATCGTTCCTGGCCACTCCCAGGTGAAGGGCAGTCAAAAACTTTCCTCACCTGCGTGAACTTCTATACAAGACCCCATCCTCCCTCAAAATACTCCTAATGAAATATTATTTTTTTTTTTGAAGAATTTTCCGTTCAACTGAATGCCTTTGATGTTTCAGTCAAGGATCCATTTACCTGGAAAAAAGAGACCAAGTTCTATCTTAGATGATTTCTTCTTCATTTTAATTTTAAATTGAAAATTTGGATTATAAATTTTCTTTCGACTTTCTACAAAGTAAACAGAAAACAGCGGAACTTCGTTAAAATATTTGGAAGCACTATTCAAATTTCATATAACAAACAGCTCCCAGCACTGAGATATTATTATTTTTTGGTTTTCGGTAGCACTATTATTATTGGCAGACATTTGGCCTACCAATATCTAAATTTAATTAGGTGGAAATCTTTTATCGTTGCAATGAGGACAGAACATAGTTTTTTCCGCTTTATATTGTTTTCAAATGAGTCCTTTTTGTTATCTTCGTTTATATCATAATCAAACAAGCTGCAGACTTTATTATATTAAAAGTGAACTCATAAATAAAAATTAAATTTGAAAAGCAGTACTAATAATAATAATACTAATACTACCGCAAATTGAAATAAGAAAAATGGTATTTACATGCTTAAAAATTAGAATTAAGTAAGTTTTTAATACAACCTCATTTTTGAAGAATTTCATATGCTGATATTGGAAAAAAAGATTTTTTTCTAAGAAGATATTATACAATTATCGAAAATTTATGCGACAGTGAGATTAATAGATGCCCAGGTACAGTGAGACAATTACTTAGCTTTTTATTTAGTTAGAAACCACAGAAGAGAGTAAAGCGAAACTTGGCATGTGGAAGTACCTTTTTGATGCCAACATACACTAAAATGATGACACCGATACCTTCGTGGTGTGGATACAATATAATTATCGTCCTATATCGCCTTTACACAGAACTAAACATTTTTATTTTTTGTTATTTAGAACCGGCCTAAATATCTAAATGCCTTATGATTTATTTATACTTCGATTAGCTTGAATCTAATTATAATACTTTGTTTGTTTGATATACAATGCAATAAAAGTATACTAGGATATGTATATATTTATATGAGTGTAATTATATTATTTTAAATTATTGACAATTTTTTTTTACAAAAAACTCACCTGGAAGTCGAGAATAAAACGCTTGAAACATTTACTGTCAGTTTAAATACCGCAGTAACACTTACTAACCGTAAAATTTGTGCTAGCACATGGTGTTGACATTATTAATTACACTAATAGAGCAGTAATTTATATCGCATAATTAGTATTACAAATTCGCAAGAACAGAAAAAAAGATTGTGTAAAAAAAAGACACATAAGCGTAAAATAGATTAGCAAATAATAACACATTTACATAATTTTGAAGCACATATGGGAGTTATAAAATGCAAATGTAACCTGATTGTTTGTATACCATTTGCAATAATTTCAGCAATTGCTGTATACATATTTAATAAGCGTAAAATAATCATGAAAAACTATGGCAACTAAATCAAATAATTGTAAAATTGATACAAACGCCACAAATATTAATCACAAAATAATTGTAAATTTGCTAATAGAAACATATGTTTCAAATACCAAAATAATTTGCAAAAGAAAAAAAAACCATTATTATCAAAGTGGTATGCGTATAGTAAAATAGTTAGATTAAAAAAAGAACTAGTTTTAAAAAATGGGATATTACTAAAAAAATTCAATATCTTTTTAGCTAAATAAATATATTTTGAAAATGTATTTCTAATATCTTCAGTCAGTCAATCTCGCCGTTATCGTTTTCAAAGAATTAAAGTCCAATCACACGACTGGATCAAGGAACGCCTCAGATAGTAATTTTTGCGTGTAATGTCCTATCTTCAATTATTTGAAGCCCCAAATGCGACCATTTCGCTTTTTTACGCATCCGCCGTATGAGAAATGTGACTTGCAGCTGAAAATTTTTGGATGAAAAAATCGTGGTCCAATGCCTCTTGTTGAAGCATCCAATCGATGTAACTACCGCATTGTGAATGGTCAGCTGGCTACAGTTATTACGAGAGCTGTACTTCATATAGACGTGTGTGTAGGTCCAATTGCCAAATACGCTATAATGTGCCGTAAGAAAGTTCCAGCTCTTGAAAACGTCGAGAAATAGACACATTCGGCTTTTCGGCTTCACTTTCACTTACGGCAGTGATATTTGAGGTGAAAAGACCAATACGATGATGCACAGGCCGTACAATATCTGTAAACGATCCGGTCTGTTTAGTTGGACAATTATGTGCACACAATTTCCTCTTAAAGCACGAAAGGTGACCATGTTTGAATCACCATTCTTGTAGTAGGTTTCAACAATTTTAATGCGTTGTGCGGTTGTTAAGCGATCCATTTTCATAAATGCCTGACTCTTAACTAAAACAAAACATGTTTATGGGTATTTCTAATGCGGCCTGTAATTGTTTTTGGTTATAAGTAATGACTGTATTCAAAGGCCTATTTTTGTTAAAAACATTAATTTTTCATTGAATATTTGTTATACAACAAAGAAAAAATGGTAGAAGTGACAGCTGTTTCGGAGATCACCACATCTCCTCATCAGACTTCTTTTTTCAGGAATCGAACCGACGAATTCTGGCCTCTATTAATGCCTGAATGTATGCAGGATTGCAAAATACTCGCTAACCCAACATTAAGTAAAAATAGCGGCTAAATATTAGCGCACTTAATAGTTGTTGGTTAGTAAAACATTGAATAATACAACAACAGATTACATGGCAGGCGTTGGCTCAGTTGGTAGAGCACTCGCCTGTGATTCCAGAATGACTGAAACAGACACTTCAACTAGAGAAAGAAAATGGGGCATATCTATATGAAATATCTTACGAGATAATATTTTTGAGACTATAATGTATCATTTGAGAGAAAAAAATCCATTTTACGAAAATTCTAGAGTGGCATAACCCCTTAACCGTGGGTAAAGCAACGTTTGTGGCACACACAATGTTCAAACTGTGTTGAGTTGAATCTGATAAATAAGCGTTTTGGTTTTTGAAATAGATTATATTATTCTGTTCCAATCAGATTAGGGTTGTTATATATTTTTTCACTTATCACATAAAAATTAATTTTTCTTTCATAAAAACATTTATAATTCTCTCTCATTGCTCAATAAGTTTAACAAATAAAAATTAATTTCTGTAATTTAATATATTAAAATATTATATATTACCATTATTTTTCTGAATTTAACTTTACTGCAATTGATATTAAAATTTTAATAATTTAAAAAAAAATTTTTTTTAAAAATTAATTTTTCTTTCATAAAAACATTTATAATTCTCTCTCATTGCTCAATAAGTTTAACAAATAAAAATTAATTTCTGTAATTTAATATATTAAAATATTATATATTACCATTATTTTTCTGAATTTAACTTTACTGCAATTGATATTAAAATTTTAATAATTTTAAAAAAAAATTTTTGCCAATAAATGTATATTTGTATGTATATATTTTATGTACAATATAAATGCAACACACATACGCAATAGTATCTACTCTTTTATACCAACACACACAAAAAAAAATGACACCGTTACCATACAGGAAATACTTAATATCCGCCTATAATAATTTTTGTCAAGCTCATACTCCTAACGCACACGGAAGGCAAATAAAATATTAAAATTTAATATGCATGTATGTGACAAAAAACTATGCAGAGATATGCACGCGCATCGGCATCGACGTGTGTGCGTAGCAGAATGCGCTTAAATGTCATATGCAAACAAATAAAATGAGTTATAAAAAATTATATAAAAAAGTTATTATTTCTTTACCGCAAAACCCTTTCATGAAAATTAAATTATACGCAAAAACATCGTGCTGAGGTTGAAAACCAGGCAACAAGTAGCAGTGACTTAATATGGAGAAAACTATAAAAAGATAGATGTGCAGAAATATATGTTCCTATGAGACATGGGTAAGTACAAGTAAATATATATGCATGGTTCAGCTGCAAAAGTAGCGTTGGCAGCATTAAAAACGAAAATACCGTTAGCGTGTTTTGCTTTATTTAGCAAATTCTATTTTCTTATTATCATTATAACCAATAATGTCAAGAAATATTCGCATACAGATATTTTCATATATAGAGTTTATCATAATTCCGTGAGCTATAAACACATCTAGCAAAAGCTGCTATCCTTCTGCTGGTTGTTCTGATGCTCTATTATCTTATTTGAGTTTGCTCTTCATAGGAATTAATTTAAAAATATTTGCGTTGCAAATTTATTCGCATTAATTTTTGATAAATTTAAGCGCGAACAAAGATTATTTTGAGAGAGAAAAATGGCTAAGAAGAAAATCGAATATTATCCTTTAATCTTTAACAAATATTATCAACGTCAAATCGTGTCAATATATGAATATTTAATCTATCAAATTTCTTATACAGGGTGTTTTTTATAGAGGTATAGAACTTTAAGTTGGCATTACTTTTCAAGATGGCGACCGATTTAACGACGTTTCCGCACAGAACCATTATTTTCGAAATAAAATTGCACTATTTGCAAGCGTTGTTCAGGCGTGAGTCTATTCATGATGAATTGCCAAACCAAACTGAGAATAAATCACTTAACAGCTGTTAAATCGGTCGCTATCTTGAAAAGTAATGCCAACTTAAAGTTCTATACCTCTCTAAAAACACCCTATACTTGTACACAGTGGCTGCTGCATATTTGTTCGCACATCTTTAGCCTTTATGATCATATTTATGAAGGTATGTATAAGCTGAGTGTAGGTGAGCAAGTTGAGATGTTTGGTATCAAATATCTATAGATATCGATCTACAGCAATGTAAACGTTTTCCTTGGTATGACTATGTCAAAGCCAGTTAATTCTGCTGATCAAGTTTTTTTTTCGATTTCCTGAGAGCGTATTGTAAAATAGCAGAACTAAATTATAAGATTTTCTGTCGCTTATTTCAGAATGTTCTCCCTTCCAAAGCTTTAGTGCTAAAGCTCTACTAAATGAAGAAATTTACTTTAAAATATATATGTACATATATACGAGATGCTTGATAGCGAAACTATAATTTGCTAAAAGTTGAGGAACTTTCGTCGAAAATATTTCTGTCAATATACAGAACGTTATTCTGGCTGAAATATAAAATATCATGGATTTTTTTTCTTTGATGTATTAGGAAAATTTCAGAAACGAAGTATTTAGAAAGTAATCGACGATATCTATCTATATATACTTATATAAAAGAAGATGTCGTCTCAAATTTTTGTCTGATAGTTTTGTATTTACTCTATCTCATTATATGAATATGAATAACATACAATTTTCATGATGTTGTCTGTTATATTGGATTCATCATTTTGAATATTGAAAATCTGACTTCAAAAACCATCCTATACCAAGTTTCATAGAAATTTTTTTTCACCGCTATATTGGATATATTGAATATTGAAGATTTGACTCCAAAATCGTTATCAGCGAGGCCAAGAATCCCCAGAAATCTATATAAAGTGTTGAATTTTACAACAACAAAAATTTGATGCCCTATTAAATCTGCCATATTTTTTGAGGTTAACAAAAATCCTGTCGTAAAATGAGATGATCCAAACGGACTTCGTGTTTAGCGCTGCAAACTACGTCGGAAGAGTGTATTACGGTTTTATGTGGATGTGTAATCTATATTTAATAGTATTTATGTTCCATTGTTATGTAAAAGTACAAAAAAAAATTAATTCCCTCAAAAAAAAGTCACTTAAATAATGCAAAGTAATAAAAAAAAGTTTTAGTTTTAATATTTGTATATTTTGGAATAAATTAATTTGATCGAGAAGCGTAAAAAGTTAACTTTCTTAAATTGACCGGGAATTTGTTTTAACCGAGTGCCGATTTATCTTTTGGTAACTCTTAAGCAAATTTTAAAATTCACGACTTCAGAACTATCTGGCTGCTACATATTAAATCATAAACAGTTTCAAGCAGTTCAATCCGAAAACAAAGTGTGAACAAGATATTGATAACGATTTATTTATGTATGTATATTTAAAAGTTTCGAATAGCAGCCATTACCGTAACACTAAAACCGAAACGCCTTGTTAGATATAAACGATATTTGCTAAATTGCCTAACAAATTCCATAATTCCCTTGAATCATGCTTATGATATATTTATTTAAGACGTTTGTTGACGACTAATTCATGATAATTTATGAATAAAAATCAACTGAATAATATACATTTCAAGCTACATATACCATATTTTTTTTTTCAAACATTCCTATGTGTGGTAGACGTGTCTAAGCCACAGTCCTTACCAAATTTCATTCACTAAGCGTATGTAAAGATTTGATCTAGGGCGTCGAATCTATGTAAATTTTGAAGATTGAAGATACGTAGTAGTAATTATAAGGAATAAATTGTTACAGAAATACATAACTATAGACTGACATCGATGGTAACAAAAAACCATATATTACAACCCGAAACAAAAAAGCTAACTCTAGAAAATTGTATATTGTGACGGATATCCCAAATACGAAGGACAGACAAAAAGAGTGGCAGTGTGATGGAAATTCCCTGTACTAAGGACAGACAAAAGAAGTGGTAGTATGATGGAAATTCCCCGTTCAAAGGACAGACGGAAAGAGCAGCAACAACTACTGTAGACAGACGAGTTAGTTCATGAACGAAATATTGGGACCATCGTTAGGCATAAACAGAGCGGCAGCAGCTAACGCAGACAAAAGAATAATCAGCCTATTCTTGAGCGCGTGAACAGAATTTTTTGATCATCCTCAGGTATAAAAAGAGCAGCAGCAGCTATCACAGGGAGAGACGAGTAGAGAACGCAGAGGCGTTAACATTGCAGTAAGCTGTGTGCTTTAGAAACGGAAAAGCTGTGTGAAACAGAAATATATGTGTGTTATAAATAATTGTAAAATAAGCCATTAAGTATTGTAAATAATTGTAATTTTAAAGGCGTAATAAACGTTGAGTAAATTCCTGACGATTAAGAAGCCAAACTAACAAATATGGGAAGGTTTATTTAGCAATCTAAAGAAAGGACTCGAAGGATTTGGGAAATCATCAAGGGTAGCTACGAAAAGCGTTACGATATATATACCTTTCATGTACATGAAATGGTAACAGTTAGTTAGCCGTAACCTTCACTAGCTGTGTGTATAAATTTGAAAGCTGTTGCATCATTAGTTTGTGAATTATAGCATTTTGAGTGATGCAACATTTGCTGTTGTAAAAATTTTTTCTAAAAATGAGTTTACAGTAATGTTTTTTTATGGTTTAATTATGAAACGCAACTATTAAAATTATTTGTTATTATTATTGAATTTTCACATAACGAACATGCGGGTTAAATGTCTCACAGCTATTTAAATTTAAATATCACTTCGGTATTCAGTTTTTTTGAATTATCGAAAATGCAAATTTTTATTAAAATCCATCCGAACATTCGGGTTAAAGGTCTCACAGCTATTGAAATTTAAATATCACTTCAGTATTCAGTTTTTTTGAATTATCGAAAATGCAAATTTTTATTAAAATCCACCCAAAACTTTAATTTTTCCTGCATCACTATGGTGACATTCCCAAGACCATAAATCTCTTTTTCTAAAAATCCTAATGCGATTAAATTTACTCAACTGTCTACGAGATTTATAAAATAATAAATTTTTTGTCTCTAATTTTCCATACTCATTAATCAAAAATGTTTCACTCAAGTGCGTGGACGAGTTTATTTATCAATTTGATAAATTCTCTATAAACCACATGCTGATTGAGCTCATTCTCCTAGTTCAAAAATTAATTTAAATGTGAGTTATTCAATTTCAATTTAACAAATTGTATAAAGTTTTATGTTATTTCCGTTTCGCTCAAATCAATTCCGGTGACATGAAGTGGATGTGACAGATTTTTTGTATAAATTAGAATATATTTTAAGCCTTAATGATTTCAATTTCATCAAGAAAAATCCAGTGGGTTGAACTACATGAAAAAAGGGAAACTTGATATGTATGTAAAATATTTTTTGATCTATTTTTATGTTCAAAAGAAAATCTTTTACTTGATAAACTGACAGATGTTTGATTGTAAGATACAAACATGCACATATAATTCTCTTGAATAATGTATATTTTTATTTATAAAAAAGAAAAAGTACAAATGGATTCTAAAACAAAAGCGCAAAAAGATGGTTGACATAGTAAACTGGAAAGCTCTACACAGCAAAAGTTAATTTATAAAAGTGTAAGAAGAAGAGGATTGAGATTTTTTAAACTTTTCTGTGTGAGTACTTATATATGTATGAATTCCAACGCATTTTAAGGAGGTTGTGTGGTGGTGAGCTAGTGATTGAAGGTATTAGTTTCAGAATCGACAGTTTGGTGTGATTTGATAAATTACAACAAGTTTCTCTGGGTATACAGACTTTTCCTTTGAAATAAATATAATACGTGCAAAAATAAACTTGAATGTGAACATGAGTTATTTGTATTAAAATATGCTTCACAAACTTTTTAATTATATATTAAAAATATATATCTTCAAAAAACACAGCAATCTGCGTCATTTAGTTTGGGTTTGACAGTCATTGAAGATGACCTCGCGACTCTCAACGAAAATGGAGAAACGAGAATTTCGTGTGCTGATTAAGAATTATTCTTTGCGTAAAAAAACATCACCCGAAATCAAGAAAAGACTTGGTAATTACTATGGAGACTCCGAAAAATTTATTTCAATGGTTAAGAAGTGGTTTACTGAGTTCCTTTACGGTCGTACCAGTAAAATTGACACTGAACGTTCAGGTCGCCCAAAACAGGTCGTCACTCCAGAAAGCGTCTATAAAATCCATGAAATGATATTGAACGATGGGAGAATAAAAGTGTGTAAGGTGGCTGAGGCTTTAGGCGGGTACATCACATTGTACATACATATTTGGACATGAAAAATATATCCGCGTGATGTGTGCCGAGACTGCTCAACCACAACCAAAAGCGAAAACGTGTAAGGAGTGTTTTGCGATGTTCAACTGCAACCCAAACGAATATTTGCTTCGTTCCGTTGCCGTCGACGAAACATGAATCCACGACATCACAGCAGAGACCAACGAACAACCAATGTAATGGGTTTTCCAAGTGGATGGCCACCAAAGGAGGCCAAGGTAGATCTTACGGCCAACAATGTCATGGATAAACGTTGGACAAAATTTATAGAGCTTAACGGAGACTATGTTGAGAAATATAACACCTATTTGCCAAAAACAATATATTTTATTCGAAAATTTACTGAAATGAAATTACCATCGTTTGTACATATATAGATAATTGCGCTAAAATGCTGAGAATCATTGGTTCAGATCAAAATTAATAAAAATTATGGGAAATTCTTTGTGCGGAAACTATTGGAGAAGCGAATGTCGATTCAGATTTTTAGCTTAACTGCATGAGTACCAATCGGAGTTAAAGCTTAAGATAAAAGGCTTTCCTTAGTGAGTGTAAGGAGACACTGCGATTAGGGTTCAGGAAAATACTATAAGTTTACTGAACGTTGATACTGAATCCATTATATCATTCTCAGAAGCATAACCCCTTTTGTAATTTGCAGTATTTTCGCTTTAACTTAGCATCCCAATCAGCTTTACTTAGAACTATAGGGTGTTTTTTATAGAGGTATAGAACTTTAAGTTGGCATTACTTTTCAAGATGGCGACCGATTTAACAGCTGTCAAGTGATTTATTCTCAGTTTGGTTTGGCAATTTATCGTGAATAGACTCACGCCTGAACAACGCTTGCAAATAGTGCAATTTTATTTCGAAAATAATGGTTCTGTGCGGAAAACGTATCGCGTACTACGTCCATTTTAGCGATGTTTAGCGATGAAGCGCACTTCTGGTTGAATGGCTACGTCAACAAACAAAACTGCCGCATGTGGAGTGAAGGTAATCCTCAAGTGTATGTTGAAACACCGTTACATCCAGAAAAACTGACTGTTTGGTGCGCTTTATGGACTGATGGAATCATTGGTCCGTATCATTGGACGTAGTGCGCGATACGTTTTCCGCACATAACCATTATTTTCGACATAAAATTGCACTATTTGCAAGCGTTTTTCAGGCGTGAGTCTATTCATGATAAATTGACAAACCAAACTGAGAATAAATCACTTGACAACTGATAAATCGGTCGCCATCTTGAAAAGTAATGCCAACTTAAAGCTCTATACCTCTATAAAAAACACCCTATATTTATTTTCATAGGCGGCACTCGCTAGTCCTTATATTTTTCATAGGACGAATTACTGCAATAATACTTTATTCTTTCTCATAGTCAGGACTGATCTCTTCACCACAACTGGACACCACATCGTGCTCCACGTCTGGGCAATCTTCTTACGTAGATAAATTTCATCTACAAACTGTTCGGACACCTCTGTATAGAGCAAATTTTTTGTATAAGTTCAAGAAAAAAACTCCAGTTATATGACAAATAATATTTATAGGGTTTATATTTGAATTACGAATTACATTTGTTACTTCGAATTGGTGCGAGGTTTATATATTATGATGAAACATTGAGAATTAATCCTTTTTTAGACGTTGCCAAAAAATTATTTGGTTTTTCATATAAGAGTGAAATGATTTCTTTAAAAATAAATACACACTAATTTTTAAGGAAATTCAAATGTTTTTGATTTAATGTGAAATGCAATCGATGCAATTAATTTCTGAATATAACATCATTCAAATGACCTCCATGACTTCTTTTGCAGGAACGCATTCGATGAACCTAATTTTTGAGCACTTTTTCCACTAAATCAAATCATATGTCATGAATAGCACGTTCAATATTGACTTTTAAAGCTTGAAGAGAGTCTGGTTTATTGCTAAAGACCAATGACTTCACATAACCCCACCAGAACAATGGTATTAAATCACAACTCTTGGAGGCCACTTAATGTCACAATTTCTTGACACAATCGAATTTTCAAGCCATTCTCGTAATAATTCGGTTGTTGCACGTGCTGTGTGACATGTAGCTCCGTCTTATTGGCTAACATCGAACTATGCCGCTCTCCATTGGCAGTATCGGTGCTACCAGCTTTCGAAAGAAGCACGGACCAATAGTTCCACCAGAGTAAAAACCTCACCAAACTGTCAATTTAGGTGAATGGAATGGTTGCTCATGAATAATTTGTGGATTTCCTTCGCACCAGAATCGACAGTTTTGTTTATTTATCGTACCACTCAGATAAAAGTGAGCCTTATCGGAGAAGACGATTTACTTAAAATTGTTGTAATAATAAATTATAAAATAAAAATAATTTGTAAAGGTTATTCTTGCGTATATGTTGCCATGATGAAATTGTAAACATTATTTATCCCGTATGTATCATGACAGGTTAAAATATTACTCGATATTCTAATTCCAAGAAAAAAAAAATTTAGTTATATGACAAATAACGTTTATGTGGTTTATATTTGAATTATGAATTATTTATTGTTTTCTTTGAACTGGTGCGAGACTGATATATTATGATGAAATATTGACAGCTAATACTTTTTAAACGTTGTCAAACAATTAGTTCTGCATATACGAAAACTAGTTTCTTAATTTAAATTGTTTAATTCTTTTTTTATTTTATTTTTATTTTTTATTATTTTTTTTTTTTTGATCTGCTAATAACTACTTAAATTGACTGTGGGGCAACGTATACTTTTATGGCAGATCATACGTGTGCAGAAATATTGACAAAACTTTCTAATTGTTTGTATTGAAATATTTTAATGCGTAAATTCTTACAATTTCTTGTCGATGAAAAGCAAACAACATTCAAATAATATTATTATCGTAACAAGTTGAACGCAATGAAATGAACTTGCAACTTGTGCCGCAAGGCAACTGTCAGTTACCAATTTGCCAGTAAATGTTTTTGAAGTCACATACCATCAGTCATACGCACAAACGCTAAGCTATGAAAGTTCAAAAACTTTACTATTTGCATATATAATATGCAAATGCATAGAAATAAGCTTATGAACTGTGCATGAGTAAGTGAATAGGTCTTTCTATTTATTT
The DNA here is from genome assembly GCA_030068015.2 of Neoceratitis asiatica. Taxonomy (NCBI): domain Eukaryota; kingdom Metazoa; phylum Arthropoda; class Insecta; order Diptera; family Tephritidae; genus Neoceratitis; species Neoceratitis asiatica. The sequence continues at coordinate 51,816,532 of CM061525.1, forward strand.
ATTGTAGCGAACTATTAGATTATCAAGGCATATGCTTGAATAGAGTGCAATACATGTGGTAAAAACTTTGAATAGTTGAGACAATAATGCATATGCATGTGGATGTGGATATTTTAAACTTAAATTCTCACTCGTATTCATCGTATCATCAAGTTGAATGAATGCCATTTTATTTACGCCAATTTCAATGGCAAGCAATTTCCAACATAATCAGCGTAATGTAGAGAGACGTAGTGATGGCAGCAGTGAAATTATCTACTCTTATGTATGAGCTTATGCTTCTAGTGCAGTCTGTGGTATGAGAAGGCAAGCACCAAAAGTTGGGTCATTTAATCAGCGCAGAAAGCATAGGCGGGACAGAGTATCTGCTGCAAAGATACTTCAAATTAGTAAGGAAGCAATGAAAATACTAAGTTGTGGCACGGGAGCCCCAAAACGACCCCACGCATACTTACCTACATAGAGTGGTGGACAAAATTCTTCATACACCGCCTGTATTCGATGTGTAGAAAGTACTTTGCTGAAAAATGTAGGTATACAGTTTTATTTTAAATCCTTTCCTAATCACATGTATTAAGCCAAATCCATTCTGTAATATAAAATAAAACAATTATGGTGAAAAAACGAAACATATCCTTGACAAAAGTCTACATACATCACGGGTTTACTAGAAGGTACGTCGATATGTTGTGTTGTTATGGCGGCTAGGTACCCTTTTTATCCTATTTTTTAATTCTGTTTTCTAATTTGCTAGTATTGAATTTAGTTCTGGTTTAAACGTATTAGAATAAACAATGGCTGCGCGAAAAGAAATATCCATTGATGTAAGAAACTAGGCTATTTAGAACAGAAAACAGAAGAAATCGTATGGTGAAATTTCAAAAATTTTAAACTTAAGTCGATCAGCAGTACAGACCATTGTAAAAAACTTAAAAAAAAAAAATCAATCGAAAATCAGCCGCGTGTTGGCCGCCCGAAAAAACTAACTCGAAGAGACATCAGCTTTATTCAGAAGGAAGAGAATGATGATCCAAATGTTACTGATCCAAAATTAGCCGAAAACATCGCAAACTCATCAAGAAAGGGTGTCCATCCAAGAATAATTCGAAGAGCTCTGAACGATAACGGCTTCCACAGTAGAACTTCACGTAAAAAGCTTCTTATTTCTAAAAAAAATCGTAAACTTCGCTTGGAGTTCACTAAAGCACATTTAGGCAAGGGAATGGATTTGTGACAAAATCGTTTATAGACAAATCGAAGTTCAATATATTCAGCAGCGATGGAAGAGTAAAAATTGGAGAAAGGAAAACACTGCATTTAACTTCAAAAATATAGTACCAACAGTGAAGCATGGTGGCGGCAACGTAATTATTTCGGGAGCGGTAGCGTCTCCTGGAGTTGGAAAGCTTGTTTTTATTGAGGTTAATATGGATCGGTTGAAAGATAAGTCATTGCTGAAATCTATTCTGAAGCCTTCGGTGGACAGCTAGGAGCTTGGCGCAGGCTGGATCTTTGAACAGGATAACGATTCAAAGCACACGGTCCATATTTTTAAGGATTGGTTGATTTATCGTGCTCAAAGGAAAATGCACACACCACCTCAAAGGCCAGATTTGAATGTTATTGAATATGTCTGGGAGATTTTTTAGAGAAAAATTAGAAAAAATCAGATTTCCAGCTCAGTACTACTCAAACAACGTTTTATTGAAGCTTGGGACAGTATTACTCCCTCAGATTTGATAAATTCAGTAGCTTCGATGCCACGATATCTTCAAGCTGTTATTGATTCGAACGGTGGACCAACTAAATACTGAAAAGATCACTTTACCTGATATTAATCAAAGTTTTTGCGCTAAGATAGTTATGTATGTACTGTTTGTAGACTGTTGTCATTGTTAGATGTACGCTTTTTTTCTCATAGCTTTATTCTTTTATGCTAAAAAATTATTTTTGTTAGTTTTTTATGATAAGGGAAAATAGTTGAAACAAACTGTATCGTTAAATTTTCCAATAAACCTTTTGGACTTTCAATTCAACGAAAACAGGGGGTGTATGTAGACTTTTGTCCGACACTGTATGTACGTACATATGAATAAACATTCACTCACCCAATTGAGCAAAAGACTTAGTTTCATAAATGAATGTTAGTTTAACTGACTGCTTGTACTCTTCATGTCTCTCTTGTGGGCTACATATTACCATTAGAGTATGTAAGTGAATATGCATATAGGCACCCAATTTTTTTATAATTGCTTTTATAATGCCTTAATATAAACATTTTCGAACATTACATTCAGGAAGCGGAAGAAGCATAATACAACATACAAACCTACGTACCCTTTGGGAATTTCCTCTAGTTACATCTACTATTCTTATTAAGTTATTATCGACAAAAGCGTTGTTAAAGGTAATGGGTGCCAATGGCAACAGATAAATGTAACAAAGAGAGAAGCAAGAACTCTGGCGTAACTATAATTGACAGAAGTCGGATTTAAGAAGCCAAACTATTTATTTCATTGCAAATACATTAAAGTACTTGTAAATAAATTGAAATCATTGAAATCAGACTGAGAGAAATAAAGGGTGTTTTTTTATAGAGGTATATAACTTTAAGTTGCAATAAAACAACGATGGATTATTCGATTGACACGAATTTTATTTATCCGAAAGATAATCTTGTGTCATTACATTTTAAATATGATTTCTGGCATATGACCGCCACGGCTGGCGCGGATGTAGTCCAATCTGGACGTCCAATTTTCGATGACTTTTTCCAACATTTGTGGCCGTATATCAGCAATAACACGGCGAATGTTGTCTTCCAAATGGTCAAGCGTTTGTGGCTTATCCGCATAGACCAATGACTTTACATAGTCCCACAGAAAGTAGTCTAGCGGTGTTAAATCACAAGATCTTGGAGGCCAATTCACAGGTCCAAAACGTGAAATTAGGCGGTCACCAAACGTGTCTTTCAATAAATCTATTGTGGCACTAGCTGTGTGACATGTTGCGCCGTCTTGTTGAAACCACATCTCCTGGACATCTTGGTGATTCAATTCAGGAATAAAAAAGTTAGTAATCATGGCTCTATACCGATCACCATTGACTGTAACGTTCTGGCCACCCTCGTTTTTGAAAAAGTACGGACCAATGATTCCACCAGCCCATAAAGCGCACCAAACAGTCAGTTTTTCTGGATGTAACGGTGTTTCAACATACACTTGAGGATTACCTTCGCTCCGAATGCGGCAGTTTTGTTTGTTGACGTAGCCATTTAATCAGAAGTGCGCTTCATCGCTAAACATCGCTAAAATGGACGTAGTGCGCGATACGTTTTCCGCACATAACCATTATTTTCGAAATAAAATTGCACTATTTACAAGCGTTGTTCAGGCGTGAGTCTATTCATGATGAATTGCCAAACCAACCTGAGAATAAATCACTTGACAACTATTAAATCGGTCCCCATCTAGAAAAGTAATGCCAACTTAAAGTTCTATACCTCTAAAAAAAATCTCTTTATAAATCTTTCATTCATATTGACAATTCATTCGTAAGGAGATTCAGGTGATTTTGAAGTTCCGATAGATATTTTTGCTGGCATTTACCGCTGCTGTGTTTATCTTTGATATTTGAAGCTATCTACGTGTATTATCGTTGCGCATATATCACGGTACTAGGAAGCTGGGAAATAATAGCAGAATGAGCCATAAGTAAAAGTTCGCGCAAGTGAGGAACGTTTTTGACTACCATTCTGCTGGGAGTGGCCAGAAATTATTCTTTTACATATGGTTCAAACAGCTCACGACTTCCGGTCTTAGACCAAGCATCCTCTGGGTAGCCTAAAAACATTTCTTTGGACGCGTGCTAAAGGAAAAAGGCTAAACCCCCATGGTTATGTATAGGCTTTCCCTTATTCCCTTTTCCATTTCGATATGACCAAAGATGCTTTCTATGAGCTTCTTAGAATCCAGGCAGGACAAAGAAGGTATTTTTGGCGAAGCAGTCGAAAAATTAAGCCTTCATGACGAAACAACCTTAAGGGGGCTCAGGCTCGACTTCGATGTGGTCCGAAATATGGTCGCTGTAGCACTGGATTCCAGTGTGCAAAAAAAAATTATCAAGTTACAGCTGTGATTGACGGAAGACATTCAGTCCAGTCCAGTGTTCTAGACGTGTGTACGTGCCGGGAACCTAAATATTAACTCGGATCACTATCCTGCAGCGCCGCCTCTGTGTAGGAAATAACGTCATCAAAAAACACAAGAAAGGTTCGAAGTCAAAAGCTCAAGACACAAAATACACTAAAACGATTTTCTACTCGATTTGCTCACCTGCTCTCTGAGAGTACTTATCTATATATATATTTGGTGCGTTATAACCGCTGAAGCAATTTTCGGCCGAGCTCCTCCTTCAAATTGTAGTTTTCCATCTTTATGTTTTTACTAACAAATGAAACCTACAGTTTATTCTAAGCCTCCTCCGAACGACTGATGGAGTTTTATGAGTAGCTTTCGTTTATTTTCTATAACTTTAGATGTTGTTCGAACGAAGATAGCACTCATCTACAACTCGATATAAGTGAGCTGTGGAATGGAATACAAAACTTTCTACGTACCGCCGATGGGGGACACAATTAGGTTTCAACAGTGTCAGAAAAATAGCTGGTACAATGAGGAATGTCGACCAGAAAAACAAGAAATAGGACTGCCTGCTGGACGGAACATTTCCGTGAGCTAAAAAGGGAAACGAGATGCATTTGCAGATGAAAAAAGAAATGGACTGAACTTGAGAACCTGACCGATTTTGGTAAAAGACGAAAAATCTATAAAAAGATGAGACGAGTTACAGAAGAACAGAGCATACCAAGAAGTAATCTGGTGACAGATGTACAGGACACAGGAGAGAACACTTCTCCAACTCGCTGAATGGTAGGGGGAAAAAAACAGAGATGGTCTTATGATAAGACAATTGAAAAGTAAGTTCCCTTTTGATGACCTAAAACCAAACTCTACAAACCGTTCATTATTACGGTCCTGTTGTATAGTGCAGAGGTTACGCGATGTCGGCATCCGCTGAGCCGTCTTTAGAAGTTTCCGAGAGAAAAGTGAAAAGATGAGCTTTACGAGATATACGACGACATTGACATAATTCAACGAATCTAAAGACAGTGGCTACACTGGTTAAAGCATGGGGTGCCCGCTGAAGAGGAAGAGGAAGACTTACAAGAAGTGGAAGAAGAGTTACACATATTGGCTTTATGACTATTTTATATATAAATATTTTGATACAACAGCTTAGAGATGAATTTTGGCTTGATAAGCTATTTAGGCCGATGCAGCGAGGTGGTTTTAAAATTCTCTATTTTAACAGAGATATCACACTTTCTGATTTCAGTGGGAACTCCAATCTAGGTAGAGGCGGTGAGTCCATCTAAATGTATGAGCAATATCTTATAAAAATTACGAAGTTTTGTATTAAATTTTTGCAATGGAAATTAATAAAAAGTCATGAACTACTAAAATGAATTCTTGACAAATTAATACCTCCATGAACCTAAACGGATGGGGCCATGTGTAGAAGGTCACGCAAACGAATCTTTTACATATGGTTCAAGCAGGTCACGTCTTCCGGTTTTAGACCAAGTATCTTCTGTGTAGCCCACAAGCCCGTTTGGATGCGAGCTAAAATGAGAAGGCGAATCCCTTGCGGTTGTGCGTAGGGTTTGGAACCCACCATATAAAAACTATACTCCAATGAAAAATCAACGAACACCTCGGATGAGAGATCCCCCTTTTGATGACGACCCCCAAACGTTTAAAGGTTCACGATTTAAGGGCATGCACCTGCACTGTTCGATCCCTTAATTGGGAAGGTGCCGCTGTCCACCTAGTTGATGACCTCATAAGACTAAAGACTGACATCACCGCCGTCCAAGAAAAGCGATGGACGAGACAAGGGCGGAAGAAGGTGGGCCCTCGTGAAATCTACTAAAGCGGCCATTTATAGAAGCGCAAATTTGGTGTTGGGTTTGTGGTGGGAGAGAGACTCCGTCGCCAAGTCCTGACATTCACCCTGGTGGATGAACGTCTAGCCACAATTCGCATCAAAGCGAAGTTCTTCAACATATCGTTAATTTGCGCTCACGTCTCGACAGAAGAGAAGGATCACGTGACCAAAAACGCTTTCTATGAGGGCCAAGAATGTAATTATGAGCGCTGCCCCCGCCACGGTGTCAAAATTTTGCTAGGCGATTTCAACGCCAGGGAGGGCAGTGAAGGTGTTTTTGGCGCAACAATCGGAAAATTCAGCCTCCACGATTAACTTCCCCAAACGGGCTGAGGCTGATTGACTTTGCCGGGGCCCAAAATATGGTTATCTGTAGTACCAGATTCCAGCATACGAAAATTCATCAAGCTACATAGCTGTCGCCATATCCTAAAACGCGCAACCAACTCGATCATGTTGTGTATCCAGTGTTCTAGACGTGCGTACGTTCCGAGGGCGAAATATCGACTCGGATCGTTATCTTGTAGCAGCAAAAATACGCACCCGCATCTGTGCGGCAAAGAACGCCTGTTAACAAACATAAGGAAGGGTTGACGTCGAAAAGCTGAAATCACAGTAGACAGCCAGCAGGTTTTCTACCCGGCTTGCACACCTTCTCTCTGAGAACAGTCATCAGCGCCTCGATACCGAGAGCTGAAGGGGGAAGCGAGACTCATATGCAGACAAAAAATAATGAGACCGAAATGCGTGAGTATGAAGAGCCTGAGAATCTGGCCGACAAGGGTAATGCTCGAAAATTCTATGGGACGATGCGGCGACTTACAGAAGGTTTCAAGACCGGAACAAACTCGTGGCAGTAATCTGGTGACAGGTGTCCAGAGTACACTTAGTTTATGGAGGGAAAACTTCTCCAACCTGCTCAATGGCAGTGAAAGTGAAAACCTCGGAGATGGCTAACCAGAAACCCCAATCGATGACGCTGGTATAGAAGTGTCATCCCCTGACTATGAAGATGTTCGAATAGCGATTCCCGCTTAAAAAATAACAAAGGCACGGAGCATGCATCAGCTTCTTTGCAGAATGTGGTCAAACGAAAGCATGTCTGACGAATGGAACCTAAGTGTGCTTTGCTCAATCCAAAAAAAGGAGGCCCCACGTTCTGCGCCAATTATCGTGAGATAAGTCTCCTTAATATCGCATATAAGGTCCTATCTTACATACTGTGTGAAAGACTAAAGCCCACCGGCAACAATCTGATCGGACCTTATCAGTGTGGCTTTAGACCTGGAAAATCCATCATTGACCAGATATTCACTATGCGCCAAATCTTGGAGAAGACACGAGAGAAAATAATCGATACACACCAACTTTTTATCGATTTTAAAGCTGCCTTCGACAGCACTATAAGGAACTGCCTCTACGCCGCTATGTCTGAATTTGATATCCCCACAAAACTCATACGGCCATATAAACTGACCCTGAATAATACCAGAAACGCAGTCTGAAGTGGGAAGGACCTCTCCTAGCCGTTCGACGAAATATATATCAAATCAACAGTCATTGCACTCGCGACTTGGCTCCCACGTCATTGTTGACAGTCACAACTTCGAAGTCGTAGACAATTTCGTCCATATGGAAACCAGCATTAACAACACCAAAATATCCGCCTTGAAATCCAACGCATAATCACTTATGCCAAAAGGTGCTACTTTGGACTGAGTAGGCAATTGGAAAGTAAAGTCCTCTCTCGATGAACCAAAATCAAACTCTACATGTCGCTTATCATTCCTGTCCTGACATATGCTGCAGAAGCTTGGACGATGTCTACATCCGATGAGTCGGCTTTAGGAGTTTTCGAGAGAAAAGTTTTGCGGGAGATTTATGGTCCTGTACGCGTTGGCAACGGCGAAGCCGCAGAAAGTAAGACGCTGAGCTGTAGGAGCTATACGACGACATTGATATAGTTCAGCGAATCAAGAGACAGCGGCTACGGTGGCTAGGTTATGTCGTCCGAATGGATGAAAGCGATCCAGCTTTAAAAGTATTCGATGGAGTACCCGCTGGAGGAAGAAGAGGAAGAGGAACACCTCCACTCCGTTGGAAGGATCAGGTGGAGAGTGACCTGGTATCAATTGATATTTCTAACTGGCGCCAAACAGCAAAGAGAATAAACGAGTGGCGCACTATTGTTGACGAGGCTATAACCGCTTAAGTGGTGTCTACGCCAAAGAAGAAGAAGAAGAAGAATCTAAGATAAATGTTGTATACGAGAATTGTAGAAAACTCGATTCACATCCGAAGGTAAATGTTTTTCGGTGTATATTTGAATGTAATTTGAAATTGTGGTAAAAGTTCCAAAAAATATTTCACTCTGTATTCCGTAATATATCTAACGATATCAACTTCCTTGTCATAGTTGTGTGCAGTACAATGTAGCAAAATCTGTAATAATATATATGAAACCTCGCACTTTGCTTTGCACATTATACGAGTTCTTTCTATTTCCAGCAGCTGTTACCGCCGAATTTTTATTTTAAAATTTGGCATTGATTTCAATTTTCATTCATCTATTCATTGTCTGTGTGGTGAATTCGTGCCATAAATGAACTTGCCGCTTAGAGAAAATATGTATTCCTATGTGTACATACGTATATGAATATACACACTATTTATGCAAGAGTGCAACCACTTTTTACATCAACTAAACAGCTGTTGGTGGCAATGTCGGCAACCGCTGTTGAAAAACTACGCTTTGACAATTTTCACGTAGAAATAAAATGTTTGCATTTTCCGCTACATTACGTGTGTGGCGCACGCCAGCATAGTGTAAAAAAATAGAAAATGCGTAAAAATATCGCAAATTCTACAAACGTGTGTACTATATATATACAGGGTTATCCATTTTACGGTTACAAAAATAAACGTAAATGAAATGCATTTTTCAAGTCACTGTTCATTGACGTTAACTAGGTTTATTTTAGCTATATCAGACCATATTTTGTTTTTGGGAAAAGTGAAAAAATTACAACAACATTCTCAGTTGTAGAAGATATAGCTATTTGGAAAACCGCAACGCTTTCTCATGAGCCTTATTTTCGCACATGCATTTAAAATATCTTTTTTCATGAAATTACTTTTTATTATAAAGTTTTAATCTTGGAATTATATGTGCAACTGTGCAATAGGAACGTTTGCAAGCCACGACCCATTTGCTAATGACTGCAATGGGAATTTTTGCAAGCTAAGGTCCGTTTGAGATAATTTTCGAAAACTTTTTGATACATATTTGGCGGTATCTCAGCCTTAGCTTGACGAATATTGGCTTTCAAGTGTTTAAGAGTTAGAGGTTTATCTGCATGAACACAGTCTTTCGAGTAGCCTTCAAAAAAAAAAAAAACATCCAACGGTGTGAAATCGCACGATCTCTCGCGAGATGAATAAGGTAAGATACATTATTAGCGACAAATATTTATTTCCATTTGCATATCTTCTTTCTACATAAAGAGCTGTTCACACTATAAAATCATCTGTCAAATTTCCGTGCCTACTACATATTTCCATCCACGAAATATATGAGTTTTTTTCGCTAGAGCTGCATACCGACCTAAAGGCTAAAAAAAAAGAAAAAAAATTAATTGGACACTATACGATTAGACCCAAGAGCTCACCAGACAGTTATTTGTTTTTGAGTGTAGAGACATCTCCTTAATTATTTGAGGATTCTTTCGGATTCTACCAAGTGTAAAACGTGCCTCGTGGCTGAACAAAATTTTTTTGGAAAGATCCCGGCTCACTGCTTGTTGTTCAAGTAACCATTCGACGTAGCTACGTCGTTGTGATTGGTCAGCTGGTTTCAGCTCTTGAAAACGTCGAAAAAAAGACACATTCGGGTCTTCGACTCCACTTTTACTTACAGCAGCGATATTTGTGGTGGAATGAGCAAAACGATGATGCACGGCCTTAAAATATCTATATTCGATCCAGCCCCTTAAAATTTTTTTATCTTAATTTTTTTTTATGTGCGCCACAACCTCTTCTTAAAGTACTAAACGTGGCTACGTTTGAATCACTATCTCTGTAAGAGGTTCCGACATTTTTAACGCGATGTGTTTTCGTAAATGTCTGCACAGCCCTGCACTTTCAAAACCACTAAATAGATAACCCTTTATCTATGCATGTATATATGCAACATGACACGCTTTAACGCTCGTATGTGTATAAATACAAACACTTTATCAAACAAAAGGTGTCAACATTTTCTCTGCAACATCAGTGCCAAATGTGCATGCAACGGAAAACGTAAACAATTTTTTTAGAATAATTTTTTAAATTTTTTTAGATTGTTCAAGTGAGCCATATACTCGTACCTATATGTAATTTTGTATGTATAATAATAGTTTTGTTGGTGTTTCATTTACGATTACTCTCTCAATGCACAGCCATTCAATTTAATAAGTGTTAAAAACTTAATGAAAATAGTTTTTATGCAAATTCTTTTTTTTAGATTTCTATTCAGAGTATTTTCTTTGATATTTTGCTGCATAATTAATTTCATTATAGAGCAAAACCATATTAGATTTTAAAGCAAAAAACATTTAAACGTTCATTGTTAGAAATTCAATTATAAAATATTAAAAATGCCAAAAACCTCTGCAAAATGTTGGGATTAAATTAAATAATTTATGGAAGTGCTTTAAATGCTTCTGCGAATATAATTTTTTTTTGCATTTTGCTAAGAATTTACATTAAAACATTTTGCCAATATCATATTTAAATTTTTTTTGTTTTTATTATTTTTGCGAAGTATTGGATAGCATTGCGAACTACCATTCCGAAGCTCAGGTTCAAAATCTGGTTCGACCAACATCCAAACTAAAAAAAAAAATATTTTTCTAACTGCGATCGCCCTTCGGCAGATAATGTCATAGCACCGGGATTAGAATTATGAGGGAATGGCAAAATTTTGTCTTTGTTCGTCGAGAGAGTAGTCTTGAATTCTGGGTTGTGTTTTAAGAATGAATTTATCGATTTTTGCTCTAAAAATAACTTCTTTGTCCATTCTGGCGTTAAAATCGTCAAGTACGCTTTTGTAATCATGACGAGACAGCATTTGTACGGGTCTTTAAGGTGCTCACAGAACGAATCTTCGGACATGACATTTTTTTTCCTCCGTCTAAAAGCGATATGTTAAAAAATTTTTTAAGGAATATTTTGTTAAAATTTCATCCGCCAGGGTGTGCTGTAGTATCGTGCGACGGAGTCTCGCTGACACCAAATTTATGCTCCTTTATATGGACATTGTACCAACTGTCATCCGTTCCTGTTCCGTCCATTGCGTCTCTTGGACGGCGTTAATGTCAGCTCTATTTTTGCCGAGAGTAATATTGCCGGTCGATAAAATACATTTATATTGATGACACACGCTCTCAGCCTGCCTCAGGTAAGCAGACTTCAGCAAACTAAACAAAATAGATCCTAGTGTCTACACTGCAGCTCACCTTTAATCGTTACTCAAGGCTCTACACAGGTTAATTATCGCATCTCCTACCAGGCTTACTCATGTTTCCAGAGCATGCGACTAAGATAAACGAGAAGAAATTACCTACTGCTTTGTCACTGTAACTGCATACCCAGAAATAGTACTACACTACATTACATCTGGAACAAGTGACTTCCATGGGCTAGGGGTTGGCTTCCATGACATTTGGGTCTTTATGACGAAACTACCAGGATTCTTGTCCGGTAACGGACTGTCACACCCGAAATATGTCTCAAAAGCCTACAACAACAACATACCCGGTGTAAGCCTTCAGATTCTTCATTTTGATTTGACAATACACATGCTTGAAGTGAAATATGTTTATAAATATTATTAATTGAATATTCTGATTAAAGGACATATCAAAAAGTAGCAGTATTGAAAAAATGGTAGCACAAATCCATTATATCACAGTGCACTACCTTGATAGGGAACAAATAGATTTGATTGAATTAATAAATTAGATATCTCAGTGAAGTAATGCCGCTGATATCCGCTTACCGCGCTGATGATGCTGCAACGTTGAGAATAAAGTATAAATATGTAATGCAGAAAAATGAATAATTTAAACAAATTAAAGTTATAAAGAGTTGGCTCAGCTTTTTTAAGTTGGGTTACCATATCACTTACGTATTAAAAATAAATAGTTTCTGAGAAAAATTAAAAGTCATTTTTTATTTGAACACTCATGGAAAATGTATATTTTTCAAGAGATTTTAAAAACTCATTTCAATCAAGTGATAAATTTATTGCGGATATAAATATTTTGTGATGATATTTTACGCGCCGATTGTGGCGAAACTTTCCAACTGACTGCACGTCAATGCAATGGCTCATACGCACGATGGAGTATTTCTTATATATTCAATCTGCGTACAACGTGTTTAAGTCGGTTTATATATGCAAATGATTTCAATACATATAAATAATTCACATTCCCAATAAAAAAATGCATATACAGTGGCAGAACAAAAGTCTACGTACACCGACTGAATTCGTTGCATAGGAAGTACTATCACTTTGTTGAAAAATGTGGGTATGCAGTTTTATTTTAAATCCTTTTCTAATCACATATATTAAAGCAAATCCATTTTCTAACATAAAATAAAAGAATTATGGAGAAAAACGCAAAAATGTCCTTGACAAAAGTCTACATACACCACGGGTTTACTAGCAGGTACGTCGATATGCTCTGTTGTTATGGTACCCTTTTTTTTACTATTTTTTTGAATTAACTTTTCTGATTTACTAGTATTGAATTTAGTTGTGGTTTAAACGCATTAGCACTTACAATGGCTCCGTAAAAAGAAATATCCATTGACGTAAGAAACTTGGTTATTCAGCATAGAAAGAGAAGAAATCGTATGGTGAAGTTTAAAAAATTTTAAACTTAAGTTCACCAAAAATAAGCCGCGTGTTGGCCGCCAGAAGAAACTAACTCGAAGAGACATCAACTTTATTCTGAAGGAATTGAACGATGATCATTAAGTTACTGCGCCAAAATTAGCCGAAAACGTCGCAAACTCATCAAGTAAGTATGTCCATCCAAGAAAAATTCGAAGAGCTCTGAACGATAATGGCATCCACAGCCTCTTATTTCTGAAAAAAATCGAAAACTTCGCTTGGAGTTCGCTAAAGCACATTTTGGCAAAAAGTCTTGTTTACAGACGAATCGAAGTTCAATATATTCGGCAGCGATGGAAGAACAAAAGTTTGAAGAAAAGAAAACACTGCACTTGTTGGGGTTGCGGCATCTGGAGTTGGAAAGTTTGTCTTTATTGAGGGTAATATGGATCGGCTCAAAAATAAGTCATTGTTGGAAGCTAATCTGAAGCCTTCGGTGGACAGCTAGGAGCTTGGCGCAGGCTGGATCTTTGAACAGGATAACGATTCAAAGCACACGGTCCATATTTTTAAGGATTGGTTGATTTATCATGCTCCAAGGCAACTGCACACATCACCTCAAAGGCCAGATTTAAATGTTATTAAATATGTCTGGCAGATTTTTGACCGAAAAATTTGAAAATTCAGATTTTCAACTCAGCATTACTCACATAACGTCTTACTGAAGCTTGGGACACAATTACTCCCTTAGAATTGACAAATTTAGTAGCTTCGATGCCACGACGACTTCAAGCCGTTATTGATGTGAACTGTGGACCAACTAAATACTAAACAGATCAAGTTATTTGATATTAACCAATGGTTTTGCGACAAGATAAGTTATGTATGTACTGTATGTAGACTTTTGTCATTGTTGGATTTACGCTTTTTTTGTCATAACTTAACTATTTTATGTTAAAAGATTATTTTTGTTAGTTTTTTATGATAAGGGAAAATAATTGTAATAAACTATATCGTTGAATTTTCCAATAAACCTTTTGGACATTCAATTCAACAGGGGGTGTTTGTAGTCTTTTGTCCGCCACTGTATGTATATTTATAAGCACAAACATTTTTACTCGTATGTCGGTATAGGTCACTGAAGTGAACTTTATATCCTAACAATAAAGAAAATGACTTGAAAATCATAAATCCCGAAAGCTATTACCAATTTGCAAGACGCAATTGCAACTAAAATAACATCAACATAAATCACAATTTGAATTGTACTATGATAAATGAATATGACCCACACATATACAATATTAATTTTGCGTGTCCCGAATTGCATATAAACCAATATATTTATTCCAGAATGTATATAAATACAAATATATATATATATGCTTTATTGCCGATTATAAATATGTGGTTGTGTGCCTTGTTCTCTTTATTTCTTCTTAATTTCTTGAAAGTATAGTATAATTCTCAAATATTGGAGGGCAAAGAAACAGACCAGCAGACTGTTGGATAAATGAATGCAAAATATTATGTGAAAATTGCCAATAATATTAATACAGTTCGAGGATTTTGCATTTGAATATTTTGCAGATCCCAAGCATGCTACCAAATTAAATGAAGTGTTTCCAACCCACAGTGTTTTTATACGGTTACCATGACCTACTCCGTCTCAACCCCATATAATACCTTAGGGGACATTATAAGAGATCATAATAGGAATGAAAACAAATTTTGCGAGAGACTAACGCTATACAGTATCCTACGTTGAATACGATGTGCCCTAACAGCCAATGTTCTTAAAGAAAATATTAGCTGATTTTTTCATCAAATAAATTTCAAAAATTTATTAACAAACAAATTTGTCACAACGGGTTTTTTATTTATTTACTTCTTAAAAGATAGCAATCGTCTAAAATAAGTAAATACAATATTCGATTGATCGATCTTACTCTAGCTCACTTTTTCGAATAGTTCCGTCCTTGCTTCTTCTTCTTTTTTGGCGCAGGGACCGCTTACGCGAATATAGCCGCATCAACAACAAAGCGCTACTCGTTCCTTCTCTTCGCTGTAATACAAAGTGAAACCAAGTTGTTCTCCACCTGAACATTTTAACGAAGAAAAGGTCTTCCTCTTCGTTTTCTTCCACCAGCAGGTACTCTATCGAATACTTTCAAAGCTGGAGCGCTTTCATCCATTCGGACGACATGACCTAGCTAGTGTAGCCACTGTCTCTTGATTCGCTGAACTATGTCAATGTCGTCATATAGCACGAACAGCTCATCGTTCCACCGTCTATGGTATTTGCCGCTGCCGAGAGAGGAATTTACTTTTCGAAGTGTTGACTGCGTTGGATTTCATCGCTGATATTGTTGGTGTTGTTAATGCTCGTGTTGTTAATGGACTTCAAACTTATGACTGTGTACTGTGACGTGGGAGCCAAGTCGCGAATGCGATGACTGTTTATTTGATGACAGGAGATATTTCGTCTTTCCCTCGTTCACTACCAGAACCATTCGCTTCGCTTCCTCGTCTAACCTGGAGAAAACAGAACTTACGTCGCGGTTGTTATCAATAGAATCGGCATAAGCCAACAATTGTTCACTGTTTTTGAAGATTCTATCTTGTCTATTTAGTTCTGCAGTTCTGCACCCTGTCTGTCTGCGCTTCTGGTATTATTTAGAGTAAATTTACACCCGTATGAATTTTTAGGGGATATTCAATTCATATATAGCGGCGTATAGGCAGTTCCTTATCGTGCTGTCGTACTTTAAAATCGATGAAAAGGTGGTGTGTATCGATTCTTTTTTCTCTGGTCTTCTCCAAGATTTGACGCATGGTGAAGATCTGGTCAATGGTGGATTTGCCAGGTCAAAAACCACACTGATAAGATCCGATCAGTTTTTAGATTGGCAGTGTGCAATTAGGTTCCATTCGTCCGGCCATATTCTGCAAAGAAGATAATGCATGTTCCTTCGCTGCCGTATTGGAATATATCCGCCGGTAAGACATCTGCTCCCTTAGATATGTTATTTTTTAAGTGGGCAATCGCTATTCGAACTTCATCATAGTCGGGTGATTGAATATCTATACCATCGTCATCGATTGGGGATCTGGGCTCGTCATCTCCAGGTTTTTTACTTTCACCGTCATTGCGCAGATTAATGAAGAGTTCCCTCCATATGCTAAGTATGCTCTGGAAATCTGTGACCAGATGTGTTCCTTGGTCCCCACATAAGGATGGGGCGTTTTGTAGAAGTTCACGCAAGTGAGGAAAGTTTTTGACTGCCATTCACGACATCCGGTCTTAGACCAAGTGCTCTCTGGAGAGCCAACAAACCTCCGTTTTGAGGAAAGTTAAAGGGGGAAGACGAATCCGCTGCGGTTATGTGTGGGGTTTGAGACCCAACAAAAAAAAAATTACAGTCCAATGAAAAATTAAAAAAATGCTTCGATCTCTGCTTTACTTCTCGAAATAAAAGGTAGTGTTTACGTTAATAACAGAAAAGTTCTAAAAATACACCAAATTTCGAATAAATCAAATCATAATATAAAGAATTGGCGCTTTGTAACCGCTGAGATCCCTTACAGATTATTGCGTGATTATATATTAACTTTGGCCCGAAGCATGTAAGTATCAGAAGGAGAAGAGATAGACCCACCGAAATGCATACCGATTGTATCACAATGACGAGTTGAGTTGATTTTGTCATGTCCGTCTGTCCTCCTGTCTGTTCGCAGTTCCTCAGTTTTAATGATTTTCATATTGATGAGGTTTTGGGTAAAGATCTGTCCAAAAAATCTGTGAAATTTTGTATTATACGAGTATATAAATTTTGCGCTTTGTAACCGCTAAAGCGATATTTGCCCGAACTCCTCTTTTAATATGAGGTTTTTGCACAACCGCACAAAGAAGGATTTTTATGAGGAGCTTTCATTTCACGTCAGCATTACACCCGGAGGGCTTGACATTCCACTTGACTCTTATAATATGGCAAAGTCCAAGCTTTCGCAGAAAAATCCAAGTTTTTGTGATAATTTGTGGAGTTAAAGTTTGCTTACTGTAAGTTAGTTGACACATTTAATGTAGACATGTAATAAAAGTTTGCGAATACAGCCTTTAGTGTTCCATTAGCAGGAAATAATCATGTCAACCGTGTAACCATAGAATGAAAAAAAATGTTATGAATAAAAAAATCAAACTATAATTTTGTTGTGGTATTTTAAAATTTTTGGCAGCCTTTTGGTCGTGGATCGTCTATGTTAATTTAGACTTGAGCTATATACTTTGAAAAATCTTAAATTAATTTTTTCTGTTAATATATTAAAAACAAACGCATTATATTATATAGATTGTGAATGTTGATATTGATTTAACAATGGCATATTTTGCTTGCTAAAAGATGATTTGCCTCTCATCTTCATGCGACGGTCTAATTTAGGATAAAATAACTTATGGAGAAATGGTGGTCAAAAGATCGTAAATTTCTGGCATTTTCAATAAACAACAATATAATATTTTTTGAGTTATATTTTACAACTTATATTGAATACAAAAACATTTTAATAATTAAAAAAAAATATTTTAGATGTTTTAAAATTGGTCCGGAAGTTGATCTTCTCAAAAAAATTGGATGTAGGTGGCGCAGGAAATTTTGGCTCTTGTGCTTATCTGAAACACAAAAACCAAAAAGACTATTAATATGTGCAAGTGCAGCTATATCCTGTACCAAAATTATAAATTTTTTTCTTTTTTGGAAAAAATTTTGAAGTTTTGAATTTAGATAACCGAAACAGGCTTATTTTTTGTCGGTTTTGAGCTAAAAAATTAAGAAGTTATCAAGATAATATAATATTTATGTTACGCGAGATAGCTACTAGTGTATTGAATAAGATATTCAAATTTAGACCTGTAGAGCCGAAAATATTTTGGATATCATTATAAAATGTTAACATTATATTTTTAAAAGACTATACTTCCGAAATATTGATAAGTTCATAAAACGTGTAAAGAATTAAACAGCACTTCTTTCTTGTTTATTTTTCTCCTATATGCTTCTAAATCGAATATATTAAGGCAATGAATGAAATAATTCTATTGAGAGTTCCCCTATTTCTATAGCTATAAAGCTGGGTCAGCGAAAAGTTGAGGTATGGGGGAAAATGTAATACTAAATATGGTAATAATAGAAATCATACCTTAAATCAATCTCATTCTTTCAAACTAGTATTAAGTGGGTATTCTGGTATAGATGCCTGAATTTAAGGTAAATTTGTCGTAGTGTCGTAAAAAAAAAGCTATCAACAAGTTTGCCATCCAACCACAATTCCAACAATTCTAGCAAAACAAAAACAAAAAAATAAAAATCTAGTGGAATGTCGCTATCGTATAAACTAAAGAATAGTTAAAAAAAATTTCACAAATTTTTTTTTTAAAACAACCAATTTTTGTACCACTTTTTTTTAGTTTTTTGACTTTTTTAAAATAGTAAATATGAGCAAAAATCGTGCGATAGAGAAGTCTATAAAGAAGACTTACACCAAATCTCAAAAAATTCGGTTTGGTAGAAATCGTGGTCATCGTTCAAAAAAAAGGCAGTTTCGAGAAAAACGCATTTAAATTTTCCCGTAAATTCTTCTGTTCGATTTCGGTCGAGCCAAGTTAGATGCCGCGTCAGCAAAACAAAACGAAATAATTTAAGTTAAGGAAAAATCCGTTAAGGGACTTATTCCTAAAGGGTTATGCTATGGAAATATGATAAAATATCAATTTTTTTCTAATTTCTAGCCCAGAATACCCCTTTAAATGCCTTCTACGCTAAATAGAAAATGACCATTTTGAAAACGTGTTAAGTGTACGCATTAGGAAATATGTATACCGGATTTTATCGAAACGAAACGTCTAATCTGCTATATAATCGCGTACATGCATATGTATGTTTGGAAGAAAAAGAGGAAGGTACCACGCTCAACCAAATTTTTTTTTTCCATAATCATATACATATATCAATCTAATATGATGGTTATCACAAAGTCTGAAATCAAATGCTTATTATTATTATTATTGCTTTAAGTGATTTTTATTTATTTTCTGGAAAATTATTTTTATGTGAATTAGTGTTATATGAGAATTAGGAGGCCTTCTATAGTAATTATCGTCCAACTATATGTCTCACTACTTGCCTAAGAAGAGGTTTGGTAATTTTTAACATGACATTGAGTTATAATTACAAAATATTTTCAGCAGAACCTGCTAAATACAAGTAGAAACACATAAGTATCAACATATTTCCTTAAATTTTGCAAAACGATATATACATATGTGTGCTTTCCGGTGAGCTTCCTTCAAACGAAAATCACAAAATAAATAAATATGCTTAAATGTGTATGTAAAAAATATTAAGAAAAAATAAAATAAAATAACAACATCAAGGGCAAACAACAAAAAAAAAAAACTTTTACCTGTGCGTATAATCTAATTTAGCTTGGTAAGGGAATTGAAAATAATTTCAATTCTTTTGTGTTTCTAAATAAATAGAATATATCTGAAATATCGATACAATACGGGCAATTGTAGTACATAAAAGTATATGTATATATATACGTATACGTACAACTCCTATACACATATATGTACATTAATACATGCCCTGAAGGAAAAAATACTTGTTGTTAACTAGAAGCCAACTAGTTTGCATTTTCGCATATTAGCACTAACTAGTTCAGAAAAAGAAAATGAGTTTGCCTGCAATGAGATTCGAACCGTGAACCTCCTGCGCTACAGTGATAACCTCTAACTACTTGACATATTCGTACTTCAACAGATCCTATTAGGAAATGAAATTCACACCTGGCGTACTAAAAATAACCACAACATACATGGGAATTAATATTCCCATACTGGTGAATTATTAATATTCCTATACTGGTGAAATAACGAACTGGTATGATTTCACCCTATTTCAAACTAGTATTTAACTACTAGCTCACTGCTTCACTGCAGGGTACTTGCAATGCTTGATTCGCCCACATCATATATAAAATGATTGCATGTCTTTACAAAAGTTTTATTTTTTATTTTTATTTTTGTATGGAAAAGAGAAAAGAATCAAACAAACAAGCCAGTGGCTTTATTTCTGGCAAAGTAAGAAATACATATTATTTCAAATATCCCAATAAATTGAAAAAAAAGAAATAAATAAAAAAGCTATTTTTCGTTCGATCTGTCCTAAATTGTGGATAAGTTTGATAAACTTTTCAAACAGTAAGTGAATTTATTTTACCAAATGACTTTAACTTGAGCTATTGATGTTTTACATACATATATATACTATTGTCTTCTTCTTGTTGTTGTTTTATGCTCTTTAGGTATTGGGCAAGAGCAAGGTTTACAAGCTAAAATTTGAAAACATAGCATGTATGTTATGCAAGTATCAGTGGAATTTTTTACTTAATAGAAATGTGTTTGGCATGAGTACATGACAAACTTAACAAATAATTTTTGAAATCAACAAACAAATTTAGTTTTCTGAATCACAATACCACAGAAGCCAAATAATTCAATGGCTAGGTGGATATAAAATTCAGTATTTAACTGTTTTATATATAATTGTTCTATATTCACTCTTAACCAAAAAATGTAACCCACCTTTTTTAAGATTTATCACTTTTCCTACCGAAATCAAGCATCTATACAAGCAACCCAAATAACTAACCAACTAACTAACTGTCTTAAATACCAAGAATTTGGAGAAGTTTAAAATAGTTCCCCTACTAGAACCAAAAAAATTTCAGACTAATATCACTAAAAGCTCCTGTTGTTGTTGTTGTAGCGGCATACGCCAGCCCCGTTTAGGGTCAGGCAAGTTTAGTTTTAGTCATCGAGTTCATCTAACGGGGGGGCCCAGAAAACGTGCTGTTTCGTCGGGTTCGGACCAAAGGTAGAGGGGTGTTACATGAGTCGGGTTAAGTGAGCATGCAAAGAGGTGGTTAGTATTGTTCGGGGATTCCTTGCATGCAGGACTTGTGTTGGGTATGTTAGGGCCGAGTCTGGATAGGTAGGAGTTAAGTCTACTACAGTATCCAGATCTTAATTGTACCAGGGATACGCGGGTCTCACGAGGCAGCTCGAGCTCTTGTTCTGCGATGGTTGGTGGTTTGACTTCGAGAACAGCATTCGGTGAATGGTGTTGATGGCCTGTCTGTAAGCCGTCCTGTCCAGCGGGTCTTGTCTGTGATGCTTTATGTCGTCCCGGTAGTCAAGTACTCCCTTCCTGATGTGCCTAGGTGGTGGTTCGGCTTCCAAAAGGTGCCTGTGAGGATGATCCATACGGTA
Source organism: Neoceratitis asiatica (assembly GCA_030068015.2). Taxonomy (NCBI): domain Eukaryota; kingdom Metazoa; phylum Arthropoda; class Insecta; order Diptera; family Tephritidae; genus Neoceratitis; species Neoceratitis asiatica. Next base: position 51,837,756 of record CM061525.1, read on the forward strand.
GCATCCCAGCAGGTATTGCTTACACAGCATAACATTATGCTCCTTAACTGGGAGCATGGAAGTTTCACTGTGTAAGTGGTGCTCCGGCGCCATCAGTAGGTTTCCCGTCATGGTCCGAAGGGTGGTATTTTGGCAGGTCTAAAGGTTCTTCAACTGCGTCACGTTAGTCCCCGGCGTCCAAATCGGCACAGCATAGTTTATAAAACTAAAAACTGATCTACATTATCACTGGTTGTGATAAGAGTACAGAATGCCGGTTTTGCTAGAGGGAATCTAGAGAGGGTGCAATATAGAAGTAAGCAAAATCATTGATACTCCGTTGAAAGTCGCTTCGATGACAAGGTTGCAAATGGGTATCCAATGATACCTATGGAGAGAGTGCTTAGTAATGTAAACCATTCACTTATGCATCAGCGGGGGAAATGCTTTGGTGACTGAACGAAATTCCGCTCGAATGCAACAGAGAAGAGTGAGCTCAGTAGCAGATGATAGGGTGCGGATGGTATCAGGGCTATATCCCTCCATATTTAGTGAGATCATAGAGAGAGCATTACACCATCGGTGCATTTTTGCTATATTCTGCGAAAAATTGTATTCCAGTAAGATAGAACTGAAGTTATTAACAAATCATACCAAAATCCCACAGTTAAATCTTCTTTCACTCATCGGTACTATAAGTGACATCTTTCAAACGATTTGGCGACAGTTCCAACTGTTTTAAATAAATCAGACTTCCCAGTGAAGATAGAATGATGAAATCTCATATTGTAAATTTTTTTTCTAATATCTTAAAATCACTGGCAGATCACGATTATCTATGTTCTAGGTCATAAATTTATTTTTGGTAACAAAAAGCCCTCCAATTAGGCCCAGTCGGATCACATATTGACAAATCTAGAAATCTCCCACTCTCACTTACCTACCCTACTACTACTGAAGCTTACTTCTGAATGGTTGTAAATATGCTGTATACCATGTAAAAAATTGTAATCAACAGTAACCTGAAATTTGTCTGTGTTTGTGTGAATCTCATTTGTTTTAAGGCGTGAGGAGAGGCTGATTTTGGAAGAGTCCGGTACAGGGTTATCTATTTTGCCATTTCTCGAAATGAACGTAAATAAAATACATTTAAAATACTTTTTTTTTACGAAATTCGTCTCTTGTTATCAAGTTTCGACCTTGGCATTATATGTGAAATACTGAGAGTGAGGAATGTGCCTCGTCGCTGATTAAAGTTTTGTTCGAAAAACTCCTGTCCAAGCATCCAATTGACGTACCTACGTCTGTAGATATAAGTCTAAGTACAAAATATGCCATGATGTGTCGTAAGAAAGTTCCAGCTCTTGAGAACGTCAAGAAATAGACACACTCGCTTCTTTGGATACACTTTCACTTACAGCATATATTTAAGATGGAACAAGTAAAACGACGATGCACTTGTTTTACAATATCTGTAACCGATCCAGTCTCTTAAAATCTCTAGTAGATTTCAACAATTTAAACACTTTGTGCGATTATTAAGCGATCCCCTTTCATAAATGCCTGACTTTAACTAAAACAAACATATTTTTTTTGACAGCTAAGTTCGACAGATGTCACACAGCCCTGCCCTTTCGAAACCACTAAATGGATAAACCTTTATGCACCTGATTAATTGAGTACTTTAGAAAGGAAGTTGGATTTATGTACGAACTACTTAAACATTTTTTTTAAATTAATGACGCATTTAAATTACTTGGTAATCAATATAGTTTTGCTATTTGATACAAGGCAATTAATTTTTCTTGCAAAAGAATGAACTTACTTTTCTTATAATATATTATTAGGGCTTTGTAACCGCTGAAACGATTTTCCGCCGAGTTCCTCCTCTAATTAGTGGTGTGTGTGCGTCATCGTTTTCAAAAAGAAATAAGGCACCTACAGTTTATGCTAACCCAACTCCCAAGGGATTTATGACAGAAATACACTCGGAGCGGCTGACATTCCTTGCGAAGGTACGACGGCAATAGGAAGTATTAACTTAGTTTTTTGTTTAAATTTACTTGGTGATCAGATTAGGATTCGGTACCTGCCTTTCGAATAGTAGTAAGGAAAGTTAACATCACGTCTATTATACCTCTTATTTTCTTAGACAAAGTTTAATTCAAAATCCTCAATATTAAATTAAATGTGAATATTTTTAAATCATACAAAATATGCAACCTGACTATAAAATTAAACCAGAAATGCTGTTTAAAAATATTTATTATAAATAAATAAAAAGTTGAAGTTCCTTAAAGAATATTTCATACTCATGAAAACCGCTTGCTATACTTATTTTTCTCTCGTATGTACTTGTATGTTAGTTTATGTAAATATAAGCATAAAAACTGATAAAACTTAGCTTTCTGTGAAAGTAGCCGCTCATAATAAACCAAAAAATTTTGTACTTTAAGATTGAAAGAAAAAATCTATGTAAAGAGTATAAAATAAATAAATTTACTACTTTTGAAACTTGCCTACTTACATCCGCTTTGCTAAAAAAATTTTCCAAAAGTCAAGTACCCTTAGCGCACCACATCTTTACTAATAGCACAGTTCTATTCAAGAAGTATACCCAACCACGCCAGGATGCTTAAAAGTTTTTACTTCTCTTCTGCATTTTTATGTTATGTGTGCATATATTTAACACTGGCATCCATGTTAACTGCTTTTATCGAGAACCCACACCCAACGCACTTCACTAGGGAAGAAACTTTTGTACAAGTTGGTGTAAGTATTAAGAAATAGCGAAGCAGGATACTATTTAAATTGAATAAGTTCACAGTTTCTTCTGTGAGTTTTTCACTTCCGCCTTTTTGGGAACGTTTTAAATTGAATAAAACGAAAACATAAAAAAATGTTCGACAAATAACAATGAATCGAGCTTTAAATTAGAGAGCTCAGTAACAACAACAGTTATTTGTGTGTAAAATGTCTGGGAGTGTAAAGGTGTAGTATAACAAACCTTGCTGATAAATGAGCCGTATAACCTAGTCAATCATATGTATGTTTTCGCGCCAAAAGAAAGTCGAGCAGTTACCCAAACAACTTTTCTGACTTAGTCGACTTTTTGCTGGTATTTGCTTGTGGTTGTATGTTTACAAGTTGGTAATAGATTAAAGTTAATGCTGCATTTACACAAAGTTTGCCTTACGAACTGTAATAAAAAGAACTTGATTCACTTAAATATACACTTACATATACTAATGTATATATATAGGATTTTCAAATAAGAGTGATAAGATTTCTTAAAAAAAAAAAAAACACTAATTGTTAAAAAAATTCGAATCTTTTTTATTTAATGTGAAGTACAATCGATACAATGAAGTTTTGAATATAACATCATTCAAATGACCTATACGACTTCTTTTGCAGGAACGAGTTCGATGAACCCAATTTTTGAGCACTTTTTCCACTAAGTCGAGTCGTATGTTATGAATAGTACGTTCAGTATTGACTTTTAAAGCTTGAAGAGAGTCGGGCTTACTGCCAAACACCAATTACTTCAAATAACCACACAAGAAATAGTTTAATGGTGTTAAACCACCACTTCTTAGAGGCCATTCAATGTAACAATTTCTTGAAATAATCGAATCTCCAAACTTTTCTCGCTGTCGCAATAATTCAGTTGGTTGCTGTGCGACACGTAGCCCCATCTTGTTGGGACCAGATGTTGTTAAGATCAACTTCTTCCAATTGTGGCCATAAAAATTGGTTATCATCGATCTCTACCGCTCTCCATTGACAGTAACGGTGCTACCAGCTTCATTTCGAAAGAAGTACGGACCGATGATTCCACCAGACCAAAAAGCACACCAAACTGTCAATCTAGGTGAATGTAATGGTTGTTCATGAATAATTTGTGGATTTTCTTTGCACCAGAATCGACAGTTTCGTTTATTTACCGCACCACTCAGATGAAAGTAAGCCTTATCGGAGAAGATGATTTTCTTAATATCGTTATCGCTTTCAAGTTGCTCCAAGGATAATCTTTAAACGTTGTTCTTGCATACATCTCGTCACGATGAAATTTTAAACATTACTGAATACAATGAAAAAAATTAAGATTATGAAATACTAAAAATAGTCAATATGACACTTAGAAATCATATCATCCCTATTGGAAAACCCTTTATATGTAAGTAAAAGTACATGCCTGACAATCAATACTGGCTGCAAGAAATGAAAGTAGGAAACTGTGAAGGATAAATGAGATTTATATAGATGTAAGTACGCTCCTTCCTTGCACTTTACATACTCAATTGACAAGAAATAATCAACAGTTCTTTCTGGCTTTCAGCTGTTATATGTCAAATAAGACTAAAAGTTTTAAGAGAAGTGGATATCACTTGCATCATTAGTCAGCTATACTATGTCAGTGTCATTTGTTTTAATTACATAAAATTATTTTCGAAAAATTTAATTACTATTTTTAGTTCACAGTGAGAAATTTGATGGCATATAAATAATATTTTAAGTTGGTTAATAAAGGGATATTTTCATTATTAATTTATTAAAGTTTCAAACTCGACACGCAGACATCAGCTCTAAAGGAAAATAATACAAATGCCTCGGATGGGCGACCCTTACTTTGATAGCGACCACTACAAACGATTTACGAAGATACCCTTGTGGGATGAAAAACTACAGCGGTAGTAGGGAGACTCAAAATCTTAGCATTAGATGATCGTATAGGCACAATTCGCATCAAAGCGAAGTTCTTCAACATATCGCTGATTTGCGCTAACGCTACGACCTACGACAGAAGAGAGCATCTGGAGCATACTTATGAATAGCGTCTCCACCACGTGAAAATTGTATAAATTCCAGCTTGATTGGATTTTATAATACCTAAAAATAGTTTTTAAAAAGGACATACTTTTCTTCAATATATATTGTTTAAGACGGATGATTTTTATGCTCCCATATTTTGAGAAAACACTTTGAAACACGTTTTCTATAAACGAAGTATTGGTTTTCAAGAAGGACACGAAAAGCGCTGGTATGATGGGCATTCCGGTACCACAGTGAAAAGAAAATATACTGATTACTTTGAAACCTTACAATCGACTACAACACTCGTGCATGGTGGGAGAGATGCCGTGAGTTGACAAAGGAAGCTAGTCATATTTGCAGAAAGAAAAAGAGAAAGAGGTACAGTTCCAAGGCAGAAAGCATACTTATGTAGAAGCTAATGAGATAATCAGATGACCGATAACCAAAGCATACTGAGTTAAAGGAGAAAACACTTCTCTAGATTCTTTAAATGCAGTGATGAAGAATACCGACGATGGTATAGACGAATAGCGGTGGGAGCCAACTGTATGCCGGCTGAGCAATTAAAATTGGGCTGCGAAGAGTTGACATGCCCGAAGATTGGAACCAAAGTGTGCTCTGCCTAACCGACAAAAGCAGCCATCCCACAGTCTACGCCAATTATTGTAGCATACATCTTCTCGATATCTCATGCAAAATTCTATTTAGCGAATTATGTGAAAGACTAAATCCCACCGTCAGTGAAATGATTGGCCCTTATCATCATAGGACAGGTGTTCATCATGCGCTAAATCGTGAAAAAGCTTATGAAAAAATGAAAAAAAAAACAGCGAATCACACCACATCTTCGTCGATTTTTCAACTGAGTTTGGAAATGGTGAGCGTCGCATGGGATATACAACGAGTTAATAGATAGCAGCTAGGCTGCTTAGGTCATGTTGTCTGAATGGATGAAAGCCCTTCGCTTTGAATAAATATGTTGACGCACCCATCGTTGCAGGCCGAACATATAGGGAAAAATCTGACTTTACCTAATCTCCAATTGACGCCGAAAAAGAAAATGAAAATGCCTCTTAGGCTCCGTAATTGACTCGGATGTATTCATTTAAGTGGTGCCCACACCAATTAAGAAAAAATAGAGAACTTTCACTTTATTATGCCACATTATAATCCAACGGTTGGCATTGTTGTTATGAATTAGCTCGCTTGCCATCAATCTTAATTGCCCTCGAATTTCCGATGTAAATTTTATTACGATTCTCCTTATTCATCATTATATTCAAGCGGCTTATATAAGATACTCAAACTACTCAAGCTCAAATTATCGCTGCACTTCAGTTAGTACTGAAATCTCTGTTTGGACTTATTTATCAGCTCATTTTTGTGAAAAATACAATTTCTGCGTAGATGGTCAAGTGACCATTAAAAATTATTGCCTTTTCGCAACTTGTATACATTGATGAATGGTTGAATGAATATTTTAGCAAGATACTAAAATTGTTAATCTTTACCAAGTATACTGACACATAGGTATTGATATTTCTTAGATATTTAATGGTAAGATTGAAAAATATCCACTAATAGTACCTGAACAGCAAAAATCTATGTCAACGGTGGTGTTTTATCAACCTACATATATATATAAGACAAACAAATGCATATGTATTTTTATTTATAAAGAGCCAAGGATTGCAATTACCATCTCATTTCAAATTTCAAGTAATTTTCGAGGAACTCAAGGCAATAAAATTCACATTCATTATTGATTATTCACGGTTGATAGCTGCAATCAATTGCATCGCAGCTGATTACTACGCTAAACCACCTTAATTGCTATCCAATACACATTTGATGAATTACTATCCAATACACATTTCTACAAAAGTGCAAAACCATTTTTAATTGCATTAATATCGATTGGATGGGAATATGGAAGAATTCATTGTGATATTTGTATTGAGAAAATTCTCAGGAAAAATATTTTTCCAATTCCAATCGTATGCATTTTGTGCAGCAAATTGTTTATGCACTCGTCTAACAACTACAATCACGCTATTTGTTTGTATATATTTACTTAATGGTAAAGATAAAATAATTTTTGTTTGTTAAGTTTCTATTTAAGAGTCAGTAAGAATTAACTAGTTAATGTAAGGTAATGATCATTAAAAAAAAAAATTAGCTAAATGCTAAATTGATTTTAAAACTTTTTTTCGAACAAAAAACAGCAAGCTCGTTAACAATATTTATATATGGGAAACCGTTAAATAAATGCTTTAGAGCCTAAATAATATTGATTCATTTGGCATATTTAGTCTAAAACTTCTTTTAAAAAAACTTTCCGAAATACAGTACTAAGCAAACTGAGAACTCTGTAAATTTAATCTGTGTTTAATTTTGAAATTTTTGGACGTAATTTTTTTCTAAATGTTTGAATTGAATAAAGGGTGGTCCAATTAGAGGTACTCTTTTCAGTAGCCTTTTTTTGACAGATCACTCGTGTCAGTCGTGTCAAGCTGTCATGTAATTTTTTTCAGTATTGTTTGTCATTTCATCATGGAAAGACTATGCCTGAACAAAGTTTACAAATTATTCAACTTAATTACGAAAATTCACGTTCTATAAAGAATGTGTTTCGCACACTCCGCTCAGTTGACCATAAGTTTATGGTCAATATAATCGGCTTAATGAGCATACTATTCGCAACACCATCACTCATTTTGAGACCCAGCATTCATTATTGGATAATATTTGACCGAATATACCGCGCAGTGAAGAAAATATAGCGGCCGTAGATGAGAGTGAACACGAAGACCGAAGAGAGTCGATTTGGCGCCATTCGCAGAAATTCGGAATGACGTATGGAACGACTTGGCGCATTTTAAGTCGAGATCTTAAATTGAACAAAGTACAGCTTTGGCAAGAACTGAAGCTACTCGACCTTTCCAAGCGACATCGCTTCACAATATGAGCTCTCGAAAAGCTCCAAGAAGATCCGAAATTTTCGAGCCAAATCTTGTTCAGCGATAAGGCTCATTTCTGGCTCAATGGGTATGAAAACAAGCGAAATTACCGCATTTGGGATAGTTCAAGTAGCATTTCTTACAGGAAAAACAACGGTTTGGTGTGCTTTGTGGGCCGGTGGAATCATCATCATCGGACATTTGGTTTCAAAAAAACGGCGCCACTTCCCACACATCGCATAAGTCAATGGATTTATTGAGAGAACGGTGAGCAGATAATTTCACGTTTTGAGCCGGTCGATTGGTCCAATATGCAAGCTATTCCTCAACTTATTTGGATAGATATACAAATTTGGCTACATCATTTGGTTGTTTAATGAAATAATCTATATAGTTTTAAGCCGAAATCTGTTGAATGATGTAAAAACAAAATAAAACAACAACAACAAATAAATGTATCAAAATATTTGTCCAACATTGAATGTCTTTTACAACCAACGTTAACTCTGCATTGTAAAAATTGTTTTGATTTTAATTGCGAAATAATTATGACAGTCTAGACCAAAAATAATATATGATTAAATATAATTGCTTAGAGTCAATAATATAATTTTATTTAATGCAATGTGACCGTTATTTCGTTATTTGAAAAAAAGTATAAATTGTAGTCGCTTTGTGCACAATTAAATTTAACACCACCAAGCGTGTACTTAACTGCTATATTGTACAATAATAACCACTATTAGGAATTTATCTAGCGAAAAATCGCTAGCAAATCAGTCGCACGCAAACCTCAAATAATGAATTAATATTTCATTTATATACAGTGCATTCTTGTATATCTCTTTGCGGATTTAGGTTTTTTATGATGTAACATAGTAAGTTTCCTTCAACATTTTGTGTATTTACGTATGTAGAGCGTCTAGTTTAACATATTAAGCGATAATAAAATATATTCAATATGTAACAAATATTCATAACGCAGAAGATAACAAACTAATTTTTCAAATTTAATATAAAGGAAAATATAAAATGAATTTAACTTATTAATTTGAAAATTAAAAAGAGATATCAGAAAAAAAATTCCGTATTTTTATTTTTTATTTATTTATTTTTTATTACTAAGCAATACTTCAGTTACTTAGAAAACAAAAAGTATTTATAGAAAACTAAAATTATTTCATTGCCTCTAGTCGAGCTGTCATGAACCTTACATAAACACGACGACAGTGGTATAGACGTTCCATAACCCGACTAAGATGAAGTTCGAATAGCGATCGCCCGCTTGAAATATAACAAAGCGGCGGGAGCGGATGGCTTACCGGCTGAGCTATTCTACGGCAGCGAGAACTGACAAGGTGTATGCATCATTTTCTTTACAGAATATGAACGGACGAAAGCATGCCCGATGAATGGAACCAGCGTATTGTGTGAAAGAGTAAAGCCCAATGTTAACAAACTGATCGGCCTTTATTAGTGTGGTCAGATATTCGCCATGCACCAAATCTAGGAAAAGACTCGAGAGAAAAGAATCGATACACTCCACCTTTTCATCGATGCAAAAGCTGCCTTCGACAGTGCGATTAGGAACTGCCTCTACGCCACCATGCCTACAAAACTCATATGGCTATGTGACTGACACTGGATAATACCAGAAGCGCAGTTAAAATTGGGAAGGATCTCTTCGAGCCATTCGATACTAAACAAGTTTTCAGATAGGTTGACTCTTATCATGTGATTTCTTCAATTTAATGCTGGAGAAAATAATACAAACAGGTACAATCTTTATAAAAGTATTCCGTTATAGGTTAGACAAAGAATCGAAGCGAATGGCTCTGGTAGTGAATGAGGGCAAGAGGAAATATCTGCTGTCATCAAATAAACAGTCATCGCATTCGCGACTTGACTCCTAACTCAATAGCAGATACTATTTTGGATTGAGTAGGCAATTGAAAAGTAAAGTCCTCTTTCGATGAACCAAAACCCAACTCTACAAGTCGCTCATTCCTGTCCTGACATATAGTGCAGCAGCCGGGACCATGTCGACATCGAAAATAATGGCTTAAAGAGTTATCCAGTGAAATGTTTCTCGGAAGGTTTATAGGTTGCGCGATGGCAACGACAAATACCACATACGATGGAATGATGAGCTGTACGAGCTATACCATTACATTGACATAGTTGAGCCAATCAAAGGGCAGCGACTACCGTCGCGCCGTCTGAATGGATGAAAGCGCTCTAGCTTTGAAAGTATTGGGTGGAATACCCGCTGGTGGAAGCAGATGAAGAGGAAGATCTCTACTCCGTTAGAAGTATTAGGTGGAGAGCGACCTGGTTTCACTTGGTATTATACAGAAGTTAATTCAAGTTTATGTTGATACAGAAAATCATCGAAATCGCTCATTCATACACATTCCTACTATTTGTTTTGAAGCTCCAATGATCATTCAAGTTATCGGGAGAGGAATGAAAGGCTTTTTAAGTATCTGTTGTTTGAAAGTTTTTCCTACATTTTTTGTTGTTATTTAAAATGGACTAGCCTGGTTCCCTTACTACTTTATATGTTATTAGGTTTTTTTTTTAATAATTATAATGTACATTTTATATATGCAGCGAAATCGGGAAAATTTTACCAAGCAGTGTACGGTACTGCAGTTAATGTATGTTTTGAAAGCCTGGCTTTTACTTTAAGCTTATCGAGTAACATTAGAAGTTATCGCGATATAGTTTCGGAATTGCTTTACTTCCACAAAATTTTGATTCTGTGCTTTGCTGATTTAAATGATTTATAATAGTTTAACCCATTTCATTCAAGGGAAAGAAATAGTTCGCCGTCTCTTCTTAGAAGAACATTTCCGTTCCTTTTGTCGGCTTTCGTTAGTTTGAGATACATAATTATTATTATCATTACAGGCCGGCTTCTATGTCACCTCATGCATTATTATACTCCCTCTCTGGGTCAAATTTTTCAAGAGTAGTTTTTTTCTGTCGACCCAATTTTTCAACACATTTTCGATTGTGTTACTTGTAATGACCCAATCGTGTTTCAAGTCAGTTATCCTTAATGGCTCAGCTGCGTCCAATTGACAGATTCGTTTCAGCTAATTTTGCTAATGTATGCATAAGTAATATTCAAAACAAATTTAATTCTAAAAGTAGCTGCAGGTATTACTTCATACAGCGAATGCAGCGGCAAACTCATTTTAATCTGAAACGATGCAAATGACCGCAGCACAAATATAAATGAAAGTGGTGAGTCATTTTTTTACTCGCGTTAGTGTGTGTGTAAGGAGATAAAGGAAAGCGCGTTATGATAACCATGAAAAAAAGTAAAATAAGGAAAATACTGTGTCTTTGTCATGCTTAAAAGAAAAAAAATATCAAAAATCAATAAAAGTTAAATGCCACTAAATTAAAGTGGGAGAGCAACAGCAACAGCAACCATTAAAAAACAACAAGAATAACAACAGCAACTAAGGTAACAAAAATCTGAACAGCAGCGTTTGCACAAAAAATAGGATAATCCCCGAAAGCAGCAAAACATAGAGGTAAATCCTTTCCAGGTACCAAAATTAACAAACAAACAAAAAATTAATAAAAAATTGATTTTCAGATCTGCAAATCGAGGAAAATAAAAATACTCAGCAGAATACACTTTTCACTTGATATTGATAGAGTCAACGATATTAACCCACCAAGGACTTTATTAACATATAGGAAGCTGCAAAAAATTCGTACGACTTCAAGTAGTTAATTAACGAATAAGTTAGGATACAAGCTAACTTAGCAGATGTCTATAGAACCATCGTGACTCAATTAGAGCATAAGAATATGGAATTATATACCTATTCGCGCACGCTTAAACTAGGAAGGTATTTTAAAGTTATTTTAGTGGATATTCTCCCATCTGTTGAGCCACAAGAAATTACTCAACTCTCGGACACTTAGTAGTGAATAACGAAAAGAACCACAATGTATCTTCACAATAGATTGCAACTTAATTGTTAGTTAGAGCTTTATGAAGTAAAAATCCTACACACTCAAATTAAATTTGAACCCCTTCGATCAAAGCTTGGGTTACATTATATATTTCGGGATTAGAGAAGAAAATATTAATAGTAATCATTAAAGATTGCTTTTTTGTTTTTCAAAATATTCTCCATAAGTACATATACACTTTTGAATACGTTTGAATCAATTTTCGAAGCATTTTTGCCATTCTGATCGAGATTTATTCAAAACAGGCGTGCTGAACGCATCAACCGCCTCTACAGGTGTTAAAAAGTAAGACCTTTCAGCTTAATAAAATTAGGTCATTCCGCGTCTAGTCAGGACTCGTCAAATCGATGTTTTGTGTCCTCAATAATACAGTTGTCTCAGTCGATGTGTGAGAGCTCGGATCGTAGTGTTGAAGAGTGATCCATCTTCGACGCTTGGTTTTGCTGATTTCTTCATGACAACTGGCAAAAAAATGGTTGAGAACCACTCGGAAGTTACTGCTCTGCGTTTTTCTGGTAGTACGGTTTGTCAAAAAAAAAAAAAAAAAAAAAAAAAATAACTGGAAACTAGTGGCTTGGAAATACTACTTGCGGGAACAACTTTTGTTGGATTTGTTGTTTATCGTGACCACTAACCTACTTAGATGAGGACCAATGTTTTCATTTTCTATATGTATATCTAATATCTATATTTTTCAATTAGCGTTAGTACAGTCAGTACCAGTATCGCAATGAGCATAATTGTGTAACCATTATAATGAGAAATCAAATGGAGGTGGAGAGGCTCCATATTTGAAGGCCAAGTGTCAAATTGCACTTCGTTTCCTTTTTAGGAACATATTAAATGATTAGTAAAAAAATACCCAATAGTTGGTAACCAATATCTGGCGCTGCTGCTGTGGTGACTAACTTCTATGAACAGTATTTTAAAATTGAATAGGGCGAAAATTACTATGGAGAGTTTCGTCGAAGAAGATGCAACAAGTTCATCAGAGAGACATAGAAGTCATAGAATAAGCAACAATTTGGTCTGTGTATAACCTATAGTTCTGAAATAAGTATGTATATAATATGTTCGGAGAATTATTGTTGATTATTTCCGGAACAAATTGTTGTTATTACTGCAGAACAGAGTAATATATGGAGCACTGATTAAGAATGCAAAAATAATGCAGCCTGAATCTAAATATTGCAGCAACGAATACAATAAGAAAGCAAAGTAACTGCAAATCAACTATGAAGAATGAACATACAACAGTATTTATATGGAAAATCGAAAATTTATTTAAATTTCGCAATTATTAGAAGTCATTCATAACTGACACTAATAATATTTTATTTCTTAGATGCTTTCTATGAATTTTTAGAACAAGAATAAAAGCAAGAATACAAAAGTGTCTATTAACTTAAAGCACAGGTGATACTTGAACATGACCGTTGTTCCTTATTGTCAAAGCTGCCGGAACTGAGTTGGTTACCAGAGACAATTCTGTTAAATTTTGGCGGCAGTGGTGAGTAGTCTCTTATTTCTTTCGTCGATTCCGGCAGCTCACACGACTGTCCGCAATTGGACCTTCTCTATATTCTACATTCTCTGGTTAAAGTAACAAAATCAAAAGCTACAACAGTAGGAATAACAGTTGTGCATGGCCAGGACAACAACATAGCAAACAAAGACACTTCAAAATGACGGAAACATATGACTTCACTCAACTGATTGCAGAAATACGTACGAGTATCAACAGTAAACAAAACAACAACAGCATATTGGCAATTTTAAGCAGTAAACGTCCTGTCGGTCTAAATGATAAAAGGTCAGTTTTATATTCTACTAAAAGGAATATACCTGGTTTGCAGGTACACATACGTAAAGGGTGTTTTTTTATAGAGGTATAGAACTTTAATTCGCATTACTTTTCAAGATGGCGACCGATTTAATAGCTGCCAAGTGATTTATTCTCAGTTTGGTTTGGCAATTCATAATGAATAGACTCACGCGTGAAAAACGCTTGCAAATAGTGCAACTTTATTTCGAAAATAATGGACGTAGTGCGCGATACGTTTTCCGCACAGAACCATTATTTTCGAAATAAAATTGCACTATTTGCAAGCGTTGTTTAGGCGTGAGTCTATTCATGATGAATTGCCAAACCAAACTGAGAATAAATCACTTGACAGCTGTTAAATCGGTCGTCATCTTGAAGAGTAATGCCAACATAAAGTTATATACCTCTATAAAAAAACACCCTATATAAGTAGTTATGTACTGCTCCTTACTGTGCAGCATTGCTCTGAGTGCACCAACTCCAACTTAAGTCAAGTATGTACTTCACCGAACGATGCTTTTTGTTGGCTATATATACATACATATGAAGAAGCACATTAGTAAAGAAATTTTTCAAAACTCTTTTATATAAAACTACTAGAAAGCTATGTTGTGTCTAGATATCGAAAAATATGCAGATTATACAGATGTACTGTGTAGAGAAAGTTTCTTAATTCTCTTAAATACTCAACCAATTTATGAGTTTGGACGCTTTTTGAAGTAAGTTCTGCAACAGAGTCAATAAATTAAAAATAAAAACAAGAAAAAATTGCTGTCTTCGGAAATCTTTATACCTTTTATGAATATATAAAATTTATAGGAAATTTCGAAATTCGATTTCGATGATATTTAGTGTTAATTGAGTACCAAGCTTCACGCTCCTAGATGCTTTTTTGGCGTTTTTTTTTTTTTTGACCCAAAACCTCATAACTGAACAAATCTGTTGTATGGGAGGTATATGATACATTTTTCCGATATTTACGATTTTATCTACCAATCAATGGATAATATGTGTGCTTATTACCGAATTTCACACCTATCGATGATTTGTTTGGCGAATTTTTGACAGAAAACCTCATGTCTGAACAAATTGATTGTATGGAGGCTATGTGATATAGACCTCCAATATCGATGACTTTCACTACCTATATGCAATTCACCATGTATGTGTAGTATATTGAATTTCACTTTCTTAGGTACTTTTTTGACGGATTTGTAACCCTGATTTTCTTATATATGCTATAGTGGTCCGATCTGGCTGGTTCCGACAAACGTATAGGTGCATCTTCCTACCAAGTTGAAATATCTCAAAATTGAGAGACTAGTTTGAGTTCAAACAGACAGACGGACACACGGACAGGTCTAAATCAACACAGCTCTTGATTCTGATTCGACATGCCTCACAGTTTGAGGAGAGTTTCAAGGAATTTTGTTGGAATTACAGGCAGTGATCCTATAATGAGGATGTAGGCCGTGCGCTGAACTTATCCAGGTTGCTAAAAAAAAGGAGCTTCGTTGAGAATCTGTAGAATTAATATAAATAATATCCAATACACCCTTATAGTCAAAATCTTTTACTGATTGCCGCCTTACTGGCGTAGAGCGAGGTCACCTTGTGACCTTGTAACAAGATAATTTGGTATCAAAAAGTAAAAAATGCAAGATATTTGACCACAATAAAAAGGTTATCTTGATCTCATTAAGTAAATGTTGTTTTAGAGGAAGTCAGAATTAATGGTACTAAATAATGTCCACCTATCTACTTCTATAACGTAGAGTGAGTACACCACATCTGACACCGCTCCGCTTTAGTGTGCTATTTCTCGTTAACTTTTTATATAGTAGTTGATTTATATGAGATGGCTTACATGCATTTTGTGAAAGCATGAATTCTACATACTTAAATAAATTAGTATTTATCAGCAGGAAGCTCGAAAGTTCGGAAGCCGTAAGAACATCATCATATCACATATACTAGTCATTGGGAAGGGTGCATTAATTAACAATTAATACCTTCCCATTGAAGATATGTATCAAACGATGAAAACATATACTCGACATGATCAATGTTTGAATGCAAACTATTATCTCATTGTTCAATGCATGTAATAATATTTCATAACAATATATCATATTCAAAGTGGTCGTGAAGTTCAACACCAAAAAAAAAGTTGCCATAATAAGCAATAAAGGTTTTCGTGCACACAATCAGTCTTAGTCGAGTTCTGAAGTGTCCGCCGTCTCTGTCTGGATGAGGCAAAGAAACTACTGAACAATTTCGCCTCTGCTCCCTAGCTGACCCAACAGTATGCATATATAAATCTTCATCGATATAAAGGGACAATTTTCGATGACTTTTTCCAACATTTGTGGCCGTATATCGGCAATAACACGGCGAATGTTGTCTTCCAAATGGTCAAGCGTTTGTGGCTTATCCGCATAGACCAATGACTTTACATAGTCCCACAGAAAGTAGTCTAGCGGTGTTAAATCACAAGATCTTGGAGGCCAATTCACAGGTCCAAAACGTGAAATTAGGCGGTCACCAAACGTGTCTTTCAATAAATCTATTGTGGCACTAGCTGTGTGACATGTTGCGCCGTCTTGTTGAAACCACATCTCCTGGACATCTTGGTGATTCAATTCAGGAATAAAAAAGTTAGTAATCATGGCTCTATACCGATCACCATTGACTGTAACGTTCTGGCCACCCTCGTTTTTGAAAAAGTACGGACCAATGATTCCACCAGCCCATAAAGCGCACCAAACAGTCAGTTTTTCTGGATGTAACGGTGTTTCAACATACACTTGAGGATTACCTTCGCTCCGAATGCGGCAGTGTTGTTTGTTGACGTAGCCATTCAACCAGAAGTGCGCTTCATCGCTAAACATCGCTAAAATGGACGTACTGCGCGATACGTTTTTCGCACAAAACCATTATTTTCGAAATAAAATTGCACTATTTGCAAGCGTTGTTCAGGCGTGAGTCTATTCATAATGAATTGCCAAACCAAACTGAGAATAAATCACTTGACAATTATTAATTCGGTCGCCATCTTGAAAAGTAATGCCAACTTAAAGTTCTATACCTCTATAAAAAAACACCCTTTACAAGTGATTGTAAATAATGAAGTGAATTGCTAGTTACTGAATAATAAAAAAACATTGAGAAATTCTTTATAATTAATAAACTGCAATCATAGTTGGCGACTTTTATTCAATAATCCAGTGATCGAACTCCATTGAAGTTATTTATGAAGTATTAAAAATATGTATTAATATAAATAGAAAACCACGAATTTTAGCATGCAGATTCAGCGGGGTACGAAAAAGTGTGCAACTGTACAAAAATTTCAGCCCGATCGGGTGATATTTACTATCCCCACATGAAGCTTAAAATTTTGAAATTTGAATCAAATATACCAACTTTCCGGCGTGTGTGTAATTGTGTTTCCAGCGTGCTAATTTCAATCATAACAAAAATACTTCAAAAAAAGTTTAGTGTGCGGGGTAGATAACACTTCAAAACCTTGAAATAGGAAATTTAGAATATTTTGCAAAACTATCTTATTCGGTAGCTATGTACAGTTATAGACAGCCTATCAACAACCTTGCATATATCATCTCTTCCACCCTTTAGCTCACTCACCTGCTTGTTATACAATTGCAGCTGTGAAAGCAATTGTAACAAGTCACTCAAATCCAAAATACATTGAGCTGTTTCTGCACCATTACCAGATTTTTGAGTGGCATAGTCAGCGTACTTTTAGTGTGGCTCCTGGACAAGAGAAATATGTTTTCTGTTATTGCGCGCCCCTGAAATTAGACCCCTTCTTTAACATGCGCAGCAGTCTTATCTGGACGGTCATCAAAATAATCGCAGTTTTTTAGGTCGCCTCACCCTCGAGGGCGTTTCAAGGGACTACATTGCTTTAAATCAACAAAACTCAGATCCAGATCGTGGCAATCAGAGTCACAGTCTGATTGTGGCAAGCTAGGAGACAGTGATGGACTATGAAGATGCATCCTGGACTTTATTTCCTCACTTGTATTATGTGCTTTAGAGACTTTATGGTCCATTTTGTCAATGCTCATCTAACGCAGAAGAAATTACTTTTCTCTTCGAGCAAATTTATTATATTTATCATGACAGATACTACGCTAAGGGCTGGATGCATTAATAGCACATTTGCAGGATCTGTTGTGAACAACTTATTGCATTTCTCGAAAAATTTATTGAGTGTTGAAGGCTACTCTACACTACACTACACCAGTCTTTCCTGGACTAATTTTGTTAGAATTTAAGTATTAATTCATATTCTCTGCGTCTTCATATTCTTATAGAGTCTTGGACGAAATTTGCTCGAAATTCAAGCCAATACTCCTGTGATGGAGGTAAACAAGTATAACATCCTTATCGGCAGTTGAATCGAGGTAATTTATGAGGAGCATGCAATACTGGGTAAGCAGGAATACTTCTTGTATAGGCCATTGTGGCTAATAATCAAGAGAATAAAAAAAGTAATAATGTAGCGACGCAGCAGAGATAACAATGATAGTGTTCTGATAAATAATTAAATACAAACGATAAAGGCCAAATCGTCGAGTCGAGACATGACAGAAGAATTCAGGGCTGTTGCAGTGAGTTGAATGAAGCGGCTTGAAACTTAAGGCAATCCTTAAATTACTGAAGCTATCGAACTAGAGTGTTCTCGCATAATAAATTTTTTGGGCTAAGTTCTTGCATTTCTTAGTATAAAATGACTTTTTTTATAACTTAGTTGACATTTTTTTATGCTCTAATTTAGTACAGTTGCACAAGCTTTCCGCACCCCGCCATGTATGCATGCTAAAATTCGTTTTTCTTCGATCTACCCTACCTGTGTGAATATGTACATATATATTTCAAATATACGTATTTTCACTATGAATGTTGCCGGTGTGTTATATTTTAGTTTGTAATGCGTAATGCCATTTCAAATATCTTTCAGCAAATCTCTTGAATCCATAAGCTTATAACCCATACGTAGAAAATACCAATACACAAAGTGCATTAATTCATTTTTAATACTTATGTTTCGTATAGAACACGGAACTGCTTTGAAATAAATACTTTAGCAAGAGAAATATAGAAATGATCAATTAGTTTGAACAAAATACTCGAAGCGCAATTACACTACATAGCAAGAGTTTGAAAGCTTTCAGTTATTTTAGTCAACGAAAGGGCAATATTGATTAAATGGAGAAATAATGCCTTGCCACTTTTAAAAACATCCGATTATGGCATGCATTACGTCGCAACCATATTTGTATTTCAAAAGAAACGACGGTATCGTATAAAATCATTAAATGTGACAATGTATCTTAGTCACGAGTAGTCAAGTAGGCACCAATTATAAAAGTTTGCCAAGCCTAACCATACCCAGCTAATGTTGAATTTTAAGAATTTTCATAATATGTTATAATGAAGTATGAAATACAGCTGCGATCTGTGAAATTCCGATTTTTTTCGAGTTGTCAATTATGTGACACAGATATAAAACTGTTCATTTTTGCAAATGAGTAACATAGGATAATTACGATAGGAAGTCATTTTTCGGCTTGTTCATAAAATCAAACATTTTTACTGCTATACTCAATAATCATTAGAAAAAATAAGAAAAATATTTTCTTTTACCAGTTTTTCACCCTTCAACTTTTTGGTTTTTCTTTGTTCACTTACACTTTTCACAAATGACCCACTAATAATTGAGAATGGTGCTCATAGAGTTCAGTTGCCCATTAGCGAGATTCGTGAGCATTTGCACTAACGACTTCATGCACTTATGGTCATGTAAATATATACTAATAACACTAGTATAGTTGTAATAGTTGTTACGACATCAAGGATTACTTAATAAGGAGTAAGAAAATAACAACACAAAAATCGCACGTATCAGTAGAGAAAGTATCACCATTAGTATTGGACCGCATACTTCTTTAATTCGCTTTATTAAATCACGTGCGGAAGGTGATGCAGAAAATCCCGGAACTGATGTAGCGTCATTTATTTGCACAGAAGAAACCCTTAATGCCAAACATATTTAATTACTTTTGTTTTGAAATTTGAAATTTTTTGCATAAAGAATAAAAAATATAGTACATATGAAAATGTGTGGAAGAAATTTATAAAATCGAGAATCTAGGAAAATCTAGGCACTCAGCTTCTTTCACAGTACATAATATTTAGCGTTGGATTTTTTTGAGGAGCATATTAAGAAAAGTCAAAGAATTTGAGATGCTTAGTGAAGAGAAGACTGTATTTGAAAAAAAAAAAAAATTTCACGGTTTATTACATTTATTCCATTTTTTATTAATTTCACGTACATGAAATGGTATATAAGCTTCAGTTTGAAGGTATCTTGTATATAAGTTTTAGAAATATTTCAAAGAAACTATTTTTGTATTATTTTCCCAGATTATTCAACTATATCATGGGGCTCCCATGGGTACCATACAACTAATTTGTTCAGCTATGTCTATTCCTATCGTAGTTTAATACTGCAATGCAACATCTAAGAACATGAAATTCGGTGCTCTATGCATAAAAAGAATTAAATATTCATACTGAAAATCTTCGAAATCGGACGAGTTTTGTACATCACGCACCCATCGAATTTGCTTAGATATGCGATTTGAAGCCATAATTAATTAAATAAAGCAGGTAACAACATGAATTTTGGTACTTTATGTGAAAGCAACGTGATATACTTATATATTGGCTCTGAAAATCATTGAAATCGGAAGAATATGTCAAATAGCACCCATACAACCAATTCGTTCTGACATAAGGTTTTGTGCCAAAAATCCATCAAAACGCATCATATAGTGTAAAATATTTTATTCTACACACGAATATTTTCATAAATATTGACACCGAAAGTTATAGAAATCGAAAGACTACAGCTTAAAGCCCTCATGAAGTTCTGGGCAAGAAATCAGCAAAAAAGTAGTAGTGCAAAATTTGGTATGCTATCCAAGCAAATTTAAATAAATAACAACACAGAATATTATTGTAATCGACTTTTTAATTTTTCAATGAATTTTAAAGACTACTATGTAATTACCAGAAGGAGACAAGATAGATTCACCAAAATTTATACTGATCGTATCAGAATCATTAGCTGATTTGTTTTAGTCATGTTAGTCTGTCCCTTTATCCATCCGTCTGTCTGGTAAAACACAATTTTTGGGATATTCCACCTAAACTTGGTAGGCAGAAGCACCTATCCGTTTAAACGGTCAGTTAAAGTCAAGATTGAAGCACTATGGCATATATACAACCGATTTTTCAGATTTGAAATTTTGGGTCACAAATATATCAAAAAAGAATCGTGAAATTTAGTACGCAGTGGTAAACGCACGAAATTTGGTATTACAGACACATAAGTTGGTGCTGAAAATCATCGAAATTGAAATACTATATAATTTAGCCTCCATACAAAAAATTTTCCGGATGAGAGATTTTGGGTCAAAAATCCTACAAAAAATAAAAAGCTTGAAATCTAATATTATACACATTATTACGAATTGCGTATTGGTAGTGAAAATCACCAAAATCGGAATAATATATCATATAGCCCCCAAGCATTCGATTTTTTCCAGATATGAAATTTTATATCAAAAATCAGCCAAAAATTATCTAAAAACGTAAAATTTGGTATTCTATCTACAGACGTAAATTCAAGATTATATTGACACCGAAAATCATCGAAATCGAATTTTGAAATTTGCAATAAATTTTATATGTAAATGAAAGGTATAAAGTCTTCGGCATGTCCGAAGACAACCGTTCTTTCTTTTTTAATTTAATTTCTTGTTATATTTAATTTAATTTAATTTAATTTAATTCAATTTAATTTAATTTAATATTTTTTTATTTCATCTCATTTTTTATTTTTTTTTATTTTATTTTTTTTTTGCTTATCTATTTGGTTTTTATTATTTTTTTATCTCTTATTCTTTATTTTCACTTTTTATTTAATAATTTATGAATTTATAAATAGGTCAACCTTTATTTCTGTCTTCTCTTTAATACATGCGCAGCCTATTAATTTCAAAGATCGGTTAACTGCTTAGGTTGAAGAAAAGATTGGAATTCGAGGTAGTTGAGAAAGAGATAATGCATATAAACGGAAGTTTGCTAACACGATGTTTGCAGCAAATCTACAGATATGTATGGATGATTTTTTCTCATATAATAAAAGCAAAATTTGACACAACAGCAGAATTTTTGTGCCTAGTTGAGTTACTCATCTATTGTACTATGTATGTGTACATGTTTACATTCAAAAATCACTTAAATTCACTTAATTAAAAAGATTGGCTGTCTGTGGTACGGAATATGTAGCCACTCACAGAACATGTCGAATCTCTCATCTTAAATTAGGCATTAAGCAACGCCTATGTTTAAGCAATTTTTTTCGTTACAAAATTAAAGTTGTCGCGTTTCATCGCTGATAGTATTATAAAGTCTATCAAGCTCGGATTCGGGTTTGTCTTTATCACATAAAATAACTTACTCAGTAAATCTATAAAACTAAAGTAGCGTTATCTGTGTCGGAGTGAGTTTTTCAGTAGGGTCAGTAGGGTTAAGTGCTTAGATTGAACAAAATATGGTCGTTTGTGGTTCCAGAACATGAATACCCCAAGAAAATGGATGCAATTTACCGCTACCATTTTGCTAGAAAAAATGCAATAATAGCTTAATAGAAAACAAATAAAAAATATATAATGAAATAAAAAAGTTCCAAAAAGCCCTGCGTATTAAATGCACAGATCTACATTGAACAATTTAATATAAAAAATCGATTGGTATTAATAAGAATTTATGTCATCACAGAGAGAGAGAGAGAGAGAGAGAGAGAAATTGCATTTCGATGTCATGGAACATTTTGTGATGATCCCAACAGGACGTAATTGCATAAGTATGAGATTATTCACTTTTATATACTTATACATAATCGTTTGTGCACAAGTATGTTTAACATAGTAGCCATTAGTGGCATTTATAATTTTGGTAAGAGTGGTAGTGTGTATGTAAGTATATACACATATAATATGCTTTGAATACGCCTGTCGGGGTGCAGAAGGTTTTAATAAAGTGTGCAGCGATGAAGCCGCATAATAAGGAATATTGATAATTATGATTATTACGACATTAAGACCAAATTGAAGCCATTAATAACTGCTGACGAGCATCATTAGAAAAAAAGGAATTAAGAATTAAGAAATACAAAAAAAATTACAAAAGCTACAAAAACATGTGAATGATTTCATGAAAACTACACACATCCGTTACTAATACCCAGAAATTCTTAACATATTTCTCTATTTTCTACATTTTCAGCTCATGAATGCTCTCCCAGCATTCTGCACTTAGGCGGCGCATTAACAATGCTGCCCTTTTAAATTTCGGGTAAATGAATTTTTATTATCGCTGATATATACATTTTAGCTTGTGCGCCAAATGTTCCAGATTACTGGGGCTTGAATATTTTAATATCCACAAATTGAATACCTTTGCTTGCGAGGGTTTCAATATTACTTTTTCTTTATTTTTGCTGTTCCATGAATAAATTATATTAATAAGAGTACTTAAATTCCAACCGATCTTAAAATCGGTAAAATTGCTTAAAATATAATTAGAAATAAAATAAAGAAGTTCCAGATCTTTTCCCTGTCCCAAATGTGGCAATTTTGCTTGTTTACATACCCATTAAGACAGAAATGGGCCTCAACGCTGAACAAAATTTGGCTGGAAGCCGTGAGATCTTCTTGGAACTTGTCAAGAGCCCATAGAGCATAGCGATGTCGCTTGGGAAGGTCGAGCGGCTTCAGTTATTGCACAAGCTATATTTTGTAGGCTTTCAGTTTAAGATCTCGACATAAAATGCGCCAAGTCGTTCCATACTTCAGTCCTAGTTGCTGCGAACGGCGCCGAATAGACTCTCCACGGCAATCGTGTACACTCTCAGCTATATTTTCTTCACTGCATGCTGGACGTTGTCTATTCAGTCAAATATTATCCAATAATGAATGCTGGGTCTCAAGATGGGTGATGGTGTTGCGAATAGTACGCTCATTAGGCCGATTATATTGACCATAAACTTACCGAGCGGAGTGCGCGAAACACATTCTTTATAGAACGTGAATTTTCGTAAATAAGTTGAATAATTTGTAAACTTTGTTCAGACATAAGTCTTTCCATGATAAAATGTCAAACAATACTGAAAAAAATTACATGACAGCTTGACATGACTCACGCGTGATCTGTCAAAAAAGAGTCTATTGGAAAAAGTACCTCTACTTAGATCACCCTTTATCATATAATTCCGAAAGGGATATTTCAGACCAACAGTTCAATGGAAACTGGTATGATGTTTATAAATTTTTGGTTTTAGGAACTTCTTTTAAAATACTAACTATAAAATCTAAATTAAACAAAGTAGAGAAGCCCACAACAACATTGGGCCGCATAATGTAATTTTTAAATAATTAAAAACTTTAATTTCCAAAACTAGAAACTACTGATTACACAGCCACACAAAAAAACTTTGACCTACAAATCAGAATACACTTTTCCGACGTATTTTGATGCGCTGAACACGATTCCATAACGTCAGAATTTTTCTAACCTTAAAAAAACGGTTTTAATAAGGCATACTATCTTTTGTAAAATTCAGCAGATTCGCTTGACAATAGATATCTAGCGGGTTTTGGAGTCACTGATGACGTTTTTACCAACAATTCTGAGGGACCTATAGTTTATTCTAAGCCGTACCCGAAAGATCGATAGATTTTTATGAGGAACTTTTATTTCATGCCCTCCTTATAAAAATCCAGCTGCCGTTCGGAGGCTGCTTTGTATAAACTTCATATCCCTACATTTGTTGAAAAAACATCCAAGATGAAAATTGCAAATAGGAGGAGCAGCGCGGTCAAAAATCACTTCATTGGTTGCAAAGCGCCAATTATATATAGATATACAAGTACAGCAATTCTTGAAATCGAAATATTCTGAAACTTGTTTTGAATAGGCAAAAAGTGAAAGCAAACACAATTATCTTACTTTTTGACTAACACCTTGGCCTACGCAACAAGTCATTTGACTGCAAAGGAGAGACAAGCCCTTTACTTATCTAATGAACCATTATATTTTTAATTTAAACTTTAAGATTTAATTATTTATTTTATATTTCCGAAAGAGATTAAATTAATAAATATATATAAAAATAAAAATAAAATAAAAATAAAAATATGCATACAACTTGCATGTAATATTTAACTGTTACTCAGTTGGTTAGCTGATTCACTGCATATTTCGGAAAATAAACGAACGTTTTTCCATTTGGCATTTTTTCTTGTTACAACGAAAGTTGTAATATACATTCACTATTTTATTGTTTAAGCAGGAAAAGGCCAAGTTCAGCCCAATCGATTTCAGCTGCTAATGTTTGCCTGGATATAAGCAAACATTTAACTAAC
The DNA here is from genome assembly GCA_030068015.2 of Neoceratitis asiatica. Classification (NCBI taxonomy): domain Eukaryota; kingdom Metazoa; phylum Arthropoda; class Insecta; order Diptera; family Tephritidae; genus Neoceratitis; species Neoceratitis asiatica. The sequence goes on from CM061525.1 coordinate 51,862,862, forward strand.
TTTTCAATCGCTTTTTCGACAACATGCTACAGTTAGAGACTTAGCTATGTTCCTTACCCAAACTAATAAACGAGTTTTTATGAGGCACAGACTTTGCTTTGCCCGCGTGAGCGACTTGCGTGAAATTAACGAAAACATGATAGAAAACAAACTCACAATAAAAAACTTTAAATATTAACGAAAAATCGTCCATCAAAAATAATCGTTATGATTTTGCTACGCTGAACCGTATATGGCATTGTAAGCGGTAGAGGGTTAAATATATTTTAAACTGAAAAAGGATATATTTTTTGACAGTTTTTCGTTTCATATGGAATTACTTTAAAATTTACTTTTAGTTACTGAGGCTTCCCTCAGACTTGCGGTGATATTTTGTATTTATATTTGAGTTTCATATAAATATTTCACTACTTTGAGCCCGATTTGAGTAACTTTAAAATTATTACTGTTAATTTGCTTCCAGCTATCGCTGTCTAGAATTTTCTCAGAAATGGCAAGTCTTAGAGAAAAATGTTTGCGAAATAATTGCCCCTTACCACTGGTGGGGGGAAGCAAGCTACTTGGTTGAGATTTTGTAAGAATCTGATTCAATTCAATAATTTCAAAGTTCTGATGTGTTAAGAAATTAGTTTCCTAATCTAGTTAAGTATGTTTGTGTATATGTAATCATGTTCGCCTTAAAATATATTTCTGTTCTAATATTTAATAGTTTTTTATTGCTTTGTATTCATCTGTGGCACTTACAAGTAGGTATATACTTTGAACTTGTTGTATATATGTATGTGTATATGCAAATATATATAATTTATGTGCGTTTAGGTTTATTGCATCGCGTTGAGAACCTACTGATAGTTTAATAAATATATGTATGTATGTTTGTTGCAAATATCAATTTACGTGTAACCATTAGATCACATCCTTTCTTTTTTTTTTTTAACAGACCACGCGTGAGACCCAGCATTCATTATTGGATAATATTCGACCGAATAGACCACGTCCAGCACGTGTGAAGAAAATATAGCGGGCGTAGCTGAGAATTTTCACGAAGACTGTGGAGAGTCGATTCAGCACCGTTCGCAGGAACTCGTACTCGGAGAAAGCGTACAAAATACAGCTTGTACAAGAACTAAAGCTGCTCGACCTTCCAAAGAGACATCGCTTCGCTGTATGGGCTCTCGAAAAGTTCCAAAAAGATCCGACGTTTTCAAGTCAAATTTTGTTCAGCGATGAGACCCTTTTTCGCCTCAATGGGTTGTAAACAAACAAAATTACAATGGATTTATTGCGAGAACACTTCGGTGAGCAGACAATTTCACGTTTTGGGCCGGTCGATTGGCCACCCGGATCGTGTGATTACCGTTATATTTTTTCCTATAGGGATATGTAAAGTCTAAAGGACAGTCCCGCTTCGATTCTGGCCTTGGAGCAAAACATCACGCGTGTCATTCGCCAGTTACCAGTCGACATGCTCGAACGAGTCATTCATCGAAAATTGTACTCAACGGATGGACCGTTTTAGACGCAGCCGCGTCCAACATTTGAAAGAGATAATCCTCAAAAAATAAATTCCACAGAATTTTCTTTCGAATGATAATAAATATTCCCCATTAGATTTGAATTTTATGTGTTTGTTTGTTTAAAAAATAGAATACCTCGAAATGGAGGTTTACTATAGTTATATGAGTTCTCATGTATGTACAAGTACAAATGAACATATTGTTACGATTTAACTGAATGAACCTCGATGATTTCCTAAATTCTTCGGGTACGATCACCAAAAATCACCAACTACTTGTATGTGCTCAGTTTCTTATTTTATAAAGAATATATTTAATGTACTTTTATTACTCAGTAATTCACAATTCAATTACAATTCACTTCACTATTTACAATTACTTGGATTACAACTTTCACAATGTACTATTTCTTATAACTTAACTGTAATGTAATCACCAACGCGTTTACTTTATGATTGAATAGCTTTGAAGTCATGGGTCGCCCTTATATACCTGTCGTAACGAAAGCCTAGAATAATCGAATCGTTATTGATAAGGAATGTTCTCGTTTTACGCTCTAACATACCAGTTATCGGCTTCTCTCTTTCATCTGACATTCGCTTCGCATTTTCACAACAATATGTATGTATTTATGTATTTACGAATTACTAAAATAAAAAATATGTTTAATGATAATTAAACAATGTATAAGGAAAACTTATATAGCTAATTACCTGATCGATAAATTTAATCTGAGCTATTTTGATCAGAAAACTGACCGTTTAGCCAAAAAATGCAAGAAGAAACAATTTTTACCAAATTTTCCCTTGAATAAAACTGAGCTTTTTGGGATTTCAATAGAATTCTTTGGAATTAATGTCAAAGTCAATGTCTATTCTGACTGGGCTAAATATTAAATGAAAAAACTTTTCAAGTTTAATTTAATTATTCTTCATCATTTAAAGTATTGTCCGTCGAAAATGATTACTTTTTCCCATCTCAATGATAATACCATTTCTAAAAAATGAGATATCTTTGTCCTCACCCCAAAAAAATTTTCGATTCCTTCCCGAGCCGGTGACCCATCAAATCGGTTTGCTTCTGGTGAAAATACCATTAATCTTAAGGACTACTGCCGGAGACTACGAGAGGTAGGGTAAAATCTCTCACTTCCGAGTTTCCAGTTAGTTTTTGACCGTTACGGCCACGTGCACGGCACGGCTCAAACGCATTACTTGTAACCGGTAATGAGTTCAGTTTGCTTTTTTCACGGAATTGATACAGTAAAGCCTCAATCATCACTTTTGAAGTGTCAAAACCACTCTCTGCATAACTTAATTGAGCCATCTATTAGAAACGGACTGAATTAATTTATACACTAGGTATTTTAATAAATTTAAATTTATATACTAGGTATTTCATTAAATGTTTTACAAACAAATAAATTTATATCGATTTATATATTTTTTTCTTCTTAACTTATGTTTAATCCAAATCGCTTAAAAATAGATTCAAATGTATTTTATTGAAAGTTTCTCCTGTGGACTTGTATGTATGTAAGTGTGGCGTGTATTATATTCACTTTATCCTGTATTTGAATTTTTGAATTTTATTGTTTTCAATTTCCAATATTGTGTCCATTTTTTACTATCATGCATAATGTTCATTTGCAATCTTTCTTCTCTTTTACCTTGGTTTTTATTATTATTTTCTTGCGTATTTATTTTTATGCGATGCTTAAAGTCTTCACTAAATAGTAACAGGCTGTATTAAAGTGAAAAAAATAAAATAAAAATTATGTCTCATAATTTTTTTATTGGACTCAACTTTGTTCATTGTTTCATGCCTCTTTCCCTTTGCCTTCGAAATACTGCGTTAAAGTTACTGCATTCAAACTTACTTAAAGAAATATGTTTGTACTTATGAATGTGTATGTATGTTGGCAAAGATTTTTTTATGTATGTATTTCTTGTATTTCTTTCTTCTGTTTAACTTTGAACTGATGACTCAATTTCTTGCGCATTTTCGTCCCCAATATTTACTAAGCGTTTCATACATATGGATATTTCTTCTCAGTACATATTTGCTTTATTTTACAACACTACCTTCGCGTTGTATGAAAGTGTGCTTGCTTGGCATATCGCTTGCTGTGATAATAAAATTGCAGGATGCTTTAAAAAAGGAAATCAGTGTCTTTTTATATTATTTTACACATACAAATACACATGGATTTATATATATAAGTAACACTAAGGCGCATTCTGATCGCTTCGGCATGGCGGTGACTAGAGAGGAACTACTTTGCGGCAAGCGCACTCTGATTGCCTCGTGAGTTCATCATTTTATTTTTACGATATTACTTTGAACTATAGACAAACACTATGTAGTCCTTCGGAATATTGACCTACAAAAAATGCAAACCCTCTTTGCCATGTAATCAGTTGGCGATATTTTAATGCTTTGCCATAAAATGGCGTACGGTGCCTTGCTATGAACGCCAACAGAGTTAAGCCAATAAGTGTTGGGAGTGTGGTAAAATTGGAATGCAACATTCTTTCTTCAATATTACTAAGTGAGTAAATTTACAGTTATTATTAACAGAGATAAACTTATAAGATTAAACAGTTCAAATTTTAAATGACCGCGGAAACGTTTGCTGTAGCAGAATAGTTAGGTGTGTGCTCCTTTGTGCTCGAGTTGTAACCAAAGCAGTTAACTTTAGCTTTAGTATTTGGTAAGTTTCTGCCTTTAAAGTGAATGTGAACTTCTTACTCTTCTGCCATTTTGAAGAACACCAGCAATAATTGGATACCCCTCTGGCGTAAATTCCTTTACTTTGAGTGTAAGTCTTCTGTTAGCAAGGCATGATATGAAGATATGATGGATATTTTTTGGCAAAGTCATTGTAATGTTTTATATGAATCCTTCATGCCATAACTTATCGAATGCTTTAGCCACATCAAGAACTACTGCTGAGCCTCTTAATCTTTCAATTCAAATGCCTTCCTTATCTCATTGGTAATGCGATGGACTTGTTCTATAGTAGATACCAAGTTTTACTTTTGTGTCGAAAATGAGATAACAACAAGCTAATTGGCCGATGTGACATGGGCAGTGTTGAGTCTTTTCCGGGTTCTGCATAGTAAATAATTTGAAAATTAGTGATATTATTTTCCATTTTTCATTTTTCCATTTTTCTTCTATTTTTTATTATCTAATTTGTCATTTCTGCTAGCTTTGCTATTTTAATATTTATTTTTTATTATTTTAATATTTATTTTTTATTATTCGTTTTTTTTAAGTTGGAGTGGATCAGATCATATTTTATTTTTGGAATAGTGAAAATATTACAACAGTCCCAACGGCAGAAATTATAGCTGATCAAACTTCTCTCAATATATCTTTAATCGTATCGGATCCGAACTTGAGATATCTCGACCACGAACCAATGGGCATACCGTTAGGCTATATGTGCGTCAAGTTAACTTATTTTTGGTTTTCACTTTTTTTATTATCATTTTCGTATGTTGTATAACATTTCAATTCATCTTTTGACACAGTAAAGTAGCACGATAATGACGGCTTTCTGATTGCAAGGTTTAGCCTTGCAGCAGGCAGCGAGTGTGGAAACAAACAAATGTTGTTGTTGCAATCCTTTTTACTTAAAAACTTTCAAAGTTATATTTTCAAGATTTACATTGTTAGTGTAAAAAAAAAAATTCATGCAGCCATATTCAACGTGGCAAGAATCGATTGATTCTAAGTCATGCTAAAGTAGACAGAAACTTATTTTTTTTAATATAAATAAATAAATATAAAATATAAAAAATTTGGTATCGTTGGAAAGTAAACGCACAAGAATATGCGAATGTAGTATGAGGTTCAAGAATTTCAAAAAGAAAAATAATTTTATTTGTTTTTAAAATGTATTTCAATCTATATTTAACAAAAAGAAAGACAAATTTCCTTCCAAAAATACTTTCGAGATATACAGTGGCGGACAGAAGTCTAAAAACTCAGCAAAGCGATAAAAATTTAGGTATACAGTTTTATTTCAAATCCTTTTCTAATCACGTGTATTAAAACAAATCCATTCTCTAACATAAAATAAAACAATTATGGTTAAAAAACGAAAAAATATCCTTGACAAAAATCTACATAACCACGGGTTTATTAGCAGTTATGTCGATATGCTGTGTTGTTATGTCGATTAGGTGACCTATTATTTACTATTTTTTTAAATTACGTTTTCTAATTTGCTAGTATTGAAAAGAAATATCCATTGACGTAAGAAACTTTGTTATTCAGCACAGAAAAGAGAAGAAATTGTATGGTGAAATTTAAAAAATTTTAATCTTAAGTCCACCAAAGGTACAGACCTTTGCAACAAACTTTAAAAAAATGGAACCACTGAAAAAAAGCCGTGTGTGTTGGCCGCCCGAAAAAGCTAACTTGAAGAGATATCAGTCTTATTCTGAAGGAAGTGAATGATGATTCTAAAGTTACTACTCAAAAATTAGTCGAAAACATCGCAAACTCATCAAAAAAGTGTGTCTATCCAAGAGCATTTCGATGAGTTCTGAACAGCTTCCACAGTAAAACGCCACGTAAAAAGCTTCTTATTTCTAAAAAAATTATGAATTTCGCTTCGAGCTCGCTAAAGTACATTTAGACAAGGGAATGTATTTTTGGAAAAAATGCTTGTTTACAGAAGAATTGAAGTTCAATATATTAGGCAGTGATGGAAGAACAAAAATTTGGAGAAAAGAAAACACGAAAGATTAGAAAAAATCGGATTTCCAGCCCAGCATTACTCAAAGAACGTCTTATTGAAGCTTGGGATAGTATTACTCCTTCAGAATTGACAAATTTAGTCGGTTTGATGCCACGATGACTTTTAGCTGTTATTGATGCGAGCGGTGAACCAACTAAATACTAAAAAGATCATGTTACCTGATATTAATCGAAGTTTTTGCGCTAAGATAAGTTATGTATGTACTGTATGTAGACTTTTGTCATTGTTGGATTTACGCTTTTTTTTGTCATAACTTAACTATTTTATGTTAAAAGATTATTTTTGTTGGTTTCTTATGATAAGGGAAAATAGTTCAAATAAACTGTATCATTACATTTTCCATTAAACCTTTTAGACTTTCAATTCAACGAAAACAGCGGGTGTTTGTATCCGCCACTGTATTCGCTTTAAGTCTTATTGCAGCGCCTCATCACCAGAAGTGCGGCTGAATGCGGGCTTCTGGCTTGAAGCAAGCGGCTTCGCGTAGTGACGTTGTGAAGTGATCCCTTAATTGCGAAATTACCGCATACTTAAATGCATTGAGTCTAATTGACTTCGCCGGTGCCAATGTATATCGGTAACACCAATATTACGCATAAGAGATTCCAACAAGCTATACGAGGTATGTTTAAAGGAAAATGTGAATTTTGGTTTCTTTGATTACAATGACGTCATGCATCATGAGTTCCTGCCAAAGAGTCGTACAGTTAATAAAGAATACTTCAAGGAAGTTAGACAACATTTGCGTGAAATAATACTCAAACGATCGAAATTGTAGAAAAACAAATCGTGGATTCTGCATCACGATAATGCACCAGCTTACAAGAAAATGCTTATTCGTGATTTTTTGGCCAAAACTAAAACTGTAATCATGCCTCAACCACCATATTCACCAGATTTTTATTCCCAAAACTAAAAAAGAAAAGTGTTTTGCCACAAGTGATGAGATCAAGTCAGAATCGAAGAAAGAGCTGATGGCCATACCGAAAAATGCATTTCAGAAGTGATTGGAAAAAGCGTTGGTAGAAGTGTATTATACCCGAGGGGGATTACTTTGAAGGGACAAAATAGTAATTGATGAATAAGTAAGTACTTTTATAAAAAAAACCAACTTTTCGACGGTAATGGAATAGGTGTTGAAAGTTGAAGACGGAAGGGAGGCGCATTTCAATACAGAAAAATTGTGAGGCCCAAAATGCATGACAACGCTGCGCTTGAGAAACTGGTTGACAGAGATTAGTCGGCGATTTTTAGAAAGTTTAATGTATAACTCAAAAAAGGGAACTGGAGATCGAAGCCCAGAATATATTATACTGAATATATGTAAGGAGCCTTTATCTAGTCTTCCTAGTGAAAGTGAAGCATATTAATGTGTTAACCCGATGAGGATTGAAAAGATGATCGATTGACTGACAGTGACGAAGGTTGTAAAAAAAGGTTTGATAGTTTACCGGCTGATCTATTCCTAACCTTATCGCACGACTTTTTTAACTTACTACTAGATAAAAAAAAGATATACATAATAATAGGTAGAGCTAAACGTATAAGGTGTGATCTTCTATAAGATTGAAAATCTGCTGGCCATCCCCGAAGATATTTATATAATTAGTCTCAGCAACCGCACCATTAGTTCTGATTTCTTCAGAGTGGATAAGTTAAAGGTCAGCGCGTTCGCGGCTCATCTCTTGAGTCATTGTTAGGGTCACAACTTGGGAGTCGTAGATAAGTTCGTTTATCTTGGATAAGTGCTATTTTTGACAGACACAATTAAAAAATAAAGACCTCGCTCTACGAAGAGATACCTAACTCTATTAGTCACTCCTTACGATCGATAAACCGTTACTAGGAACATAAAGCATCGAACAATTCGCACACATGTGTGTGCACGATTTTGCGCTGAGCAGGAGCACGGTGACGAATTGGGTTTAAAGGACCCAATTGGTTGAAGAACTTAAGAAAATGACCAATTCCAATGCAATTCCGCTTCTCTGAATGCGCTAAAGATAACATTTGCCGAATAGGATCACTTTTACCGAAAGATATTCTTTTTCATGGGTATCCGAAACCCCTTTCGTAACCATTGGAAAACCAATGCAGCATCAATTAGTCTGGTGCGTGATGTTAACCGAAGGCATCATTATTCCGGTTTTTTTCGAAAACGAGAAAGAAGCTGTCGTTACAGTCAATGCTAATCGTTACCATGTCACACTAAGAGCTTTGTTCCCATCTATTGAAGAGAATGACATGGTTAATTTGTGGTTTCAATAGAACGGCGCTTCGTGACACACAGCCAAAGCTGAAGTCGATATTTGCATGCTATGTTCGAATACTGCTTAATTAGTCGAAACTGTGATATCAACTGGCCGCCGTTGGACTATTTTTCGTGCAGAGCCGTTATGCAATGCATATGACTTATGATTTGAAACATAAAATTGAAATATCCATTGAAACCATAGGGAGCAGTACAATGGAGACTATTTAAATAAATTGGGTCTACGGAATGGGCTACTATGATCAGCTGCGTTATCCGTGTAAAGAATGTGGTTTTAACCGAAACATTCACTTGAGAAAGTCAAAATTATTGAAAAGAATTTACCCGTCTATTCGTTTCGATTTCTTTCGCTATTCTATTGAAATTATTTAATTTATTCTTGAGTTCACATACAATTTGTTAGCTTCAAAAGGTTGCAAATAAATTTAGTCTTTAACAACGAATTTATTTAGCAAATTTATTGTAATAATAAAAAAAAAATTAATAAAAAAAATAAATAAATAAAAATATTTATCGCATATAGTATGTATGTACGTAATTGTGTGTTCGCACAAATTGATTAATCAATCAACTTGTTGTGTGTCGCTGCTTAGGTAGTCAACATATAACTCGGCGTAAGACGAGTAGAAGCGAGTATTTTACGACCGGCAATATAACGCATCTCGCTAACGGAATAGAATAAGTATGTGATGCGATACATGTTAAATTGAGAAATTGTGCTACAGACATATATATATATGCAAAAGATTTTTATGACCTCTTTATGGAAGTTTAGAACTTATTTGTATCAGTTAATACTCTGCATGTCACTGCTGTGTTGTGTGTAGGTGCATGATTTGTTTCCACATTTGTAAAACATATATATGAGTGCAAATGCAAATCCTTTTTTTTATCCTTCAGTCAGTCGGCCGTTCTTTGCAAGGCTTAGAAATGCTTTTTTCTTCAAAAACAAAAAAATGTTTGGGTGTGAATGTAGGTGTCGCTGTCCGTGTATCTGAGTAACACCATCAGCTTTTCGGCCATATTTCATTCACTTCTGTCAGTGGATGCCAGTGGATTTTCCATGTCTTTCAGTATATTTAGGTGCGCGCGTCAAATTGAGTCTGCTCGCTCGCCAAGTAGCGAAAGGCGTATAACAACAACGGCGCCAATTGTGAAAAAATTATTCCAAATGATAGTAATAGTGGCTGGCTGTTTTGAAAGAAGAATGGGAAGAACAAAAAGAAGAGCAAGCGTCTTGTATGAATGATAAACTCAACAACAACAAAAAATATGTATTTATATAGTGGGAGCAAAAAGGCGAAAAGGAAAAAATCTGTACAAAGAACAACAAAAATATTCAGAAAAAGAGGTCAGCTTAAAGATATATGTATGTATCATGTACTGGCGAAACCGCATCAGCCAAGGAAATGATACTATGGCGTACGAAGCAAATATTTCTGTGTCTCCAGAGGGAGTAATATTAAGGCGCTAATACAGACTGTGGCGTTCACAGCGTGTCAGCTATAGGCTACGCTGTGCTCCGCTATTCCGTTGTTATTAAAAGGGCTGCCAGTGGTATTTTGTTTTTGTTTTCATTTTGATAGGGCTTTCGTTGTAAGATTGCTTTTTTGTTGGACGTTTTTTATTGCATTTTGTTTTTACCAATTTTTGTATCTCTTCCCTTAACGGCATTATTGTGTTGATCTCTAGCGAATGCTTAAGCGATTTACTCCTCTCATTTCTCAAATCTACTAGAGGATTTTTTTGGTTTGTATTCACATACATCTATCGATGTATTCCAATTTTTCTCTGAAAAGCGTCTTCAACAAGAAATAAAAAAATATATATATATTTTCTGTATTATATACGCATTCACTAGAGACAGATTTCATTAAGGCAATTAATAGAATAATATATGTTTTTGGATATCTAATTTTTTTAGATTGCCATCATTGGTGTAATCTAATCAGACTAGTTGGTGGGATAGATACGGAAAGCTGAAGAGTGAAGCGAGAAACATTTGCTGACAAATATAGAAAGAGGCCGAAATTAGTAAGTATCAAGAACTTAGAAAGTTTGCCGATAAGGGTAATGCTCGAAATTTCTATGAGAAGGTGCGGTGACTTACAGAAGGTTTCAAGGTAATCTGGTATCAGATGTCCAGAGCATACTTAGTGTATGGAGGGAACACTTCTCCAACCTGCAACAGCCATTGTGTGAAAATGAAAACCGAGAGATGGCGAACCCGAAACCCCATTCGATGACGATGGTATCGACGTTCCATCACCCGACTATAAAGAAGTTCGAATAGTGGAACAAGGTAGCTGGAATCAAGGGCTTGCCGGTCCAGCTATTTAAATATGGTGCCGAAGAAATTAAAAGGTGCATGCCTAATATTCTTTGTAGAATATGTTTGGACGAAAGCATGCCTGACGAATAAAACTTAAGTGTGCTCTTCAAAAAGAGGACGAAAAAACTTAGATAAACATAAAAGGTTATACTTAGCCTATTGTGTGAAAGATAAAGATCACCGTCAACAAATTTGTGTATTGTGGCTTAAACCTGGTAAATCTACCAGTAACCAGGTACTCACCACGCGAAATTTTTTGGAGAAGAACCAAGAGAAAGAAAGCGATTCACACCACCTTTTCATCGAACAGCTCAGAAAGGAGCTGTCACAGAAAGGAGCTATGTCTGCCTTTATATCTCTGAAAAACTCATACGGTTATGTAAAGTGCCCCTGCATACTACCCCAAGCGAGCGTAGTCACAGTTGAGAAGGATCACTCCGAGCCGTTGAGTAACAAACGCGGTTACAGACAGAGGCACTTTTGTCGCGTGATTGATATCATTGGCCATAACAACCACACCGTAAGTCCTTCTTTCCCCAGGTTAGACAGAGAAGCAAAGAGAATTGGTCTGGTAGTGAACGAAAGAAAAATTAAATATTTCCTGTCATCAAATAAACCGTCATCGCATTCTCGTCTTGGCACGCTATTGACAGTCATACCTTCGAAGACGTAGCTAGCATTAACAACATCAACAATGTCAGCCTTGAAATCCAACGCAGAATAACTCTTGCCAAAAGTGCTACTCTGGACTGAGTAGGTAATTGAAAAGTAAAGTCCTCTCTCGACGAATCTATAACCAATCTCCATATGTCGTGTTTATGGTCCTTGCGGAAGATTTATAGTTCAGCGAATCAAGAGACAGCGGCTACGCTGGCTAAGTCATGTCGTACGAATGGCTGAAAACACTCCATCTTTGATAGTGTTCGATAGTTTGCCAGCTGCTGAAAACATAGGAAGAGTTTTGCTGGAAGGATTAGGTGGATAAAGAAATGGTTTTACCTAGTATTTCCAACTAGCACCAAACAGCGCTGTCTATGCCAAAGAAGTAGAGGAATCAGACTAATGGGGGTGGTAATTAGATTGACTTCTGCATGTGAAGCAGCAAAAGAACATATAATTATACTATTATGCTAAATGTAGATAAATTCATTCCTTTTATAAACGAAAATTTCTTGCTATATTTGAGCATATTGTCTTGACATTTGGTGCCTTATTTGCGCTATAGTCTCAAATTGAGAGGTAAAAACTTACTTCTGCTCCAATTCGTTTTGTTGCCTCTTGATGTATTTTCCATCAAAATGGAGGAACAAATAGCCGCATCCGAACGGTTAAATGATTTTAATTAGGTGCTTCTTAAGGGGTTGACATTCCCAGCCGAAGGCCAACAGTAATTAGAAAAGATAATAAATATGAATTTTATTCGGTCCAGCATTCGAAACCATGATCTTCCGGAAGTGTGCACCACTTCAAACTAGGCTATTTTGGCTGAAAATCGCTTGGGGTGTTTTTTATAGAGGTATAGAACTTTAAGTTGGCATTACTTTTCAAGATGGCGACCGATTTAACAGCTGTCAAGCGATTTGTTCTCAGTTTGGTTTGGCAATTCATCACGAATAGACTCACTCCTGAACAATGCTTGCAAATAGTGCAATTTTATTTCGAAAATAATGGTTCTGTGCGGAAAACGTATCGCGCACTGTAGTTTCAAGTGCTTGAGGCTCCAAAGAGTTATCGATATAAGTAAGTTGAGGAACAATTGAACAACAGCAAGTCGGAGTGATTGTCAGATGTTCTCTCATTCTTATTTTTGGAGGGATTTCATTACTCGGATCCATCTATTGGAATATGATAAAGGCGTAAAATGATCCTTTCAAAAAAGGAAAAGTCCTTTTCGCAATGCTTGATGCACATAGGTTTTAAATGATGATTTAACAGAAAAATAAATTTATCAAATTCAAAGCAACCGCCTACGATCAAATAATTTTGAATAAACTGACAACCTTCGGGTTTTGAAATACGTTATGACGCTTGGAAATAACGTTTTCAATTCTGACTGGGAAAAATAGTTTATATTCAAATCCTCAATTCCATGGGCATATCCTTTTATGTATCCTTTCAAGGAATCAGGAGTAAGTGAAATTCGATTTTGTTAGGGAAGACTGAATCTACTCCACTTTAACAAATTTCCAATACATGAAAGCTATTTATATGCTATATATAATGATTTACATTAAATTCGTTTTCGTTTTCGGATTAGTAACCTAGGGTAAAAAATTCAAACTCTTCCTTACCGGCGTCGGAAAAAACATTTTTATCACTTTCTTCTTCTTTTTCTTCCTTCACGTAGGCACCGCTTACGCGATTATATCCTCATCAACAATAGCGCGCCACTCGTTTCTTCTCTTTGCTGTTTGGCGCCAGTTAGAAATAGCAAGTGATCCCAGGTCGAACTCCACCTGATCCTTCCAACGGAGTGGATGTCTTCCTCTTCCTCTGCTTCCGCCAGCGGGTACGCTTTCATCCGTCTGCGGTATTTGCAAAACTTTTCTCTCGAAAACTTCTAAAGCCGATTCATCGGCAGTAGACATCGTCCAGGCTTCTGCATCATATGTCAGTATGGGAATAATGAGCGACTTGTAGATTTTGGTTTTGGTTCGTCGAGAGAGGACTTTACTTTTCAATTGCCTACTCAGTCCAAAGTAGCACCTGTTGGAAATAGTGATTCTGCGTTGGATTTCAAGGCTGACATTGTTGGTATTGTTAACACTGGTTCCCAGATAGACGAAATTATCTACGACTTGTGACAGTCAGCAGTGACATGGGAGCCAAGTCGCGAGTTTGATGACTGTTTATTTTATGACAGGAGATATTTCGTCTTGCCCTCGTTCACTACCAGACCTAATCGCTTCGCTTCCTTGTCTTATCTGGAGAACGTAGAACTTACGGTGCGATTGTTATGACCAATTATATAAATATCATCGGCATACGCTAACAATTGTATATTCTTGTAAAAGATTATACCTGGTTTATTTAGCTCTGCAGCTCGTATTATTTTCTCCAGCATCAAATTGAAGAAATCACACGATAAAGAGTCTCCTTGTCTGAAACCTCGTTTGGTATCGAACGGCTCGGAGAGTTTTGTGGGGCAGTTCCTTATTGTGCTGTCGAAGGCAGCTTAAAAATCGATGAAAATATGGTGTGTATCGATTATTTTCTCTCGGGTCTCCGGGACAGGTCTAAAGCCACACTGGCAAGGTCCATTCGTCAGGCATGCTTTCGTCCGACCATATTCTGCAAAGAAGCTTATGCATGCTCCTTATCAGCTATTCGCCGCCATATTTGAATAGTTCTGCCGATAAGCCATCGAATCCCGCCGCTTTATTATTTTTTAAGCGGGCAATCACTATTCGAACTTCTTCATAGTCATGTGATGACACTTCTATACCATCGTCATCGATTGGGTTTCAAGTTCGCCATCTCCGGGGTTTTCACTTTCACTGCTATTGAGCAGGTTGGAAAAGTGTTCCTTCCATACACTAAGTATACTCTGGACATCTGTCACCAGATTACCTCCATGGTCCCTACACGAGTTTGCTGCGGTCTTGAAACCTTCTGTAAGTCGCCGCATCTTCTCATATAATTTTCGAGCATTACCCTTGTCGGCCAGCTTCTCAAGCTCTTCATACTCACGCATTTCGGGCTCTTTCCCGCGGTACCTATGCCACCCCGCACGTGTTGTAGTCGATCGCAAGATTGCGAGGTAGGCAGTCTGCTTTCTCTCCACTGCATTTCGACATTCCTCATCGTACCAGCTGGTACTGTTGAAAACCAATTGTTTCCGAAGCAGCGGTGCGCACTTTCACTTACATGTAATAACTGTTCAACTTGCTCTTATGAACTATATTCTGTGAACTCACTGTCTGAGTTTTTATTTATTCATTTAAAACTTTCAACAAAATTTTCCATTGTAAACGAACATTTTCATCACTTGATCATGAGTAGAAATCTACATAATGCAGGTTCCCTTATAAAATATCCTTAAAGGGAATTTTATTCAGTAATAAATTCTCTTTAGCTATAAAGAAAAACAAAAAAATAATAAGTAAGGAAGTCTGCAATAATTTTTATTTATTTATTTATGTGTATTTAATATCGTGTTGTTATCTACGCCAGGAGCAGATGAGGGCTGAATCAACAGGGAGACACATAAGCAAGTTTTATTAAACTTTGATTTATACATGCAGGTGTACTTATGCCACCACAAATATGTAAATTTGTCGAAGTGAGAAGACATATATAATTGAACTCAAATTTGCCGATAGGTAATACAAATATCAAACCACATACTTAAACACTTCTGAACTTGCGAATATGTTATATATGCAAATGTCATTCACAAGCCCTTTTTAACTCTATCAACCGCAATGCCATTAACGCCATATTTAAAACTACCAGTAACCGCAGCGACACGCACAGTAAATATATTGACACTGCCATCAATCGATCTGTTTATGTTTGCGAACGCAGTAAATATAAAAGCAAGAACTTCTCCCTGCCATATTTAGGTAGACACACTACGCAGTCTGTGGTACAGAGAATTGTGGGAAAAAA
The DNA here is from genome assembly GCA_030068015.2 of Neoceratitis asiatica. NCBI lineage: Eukaryota > Metazoa > Arthropoda > Insecta > Diptera > Tephritidae > Neoceratitis > Neoceratitis asiatica. The sequence goes on from CM061525.1 coordinate 51,878,368, forward strand.
ATTGGGAAAAATTAAAAAAAAAAAATGGAAAGTCACTTGAAAAGTATACAAGCAAAGGATCATGCACTCAAGTAAATAAACTAAAAGAGCACGTTCCAACAAGCTACTGCCGACAATTGATGGGAAAGTAGCAGAAGAGATATTCGCTATAAAAATGCACTTTCAGTCATACCTAAACACTTCTCTATATACCCAAAGCAAAGCAACAGCTTCATTCACCAGCACTTCATTCGCCACGGCGCGCTGCATAGTAGAGTTGTAGCATTCGAAACTATTGCAGAAAATTGCGGTTTACTTTTTCATTGTCACGTATAAAATTTATTTCTCACCAAATAAACGTAGTTTGTTTTCTGTAATTGAGATTTTTTAGGGCGCCTTTTATGTGTCTCTTATTTTGCTCATTGTCTGCTAATAAAACGAATAACTCAATTTTCTTTATTCGCTTTCTGTGTAAGTTTACCACATTACTATTCTCCCCTATCAATATTATCCACTAAGCTTTACAAACCATTGCAGCACATATCTCTCAAGTAAACAATCATAGTGAATTCCTGGTCTGGTCTGGCTGTATGGTGCGTATATGTAACTTTGTGAATGGAGTGAAATAGAGATGAATTACTATATCTTTCTACATTAAGCTTATAACATAACTCATTTTATTTTATACACATGAAAATTGCAATAAAATCAGTATTAAACATTCAGAAAAAAATTTTAACGTACGAATTTACTTTTTTTTACGTTTTCTGGGCTTTTTTCTTGCTTAAGGGGGTACTCTTTTTATTTTAATTTTTTTATATTTTTTTTTCGGTCTAAAAAGTACAAACTTTCTACAGACTAATTAAAAATAGTGAAAAGTTCAAGCTTAAATTTATATACGCTATTATTTAAGTTAAGAAGACCACTATATCGATTTGCTAGGTTTATAGACTTGGATATGGGTTCATTTAACGCATAATTCTTTCTATGAGTTGCTTCAACAAATAGTCTGGTACGCCTTAGATCACGTGGTGGAATGTATGGAACTAATAAATTAGATAAATCAGAGCAGTTTATATTATTGTTGATAACGTTATAGGCAAGCATGAGGGAGATGCAAGTTCTACGGTCATACAAAGCCTGAAGACCGACCAATTTACGCCTGCTGATGTACGATGGGAGGCCATCGGGCCAGTGAATCATACGCAGAGCAATTTTGGTGAAAATTCTTTGAACTCTCTCAATTTTGTGTGAATTCCCTTCATAGAATGGACTCCATATAATTGAGCAATATTCCAGACAGCTTCTTACCAATTACGTAAAAAGTGCCTTCAGAGTCATAGGATCCTTAAAGCCACAGGAATTACGTCTAATAAACCCAACCATTGCGAGAGATTTTGAAACAATAAAGTCGATGTGACCAGATAAATAGAGTTGGTTGTCAAAAATTACACCCAGATCTTTAATTTCTAGACAACGGTTTAAAGATCCGGCATTCAATTTGTAGTTGAAAGATATGGTAGTTACCTCTTTTGAATAGGAATCAACGCAACATTTGTTAGTATTTAAAAGTAAGTTATTACTTCTTCACCATTCATTAAAAGAATCGAGATCATATTGCAAGTTAACGCAGTCAGAAGTATCGCGTACGGTTATAAAGAGTTTGACGTCATCTGCGTACATTAAACATTTAGCAAATTTTAATTTTTAACCCGAATCATTAATAAAAATTAGGAACAACAGAGGGCCACAGTGGGTTCCCTGTGGAATTCCCGACAAAGCATTAATAGGCACAGTAGACTGGTTGGCTCCGATTGACACAAAAAGCTTTCTATTCGATAGGAAACTTGAGAAGAAATTCAGCAAACTTGCACTCACTTCGTACATTTCCAGTTTTTGCAATAGCATAGAGTGATTGATCTTATCAAATACTTTCGAGAAGTCAGTGTATATGACGTCTAGTTGCGCATGCGTTTCAAAGGCATCTATAATTTGCCTAGTGACTAAAGCCAAATTAGTAGAGGTAGACCTGCCAGGAAAAAATCCATGCTGACACTCAACAATAGCTTTCTCAAAGAAATCAAACAATTTGCTTTGAAGGATATGATCGAATAGTTTTGCCAGAGTACTCTGCTTAACAATAGGTCTGTAGTTACGAATATCATTACGGTCACCAGACTTGAATACCGGATTTATAGAGCATAACTTCCAAGAGTCTAAAAAGATCCCATGGTTCAAACATCCATGGAAAAGAAGTGCCAACGATTCTGAAATTGTATTTGAACATAGTTTAAAGAATATCGGAGAAAATCCCTCGCTATTATTCAACTTTGAAATTGCCAAAAATACATCTTCGGCGGTAATATCAAAAGAGGAAATTTGACGTAGAGAACCAGAGTAGAATGTCGGACTGGGTAAAGAGGTAGGATTTGAGTATACCTTCTGGAATAATTTGGCAAATAAGTTGAAGATATATACTGCATTATTGGACGATACACCGTCATACTCCAGGCAGGTTGGAGATCCATTAGACTTCCTCTTGGAATTAATAACCGACCAGAATACATGGATTTGTCTTCAGTTTTGTTTCCAGATTGTTCATATATTATCTGAACAACAACTTATTGAGACAATTAAACACCGATTTAAGCCTGACAAAGATAAGACGATCGGATTCTCTCCTGCTCCTTTTATATTTTTTAAAGGCCTTGCGTTTTTTATTTTTAATATTACTAAGTCTAGTATTGAACCATGGTGGTCTATTGTTCAAAATTCTCCATTTTCGCGGAACAAAGTTGGAAACTGCTAATGAAAGCCTTTGCTTTAAAATTTCATAGGAAGCCTCAGGCTCGTTAGTGGAGTCCAAGAAGGACCAATCAGTGCCGCGGAAAAAATCATTTATCGCGGTAGCATCAGCCTTGAAATAATTATATTCCGAAATAATTTCAACTGGCGTTTTATCAAAGTTATAAAACTCGAAATTTGCAACCAAAGAATTGTGATGGAAGCTGTTTTCTAAGATTGGAGATAGACACTCCAGGCATGATATTCTTAAATCATCAGATCCAAAACCAAGATCAAGGGACTTACCATTACTGTTTGGTTGAGAATTGTATTGTTTTAAGCGATATGAGAACAGAGTCTAACAACAAGCATATCGATATCAGATCTGATATTTGTGGGTAAAGTATTACAGCTACTTGACCAGGAGATATTACTTAAATTAAAGTCACCTAAATATATAATCTAATTAGTCAGTTAAGCAGTATATATGACACTATTTACATTAACTAAGTGTTTCTCATAGACAGCAGTTTCACTACTTGGCGGAATATAAGACAAAGCAATTATTATTGTTTTATTGTCATTAAACCTAACGCTTACACAGATTTGTTCAACGCCATCATCTATCAAATCACTTGTAATTAGTTTACTATATAGATCAGCTCTGATAGCAATTAAAACACCACCACCCCTCTCAAGACCAGTGGCGTTAGGACACCGATCATTACGATAAACGTTATAATAGCCGTCAAAAAATTCGTTAGATGGAAAATTTTCAGTCAACCAAGTCTCCGATAGAGCTAATATATCATACTCATGTGAACTAACGTTACGATAAAATTGTGATGATTTAGTACGCATACCACTAACATTTTGATAATAAAGCACATAACTCGCTTTTGACTTATTAATAGGTTTACTAATATCTAAGTAAGATCTAGTGACTACGTCTTCAGTTCGAACCTTTTCCGGCCTAACCGAAAAGGGCAAACAGTCACACCGGCAGGCCAAAGCTTAGGGTTAAGCATCTTATCGTACCAAGATATGGGAACACCAAGTTTGAATGTAATTCTCTGCAATGATTCAACGGCAGTACCTTTCCTAATAAGCCCGTGACAAGAAAGCAACTCTCTATGTATTCCAGAGTATTTGGAGACGTATTCAATAATATTGTCGCTAGTAACGGATGGCAAAAACGACACAATACAAAGCCACTTAATCTTAGCAACACTAAGCTCCGTGCTTACATTTGAACCAATAATGCGCATTTGTTTATCATCATTATTGTTTTGATGAGTACTCACATTCGCAATGGTAACAGCTGACGCAGAAGAAGACAGAGATGCGGCGGTATTGAAGTGGGATAAATCTTCCTCGGTGCTTTTATTTTTACCACCTTTCTTGTTCTTCGTAACTACCACCCACTCTGCTTCGGTAGCATGATCACTTTGAATGTCAATTGCATCAATAATAACAACGCTATCATCAACACCCGTATTGGCTGGCTCAATAGATAATGATACATTGTTGTTATCAAAGAAAACAGGTTTCTTCTTAGCAGCGACATCATCGCAAATACTAAGTATATTGTTTGAAGTAAGAGATTCAGCTTCGATAAGAGTTTCTGATTGTTTTGCTCCTGTATCAGATTCAGGCTTTTCTTTGCTCACGATTTGTTTTACTTTTGCAGCAGCTGCTTAAATTTAAGATATTTTTTGAAGTGTCGTAAAAAAAATTTGACTATAAAGTTTTTGATAAAATATATTTCAAAACTACAGAAAAAAAATTTTCAAAATTCAAAATTCAAAAAGTTAATAGTGGTCGAAAAAAGTTGCGCGCCAACATAACCACGATTCCAACCCTTCTAGTAAAGTAGTAAAGTAAAGATTATTAATCTAGAGGAATGTCGCTTTCGTATGAAATAAAGAACAGTTAAAAAAATTTTTCACAAAATGGCAGCTGTTTGAAAAAACAACCAATTTTTTACAGTTTTTTGAGTTTTCCGATTTTTTTTTAAAAGTAGTAAATATTAAAATTTGAGGATGAGCATAGTTTATGCGATAGAGAAGTCTATAGAGAAGTTTAACACCAAATTTAAAGTAATTCGGCTTAGAAGAACTTAAGAAATGAGTGTGACAGTTTCGGGAAAAACGCGTTTAAAGTTTCGCGTAAAGGCCGAGTCGGTTTGGTGCCGCGTCAGCGAAACAGAAATATCTCAACAAAAAAAAAAATGTATATTAAAAAAAAATCTTTCTAGGGACATACTATGAAAAAAGAAAAAAATCGATATTTTCAAATTTTTAGACCAGAATACCCTCTTAAAACTTTATTTCGCTGACCCTGAACTCGATTTCAATTTCGATCAGTCCTGAACAGTTTTTGAATTTGTCAAAAAATGCGATGACTATTCTTATCGGGAGTATTAATGAGCTTGTCTCAATGCGATACAATCGGACGTTAATCGCAAGTTATCTGAAACGAATGTTACTGGATATCGGTTAGACCTAAAAGCGGTTTCTAAAAAATACCATACCATGCCGTGAAATTTCTCTCGCAATAAATCATACTCGCTCTTATTGTGTGGCATATGGTAACATTTTGTTGGAACCACATATTGTCCAAGCCGTGTTCTAGAATTACAGGCCAAAAAAATTGGTTTTCATACGACCATAACGCTCCGAATTGACAGCGACCGTCTCGCCGTTATCGTTTTCAAAGGAATAAGATTCAATCACACTTCCACACAAATAGCGCACCAGATAATAAGTTTTTTTTTTTGTGCAAGGGAATCTCTTGAATTATTCGAGGATTCTCGGAGCCCCATGTGAGACAATTCTGCTAATTTATGTATCCACCAAGTGAGAAATGTGCCTCATCGCTGAAGAAAATTTTGTTAGAAAAATCGCGGTCCACAGAACAACATGCATCAGCCAATCAACGTAATTATGACGTTGTGAATGGACAGCTGGCATCATGTTGTTGTATGAGATGAACCTTATATGGATGAAAGACTAGGTCCATGTGTAAAATACGCCATAACGTGCCGTAAAAAAGTCCCAGATCTTGAGAACGTCGAGAAATAAACTCTTTCGGGTGTTCGATTACATCTTCATTTACAGCAGCCTTATTTGAGGGGGAACGAGCACAGCGAACACAACAGGCTTTAAAATATCTGTAACCGATCCAATCTCTTTAAATATCTTTAAACTTTTACCAATGGCTTGAGTAGGTGGACGATTGTGTGCACCAAAAAGTCTTCTTGAAGCACGAATGATGACCACGTTTGAATCACTACTTTTAACGCGTTGTATGGTTCTTAAGCGATCCATTTTTATAAATACATGACTTTTAACTAAAAATACTTATTTGACTTGATAATTATGTTTGGAAGATGTCAAAATACAGTCCTGCACTTTCGAAACTACTAAATGGATAACCCTTCATGGTAAAGAAAACATTTTTCTTTTAAACGCCATACAGTCAAATCAAGTCCAAGTTTCAGACTTAAAGAAAATAAAATATTAGCTATACCACTTTAGGCAAAAAACTGTAGCCACCAATGACTTTAAGACAACAAAAACTTTTATTTTTCTCAAATATTTTCTCAAACATAAAACTACAGAATAAAACTGCAAAGAAGTTACTGAAAGAAAAACGAAATTTCGCTTGTATTGCATGCATTGCAATCAGTTAGTTTGCGTGTTTTGCAAATTTTGTAAACGAAATTGATTGCGATTTGCTTTTTGCGCTAACACGTGAAGACAACACACGATCGGAAGGTATGTACCAAACTAAAAAAGTTAAACAAGACTAAAGCACTCAAAAAGTCCTGTTTACATGAAAGTGAAGGCGCTTCGATTCCACATGTTACAAATAAGAAACAACGAGCAATTACACTGACGGTGGAGAAATATATATCATGGGAACAATCCGAAAACGAATATGTGTTAAAATTAGCGGAGAAACAAGAAAGTGCAAAAAGTTAACGGAGAGGAAAAAAAACGATTAAAATTATGTGATGTTAGTAAAGTAAGGAGATGATAAAAAAGCAAGTGCTGAAGTAATTTTGAGCTCCTACCAACAAAACGGTCAATCATGCTTGTAGCACCGATTGTTGCTTTTAACACCATTCTATTACTATTTCTTAACCATAATCTAGCACTTATTGAATCTTTTAACAACAGTATTAATACAAAATAACCAAATAATAATAATAATAGTAATAATAATATTGAATGAAACAAAATAAAATTCAAAAAGAAAATAAGATAAAATAAAATATATCTCCGAAACAGTTGTCACTTGTACCACTTTTTCTTTGTTGTATAACAAAATATTCAATGAAAAAATAATGTTTCTAACAAAAAGTAGGCCTTTGAATACAGCTCATTACTTACAATCAAAAAAAAAAAAATATCACTAAATTAATTTAAATAATGTCGAACGAAATCAAATAAAACAAAAGAAATAAAAAAATAACATTAAATAATAATATGAAAAAACAATATTAACTAATATAAAATAACATAAAACAGAATAATATGTAACATACAATTTAAAAAATTATATAAAATAAAATAACATACAATAAAATAAGTTAATTATCAAAATAAAATAGAATAAATTACACTTAAAAAAATAAATAAAAATTAAAAACAAAATAAAATAATTTAATATGAAAATAAAATGAATTAGTTTAAAATAATATAAAACAAATCATATGATAAAAAATAATGAATATAATGTATTGCTTTCTAATAATTAAAAGTGAGATTACTTTGAAGGGGAAAAAATAGATATTGATGAATATATAAGTGCTTTTCAAACAAATCCAAATTCACCTTTTCCTTTGAACACACCTCGTAGTCAAAATCGAATTTTACTTTGATATAACTTGATTTATTTATAAATGGTACAAAGGCTTTAGCATAGTTCGTTTTTATTTGATTTTATTTTATTATATTTAAAAATCAAATAAAAACGAACTATGCTCAAGCCTTTGTACCATTTATAAATAAATCAAGTTATATCAAAGTAAAATTCGATTTTGACTACGAGGTGTGTTCAAAGGAAAAGGTGAATTTGGATTTGTTTGAAAAGCACTTATATATTCATCAATATCTATTTTTTCCCCTTCAAAGTAATCTCACTCGGATATAATACATTTTCGCCAATGTTTTCTCCAATCCTCGAAGCACTTCTGAAATGCGCTTTTCGGTATGCCCATCAGCTCTTTCTTCGATTCTGACTTGATCTCATCAAAACGATTTCCTTTCATTGGTTTCTTTAGTTTTGGGAATAGGAAAAAGTCGCAGGGAGCCAAATCTGGTGAACCTCACAGGTGCATTATCGTGATACAGAATCCTCGATTTGTTTTTCCACAATCGTTTGAGCTTCACGAAAACGTTGCCTAACTTTCTTGTAGTCTTCCTTATTAACTGTACGACCTTTTGGAGGAACTCATGATGCACCACACCAAGAATACAGTGACCAAAGCCTTCACTTTTCCTTTTAACATACCTCGTAAATTCACTCTCAATATTTCTTTGAATTTACGTGAGTAGCATACGAAACTTTACATCATTAGATGCTTTTTCGACGGATTTTTGACACCTCATGTTTGAACGAACAGTTGTATTAAATATGTTCAAACGCGAGAATATATCTTCGTTGCAGTAATTGTCAAAGTTTCCACCCAAATGGGTTAAGTTTTGTTTATGTTGTGTAAAATGAAAATTAACCTTGAGATAGATTGAAAATGCCTTCGTGAACTCACATTGTGAACGTTTAATTCTGCTGTATGCCAATATTACTCGTAATAAATGTAAAGAGAGAAATATTGATGTACATACACCCAGTAAGAATTTTAGTAATTTTAGTCGCCATTTATTGAAGGATGTATATTTCTACATAATTTATCCATTACTTATGATCCATAAACTATGGTCAACCATCAATTATCTATGATATTTGTTTTATGATATAAAATGTATGATATATAATCTATATCTCATATTCTCTTTTTAGTTTTATACGTTTAGTCCAGCATTTTTTGTATTTCTTCCAAATAATAGGTTTTTTCCCAGGCGCTCAAAATAAGTTTATTTCTGTGATGACCTCTTCATTTGACCCGAATCTCTAAACGCTCAGCTATTTCTTTAGGTTTAAAAGCAAAAAATAGTCGCAAGAGGCTAAATCTGGAGTATTTGTTGGATGGGGTAGAAGTTCGTAGCCCACGGTGACTACACAATGTGCACCCGTACATTGTTGTGTGTGCAATCGAAGTAGATCATTTGCATCCCAAAAAACTCTGACCATGACCTTGTTGACCCTGGAGAGGCCTGGGTTTGAGTCTAGGTTCTAGGTTAGCAACATCTAATTTTTCTAATTGGGGTCGCCCCCAGCAGGAAATGTTAAGCCCATAGAGTTTATTTCTGACATGAAATAAAAAGCTCCTAATTCATTTGTTGGTAAAAACATAAAGATCAGTCGAAAATCGCTTCAGCGGTCTTTTAGACGTCCTGATTTCTCGGCACCACCTGTACTGTTACAACCACTACCACTTACCGTTGAAATTGATGGTGTGATGGATGAAGTTTTTCCATGGTTTCGGTGTTAGTTTTTTACGCAATGAATAATGCTTAATCAGCACACGAAATTCACTTTTTTTTCAATTTTGTTAAAATTCATGAGCTTTCAAAAAAATGAGCTGCCAAAAAAAAAAAAATAGATGGCACAATTTGACCAAAAGTTTACAGCAGTATTTTAATCGAAATAAGTTGATGGGAACAGTGCGCGAAAACTCAGAAAGCCACTGACTTATCAATCAGGCTTCGTGTATTGAATGATCTGTGATCTATGATCTGTGATCCACGATCCACGCTAAATTGTCGATGATCTATTAAAAATGTATACACATTTCAATAAATGTCCCACAGATATGCTGCTGGCGTAGAACACTCACTCATACATCCAATTAGTTATTGCGAGCAACGAAATTCCATTTGATATGCCTCAATTCGATTGGCATTTGCGGCAAAAGTTTAAAGTAATAAATATATAGTAATAATAGGACATGGAGTGTGATTTCGCAAGAAATGGGAAATCGCGCTGAAACTTCCAAAGAGCGCGAATGTATGCATAAATACAATTTCTCAGCAACTACTACTCAATGATGTGAATTCTACAATAAGTTAAGGTAAAATGCAAACTTTGTCAACTAATTTAAAATTTGATATATATAATAACAACGTAGGTGAATAACTGGCATATGTATTGGTGATAAATTAGCAGCAAGTAGGAAGAAGCGCTGAGAAGGAAGCGTAGAAGTGGAAGTAGAGTTAAGATATATAAACGCAATGAAAGCTTGACACTGATATACGAGCAAATGGAGATTGTTAAAGAGTATGGAAGAGAAAAATATTTAATTGAAATGTCAAAAGTTTTAAAAGTTCCTGTTAGTTATTTTTTAGTTTAAAATATAGTTATAAAACAAAAAAATTGTGAAATAATGCGAAATAATAACTAAGAGACAACAATTTTAATTGCTTATAATTCATAATAATAGATGTCTTAAAAAAGCATTTAAAATTGATTATCTTAAGAATAGCGGTACCTAATGTCATTTTGTTGTTCAACTGAGATACTTTAGAATAAAAGCTTTTTATCACCATATGTATATGCGCATAATTAATTTCATATATTTCTTCAACATGTCGAATCAAAATGAAACAGAGACAAAATTCATTGCATTTAAAATAAATTAAAATAATTTGTTCATGAAATTCTTTTTTATTACAGACTTTGAACCTTAGTATTATATGTGAAACACTACATAATTTAAATGATCGCCTCGTGAATTTTCTCTAATTTCGATCCATTTGAGGAAGTCTTCGGCCACTTATTGGCATATATTTGAAGGTATCCCAGTCATAACTTGACGAATGTTGGTTTTCAAGGACTCAAGAGTTAAAAATTTATCGTTATCGTTTTCAAAGGAGTAAGGTCCAATCACACTTCCGGATCAATGGGTGTACCAGAAAAAAGTTTTTTGAGTGTAAAGGCATCTTTTCAATTATTTGAGGATTCTGCGAGCCCTAAACGCGACAGCTTAGCTTATTTACGTACCCACTGAGTGAGAAAAGTGCCTCGTCACTGAATAAAATTTTATTGGAAAATTCGCTGTCCACTGCTTGTTGTTTAAGCACCCAATCGATGTAACTGCGGCTTTTTTTTACCACAATTTCCTCTTAAAGCACGAAACATGACCACATTTAAACAACCATTTTTGTAGTAGGTTTTACCAATTTTAACGCGGTTGCAGTTGTTAAGTCATACATTTACATAAACGCCTTACTCTAAAAAAAATGAAACGTTTTTCATTTGACAGTTAAGTTTGACAGATGTCAAAATACAGACCAGCACTTTCTTAACTACTAAACGGATAACCCTTCATATACGAAGTATGATCAAAGGAAACGGTGAAGGTTTTGTTCACTGTTTTTTTTTTTTTTTTGGTGTGGTGCATAATGAGTTCCTGCCAAAAGGTCGTGTATTTAATAAGGAACACACCAAGGAAGTTATGCAACGTTTGCGTGAAACAATATGGATCAAACGGTTGGTATTGTGGAAAAACAAATCACGATAATGCACCAGTTCACACATCAATATTATTCTTGATTTTTATTTTTTGGCAAAAATAAAATCATAATCATGTCTAAACCACCGTATTGACCAGACTCGGTTCCCTACGACTTTTTCCCATTTCTAAACTGAAGAGATTAATGAAAGGAAATCGTTTTGCCACAATCGATGAGCTCAAGGCAGAATCGAAGAAAGAGCTGATGCCATAACGAAAATTGCATTTCAGTGTGCATTGGCACAAATGTATTATGTCCGAGGGGGACTACTTTGAAGGGGAAAATATAGATAACACTGAATAAATAAGTTTTTTTCAAAGAAATTCAAAACTCACCTTTTCCTTTAAGCACACCTCGTATATTTAATATCTAGCAATTTAAAAAAAAAACCTTTTAGCCCAAAAATTAAAGCATCGGAAACCATTTATAATAGAAAAACACAAAAAACTAGTTTTTAACTTTATAACTATGTTTTTAAGCCAATGTAGGAAATTGTTTTGAATAGGTATTGATGAATTTTGATATAAAATACATATGATTAAATTTTATCTAAATTACAAAAAATAAAATGAATAAAATAATGTAATCTTAGTTTTATTAAGGCATACAAGTGTGCAAAAATTCATACACAGCTCAAAGTTAGAAAACTTGTTCAAAATACCATTATAAGCGAAATTTTAATAGTTTCCGTAGACCAGATAAATGTGCGTGATACGTTTTCCGCACAGAACCATTATTTTCGAAATAAAATTGCACTATTTGTAAGCGTTGTTCAGGCGTGAGTTTATTCGTGATGAATTGCCAAGCCAAACTGAGAATAAATCACTTAACAGCTGTTAATTCGGTCGCCATCTTGAAAAGTAATGCCAACTTAAAGTTCTATACCTCTATAAAAACACCCTTTATATCTATATCACATCATTCATCTCATGGCTTATGCATATAAATCAGCTTCTTCCAAAATCTTTACAAAACCACAACAAAGTATGAGTAAATAATGTGAGAGTATGCAAATAAATTATTCTACACCAATTATTCTTCAACAGTATTTCGCCAACGTCACTTACATTTTAGTTAACCAAATTAAAATACCTTTGTGGCATATTAGCGTAAATGGATACATTAAGTGTTTACAAGTTGCTCTAATGGTTTTTTTGCAGGAGCGCAGAAGAGCAAGCGAAATCAAATGAAGTTTACAAAAAAAATTCTTCGCCTTTATTTTTACACAATTTGATAAATGAATGGTTACATAGTTAAAACACTTTATAAATTGAAATGAATGATAAAATATTGGTTTTCAGAATTGAGGAAGATTACTATAAAAATTTAAGCAAATGTATCTCTGCTTAAAATCATTTAATTCAAAGATATTTTAATTTATGTAATCTACGGAGCATTTGAAGAGAAAAATAGCTCTCATACCTAATATCTATTTTACGATTTTCATTTAAATATTTTACACATATTTTCTTAAGTATAGAACGAAATTTGCTGCTCTAAACGAATTCAAGGTCAATGGAATATACTCTACGGGAGAAAAAACTTAAATTATTTTTCTGTTAACGTACTCATTTACTCATTCTGTAAATCTTAGTTATGTTTTCAAATTTATAAATTTATATTCAAAAATTTAAGCAAAGCGAAAATTCAATTTTAAATTTTTTGAAAGAACTGTCTATAGATATATATTACTCCTAAACGCCGCTAGAAATGGAGCAGAGCAACTCTGAGTCTCAACTTCATCTCAAATTACAAGTAAAGGATACTATGAATGAAAATACTATCTTCCGTCCCAGCATCGAGTACCCCATCTAAAACATGAAAATTTCGTGTATTTGTACCCAACTGGGCACATCGTCACTGAAAAACATGGGACTTTTAGTCTTAGGAACGCAACCTCTGATTCTAACGCAACACAATCGTTTCACTATCTGCTGTACTCATCGCCACTGATAATCATGGTACTTTTAGTCTTAAGAAAACAATTTTTCTGAAGAACTCTGGGTACCGTCAAAAAGGGATTTTACTTTTTAGTTGTCCACCCAATTCCTGAACTTCAAAGATTGTGACTGATGTGGAAGCCAAATCGAAGAAGCTGGCTTTTAGTTTGATAACGAGACCTTTTGTCTTACCCTGTTTCCCGATTTTGTTCAGGTCAGTCATGTCAATATTATCTCAGATTTCGCGTTACCGTTTGCAAACCTTCATTTGGTAGTAGATTTCAGGGGTCTTCATCAATTCTTAATATCTTCTGAAGCCTCATCAGTAGAAGTTTATACAGCCATATTTCCTTTGTTAAGATGCATAAGAGCAGCTTTTTTTCGTACTGTCGAGGATCCAGAAGTTGAGGATAGATTTTAGGGTTTTACTAAATATACGAGATGGGACTGTAAATGCTATATTGAGGAAATTTATTCCACGATAATTGCTGTGGGTTTCTTTTTTATGAATTCGAAAAGTTCATTTAGATTTAAATCATTGGGTTTTCTTTTGACCAAATCGATTTCGTGTTTCGTGACTTTTACAAAACAACAATGATTTTATAGAATAAGTTATTGGAATTGGCGACCATGATTTTGAAATAGTTTTGGCGTCAGTGATTATAGGTGCTGTCCAGGTGTTCATAGGTGAAAGTTTTGGTCATGACTTCCTTCTTTGCAACCACGCTGAAGCAACAGTGCATTTTGATATAGTTTCAGTGGTGTCAGCATTAGCTCTGCTGAGCATATTAAATAGCCTGGTGCATTCGTGGTCGTAATCAAAATAGCCGTCACTCATTCGAGGCGACTTGCCGAACTTATTAATTAAGCTTATTATTTTATGTTGTTTCACACTTTACACTCATTCTAGTGAGTAGAATTCCAAATTATTGCAAATTATTTATAAAATTCCTTTTATTCCTTATTTTAAGAATTTTTTTTAAATCTCTTCGATGTTGTCTATATTTTATTAATTGTCTTGTATATAAATGTGTTTCTGATATTATCGCAACACTTAAAAACTTGCCTTCAGCAGTTATTTAAAATAGTAAATTTATAATTAACCCAGATATTACAAACATCCCCACATATTTTTACATTCCCACCTATAGCATAAGTACCCTGTAGTGAAAACGTAGACTAGTATGCAAAAGATCTAGTTAAATACTAGCACGAAATACGATCAAATCATGCCGGCTCGTTACTTGTACAGTAGTTCACCAGTAATGCAATAAAAATAAGTTTCATCATCACGCCATTTGTATGTTGTCATTATTTTTAGTACACCACAGCTGAATCAAATTTCCTAATATGTTCTGTTGAATTGCTCAGTTCGTCGTTACTCTTTAAATCATAACGATAGCACAGAGGTTAGAGGTTAGCATTGTAGCACATAAAGTGCAAATCTCCCTGCGATCAAACTAATTTTATTTTAATTTAATTTTATTTTTTTAATTAGAAATTCAAGTGTCTATATGACAGACGATAGGTCATCGCCATGTTACAGTTTCTTACAGAGGAAATATGCAAACTAGTTAGATTCTAGTTAACAACCAGTATTTTTCCCTGCAGAGTAGATATGTAAGTATATGCATTACTATAAGAGCAAACATATTTCTGAGCTGCATGGAGAACGTGGAATTTCACTTTCGTTAAAATGGCGAGGAGGAAACCAAAAGTATGTGCACCAGTATGAGACGGAAATTGTTGCATATATGGTGGAGTACAAAAAATTAAATGAAGAAAAAAAAACTGTTTCCTACATCAATCGCCACGCGACATTGTGGCATGATTGCTACTTATTTCAAGGTATTTGACAGCTGCTACAACGTTCCACTTATGCTTTTTAAATTTTCTTCCCTGCTTCTTATCCTCCCTGACTCTCTCTCTCTATTTCTGTATTTATCACATTTCGCTTTGGCATGCTGTCTTACCATTATATATAATATATGTATGTATGTCATTCAATGAGGTTTCTCTGGCTGGCGTAGTTGGAGGAAAAGCAAAGAAAAAATTGCTGCACAACGCTTTGTTGCACGACATACCATGTTGCACGCTAGCCACCAGACGTACCGACAGAAACAGGTTGATGCATTCATCATACGCCCAGGTTTTGTGAATGACAGTGCACTCTAGTTGTCCCGACACGGCGCTCGAAGTTCATGTGCAATGTGCGGAAATGAGGAAGTATATGAAAAGTGAAATTACATCAAGTTTAATGCAGTCAAGTGAAATATTTTTACTGCAAATTAAAGTGACTGAAAATGTTTAATAAAAAGCTATATATTTTAAATAAATATCATGAATATATATAACTACGTATACATGAATACATTAACATTATTATTACAAAAATATCTACTCCAAAATATAAACGAGTCAGTTTTTGCATGACTGAATATAATTTATTTCATTTTTTCCTCTTACTCGTTTAAGGATATGCAAATTCTGAACACTCTGATGGCCATTAAAGAATAATCATATTTTTTGCATTAGGAACACAACGGATGCCTCGGATGACAACTCAAATAATTTTACTTACTAAGGATATGAGAAATCAGCTTGGTTTTTGGTAGAAAAACGTTGGCGTATGCATTTCTCAATAGGCGAAAATTAATGCAATTTTATTTAATCAAATTAATGTAATATATTTAATCAAAATATCGTAAGGACTATTATAAATGAGATTGCCTAGGCATCTCTTTTGGCTGCTTTTTAATTTCAATCCGAAAAAAAAAAGTTTCTTCGAATTCTGTGACTTTTTCTACAATCATTACAGTTTTCTCTTTCCACTTTATTTTCGGTATAAATATACAAATACTGTGTGTATTATACTTGCAGTGTCAATGGTACATTGATAACGGTAATTTTGATTATTTGGAAAACTCAAAAAAATCAAGTTAATCTTATTATTGAATAGATTAAACTTCTTTTATGACCCTATACATTATATTTGTACACGTACATGTAGCTCAGATTGGACTACTATAGTATATATGCGATTTATCAGATTTGAAATTTCTGGCCATAAAATTACCAAAAACGTGTAAATTTTTATTCTACGAGGCTTTTACATTTGCCGCACAGTTACAGTAAACACAGAACTGCTCCGCCAATTGTTTGTGATTAATAGGCTCCTGTAAAAGTTTGAACAAGCTGTGCCATTTAGTTTGTGTTTGGCAGCCATTGAAGCAGATGACCTCGTGACCGTCACTGAATCTAAGGGAAGGCTTGATACATACCATGAGGACTCTGCACCATAAATTGCAACGGCTAAGAAGGGTTTACTGAGTTCCGTTGTGGTCGTACCAGTACAAGTGAGGCCGACCATTCAGGTCATCCAAAAGAGGCCCTTACATCAAAAATGGTCAATTAAATCTATGAAATGATATTGAACGATCCGAGAATAGAAGTTCGTGAGATGGCTGAGGCTGTAGATCTACATCACATTTCACTTGAATATTTGGACATGATGAGTGTTCGTGTGATGAGTGCCACGAGTGCTTACACATGAAGATAAGTTAAATCGGGTAACCACTTCAAAGGAGTGCTTGGCGATATCCAGCCTAAATCCAAACGAACTTTTGCGCCATTTCGTTATCATAGACAAAGCATGGATCCACCACACCACACCAGAGACAAAAAATTATCAAAACAGTGGCATTCTGTGGGTGAACATGCACAAAAAAGGGGCAAGGTGGGTCTGTCGGCCAACAAGGTCATACCCGCACTTTGTTGGAATGTACAAGGTTCGATTACCGGCGAAACTTATTCAGTAGTTTTGGATAGATTCGATATAAATTGGAAGCAGATATGACCGCATTTGGCGAAATCAAATTGCTGAAGAAATGGCTGGGCGATAAAAGATTCGATTCGAATGAATAGGGCATCACAAAAACAAACGCCTATATGGAGGGCCTTGGAAAACCCTATTATTTGGAAGAAATACAAAAAATGGAAGAACGCTGGACTAAATTAAAAGAGCTAAAAAAGTGGCTAAAAATATATATATTATTCAAGAAGTCACGTATTTATCAAAATCAGGTGAATCGAAAGATTATAAAATATAACTCCCATAAACCGATTTGATCAGACAGAGTTGCCTCATCTAAGAGCGTGATACTTAGTTGTCAAGTCGCACGATCTCGGTGGTCAATTGATATTGCTAATACGAGAAATTACGCGGACGAGAAATTTCTCTCGCAATAAAGCTATATTCGCTTGCATTTTGTAGCATGTGGCACCATTCTGTTTGAGCCACATATTGCCTAAGTCGTGTTCTTCAATTGCAGGTAAAAATCAGTCGACATGTGACCATAGCCCAGTGACAGTCTCGCCGTTATCGTTTTCAAAGAAGTGAAGTCCAATCCCACCTTCGCACCAGAGAGCGCACCAAACAGTAAGTTTCTTCGTATGCAATAGCCTCTCTTCAATTATTTGAGAATTATCGGCATCGCGAATTCAAAAATTTCGTTTATTTACGTATCCATCGAGTGATAAATGTGCTTCGTCGCTAAAGAAAATCTTATTGGAAAATTTGAGGTCCACTGCTTGTTGTTCAATCATCCAATTGACGTAAATACGGCATTGTGAATGCACTGCTGGCTGAAGTTGTTGTGTGAGCTGGACTTTAAATTGATGTAGGTGTAATTCCAAGTGCAAAATACACTATAATGTGCTGCAACAAAATAGTAACAGCTCTTGAGAAAGTCGATAAATAGATACATTCAGGTCTTCGACTACACTTTCACTTACAGTTCTGATATTTGAGATAAAACGAGCAAAATGATGATGCAAAGGCTTTAAAATGTTTGTAATCGATATAGTCTCTTCAAATTTCTTTAAAATTTTACCAATTGCTTGAGTAGTTGCACGGTCATTTGCACCATAATCTCCCCGATGCTACTGCATGGCTAACATTTGATGAATGGCGTATTTTGGAACTACTTGTTTTTTTCATGCTTACGAAAGGGCCTACCAGCTAAGAAAACTAAATATTATGGCAGATAATTTCATGAGTACATTTTCGTTGATAGTATTTAGATAATTATGTTACGAGTACCAAACAAATAAAAAGGAGAGGAAGAAGGCCGCTAAAGTTTGAAGAACAAAATTAGCGAAAATATGTTATTTATTTGGTATTTTAACATGTATACTGGTCAGTAAAGTTAGACTCGAGTTTTTTTTAGAAGAACTAGGCCCAGAGATAATTTGTTGCAAATCCTACGAAATGAATTTTGACAAAATATAATGGTTAATAAGCAATATATGACTAATAAGCCAAACAAGATGTTAGCAGAAATTGCGTACAACACACACATTCAACGTAATTTATTTTTCCAAGTAAAGTCATTTTTTTAATGTTAATATAGATTTATTGTGGCGGTGACAATAGCCGAGTGGTTAGCATTGCTTACTACCATTCGGAAGGCCTGAGTTCAAGTCCAGGCTCGAACAACATTCAAATTTATAGTAATTTAATTTTTCTAATTGCGGTCGCCACTCGGCAGGTAATGTCAAGATCTGCGGGTGTATTTCTGATATGAAATGAAAGCTCCACATAAAAATCCATCAACCGTTCGGATGCTGCTTAGAACAAACCGTAGGTTTTCTATTTGTTGCAAAACCACAAATTCGAGGAGGACTTTGGAAGAAATTGCTTCGGTGGTTACAAAGCTCCACATATATATGTGTAAAGGTAATATAATAGTAATAGAATAAAGTAAAGTGGGTATCAGGTGGCATCGTTATGTGTATGAACGAGAGAACGAACATACAAACGAAGCGCCCATCAATATGAAACAGAAAAGTTAGTTGTGTAAGATGTGCGACAGAAAAATCGAAAAGTGTCTTGTAATATAATTTAATCCTTTAAGTAATTTACATTATTTTATTTTAATAAATGAACTAATAATAATAAAATATGTAGTGTGTGTCATATTAGAAACAACACTGAGCAGTTGATTAGTATGTAGCGACTTTTGAGACAACTGTTGAATCCATTTATATACAAAATATTTCAAAACAAAGTTTATGTGTATGAAATAATTAGAAAATAAATTTCTTCATATGAAAAAATTTTAATGCAGAACAAAAATTACTAGGCATTTGCCCACGGGAGGAGCTTTATTCTCCAGCCAATAATGCACACGAACCTGATATATGTGAATAATTAAAAATCTTTTGACTTCAAATAAATTTTGTGTAAACTTTTCACTTAACGTAATTACAAGAAGTTTTATAGTAACCTTTGAGAAGAATATTTCAGCCATGCACTAAATGTGCATATATTTAAAAATGCAAGAAAAGCTAGAAAAAAGAAAAAAACGAAGAAACACACGAATACACTCACACAGTGCTGTGAGAGGAGTAAAACAAAGGCAAGAATTGAATTACAATGAAAACAAGTGCCATAACATACATATATACATATACATAAACACAAATATAAGCATATACGTATCAGACAACGAAGCATATGTGCGTTTCATATATATATATTTAAGTTTGAATGTGTATAGAAAAAACATATAAACACTTATAAGACCATAAGGATGTGATGTGAGCGCGTTTAAGTGGTTTATGTTGCTTTATTAAAATCTTTTTCTATAATTACAACATACTTAGTACTAACCGTAGTCTAAAATGTATATGAAATAAGAATGTGTGTTGTATATCCATATGTACATATTTTTCGTATAAAAAATTCGCTCATTTAGAGTGAGTGTGTCTGGCAGCATACTCGTATAAGCAGTTACCTTTGAGCCAAGAAGAAAATGCAGGTAAATATATCTAACATGTTATGTTTGGTTGTATATTTTCGTGTTGCGCAAAGCTTGTTTTTTGAGTATACATATGTAAAGCGTGTAACTTCTACTTCAATGGTTTTATATAATACTCATTAAAAAGACGGTAAAACACAACGCCAACGCTAAAGCCAGGTAATGAAGAAGAATCAAAACAACAACAACGCGACTAACAAAAGCGGCTAGTGAGACAACAACCGACGACGGTGAAGATAATGAGTACGTCTACAAACATATTTTACAACGTATATATATGTATATACTTATAAACAAGTAAGTGGCAGACCAAAAAGCGGTTGAGTATAGAAACCTGTGAGAATAGGTGCGAGGAGAAGCGTAGGTGTACTTGTACAAGCAGCAGAATGTCAGCGACGCTGACAACTTAACAACATAAACAAACTCTGCAAGAAGCAAAACAATTCACATACGGACACATACATACATAGCAAAAGCTTTCCACTAGCATTTCAAGCATAAGAATGACGCATCCACTGAAAAGTGATGATGTGTTGCTAGCCTTAAAATGAAGTGGTCTGCGTACAAACAAAAGAAAAAAAACATGGTTTGTTGGTTGAATGGCTGCAGCTTGTTTGTTTGTTTGTAGGTGCGGTTGGCTTGGGTTGAAATATCCTCACACTTTTTCGAGAATACTGATAAATACACATGAAGATACACACATGTGTGTCTAGGCTTTGCAGTATGCTTCAAAGTTTCTTTAGAAGCAATTTATTTATTATTATATCAGAAATATTATTGAAAAAAAATAATATTACACTGGTCTATAGTGATTTTAATGCACTAGATATATATTTTATTTAGGATACATTTATGCTCACAATTCGTAGAACTATCAACGATTTTGTAATGTTTACTCTTATTTATTTTTTATCACTATTTTTATTTCTCACTAAAAAATCTGAAAACACGAAACCAATTAACAGATATGTATACAATGACAATTTTATTTTGGAAAATTAAGACACATCGAAGTAAATAGCATGAAAAATGTCAAAATTATATGCTATATTTCCATAAAACGAGTTTTATAAGACTCTATTTAAACATTAATTAAAAAATCCATCCGCCCTTCGGAGGCGCCTTATAATAAACTGTAGGTACCCCCATTAAAAAAACATTTAGAGCCTCATTACTAATTGGAGAAGGAGCCCAGCCGAAAAGCGCTTCAGCCAATTATATATAAAGAAGGTGACCCAAGTAGAGGATCTTTTTCAGTAGCCTTTTTTTGACAGATCACGCATAAGTCATGTCAAGCTGTCATGTTATTTTTGTTCAGTATTTTTTGGCATTTCATCATGGAAAGACTTACGCCTGAACAACGTTTACAATTCATACAACTTTATTACATTAAAAAAAAAACTTTATTACATTATTATATTAAAAATTCACGTTCTGTAAAGAATGTGTTTGGCGCCCTTCGCTCAACTTATGGTCAACATAATCGGATTACTGAGCGTACTATTCGCAACACCATCACCCATCAACCACCTTGAGACCCAGAATTCATTATTGGATAATATTCGACCGAAAAGACCACGTCCAGCACCCAGTGAAGAAAATAAAGCAGCCGTAGCTGAGAGTGTACACAAAAAACGTGGAGAGTCAATTCGGCACCGTTCGCAGCAACTCGGACTGACGTATGGAACGGCTTAGCGCATTTTATGTCGAGATTTTAATTTGAAAGCGTACGAAATACAGCTTGTGCATGAACTGAAGCCGCTCGAACTTCCAAAGCGACGTAGCTTCGCTCTATGGGCTCTCGAAAAGTTCGAAGAAGATCTGACGTTATCGAGACAAATTTTCCTCAGCGATGACACCTATTTCTGGCACAATTGGTATCTAAACAAGCAAAATTGCCGCATTTGGGACAAAGAGCTATCTGAAGAGAATTAAGAGCTGCCATTTTATGCAGAAAAAACAACGGTTCGATGTGGTTTGTGGGCCGGTGGAATCATCTGTCCATATTTCTTCAAAAATGATGCCGGTGAGAACGTAACCGTCAATGGCGCCCGTTATCGCACCATGATAACCGTCTATATGATGCCCGAGATTGAAGCTCGTGATCTCTGCGACATTTGGTTTCAACAAGACGACTTCTTCCTGTGGGTCCATGCGGACAATCCCGCTTCGATTCAGGCCTTGGAGTAAAACATCACGCGAATCATCGAAAATTGGACTCAACGGATGGACCAACGGATCTGAGACGTAGCCACGGCAATCAGTTGCAAAAAATTAATGCCAAAGGATGTTCATTCAGATGATAATAAACATTTCCCATTAAATTTGAATTATTTGTGTTTTTTTTTTCTTTAAAAAAGTAGGGAACGTCGAAATGGATAACCCGTTATATATTTTAATTTTTTTGGGGAACCTTGTCTTGTTAAAGACTAGCAGTAATTTGACATCATATGTCCATCTCATCTTGATGCCTTTCCCTCATCATCTTAATATTGTGGTGGAACCGCTATAATTTGCTATAATTTTCACAATTTTCTATAAATTTATCCAATTTATTTGGTACTCATACTTGATTTAAAGTTGTAAATCTTGTCACCATATTTTGCAAAATTTCTTCATAATTTCGTGATTTTTTTTTTTGCCTAGCAAATTTTCGTCCAACCACACGGAGCTTCCGCTAAAACTGCCAATAAGAGAACGTCACACAGTAAGATTTTATTTTTTTGGAACCCTTATCCAGAGGCAATTCTTTCTCTTTTAGAGAGGTCTTTAATTTTTAACTGCTTACTCAGTGCTAAGTAGCATTTGTTGGCAAGAGTGATTCTACGTTTGATTTCCATGCTAACATTGTTGTTAGTGTTCAAAGGATTCCAAGGTAGATGCAATTATCAACGATTTGAAAATTATGATTATCAGCAGTTACGTTCCAACCATTTCGTTTCGCTCTCGTTCACTACCAGCATTCTTTTCTTCACTTCCCCAAGCAGAGTGGTCAAAATAGAACATCGGATTGTTTTCTGAGGCCGATCACGTCAGTACCATTGTAACTTCTCTACTAAGCTCAGCACCTCTAATTATTTTCTTCATCATCATCAAAATTAAAAGGGCAACATGAACAACCAACAATTACCGTGCCTAAGACCTACTTTGATATCGAAGGGTTTAGAGAGGTCTTCCCCGATCTTCATGGAACCTTTACACAGTTTAGTTTTGTAGGGTTAGCAAATTCAGACATAGCGATAGATTGTTTTTATACTATCGAGGACTGCTTCAAAATCCAAGAAGAGTTGGTACTTCCGATGCTTTTGTCACGCGTCTTGTCGAAAATCTGGCGATTATGTGGTTAATTGAAGATTTACCAGTTCGCTGACACTTTCACATCATACGCTCATTTACCTTTTTCGGAGATTGGACACAGCACATCTATGTTCCAATCGTCAGACTTAATTTCATTTGAGTGAATTTTGCAAAGTAGCTGATGCATGCATTAAATTTGTCCGTTATTGGCCACCAAGTTTGAATAATCCCACCCACAAATCATCGACTCCCACCACCTTGTTTGTTCATCAGGCTGGTTGTCGATATTCAGACTATCATAGCCAGGTGATGGAATGTATTCCAGGTAATAGGGCAGCAGCGATATTATTCCGAAAATCACTACCAATTATAGCAGAGAATTTACCTCATCGTTCATATCCAAAAAAAAGAGGCTTCTTGAAATATAATAAAAATACGCCCACTTCTGCGAAAAGAACAGATTTTTGGAGAGTGAACATTTATAAGTACAATAAACAAATTTGTCTATACTATTGCTTTCTTGACACGTTGTTTATAAGGGTTATATTGGCAAGTAATGTCAATATTTCAAGTGCAGGGCTAGATCTAGAAATTTTAGCCTCGGAAGCGTTAATTTCATCTTGGACTAGTTTTGTTGAAATGTTCGAATTTGATGTCAGATTTTGTTTAAAATATCTTATATTCTTATAAAATGGCCTAATTTGTATGCCTAGGTGGCCAACTATGTCTTCATCATTCCTCTTTAGCTCATATGGAATGTTTGTTTGAGAGTAGAGAGTTTACTTCTCCACACAGCAACACTACCCGCTGGGTCTCTAGTTTGGATATCTGCTCGAACTTTATAATACTGAAATCCAGTAGGCAAGAATGAGGAAGCAAATATGACATTCCACCACGGAGTATTGAGGTATACACAGATGTTTTACAGCTTGCACGTCGAGTGAGAACATATCTCAGGAAGAGATATCTTCAACTTTAACGCCAGTCAGACAAACTCTAAAATCATACTGTGATAGAAAATGGTTGCAAATATAGTGGATATATTTTGAGCACCTTGTAACAAAGACATAGAAGGAAGCTGCAGGACATTTTAAGTAAGATATAAACAAGAAAATTCTCACGAAAGGTGGAAATAAAAATGGACCGGTTCCAAGTCGAGGCAAACTTGACATAAGTGGGATCAGAGAAGTTTGAAAGATGTATATGTTCTTAAAAATGAGGATATTTCAAAGGTATATGGGATTTTTCAAAAGGCCTATGAACTCCTTTCAGAAGATGCTGCAAGAGATTTAAGAACGTCGAAGAGAAAGAGATGATTTTCCATTGCTTTAAGCAAAGGAAGGCTTCGGCGTGTTGAAGTCGATTTTATGGATGGCATTTGGAGAAATTAGAACGAAGTCATTTACCTAATAAAATTTACCAGTAAGTTAGTCTGCCAAAGGTTCAAAGAAAAATTTTCGTAATATAACAATAGACATATTTTGGTATAAGTGAATTCGTAATTATTGAATGTATTACTTCGTAGTATAGAATTGTCTTTTCGAATTCATCTTTATAGCAAAGCTCAAAGATGGTTGACAAAGAGATTTTACATGGGCCTTTGGCTCAATTCCCAAAATGGTGGGTTTTCCAGCACAGCTGCAAGAAAATTACGGACAAAACAACACGCACTCCAGTGCGTTAAGATGAAAATATTGATGCTCTACATTAAAGTGTGCTCTAACAGACATCAACATGAATTCGACAGCGTTCGCAAGGCATTAACATTTCGAGCATTGCTTTGCGCAGGGTTATATATAACGGTATCGGTATGAAAACTTATAAATTCCAACTGGCCAAAGAACTGAAGCCCCATAATTATCCGATGCGACACTTCGTTCAATTTACTGAAGATTTCATTGCAGAAGATGAGAATTTTTACTTAAAAATCTTTTTTTCTGAAAAAAGTTCAATTTCATTTCGGCGTTAACAAATATTGGTTCTCAAAGACACCACACGTAACATATTCAATGCATATTTTACGGCAGTTTGGTGTGGCATGTGGACTGGTGGAAACGTAGGTATGTTTTTCTTCGAAAACAAGGTAATGTTCCATTATCTTCAATGCCAATCGTCTCCATGATAGGTTATTTATTACGAGATATTAAAGAGAATGACATGGACGATATGAGGTTGCAACATGATCGTGCTACATAGCAAACAGTTAATATTATAATCGATTTTTTGCACACATTGTCCGAAAACCGCATAATTAGTCGAAGCAATGCTGTGTATTGACCAAATCGCAGCTATAATTTGACTCCGTTGGACTACTTTTTGTAGGGGACCGTTAAAGATAAGTGCTACGGCAACCATTTGGAGACGATTTATAACTTGAAGCACGAATTTATTTTCTCATTGCAGACATAGAGCCACATAAGCGAAAATACGTTGATACTTTGTGTCGACAGAATGGGATATTGCAAGGCCAGCCACTGCAGTTATATCATTAAAGATGTGATCCATCATTAACCTAAAGCATTGCAAGAAAGTCAAAATTTTACAAAATTATTAAAAGAATTGTTTAACAATTTTCAACTGCAAGTTATGAAAGTACCGGTCACTCATAAAGTCTTGCATTTCATCACCGAGGTATCTGAAGAAGTCATAAATTTATTGAACAGCTTAAAATGGGTGGAAGTACTCCATACATATTTGGGTGCTGATCATTCTGAGCATTTGGCTTAAGGTGATTTATAAAGTTGCGTACATTTCATAACAAGGACGTTCGGTCTTGCAGTATATTGTTTTAGTATGTAGTGAAGAAAAAATCTTTTAAAAAATTTATGACAAAATTGTGTTTGTTTTTGAAAGTCGTACTTAGCACAATCGCGCTTTAAATAAATATTTGCTCTCCCATATATGTTTATGCACTGAAGTGTGTTTGCATTTGTCATGCATATTATATGTACACTCCTGCTTACATAAATTTGTCTCTTAAACTTTGTGCAAAAGCACACATATTTATAAGTATTGTGCACATATGCTATATTACGTATTGTGACGTGGTGACGTGTGAAATAAATGTTTACCCGAAGGCACATACCAACATACATAGCTCAAACTCAATGTATATATGTATGAGTACATACTTGTACATACACACATCATAAAACTCAGACTTCACTGCAGAGTCTATTAATTAAAAACACGGCAACTACTCAACCGTTCATTCACCCAACATCCAACTTTCGTGCTTCATTTTCTTATGCATGCATTTTCTTTTATTTCTTCTCATTACAGGTGTCCTCTACATGTAATTACCTTATGGATAATGTGTTTTTGTATATATATTTATATATACACACATATTTATGTCCAACAGAAAGGACTTTTTCGCTACATATTTCTACCTCAAACAAAGAGTTCTTTCTTGATGTTGTCTTATGTATGTCTCAAACAATACTTATGTACATTTACACTCTTATATGTATGTTTCTTTTTTACTTGAGGCTAAAATCATGTTGACTTTTTATTATCAGCACCTTCTGCAAGTTTTCTCCAGTGTCTCATTTTCATTTAACTTGAAGTCATTATGAGTTCATGAAATGACCTGTTCAGTAGGCGGAAGTGTAAAAGCAAAGGTAAATAAAATTAATATATGCACAAACAATGCAGTGACTTGTACCTCACGTTATGAATAATTACGGCAAAACATATTGCCATTAAAAAGTAGACAGATGATAACTGTGTTGTGATACATATATGTATCTATATGTATAATATATGTTATTTATACTAGCAAATCCGGTCACACGTTGTTGTAGTGCTCTATATTTTGGGCAGTTTTTATTCTAATTGATATTGCAAAGAACGATAAAAAGTTTTTGACATAATCTCATACAAAATATTAGGTTTTTTGTGACATTATATATATTTTTTCACTTCCACTTCCTGAATAAAAGAATTTGAAGTAAAAGGAACTATAAACACAAACACAAAAAGCAAAGCCACCTAGAAATATGCCAGTACTATCTTATAATAGACCAATCTATTCAAATGTACCATTGTTTTTGCTTCACTGTAACATGATTCTTTAGGAATAGCTGCAAGAGGCAGAGAACTAATTGGATTTGCTGTGTGAACATGGAAATGAAGGTTTCAGGAAAGTTGAAATACTCTTCAAAAACAAAATGTTTCGACAATAGAACATTTAAATATTATAAAGGAAGATATACAGCAGCAATTATGATTATTTTCGGGATCCTGACAAACTGCGTTTATTTTATTTTATTGATGAAACATAACATTTGTGCTTAATTCGTGTATAACCTTAAATTGAACTTAGACTTTTAGTTGTGAAATTAATCAAATAGTCAGTATGAACAGATTATTTGATTGTAAATTTCATCTGCTAATCTTTATCTTCTATCGTTCAAACTGAACAGCCTCACCGCTTTCGTTCTCTGTTTTTGTGCTAAACTGTAGTTTTTTGTGTTGTTTGCCGCGATTTTTGTGTACGTTTGTTTTGAGAGTTGTGTTTTTGGCTTTAATAATAAATGAGTAACGTTTTTCTGTACTTCTGCGGTGTTCGATGGTAATAATAACAAATGCTTTAACCCAGATTTAATCCTAAAAGTGTTGTATATACATAAAACACTAAAGCTTCACAGGTGAATGATATTGAGCAATGTACAGATCGATTTGAATTCCGAATATCCTCATCTCATTCATTCAAATGTTTTTTTAATCTCATATAAACTTTTTTTGCTAGTCTAAGAAATTGGATCTCTTGAAAGAAAAGCCAAAATTATAGAAAGGAAAAGTAGTGGGATTAGCAGTCGAAAAATTAACTGAACGATGTGCCATGTAATTGCAAGTGGTATCTTTAGGATATAACTTTAATATAAAAAAAATTAAGACATTCGTTGTAAAAATAACCAAAGATCTAACCAAAAAATATTCATGGTATTACCTCTTGGGCTTAATGTTTTTCCAACGAATAGACGGAACTACAGTTTAGCAATTAGAAAACTAACATAATTTTTTATTTAAATTAATTTTCTATAATTTTGAATTTCTGTCGGACCAGCACTCGAACATTGGCTTTCCAAATGGTATTACGGATTTGCTAACCACTCGGCTATTGCCTCTCTATTATGTATTATATTTTTATAGAATCTTGGAAAAAATTTAAAGTACTTTCCGGAGTGAAAGCAAATGCTACTTATGTACTAGAAATGGCTTCCGGTGCACTGAAAATACTAGCACTTATATCTTTATTATTGATACAAAATATTTTTTTTTTTGCACACATGACCTTTATATTCTTGGTGGTGTTAGAAAGGAGGGTACACTAGTATTTCTAAAAACAGACACCGGAGCGAATTCCTGCCATCTACCAGATTTGCATTTAATGGAACTATAAATATTTTTTTTCGAATAAGTCCGTCGCTGGTTCACTTCTAAGTACGAAAAATAGATGAGGGTTGATTCTCAAACCTGACCGACATGCCACAAAATTTCACAAAAATCGGTTTAACTGAGCAGTTTGGTAACAAACAGACCTGACCAAGATCCCTCTCAACATTTTTATGTAATTCACAAGATTTCAAGCACTTCCTGAAGCTAATTTTGTAAAAAAAATAGAGTTGAAAATTTCCGAGGAAGTGATGTCATGCCAACTTACCTTTACCGCCTTCTCCTTATTTACGTTCATGTAGTTGCGATAAAAGTTGTTGGAGAAGTAGATCATTTTCTTTTCCTGATCCCATCAGACACGTCTGGTTCTTATGTCTGTTTGTAATACTTCTGGTTACCTCCAACCACCACATGAAATTGGGCTTTATGGTGAAAGTCTGTCTTATAAAGGGTGATCGAAGTACTTTTTGCAATAGCCTTATTTTGACAGATCATGCGTGAGTCGTGTCAAGCTGTCATATTACGCCTGAAAAACCTTTACAAATCATTAAACTTTATTACGAAAATTCACGTTCTGTAGAGCATGTGTTTCACGCGCTTCGCTCAATATAATCGGCCTACTGAGCTTACTATTCGCAACACCATTACCCATCTTGAGAACCAGCATTCATTATTGGATAATATTCGACCGAATAAACCACGTCCAGCACGCAGTGAAGAAAATATAGTGGCCGTAACTGAGAAAGTACACGAAGACCGTGGAGAGTCGATTCGGCGCCGTTCTCAGCAACTCGGACTGACGTATGGAATGATTTGGCGCATTTTACGTCGAGATATTAAATCTAAAGCGTACAAAATACAGCTTGTGCAAGAACTGAAGCCGCTCGAACTTCTCAAGCGACATCGCTTCGCTCTATGGGCTCTTGAAAAGTTCCAAGAAGATCCGACGTTTTCGAGCCAAATTTTGTTCAGCGTTGAGGTCCATTTCTGGATCAATGGGTATATATGTATGTAAACAAGCAAAATTTCCGCATTTGGGACGAAAAGCAACCGGAAAAGAATTAAGAGCTGTCATTTCATTCAGAAAAAACTACGGTTTGGAGTGGTTTGGGGGCTGGTGAAATCATCGGACCATATTTCTTTAAAACTGATGCCGGTGAGAACGTAACCATCAATGGTGACCGTTATCGCGCCGCGATAACCAACTATATGATACCTGAAATTCAAGACCGTGATCTCCTCGACATTTGGTTTCAACAAGATGGCGCCACTTCCCACACATCACATCAATCAATGGATTTATTAAGAGAACACTTCGGTGAGCAGATAATTTCACGTTTTGGGCCGGCCGATTGACCACCAAGATCATGTGATATCACACCGTTATATTTTTTTCTGTGGAGATATGTAAAGTTTAAAGTCTATACGGACAATCCCGCATGTCATTCGCCAGTTACCAGTCGAAATGCTCGAACGAGTCAACGAAAACTGGACTCAACGGATGGACCATCTGAGCCGTAAAAGCGGCCAACATTTGAAAGAGATAATGATCAAAAATTTAATGCCAAATAATGTTCTTTCAGAGGATAATAATCATTACCCATTAAATTTGAATTTTCTGTGTTTTTTTATAGGGAACCTTGAAAAGGATCACCCGTTATATATTTGGTCAAGGAAGGAAATATATCCACGGCATGTGCATGTAATTAGGAAAGCTCCCCTTTTAGTCAACTACTCATCTTCACAGTTTGCTGAAATATGTCAATGGCCGGGAACTGAAACCAGGAACGTGTGGTATACATATGAGAGTTTATTTAAAATTTGCCAGTAATTTAATGCCACTTTAGGCAGCTAAGATATCATAATATACTATAATAGGTTGAGTTAACAAAGCATAATAAGGTAATCTGCAGCAGTCAGGAAATATCTTGCGAGTAACACCTGGCGTTTTTCTCCAATCTTGCCATCGGGTTTTGAGCCTTCGGTAAAAAAAAATTAGAACATTAGATATCCAAAAATGTTGAAATTTTATCAAAAGATTAAAATGAGGTGGTTTAGTCCACGGGAGCAGATAAAGGAGAGTTCCAAGGGCTTTTGCAGAAGTCGAATTCAGCGCATCCGCAATGAGGATGGAGGCCGTCGGGCATGATCAACATGTGCATTGTTATCATTTTACATAGCCCCTTTAAAATAAAGGCGCCTTGCAGTCGAAAGTACGCTTAAAGTTTTAATACTAATTTCTTAGTACTTTATTTTCTGAGTTCATATATAAAGGGTGTTTTTTATAGAGGTATAGAACTTTAAGTTGGCATTACTTTTCAAGATGGCGACCGATTTAACAGCTGTCAAGTGATTTACTCTCAGTTTGGTTTGGCAATTCATCATGACTAGACTCACGCCTGAACAGCGCTTGCAAATAGTGCAATTTTATTTCGAAAATAATGGTTCTGTGCGGAAAACGTATCGCGCACTAGTTTGTTTAGCGATGAAGCGCACTTCTGGTTGAATGGCTACGTCAACAAACAAAATTGCCGCATTTGGAGTGAAGGTAATCGTCAAGTGTATGTTGAAACACCGTCACATCCAGAAAAACTGACTGTTTGGTGCGCTTTATGGGCTGGTGGAATCATTGGTCCGTACTTTTTCAAAAACGATGGTGGCCAGAACGTTACAGTCAATGGTGATCGGTATAGAGCCATGATTACTAACTTTTTCATTCCTGAATTGAATAACCATGATGTCCAGGAGATGTGGTTTCAACAAGACGGCGCAACATGTCACACAGCTCGTGCCACAATAGATTTATTGAAAGACACGCTTGGTGACCGCCTAATTTCACGTTTTGGACCTGTGAATTGGCCTCCAAGATCTTGTGATTTAACATCGCTAGACTACTTTCTGTGGGGCTATGTAAAGTCATTGGTCTATGCGGATAAGCCACAAACGCTTGACCATTTGGAAGACAACATTCGCCGTGTTATTGCCGATATATGGCCACAAATGTTGGAAAAAGTCATCGAAAATTGGACGCCCAGATTGGACTACATCCGCCCCAGCCGTGGCGGTCATATGCCAGAAATCATATTTAAAATGTAATGCCACAAGATTATCTTTCGGATAAATAAAATTCATGTCAATCGAATAATCCATCGTTGTTTTATTGCAACTTGAAGTTCTATACCTCTATAAAAAACACGCTTTACACATATTTATATATATATATCTTTGTCTCTTTATGACCGCCAAAACAATTCTCTTCCTCTTCCTTAAGCTTTTGGTTTTGAGTCTTAATGCTTTTACCAACAAATGGCGGGATCTACTTCAGAGGAGCTTTTTATTTCATGTCAGAAATACACTCGGAGGGCATTCTATTTTACTTTATTCCTACTGTCGCCGATTCTTTATGCTTTTTGTTCTTCGGTTCTTGATATAGTAAACATTTTTTTAAATGCATATATTTTGCACGCCTAAATACTTTCGAAAAATAGCTGTATAAGTATGTGTGAGTGTAAATGTTATAGCGTTTAATTTTACCCAAATGTGTGAACAGTATTTGCAAGCAAATATATACACATAATTCTTTTTTACTTAATAGAAACCTGCAACATTTGTGCAACGGAACCTCAAAAGCAACACCAAATTAAATTAATTACCACATAATTGGTACGCGCCAAATTTCTAGCGGAACTTTACGGTCCATAAACTTCGCGCCAAATATTAACCGCTCTCTGCGCGTACATGTGGCGAATAAATGGTCATATGCTAAAGCCAAGCCACCATATAACCAGGCAAGCACACAACAACAATTTCACTTACTCTCAGCCTCACACTCCCCTACGAAATCACCAATAGGATAACGCAGTCGGTAATTTTGTAAATAAAATTTCGAATTTCCCCTTTGCACTGTGCTACTCTGGTACCGCACCTCCCTCTATGACAACTTTCATAAATTGTTTTTCAGAGTTCGTTCTAGTAGTCGGAGTGGAATGAACTGTTTTGTATGGCAGTTGTTGTTGCTGACTAAATGCATTGCGCAAATTTTTAGCACGCCAAAGGAATCGTGGTCTAATGGACAGTTGCACGGTTGGTAAACGACGCTGGTCGCTGGTTGCTGGCAACAATGGCGGCACGTTGTTGCAACGTATTAGTTGTGGTGTAGTTGTTTTATAAAATAAGTATGTAACTAGGTTTGTGAGCAGGTGCCTGCTTTGCACATCCCTGCAAACAACGCGAGTACTCCATGCACGCTGAAATATATACACCACGCGGACAGTAGAGTAATCCAAAACCAACCACAACCTATACAAAAAATGTGGTCCAACTAATATTGTGACGTTCTAGGGCTGGGCCATATACTCCACCTCTGCATAACATCCGACTACTCCATGGAGTACCCACGGGAAATTGAGTTTGAAACTACACCCAAAAATACCACATGGAGCACCCACAGGTAATTACATTATGGATCATCTACGAAAAATTATATTCGAACATACTTAATGGTTTCGTATTCAATCTGCATGGGTGGAAATTTAGAAAAATACAATATATGTATTTATACATTTATATTGATAGTAATAAATATATAAAATTGGAAAATATTAACATAATTTTGAAATGAAACTGGCTCATTTTTCATTTTGACACATATTCTGTAAACGGATATTAAACTTATTGTGCATTTGAAACTGTGAGCAGTGATTGCGATCGGTAAAACACGAAGAATAGTCGTGCAGCACTAAGCTGGTATAGAAACGAGAATTGGTCCTATAGTACACCCAGGGAATTATGATTGTAGGTACTCCAATGGACAAATATTTGCAGGGGTTTTTCTTACTCTCGTACATATGTATATACCGCCTAACAAGCTTAAAAAATATTGTTTTTATAAATACTATGTAGCTATATATCAATATATTTAACGTCGTATATGGGGTATATCGCGCTTGTACTTACATTGTGTGTGTGTGAGAAAGTCTCTACTTTGCTAGAAAAATTGTTAGTTCAACCTACATTTTGCAGTATATAAATTATTTCTTATCATTATTTAAGCTTTTCGCTACATAAATAGATTTTTCTATTACACATAAAATTTATTGGATTTTTCACATAATTTTAACAATATTAAAAAGGAAGTGATAAATATGTTTTAATTAATTTTTAAGGAAGTAGTTAAGACAATGCGTTGCGTGGATCTTTGTTAATAGGAAAAGACTGAGTGGAGGTAAAGCTGTTTTTGGATACATAAATACTTATTTTATGTAATATATGTATGTAACAGATAATGTAATGCTACTCAAAACCACTCTACTCGGGTAGTGGATTTTATTAATTATACAAATGAATATAGCGGATGTGATGAATATATGTATATAAAGCAATAAACATTTTTGGTTTTATACATTTTATTAACAAAGTATTAATGGTGCTGAATTTTCTACTGGACCTAAGTCAAAAAAAAGAGATTGTTAAATAGAAATTACCTGAGAATGAAGGTTTTAAGTCATACTGAAGTTTTAAAGGAACAAAAACATACAGTCCACCAGCATTATTTGTAGGACGGATCAAAATCGACTGATGTAGTGGTCGTAGAAATCTTCTGTGCTGAACTAGATCTCAGACTAACCCTTAAAACCTTCCGGATTATTTCAGAGTTTTGTAGGCGAAGTCCTTTATTGCGAAAGCTAAAATCGCGTAAAATTTCATCAGAAACAACAACCTCTGAAAAAATATTCTCATATCTTATTACGTTAAATAGTGTCCGTAGAAGAAGTGAAGCCCTTATCGCAAAAATATACCACATATATAGCGGCATCCAACCCACAAAGGCATTGTGGAAAACTCTTCTTGTCAGTAAATAGTGTTGATATTTTTATTTCCGACAACACTGATCCGATTGTGTCAAACTAACCCGTGTTTAAGTATTTTTTTCAATACTGTTCTGTAAATCATCATTCGTGTGAAAGGATATTTTTATTTGAAAATGAGATAGTAAATATATTGAGTAAATATGTTGTGTGAGCTTGGTTGGGTGAATCGTATAAGTCCACAACTTGCACCCTCATACTTCCAATTGTTCCGTTATCTGGTGAAAAATTGGTCGACCATAGAGGCGCTGAAAATCATTTATAAAACCATTAATAAATAATAATGATCAATTTGTCCTGATAAAAAAAAATTAAAAAAAGTGAGCAGCGGATACTTTTTAATTACCCAACCCAATTGCCCATTGTTGGTGAAATTTGACAAAAGTTTCATTCTTCTGGTGACCGATGACATATTAAGAGGTGTACAATAAAATTTTCGAGAGAGCTTGAAGATGTATCAGATCGTAGTATCATGCAAGACCGCCAAGATTATGTGTAATGTAAGTGAAAAAACTCACACACTGACTTTTTGCTTACGCGGTCTCTACAAGTCTACAAGACAGCTGTATACTTCGTGAAAGGCCACAACCCACTGGCATCACACGCGAATGAATGTGGAATGGGCATTCGATCGATAATGCTGACCCTCAATCTAAATTATATTCAACCCTTTAGATTTTGAAGGTTATATTATCCGGAGAATTTTTTTATTATTAGCCATAATTTTATTTAAAATCAAACACTACTCGTACACTATTTAAGCTTCAATATAATGGATTTCTACCTGCTAATCTTAGGTAGCTTTCTTGGTAATTGGTTGCCAAAAATAATAGGATATTTTTGAAAGCTGTATACCTAATAAAATTTCTATAACCTGTATTGGTTTTCAAGAGAGTCATCTAGGTTACTTTAATAAATCTTAGGGTTTTTGTCATTCATTGAAAGGGAACCAGGGAATTTAATAATCAAAATGCTCTGTATAGAGATATCTTGGAATATGATGTATTGTATGGAATCCACAGTATCAATTATTCAGTAAGTTGGAGTCTGTTCAGAGAATCAGAGGAATCAGAGTGCAAGTTCTTCATTTTATAAAATTCGTCGCTTAATAACTTAACCACACTTCAAATCCATAGACAGATACCTGGGGTCACATTTCTTTCAAAATCATAAGTGAAAACATCAATGGCTCGTTCTTATTCAACAAGGTTGATTTCGGCATCTATCTCAAAAAGGAGGCCGGTACTTTTCTATATGGCACAATCGCTACTCTTTGTTTAAGAATATTATAGATTTTCCGTTTATGCTTTAGACGTACCCCACTTTTTTCTGCGAAGAAATTAGGTGACACTGTAAATGATATATCCTTTAATTGGAAATATGACTCCACAAAGCTGTTTGATATGCTGATTAGAGCTAAAGTATCAAACCTTCTACAGGGGTCAAAATTTATAAGCGCTGCGCCAAACAAAACTTCAAATCGCACTTCTTCTGCATAACAAACCGAAGATTCAGTACCCAATCTTCCCAAATGGTCGTTTGTATTGAAAATCTTAAGTGTATCTGGATAAAAGGGATCGAAACCAAGTCGACCAAGTAGTGATCCACTCAACTCAACTGTGATGAGCCGTTGGCCTGCATTTCAATACCCTGCATGCTGTCGATAAGTACATCCTACAGAAAGTTATAACGGAACTCGGGTTAATCAAACAATGCGTTAGGAGGAAGGAAACCTTCTCTTAGGTGTAAGCAACCTACTCCTTTCCCAGCAGTAAGGAATGAACTGAAGCCAAGGTAAGACAAGAGTGAAGATATTCATATATACTGTATGTAATGATAGGTGCAAATGCGAGGTAGACACATCAGTACAAATCTTCTTAGATTGCTCTTATAACGCAGGTAGCTTCAAACTCAATGACTAAAACTCTATCTGTCAAGCAGAGATTTTGGTCATTATTGAAGGAGCCAGAATACATGGATTGACACAAGTAGCCTGCCCAGTACCTTAGGTATAAGGTCGTCAACCTGCACTTAAAACCAGACAATCGAGCATTAGAAAGAGATAAAGAAAGAGACCTAAATTTAAGAATATGAAGGATACGCGAAGATAACCAGCAGGAAAATATAAAGAAATTGTACGAAGAAGAAGGTGTACTCTCGATTGGCGTTTCAAAAACACTGGTTTTATAAATAAACGTTGCATTGCCTAACGGCTAAAGCAGTCAGTATGCCGATTGAGCTAATAAAATATGGTGGCGAAAAACTGACAGAGTGCATGCATCTGATCCCACTCAGAATATTCTCATATGAACGAATGCTTGAGGATTGGAATCTAAATGCTCTGCTCAAATCATAAGATGGGGACCACCTTATCTGAGACAATTTTCGTATATAAAATATACCACGAAGCCCACTGCCGAAGCACTCCTCAAAGGAGCTACCTCTTCGATATATTACCACAAAACAGACGCTTAACAGCACAGAATCATAATCAACACTAAACAACATCAGTAACCACAGCAAACTTCATAGAATAACCTTAAGGCTCGATGTAGTTATGCTTACTTAAGAACCATTTTTTTAAATACAATTTATTGGCTTGTTCATTTTTTTTATTTTTGGTGAAACCGAATATTATTTAAATGTTTCTTTTTCAAAGCCATTTTTTGTAGTTCCACCGTCCACCAACGTCTTCATCGACATGTTGAATATTAGTGCATCTTTTAAATACAGTTTTCTTGCGGTAGTTGCTCTTCAATTATTTATATACAAATTCATGTACGAAACCCCGTTTTAATACTTTACTCGCTTTGATGTTCCATACTAGGTCAGATGAAATATTCAAGTCCATTTTCGCTCTCCGGTTTCATGTACGTAAATTGATTTTCTGTTAAATAGTCATTGGATAGTGACAATGACTTTTTAAATTCTACAAACAATTTGAACTGAAAGTTTCACAGCTTCTTGCCTCCATTATAACCAGCTCCTTCACCCCATCCTAGCATCAAATGGCTATAGTTCACTTGCAAATATTATTTCTATAACCCTCCTTCGCAAGCGTTGCTCGTATGTTTCGTTTTTCCTTTCACGTACCCTTTCGTCCGGAGCGGCTTCCTTACTTCTACAAAATAACTGGAATGCAATTATTCGCCTTGAGTTGGAATTAAAAATGGAATAAATTTCAAGCAGAGAGATATGCTACGGTGCGAAGTGGAGCATCCAAAGTGGATATTTAATTATAAAATCTCATCTCATCTTTGAACGAGTCACTTTGAAATGCAAACTGTTGTTTGTTCAACGCCGTTACTATTTTGCTTTGGCTTCGCACTGACAAACGCGCTGTATGTGTACTATAAAATATTTTATTTTACTATTTTATTTGTTTTTGTATAATTTTTTAATTTGTTTTATATTTTCTTATTTTATTTTTCGCCAACAGCTTACTTTTGTGGTCTTTTGTCAACGTTACTTTGCAGCTGAATAAGTTGCGAACTGGCGAGCAGATTGATAGACAGAGAATGCGGCAGCGGTTGTGTCGTTACGCCGTTGAGGCATTGACTTTTACGTTAAGCGAGATTATATTTTTTACCGTCACTCTTTTTGTGGTTCTTTTACACTAACAAAACACGGTTGAGTCAGTGCCGACTTCAGGAGCATTTACTGCCTTCACCCTTTTACGAGGTTATTTGGTTACCCTCATTATGGTTCGCCGCAAGGGGTCGTCGATTTTAGGTGACAGCTTTATGTTTACGTATACTTATAGATAGTTTTTTATATTACGTTTAAGCTTTGCAACTATGAGTCTACTTTTTCTTGCTTGCAATTTGAATACTATCATTTCTATGTATTTAAATCGTGTTTATAAAGTCGGAATAATTATCGAAATTTAATAAGAGCAATAAGAGCTAATTAAATTTTGTAAAAAATATGTATGTTTCTCTATTTGTTTTGCGGGGAAACCAAATCCAGACAGAGCGGGGTTATGGTAACTGTTTTATGTACTATTGAAGGCAGGTTTTATATATGACAAGAGGTGGTGAGCATCGATTATTTTCTCATGGGTCTTTTCCATCAATTGAGGCATGGTGAATATCTGGTCAATGGTGAATTTACCTCGAGTAAAGTCACAGGTAGACTATTGGGTTTCCCTTCTAATCGATGGGGCACAGCGCGCTTAGGTGGAAATTTTCCAAAATATACTCGTCCGATCAATTTTATTAGGAAGTTTTATTGCTCTACAGGCGATAATATAATATTCGGACTTCATCGTCATCATTTTCCGCAACCATCGAGTGAGAAAACACTTTCAACATCTCCAGTTTTTTTTTTAAATGTTTGTCATTAAACAGGCTGAACAAGTATTCTCCTCAAAAACTCATCGTGCTATAGACATCAGTAACCTGATCCATTATTTAGTTCGCGCTGAAGTATCTTGTGTTAGTCGGCGCAGATTTTCGAAATTACCCATTGTAGTCAGCGTCTCAAACTCTTTATTTATGGTATTTGCTTCTTTCTTCAGATTTCTCTATAAGTTGTAGTTAATCGCTATGTTGCAAGAGAGGCAGTCTGTTTTTTCTCCATTACAGTACGAGGCTTCTCATTGTATCAGCATTTTTCTCTTCTCTTTTTACATATAATTGCTGATGAGTGCTCTTGGAAAATAGAAGTATAAGCTAGGTAGGAAACTGGCTGGCATGGTACGAAGCCGAATGAGTATCTTTGCTGCGACTAGATAATTATACGTGTCGATATTATATCCGTGGAACATACGCACGTCTAGATCCCTGCAGATAAGTTTTCCGTCAATCACAATATGATAAATTTGGTTGCGTACTTATCGATCCGTCGACAGCAGTTTATCTAGATGAATTTTCGTGTGCTGGAGTCTATAACTACAGACGATCATATTCCGGACCCCGGCGAAGTCAATCTGTATCAGCCCGTTTAGGCATGTCTCCTCGTGAATGTTGAATTTACTGAATGTTGCGCCAAAAATACCTTGTTGCTCACTCTGTCGTTAATATTGCCTAGCACAGTTTTGATATCGTGGCGGAGCAGCGGTCATAAGAGCGTTTTGGATACTCATAGAAACTATCTTTCGTCTAATCGTCCTTTTATTCCGTCGCTGCGTGAGTGCTGGAATACCAGGACTCGGCGATAGAGCATCTCTCCCACCACAAATTTGCGCTCCTTTAGTCTTACGAGAACATCAACTAGGTGGGCAGCAGCAAAATCCAAATTAACCGAAAAAACCTACAATCAACCACGGGTGGTTCAATTTCTCTCTTTAGCTACTACCCGGAGGTGACTTTGTCCAAAACCGAAAGAGTTGCTTAAACTATATGTAAACTACATTTCTGACCACTCACAGGTCAGTGACAACCGTTTATTTAGTTTAGTTTCAACCTTAGCCTATAATTTCGTTGGTCGTGTACACAGCTAAGGAATTGTTGGTGAGCACTCACAGAGAGATGACACATTGACGTGTGGGCCTTTTCTTCAATCATTTAAAATATATTTTAAAATTGTTTCTGAATTTATTCAAATATTTAATTATATTGTTTTTATACCAAGATAGTTAGTTTGTAGTAGCCCCATACGAACATTTATATAATTAAAAATATTATATTTATATTAAGAAATCTATATTTTTAACATGAAACTTCATGATTTAATAACGCAAGCTAAAAAGCTTGTCAGAAAAAGGACTTTTAGTATTATTTATTTTTTTTACAGTTTATTTTATTGCAATTATACAGGCAACTGGTATAAATTCCAAAAAAAGTTAAAATTATAATTACTTCTTAATAAGCAATTTTTCATAATGACACTAGTCTCTTCTTTTCAAAAACCCGACATACCTATGTGTGTGCTTATTTCGCACACCAGTTTCGCAGTACTTTTTAACCAGTTCATTTGACTGCCGAATAATCGTGAATGTACTGCTAAGAAATATTTTTGGTTAAAAAATTAGTAAAATTTCAAACCAGTTTAAGTGAAAATATATCTTAGTAAGTGTGTACAACTTCCTACATATATTTACGTTCCAGACACAAAACCGTATATTAGTTGTAAAACATATACATACAGTGGAGGACAAAAGTCTAAATACACCGCCTGTATTCATTGTATAGAAAGTACTAACGCTTTGCTGGAAAATGTAGGCATAGAGATTTATTTTAAATCCTTTTCTAATCACATATATTAAAACAAATCCATTCTTTAACATAAAATAAAATAATTATGGTGAAAAAACGCAAAAATATCCTTAACAAAAGTCTACATACACCACGGGTTTATTAGCAGTTATGTCGATATGCTGTGTTGTTATGGCGGTTAGGTAATTTAAACACATTAGCATCAACAATGGCTCCGCGAAAAGAAATATCCATTGACGTACGAGTCTTGGTTATTCAGCACGGAAAAGGGAAAAATTCGTATGATGAAATTTTAAAAATTTTAAACTTAAGTCCACCAAAGGTACAGCCCATTGTAAAAATACTTTGAAAAAAAAAAAAAGAATTCCCCGAAAAAATGCCGCGTGTTAGACGCCCGAATAAACTAACTTGAAGAGATATCAGTTTTATTCTGAAGGAAGTGAATGATCAAATGGCGGTATCCAAAATTAGCCGAAAACGTCACAAAATCATCAAGAAAGTGTGTCCATCCAAGAACAATTCGAAGAGCTCTGAAAGATAACGGCTTTCACAGTAGAATGACACGAAAAAAGCTTCTTATTTAAAAAAAAATAATAATTTTCGCTTGGAGTTCGCTAAAGCACATTTAGAAAAGAGAATGGATTTTTGGCAAAATATATTGCTTACAGACAAATCGAAGCCCAATATATTCGGCAGCGATGGAAGAGAAAAAGTTTTAAGAAGATAAAACACTGCACTTAACTCCAAAATTATAGTACCAGCCGTGAAGCATGGTGGCGGCAACGTAAAAGTTTGGAGAGCGGTTGCGGCATCTCGAGTTGGAAAGCTTGTTTTTATTGGGGGTAATATGGATCGGTTGAAATATAAGTCACTGTTGGAAGCTAATCTGAAGCTTTCGGCGTACAGTTTGGAGCTTGCCGCAGGCTGGATATTTCGATCCGAAGCACACGACCCATATTATTAAGGATTCAGGATTTATCATGCTTCAAGGGAAATACACACACCAATTCAAAGCCAAGATTTGAATGCTATTGTCTGGGAGATTTTTGAGCGAAAATTTAGAAAAAATCAGATTTATATTTCAGCATTATTCAAAGAACGTCTTATTGAATCTTGGGACGGTATTACTCCCTCAGAATTGATAAATTTAGTAGCTTCGATGCCACGATGGCTTCAAGCTGTTATTGCTGCAAACGCTGGACCAACTAAATACTAAAAAGATCATGTTACCTGGTATTAACCAAAGTTTTTGCGCTAAGGTAAGTTATGTATGTACTGTATGTAGACTTTTGTCAATGTTGGATTTACGCTTTTTTTTTGTCATAGCCTTACTATTTTATGTTAAAAAATTATTTATGTTGGCTTTTTATGATAAGGGAAAATAGTTGAAATAAACTGTATCGTTAAATTTTCCAATAAACCTTCTGGAATTTCAATTCAACGAAAAACATAGACTTTTGTCCACCACTGTTTATCTACATTAAACATAACTGAATACATATATCCTCAAGCATGATTATGTACGTATGTGTATATCATTTTGCTGGTATTTACATTTCATAAATATTTACATTGCAATTGTTGCCGTTAGCGTTGTTATGCCCCTCCTACTGGCACACCATTCAAAAATATATATGTAAATGCGCTCTGCCATTTACTCCCCTGCACATACGTTTATATACGTAACTTTAGAATTCTCCAACTGTTCATTTTACTGTTACAGTTATTTTTTCAAACTTCCCTTTTGAAAAGTTGGTTGCTTGTGAATTATGTGGGGTTACCATATTTTTCAAATTTAATATATCTTACTTTGTAGGTTACGTGGTATATTTGTGTGAGGCTACACAACGGTGCAACCATATTTTTTGTATTTCCTTTTCTTTTTTTTTTTAAGTATGAAAATACTGAAAATACTTTGTATATGCAAATTTAAATATACTCGTATGTATGTATATTTGTATATAAAAATATTTCTCCCGACGTGTTAAAGTGATTTGCTGCTTTACGCTTTATCGCGTCCCCTTAAATTAATAGCGGTGGTGGCGTCACTAACAGTAAGTGACATCAATTACAACAACAATAGCAAACACGATGGCATAAAAAGTCGAATTGCTGGTTACTAACTTTGCGCGCTAGTACCTAAAATATATATGGAAGCTAAATACTAGTAACAGGTTATCCATTTTGAGGTTTCCAAAATAAAAATAAGTTAAATGTATTTAGAATAATTTTTTAATGAAATTATTTTTTTATTACAAAGTTTGAACATTGGTATTATATGTGAGACTCTACATCATTCAAATGGTAGCCTCGTAATTTTTTTGCAAACTTCGATCCATCTGAGGTAATTCTCGAACAGTTTTTTGCACACTTAGGTCAGTATCTGAGCCATTATTTGAGGATTGCTGGGTTTCCAGTTTTCAATAGTTAAGCATAGCCCTAAAAAAAAGTCCAACGATGTCAAATCGCACGAGCTCGGTATCCAATTAACATCGGCAAGACGAGAGCTTCCC
The DNA here is from genome assembly GCA_030068015.2 of Neoceratitis asiatica. Lineage (NCBI taxonomy): Eukaryota > Metazoa > Arthropoda > Insecta > Diptera > Tephritidae > Neoceratitis > Neoceratitis asiatica. The sequence continues at coordinate 51,921,766 of CM061525.1, forward strand.
CCGTGTTGTGGAGTATGTTGCACCATCTTGCTGAAACCACATTATTTTTCAAGTCATGTTCTTAAATTGTAGGACAAATAAAGTGAGTTATAATAATAATAAACCCAGCAATTACCCTTCTCCTGCCCAACTGATATGAGGGGCGCCATCCGCATAATGTACGGAATTCGTTGAGCTACAGACTACAGAACTACAGAAAAGAATTTATTCAAGAGCTGAGGTTAAGTAATCCAAACCTTTTAAAGCTTAGGTGTCTAGATAAACATAATTTCTTTTTTTTTAATGCTACAAGTAAGTCTGATAGGTCAAAGGTGCTGGAATGAGAATTAAAATTATTACACAATCGGCGAAATGTTTCAGTCAGTTCATAATTTGAGATTTTCTTTCAGAAAAACTATTAAATAAATCTTATTTTTGATAAAAAGTATTTATTATCCATATAATTAACTGGTTTAACAATTCTTTTAAGAAAAATTAATTTTAATATGGCGTTCAGCGTTGTCTCCATTTATTCGGTAACCACGGCCGGACACACAGCTCCTGTAATTTTTTATTTTAATAAGCTGTTGAACGGTTTCTGCTTGTAAATAGCAATAGCTAAAGAAATACGTAGGATTTTTTCAATGTATGCATTTTTAACAAAATGGCTGGTCTCTAAACGAAAAAGTAGCAATTTGGCCTAACAAATTGTTCGAAATTTGTTAATAATCCTACAACTTCTGTAGATAATGTATTTCTGAAGATGTTGCCAAAGTTTCAAGTGAATCGAGTGTAGATTGTTTGAGTTATGTTTCCGGCCAACTTGAAATAGCAGTTTTGAGATAAACGCGTTTAAAGTTTTGAGTATACCTTACTGACTGAAACAGACTCTTCAACTTGAGATAGTGTTAATATGAAGAGAGAAGTTAAGCTTGGGGTCCCTAAATCAAAAGAATTAAACATTTGTTCTAGAACATAGTTATTAATTGTATAAGGAGAAGTTTGAACAAGTTTTCGTGAAAAGCACATCATTTAGCATTTTTTAATATCCAAGGGCATGACGTTCTAATCACACTAAGTAGCTTAATTGTTTAAATCCAACTGCAATAAACATCTTACGTCGATCGAGGTATATGACATAAAAAGTTTTACATCATCATCAAACCCATCACAAAGCCAGCAAGCGACAAGGCGCTCGGACTTACCTTTAACAACGCGGTTGGGAAAAGAACAATTCATAATATAAATAAGAAATTATATTAAAAATCAATTTCAGGGTTACAAAAGTTTAGATTAATAAATAAAAACGAAATAAAAATAAATAAATAAATACGGGCTAATAAAGTAAGAAAAAGACAGTTTTAATAGGACTGTAAAGCTCAGGAAAATTCGTTTTAACTGTTTTGTTGCAATGCTAAGAACAGTTTTAAATGCACTGTAATTAATACTTAAAAATTAGCACGCAATCAGCTGTCTTTACAAAAATATACAATCAAAAATCAAGAATAAAAAGAAAAGTACTTACGCAACAACAAAGAGGACTTGACTCAGCAAAAACAAAACTTTAGTCCACAAAATCAATAATAAAATTTATCAACTTAAATGAAATTAAGAGGAGTCTGGTAGAGAACGAGAACAAGACGAAATATCTGTCATCAAACAAACAGTAATCTCATTCGCGACTTAGCTCCCACATCACTGTTGACAGCCATAGCTTCAAAGTCGTAGATAATTTCGTCCACCTAGGAACCAGCATTAACAATACCAACATTGTCAGCCTTGAAATCCAACGCAGAATCACTCTTGCCAACAGGTCCTACTTTGGACTGAGTAGGCAATTGAAAAGTAAAGTCCTTTCTCGACGAACCAAAACCAAACTGTACAAGTCGCCCATCATTCCCATCCTGACATATGGTGCAGAAGCCTGGACGACGTCGACGGCTTTATGAGTTTTCGAGAGAAAAGTTGGAACGATGACCTGTACAAGTTATACGACGTCATTGACATAGTTAAGCGAATCAAAGGATGTGAACTAAGCTAACTCGGTCATGTCGTCCGTCATTGATGAAAGCGCTCCAGCTTTGAAAGTATTTGATGGAGTACCCGCTGGCGGAAACAGAGTAAGAGAAGATTTCCATTCCATTGGAAGAATCAGGTAGAGAGCGATCTGGTATCAGTTGGTATTTCCAACTGGCGCCAAACAGCAAAGGGAAGAAACGAGTGACGCGCTATTGTTGATGCGGCTATAATCGTGTAAGCGGCGCCTACGCCAAAGAAGAAGAAGAAGAAAAAGAGAAAAGAAATTAAATTTACGATTTAATTTATTGATTACTTAGTTCGTTATAAATCACTTCGATAGCGTAAATTTCATATAAAATAACCAAGAAAGAAATTTAATATTAAAGTAGATCATAATAAATACGACCATAACGCTCCGAATTGACATTGGCAGTTTTGCCATTATCGTTTTCAAGGAAATAAGGTTCAATCACAACTCCGGACCAAAGACTGTACGAGACAGTACGTTATTTTTGGTTTAATAGCCTCTCTTCATTAAATTCTCAATTAATTAAAAAAAAAAACATAATAATGTGCCGTATGAAAGTCCCTGCTGTTGAAAACATCGAGAGATATACACATTCGGTTCGGTTCTTTTACAGCAACAATATTTGGAGTGGATCGAGCAAAACGATGATGTACAGGCCTTACGATATGATAACTGATCCAGTTTCTCTGATTTTCAATGAAATTTTACCAATTGCTTGAGTAGTTGGACGATTGTGTGCACTATAATCTCCTGTGAAAGCATGAAAAGTGACCATGTTTGAATCACCTTCTTTGTAGTAGGTTTAAACAATTTTAGCGCGTTGTGCGTTTCAAAAATTCCTGACTCTTAACTAAAACAAAACATATTTGGTTGGTCAGTTATGTTTGACAGATATCAAAATACAGCTCTGCACTTTCGACACCACTAAATGAATATCGCTTTAAATTTTTTATACATACTTATATACGTGCATGCAGCAAGTATATATGTACGTTGTTAGTTGACCTCATGCAACGTTCTTTTTAAAATATATATATTTTAGTTTTTTAATATATCGGCACAACATATTTACATATCTATATAAGTATACTTTACATTGCTGTGACGTGTACCGTTATTGCTAACATTCCAGATATTTGGGGTTTGTTGTTAGTGATTGCGGTTATTGCCTCCTATCGTTGCAGCTGTGTGGCTACTGCAAAGTTTGTTTGGCAACTGTTGAAGGTGACTTTGACAAATATTGAAAAATTTAGGATTTGGATTTTTTTTTTACTGACGTTGCTCACTATATTTTCGTGGTGCATATTTGATTTATAAGATTTGTTTGCTTTTGTGTCAGTTCGTTTTATTGTAGTTGTCAAAAAGATTTAAATATTATTCATGATTTCGTTATTTCTTTTTGGAGGAAATAATTTAAATTTAATATTTTATGCCAAATAAATCTTTTATTGCGTTTTTGTATTTATAACTTTTGTTGCCTTCATAGATTTACATACATAATTCAGTTGGTTTAAACACTGTTTCCGGTGACTTTAGTTACTTTCGTTTTTAGCTTAAGTCACCATTGAATATATTACCTTGTGTTTTCCATAATATCTCTTGAAAATGTGATACGCATATTATATATCTATGCAATTAAATTTATGACAACGTGGGGGCGTATGAGTAACAAAAAAAAAAAAATTATTATGGATTGGGAGGTGTCTAGAAGTTCACGTAAATGAGGAAGGTTTTTGGCTGTCACTCACCAGGAAGTGGTTGGAAAATATTTTCACTTTCAAGCAGCCCACGACTTGCGGTATTCTATAAAGTATCCTCTGGGTAACCAACAAACCACCGTTTGGAGGCGATCTAAAGGACACGAAACCCCCGAAGATATGAGTAGTGTGTGGAATTTACCAGATAAAAGATTTACTTTAATGAAAAATCAATCTTTTGTAGAAGGTGGTCTTTATGAACTCTACTAAAGCGGTCATATAAAGATCGCAAATTAGATGTTGGATTTGTGGTGGAAAAAATACATCGTCTGAATGTGGTAAGCTTTCAAGTCTATGTATGCTGACACTGGACAACATCACAAGCGCAGTCACATTTGGGAAGTTCCTCTCAGATCTGTTCGGTACCAATCTGACTCTATATCGTATGATTTTTTCGACCATATACTTTAGAGAATATTAGGAGCCGCAGAGCTAAATAGAGAAGATATAATCCTTTACAAAAGTGTACAATTGCATGTGTGTGTGCTGATGACATTGATATCATTTTCCTTAACAGCAGCGCCAACAATTTAGGATCTACACTAGCATCTATGAAGGATAAACTTTTCAAACCTCTCCAAAGCCACCACCGCTTCAACTGCTCAAACTTATCATACAATCCATAATCAGAAAATAAGTATACTGATGCCCATATGACCGGAGGCATCATGGTTTAGCCAGACTTATTTATCCGTTTCGAGGCCAGTCGACTTCAATTGTGACTGACAAAATGTCTGAAAAAAAAATTTAAAAATGAGCTCCGTTAAGATCACATGTTGACTGTGGATGAACTTTTTTACATTTTTCCGCAAATTTACATCTCTCTACTACCAAAAAAAAAAAAATCACAGAAACCAACGGATATCGTGAACGTAGGGATTGGTGGCAAACTACTTCTAGGGAGGTACAAAAAATTGATAATCCGCTTCACTACCCGCATAGAGAGGAGTGGAAACTATGATGAAACGTATGCTACGTTATGCACTTAAGTATCACGTAATATATTTATATAAAACCTACAACAATTCAGTAAACTTACTTTCTGCATATGCCTTGTACTTACAAAATACACCACTACCTTAAACAATTGTTTATCTAAAAATCAGAAATCATGAATAAATATATATATTATTAAAGCTATTGTAAAAAATGCGTATCATATTTTCAGAACCCAAAGCATGATATGAAGTGTTCGCCTTCATTAAGAATTAAAAAAAAAAGTAAACTCAAGATACGCACTTACAAGATCTGAAATGTCAAGGTAAAGCACCTGGCATGCGAAGTTATCAACAACAATGGAACTACAAATATACTCACACAACCTTCTAGGGAATGAAAAATTTTAAATTTTAAAATTTTAAATGTGAAAAGGCAATAAACTTAAAATCACAATGCAGTATTGACATAAACACTTGAATTTTCAGAATTTATATATCTACATATACAAATTAACAAACGAAATTACATACATATGCAAATGTAGATATACACAAATATACATGTATGTGTGTGTCAAGGATAATCTTTGTGTTTTGGTCTTCTTTAGGTAGGAATTAATTTTCCATACACACCTACGAAGTATATGACTGACTACTGAGCCAATGACCTAGTATAATACCAAGAACAGCAATGTTGTAGAAGATACAAATTTTTAGAAGCCACAAATCAAAAAGTTCTGCCACAGTTAGTTAATTTTAGCACACAATAGAGTAAAGGTCATAAGCTCATAAATTCATGCATGCAGTGACACATACCATGCAGACAAGACGAGTACTCCATGCACGCGGACAATAGAGCAATACAAAACCAACCACAGTCCATACAAAAAATATGATCCAATTAACAATGTGATGTCCTTGGGCCGGACTATATAATCCCCCTCTGTATAACAGCCGAGTACTCCATGGAGTACCTACAGGAAATTAGTTTAGAAAATACTCCACAAAATTGCTCCATGGAGTACATACAGGGGATAATGGAGCATCTATTATTTACGGTCCACAAATGCTTGCATGGTACTCGTACTCACATACATGCTCAAATTTTAATTTCCCTCTACTAAGTACTGTATTTTGTGAGCTAATTATAGAATATTGAAGTTTTTCGTTGTTGCTGTTTTTTTTTAATCATTTTTCACTAACGGCAATACTGTTGCCTAGTAATCGGGTAATATGTTTAGCTTAATTTTATGGCAAGCAAAAAAAAACAGCATTTTTGGTATTTGAAAATAAATCACAGACAGCAGAGTGTAGAAACCGACAGACAGAAAAGACAAGACTTTGAAAAAATTGTAATCACATCAGCATTTGGAATCAAGCAGACATTGGGTGGTTGGTATTCGAGCTCCTTTTGATGTTACTTACACACATACGACGCAATTTTTGTGCCTGACACTGTGATATATTATTTGACAAAATAACTTACTCACTTCGCAAGCGTTCCTCATTTTTAACTCGCTGCTAGTGTGGAGATGCATTCCTGTATAGGTTAGCTTATATCAATCTGAATCTTTGATGTCTAGAAATACTTTTCAATGACAATAAATTTTTAACTATGTTATTCCTTTGGTATTTATATAAATTCAAACAGCAAGAAAATGTCTGATATGGTCTTATTCTCAGGAGGATTAGCATTAATTGTTAGGGTCTCTACTGGGACCAAAAAAGAAGTCAGTTTATGTTTTAAAATGGAACGATTTTCCGTCATTCCTTGTCAATTTTGGTTTTTCGATAAACCGGTTTCGGCGTTCCGCCATTTTCAATGCCTAGTTTCGTTCTGGCGGAACGCCGAAACCGGTTTGTCGAAAAACCAAAATTGACAAGGAATGACGGAAAATCGTTCCATTTTAAAACAACTTACCACCTTGTCGGAAGATCAAAACAACAAAAGGAATCAAGTCAGTTTATATTTCTGAATACCTTGCAATCCTTAAAACATTAAAAATTTAATTTATAATACCAATTAGACAATAGGGTATCCCTTATTATTATTATTATTATTATTATTATTATTATTATTATTATTATTATTATTATTATTATTATTATTATTATTATTATTATTATTATTATTATTATTATTATTATTATTATTATTATTATTATTATTATTATTATTATTATTATTATTATTATTATTATTATTATTATTATTATTATTATTATTATTATTATTATTATTATTATTATTATTATTATTATTATTATTATTATTATTATTATTATTATTATTATTATTATTATTATTATTATTATTATTATTATTATTATTATTATTATTATTATTATTATTATTATTATTATTATTATTATTATTATTATTATTATTATTATTATTATTATTATTATTATTATTATTATTATTATTATTATTATTATTATTATTATTATTATTATTATTATTATTATTATTATTATTATTATTATTATTATTATTATTATTATTATTATTATTATTATTATTATTATTATTATTATTATTATTATTATTATTATTATTATTATTATTATTATTATTATTATTATTATTATTATTATTATTATTATTATTATTATTATTATTATTATTATTATTATTATTATTATTATTATTATTATTATTATTATTATTATTATTATTATTATTATTATTATTATTATTATTATTATTATTATTATTATTATTATTATTATTATTATTATTATTATTATTATTATTATTATTATTATTATTATTATTATTATTATTATTATTATTATTATTATTATTATTATTATTATTATTATTATTATTATTATTATTATTATTATTATTATTATTATTATTATTATTATTATTATTATTATTATTATTATTATTATTATTATTATTATTATTATTATTATTATTATTATTATTATTATTATTATTATTATTATTATTATTATTATTATTATTATTATTATTATTATTATTATTATTATTATTATTATTATTATTATTATTATTATTATTATTATTATTATTATTATTATTATTATTATTATTATTATTATTATTATTATTATTATTATTATTATTATTATTATTATTATTATTATTATTATTATTATTATTATTATTATTATTATTATTATTATTATTATTATTATTATTATTATTATTATTATTATTATTATTATTATTATTATTATTATTATTATTATTATTATTATTATTATTATTATTATTATTATTATTATTATTATTATTATTATTATTATTATTATTATTATTATTATTATTATTATTATTATTATTATTATTATTATTATTATTATTATTATTATTATTATTATTATTATTATTATTATTATTATTATTATTATTATTATTATTATTATTATTATTATTATTATTATTATTATTATTATTATTATTATTATTATTATTATTATTATTATTATTATTATTATTATTATTATTATTATTATTATTATTATTATTATTATTATTATTATTATTATTATTATTATTATTATTATTATTATTATTATTATTATTATTATTATTATTATTATTATTATTATTATTATTATTATTATTATTATTATTATTATTATTATTATTATTATTATTATTATTATTATTATTATTATTATTATTATTATTATTATTATTATTATTATTATTATTATTATTATTATTATTATTATTATTATTATTATTATTATTATTATTATTATTATTATTATTATTATTATTATTATTATTATTATTATTATTATTATTATTATTATTATTATTATTATTATTATTATTATTATTATTATTATTATTATTATTATTATTATTATTATTATTATTATTATTATTATTATTATTATTATTATTATTATTATTATTATTATTATTATTATTATTATTATTATTATTATTATTATTATTATTATTATTATTATTATTATTATTATTATTATTATTATTATTATTATTATTATTATTATTATTATTATTATTATTATTAATATTATTATTAATATTATTACTATTACTATTATTATTATTATTATTATTATTATTATTATTAATATTATTATTATTATTATTATTATTATTATTATTATTATTATTATTATTATTATTATTATTATTATTATTATTATTATTATTATTATTATTATTATTATTATTAATATTATTACTATTACTATTATTATTATTATTATTATTATTATTATTATTAATATTATTATTATTATTATTATTATTATTATTATTATTATTATTATTATTATTATTATTATTATTATTATTATTATTATTATTATTATTATTATTATTAATATTATTATTAATATTATTACTATTATTATTATTATTATTATTATTATTATTATTATTATTAATATTATTATTATTATTATTATTATTATTATTATTATTATTATTATTATTATTATTATTATTATTATTATTATTATTATTATTATTATTATTATTATTATTAATATTATTAATAATATTAATATTATTATTATTATTATTATTATTATTATTATTAATATTATTATTATTATTATTATTATTATTATTATTATTATTATTATTATTATTATTATTATTATTATTATTATTATTATTATTATTATTATTATTATTATTATTATTATTATTATTATTATTATTATTATTATTATTATTATTATTATTAATATTATTATTAATATTATTAATATTATTATTATTATTATTATTATTATTATTATTATTATTATTATTATTATTATTATTATTATTATTATTATTATTAATATTATTAATATTATTACTATTATTATTATTATTATTATTATTATTATTATTATTATTATTATTATTATTATTATTATTATTATTATTATTATTATTATTATTATTATTATTATTATTATTATTATTATTATTAATATTATTACTATTATTATTATTATTATTATTATTATTATTATTATTATTATTATTATTATTATTATTATTATTATTATTATTATTATTATTATTATTATTATTATTATTAATCCCAACAATTTATCCACCTCCTGCCAATCCGCATGAGTGGCGCAGTCCACATAACGTACCGAACTTCATCAATACCGAGTCACGATGAGCAGGGGTGTGTTTAGTGTCGAGAACTAAAAAAATTCAGCTACAGAACAAAATTCATCAGCTGATTTGTAAAAACAACTTAATTCAAATATAAAATATTATGTAATGATTAGTTGAAAGTCGACAAAATAGTTTTCTTAGTATGAGGATCATGAAATTCAAAATTCGTTTTACAAGTTTTCAGAAACAGGAGGCAAAAATATCTGGAAATTCTAAACGGAACATTAGATTTTATTTCAGAAAGAATAAGGGGCTGGAAATTGAGTCTGTTATTATTTTAGCCATGAAAACTACACCAAGCATTTTCCGACGACTGGCCATAGTATGGAGATTGATAAATTTCAGACGACTAGTATAAAAAGGAAGATTGTACTGAGAGTGCCAATGTAGGGCAAATAAGAGGAAATGTTTTTGAATAGACTCCATCCTATCAGAATAGATTTGATACCTCGGGTTCCAAATTACCGAGACGTATTCCAAAATAGGTCTTACTAGTGTTTTATATAGAGTGCTTTTTATAGAGGTATAGAACTTTAAGTTGGCATTACTTTTCAAGATGGCGACCGATTTGACAGCTGTTAAGTGATTTATTCTCAGTTTGGTTTGGCAATTCATCATAAATAGACTCACGCCTGAACAACGCTTGCAAATAGTGCAATTTTATTTTGAAAATAATTGTTCTGTGCGGAAAACGTATCGCGCACTACGTCCAATGATACGGACCAATGATTCCACCAGCCCATAAAGTGGCTCAACATTACCTTCCGGTGGTATGGACAATAAGAACAGCTGCTGGTTTTCATACAATCACACAAGTTTTTCAAGTAAAAACATATTTTTACTAAATATTTTATGTAAACATAAAAGTATGTAAAATTTCTAAACTCATAATATATTTGCTGTTTTTTTTTTTTTGTTTTTGCTAATATAGTATTAAAAAACGAAAAGTAAATATTTTATTGACTCAGAAACTTCATGAGCCATAAAAGATATCTCATCTGAATTTCAAAGTACAACTATATTTTATTACTATTATTTAACAAAAATTTATAAAAATATAAGTTATAAATACTCGCAAAATATAATGAAATTTTTGGTAACACACTTGCTTTCAACTTTCCTTCAGACTCAGAGGAAATATTTATTTAAATTTTTAAACCATTGACACAATTTCTAGTTTCGTCCGATTCACCAAGAAACGTTGCAAGAAATAAATTGATTTCCCCAACAAAACACCAATGTAATATTGCGAAAGAGAATGCGCGAAGACGCAAAGCAACTAAGCGAAGTGCAAATTCAATCTGTTTGCCGTTTCATACGCGTTCCGGTATTTGATTTTACATTCAATTCGTTTCTAGAACATCCAAGACGGGAAATAGCTGTTGACTTCTAAGTGTTGTTGTCATTGGTTTTGCATTTATTTTCTCGATAGTTTGTAACTACTACCGTTAGTTTTCCCTTTTTCCTTGCTTTTTACGGTGATTTCTTATTTTATTTTTGCTATTTCCTGCTTGCCTTGCATAGCATTCCAACCGATTTCATTCGATTTTCCAATTGAGCAATCGCTGTGAATTTCTTCATTTCCTACCAAGAAAATTTTAATTTATTACGTTGATATCAGCAAAAAATTTAGAAAGAGAACGAATGGCAAATAGCGACGAAAGTGCACAAATATTACATAAAAATACATTTAAATAAACTTAAATAAATGTTCAGACAAAAAACATACACATACATTTTCTCACTGTACTACACAATTTTTAAACACACAATTCTTGTGTGTACAAATAAACAAAAAAAATTTTCTACATTGCAATTGCTCGTACTTATTCCCGGCCTAAGCACTTAGAAGTCACTTATCTACATATATATAACAAGTTTGGCTGAGACAAGCTGAGCTACAGTAATGCCATACCCAATATACAGTATACTGTTTTTCATATACGAAGCTGTAGTTTTAGCTTTAATTTTTTGAATTTCCCAACAAAACACCAATGTAATATTGCGAAAGAGAATGCGCACAGAGTGTCTTGCATTGCTTTTAACTAAAGCACCTAAAAAAATGCTTCTGCTGCATTTTCTGATTTTACTGCTTCCATGCAGTATAATGTTTTAAATGTTTTAAATAAAAAGCTGGCAATTAAAGATCCTGCTTGTTTTCAGTTTTAAGTTATTATACCCAGAGATACTTTAGCACGCTGGTTATAGTTACGATTTTTACTCAGCCAACGAATATTTGACTTTATATAATTCAAATTTAACAAACATACCTACGGAGGGTACGTCCAAGACTGTGTGAAATGAAAAGCTTGCTAAGTTGCCAACAAGTGACCCGTCGTTGACGAAACTGTCAAACTCCAAAATACATCGGTCCAAGCAGAAAAAATATGTTTATGCTAAAACATGTGGGTACAGTAATCCCACTACTGCAGCCAAATAAAGTGGACATAAAGAAAAGTCATATCGACCTCTTTCCAGTGCCGAAGGCAATAATAGTCTAAATATAGTCTTTAACCCACCAAATGAGCCCAGCAATAAAATCAGCATGGATTCCGTAAAGCTTATTATCACCGTGGAATCTAACGCCATCAACATTCATATACTCATGGCTAAAACCTAAATCTACCCTGTGGTCAAAATGGTCTAGTAGCACTCATCTTGTGAAACGATGCAGCCTTTCAGCTAAAGCGATTCCCTCCGCGCTACAACTCTAATTTGTGCCACCACCTAACGGCTGATGAATTTTTATGAGAAGCCCTATTTTCAAGTCAGAAATACTCTCGGAGGGGTGATATTACTTGCGTAGTGGCAGCTGCTATTAGAATAATTCCCTTAGGTTTTTATTTAAATTAATTTTCTATAGTTTTTGGATGTCGATCTGATTAGAACCTGAACGGTATACTAACCACTCGGCTATTGCGGCCCAAGTAATATCGAAGTAAATAACCACCTCTTTAAATGACCATATATCTAATAACACTCAAAATTGGTTGTCTTATTTCTTTATCTCATTTCATTGCATATTTTTTCCTTCCCCTTAACAGCAAAAAGACAATATGGTCAGGTCTGCACTGTAGGATGTGTAAATCAACTACATTACTACACTTACATGAACCGGTGAGTTGTGTTATAAGAACAATTCATTTTGAGTAATATCATTTGCATTCGAGATTCGCAGTACTCCCCACCATCAAGAATAAAAGCATAGAGCTCTCTTTCAAATCAGATCCTAAGTGATTGCAATTTTACAACTATAATTTGTATTTATTTTATTATGATATTTGGTTCCACCCGCTTGTAATACATCTTATTAGTGCTTCACAGTTTTTTGTACACTGCTTTTATGGTACTGTATGTTTGCATTGTATAGCAATTTTCAACTTCTTCAAAAACAATTATTTTTGTGTATAGATTTTCGTTTTGTATTTATTCATTGACAAATATTATTTGCCGAAATACTATCTTAACTATTAGAAATGTAAAATTCTAAATGAATATATATACTCGTATTAATATAAGAAATATAAAAATATATAATGAAATATTATTTGCAAAATTTTAAGAATATAAGGGATTGTTTTCTCTTCCACTCAAATAATTTCATATTATTTTGTAGCTACTAAATTACGGAAATTCTTTTCAATTTTTTAAAATATTTGAACACTCATTATCTTGCGGTTTTCGATTGCCACTTCATAGTTTTGGTTAGATTCAAAAAAAAAAAAAATATAGTCATAATTTTATTATATTGCTAAAAAAAAGTTATATATTAGCCTATAATAGCTAAATATATTAGTATCCCTAACTACCAAGAGCAGATTTATATTCGATAGTTGGTCTACAATATACTGAAAAATTCCACTCTGAATAGCTACATAAATAAATTGATGATTACCACACACTTAATTTGTATGTTGGTCGAGACATCCAATATTAAAGAAAATAAATTTGTCCAATTGCGGCAGCCCTCAGAGGCAATATAAGGTGGCTGAGTATAAACTGTAGGTCCCTTTATTTGTTGAAAAAATATCAAGACGCACCACATAAGTTAGAAGAGGAAACCAGTCGGAAATATATTCAGCGGTTACAAAACCCCAATTAAAGGGTGATCTAAGTTGAGGTACTTTTTTGACAAATCACGTGTGAGTCGTGTCAAGGTGTCATGTTATTCTTGTTCAGTATGATTTGGCATTTCATCTTGGAAAGACTTACGCCTGAACAACGTTTGCAAATCATTCAACTTTATTACGAAAATTCATGTTCTGCAAAAAATGTAATGCGCGCGCTTTGCTCAACTTATGGTCAACATAATCGGTCTACTGTGCATATGCTATTCGCAACACCATCACCCATCTTGAGACCCAGCATTCATTATTGGATAACATTTATCCAGCGCACGGTGAACAAAATGTAGCGGCCGTAGCTGACAGTGTACACAAAGACCGTGGAGAGTCGATTCTTGATATCATATCGTTAGAATTTTTGCTGTGGGCATATGTCAAGTCTGAAGTCCACGCTGCCAATCCCGCTTCGATTCAGGCCTTGTAGCAAAATATCACGCGTGTCATTCGACAGTTATCAGTCGATATGCTCGAACGATTAATCGAAAATTGGACTCAACGGATGGACCATCTCAGACGTAGCCGCGGCTAATATTTGAAAGAGATAATCTTCAAGAAATTAATGCCAAAGACTGTTCATACGAATGAAAATAAACATTCCCCATTAAAATTGAATTTTTTGAGTTTTTTCTTAAAAAAGTTGGAAATGGATCAGCCTTGCACCAGTGAAATAATCACGTTATATGGAGATATTTCTTAGAATAATTTTTATCTTATCTATAGTGACTATAGAGCAGATAGTAAAGAGCTATTTCCGCAAATTGTGTGGCTATTTTAAATAGTTGTTTTTTTTTCTACAAGTTTCGGTCGCCTAAATTTTTACTATCAAGATAGTATGGCAGAGACCGATATTCAGAGGGTGTAAGGTCTGGGCTATATGATGGGTGCTTCAAGACGTTTAAACAAAGCTCCGTTAATCTTTTATAGTAAAGAAGCATCTAATAACGTACTTTCTTGCAAATTTCTCTAATTTTCAAAACAAAATATCTTTTCGCACAAACTAATAAAAATTTAGAAATATTGCTAGAAATATATGCTTTCAAACACGTGTTAGTTTGACACTGTAACATAGTGTGATGACGTCGCTGGCGTATGCGACACGATGATGTACTTCGACATTTGTCAAGCATGTGTCCCTTGCTGAGACAGTTTAAACATGAACCTTGTTGTTTGATAGCGGATAGCTTAGCCTTTGGGGTAAGTTGACTAAACTTCGAGCAGCTGTATATTTTGTGATCGCTTTCGCAAAATGAACATGCTGGCATTTTAGCGGTATCAACCGTGTTGTCATTTGATTCGAACGTAGTGTGGAGAACATTCTTAGCGGTGGTTTTTGTGCTAGCGGCAGCTAGGGGTACCATCTCTAGAGGGCGGGCACGTGTTTCGAGAAATTCCCGAAGCGCATTGAACGATGGCAGGTCATCGACCACCAGAGATAACTCCCATTGCTTGCGTGTGACATATGCTAATTTTGAAGTGAACGAGCCAATCGTCCCAAAACTCAACTGGCCGTTTGAGTGCGCGTAGTGCACCAACATGTTGCAGCGTGAGGTTAAGTACGTGCTTGATGGCTTTAGCCGAATCCTTTGTTGCCCTTTCAATTGACGACAGGGCCTTAATGTGGCTATCCACAATAACTCGAATCACCTTATACCTTCCGATCAACAAATCCGATGCTTCAGCGCAATTATCGTCACTCACTGCCAAACTGCTAACCAAATCTAATGCTTCGCCATTAAGACAGTTGCGAATGTAATGTAGTTTCTGCCCATTAGAAAGACTAGCATTTGCATTTACAAGTGAGCAAAATGCATCGTGAAATGGTACCCACTCAGTGGGATCGCCGTTAAACGAAGGCAAGTGCAGTTTTGGTAGCGGTACTGCAGAGTGTATGACCGGAGAGTGTGCAGGATTGATTTGCAATTTGTGGAGGCGTTTGGTTTGCAGCAGAAATAAGGCGCTTAAGGTTTGATTTTGTAGTGGCATACCACTCTTCGCCTTGAATGCGCGATTGTTCCTCCACATCTGCAGACTCCGAACCACACGCTAACTCCACTTCTTGTTGCGCAGCGCAAAAGCGCGCCCACTGCTCTTCTAGCATCTCTAAATAATATTAGTGATGTAAAATATTAAATCGCGGAAATAATGCGGGTTTTTGATTATTTATTGAAAATAATGCGGTATCCGGCTCGAAGGACCAGCTTGTTGGCGGTAAATAGTAGTTTGCGGGTGGGAAAATATATACACTTGCCGATTAACGCGGATTAATAAAGAACACGACCATTCATTTGTAGAAGAATTTAATGAACAGAGAAAAAGGAAGTAAACAATGTCTGACAGCTAAAAGGACAGTGCTTCCAATGTTAGATAATGCCATTAGGAAAAGTTAATATATACAAGGTTGCCAATTAGGCCCGAACAGACACAATCAATCAATTTGACGTAGGTCAAATTAGTAATTTTTCTGTGCGTAAATAATAACGACTAAAAAGCCTTAACATTCAAACTAAAACGTATAAAAATAAACATAAGTTAAAAAAAAGTTAAAATATATAAAAAATAATATTAAAACGGGTCTTATAAACTTGATCTTTATAACGAAGTGAATCTCTTCTTCGTTTTCGTCTCTTTCTTGTTCACTACCCGACCCATATGCTTTGCTTTTTTATCTGGTATGGAAAACCTCTAGCTCATGACGCGGTTGTTAAGACCAATAATATGAATATCATCATCATCATCTATTCAGATCTACAGCTCGTACTTTTTTTCCAGCAATAGATTAAAGATATAAGACGGTACGGGATCGCCTTGTCTGAAATCTCGAACGGCTCGAAAAGGACCTTTCCGATCTTGATGGAGCTTTTGCTGTTGCCCAATGTCAGTTTACGTAGTCGTATAAGTTTTGCAGGGATACCAAATTCGGACTTAGTGGCCTAGAGGTAATTCTTTTTCGTGGCATCGAAAGCTGATTTAAAATCGACAAAGAGGGGATGTGTTACGCCTACTTATGGATTACAACAACACTAAAAAAATATTGGAATAATGGCTAGCTACATGGAGAATCAATATCAATGAGTCAAGTGTATACAAGTAACATTTACCCTAAAAAGATTCATTCAATTCAATTCAAATGATATTGCCATTCCAAATTCATTTCAAAAACATGTATCAAAAATAATTTACATTGCTTCCCATGAATTGATTCAAAAATTGTCCGCATTTGAAATAAAATTATTCCGAGCAATTATTTTTAAAACTCTAAGGAAAGTGTGTATGTTACTACCAACACCATATTTATTTTTAAAACAAACTCTTACGTAGACATATATATACATATATTAGTATCTTTACTAAATGAATGAGCTATATAAATTGCATAAAGAATATGGTAAAATGTATGTACGTGTGTACATTAACACAAATGTAGGCAAAAAAAAAAAGAAAAAAAGCGACCTTAGTTTCCAAGTGAATAATTTTCAGTGAAATCACAATGAAAATAAATAAATAAATAAACAAAAGAACAAAAGAAGGTTCATGCAGAGGTGAATAATTTCACACTTTTACGTTTATAAATAAATATATATACTTATATATATTTATGTTAGTGAATGACATTAAATATTAGTGAAATCATATATATATACTCCACACGGACATTAGGGTAATCCAATACCAACCACAGTCCTTCCAAAAAATATGGTCCAATTAATATTGTGATATCCTAGGGTTGGACCATATAATCCACCTCAGCATAACATCCGAGTACACCACAGAGTAACGACAGGAAACTAATTTTAAAACTACTCCACAAAAGTACTCAGTGGAACTCCTACAGGGCATTATATTGTGGATCATCTTCGAAAAATTATGTACATATTTTTTTGTTTCGAATATAAGCTGTTTTGGTGCAAAGTTAGGGCAACATAATATTTGTTATATAAATTTATATTGATAGTCGTAAATATACGTAAAATATACATATTTCATTTTACGCATTCTTTCTATTACCATTGGAAAATATACAATTTTGCGCCTTTTGTGTACTAGGAGAGCGTACCAATGAGACGAAAATGACTTAAAAAATATAGAAGCATGAGTTGGTCCTATAGTTCACACAAAGGAGTATATTTGTAGGCACTTCAATGTACCATTCGGTCCACAAATATTTCCAGGGCACTTAAATATATGAATGTAAATATATTTTTAATATGTATAAATGTGTCAAAAATGATAAAACGTAAGCCAGACGATGTTAAACTCATTCACACATTTTAGTCTAATGACCGAAAGGCACATGTTTGCTCACACACATTAATGTACATATGTTCATGGAAATCATTCTATCATAATAGTTAATAAAGTATATTCAAGTCTGTCGAAAATCCGCTTACTGGCAGGCTGCGTAATTCCATTCTGTATTTCTTCGAATATCACAGCTTTCCTTTTAGGTCATATTTCGCTACCAAATGTACATACATATTCATGGTTTTCGGAAAATTTTAACTAACTGGGAAGCCATGTACTCATGCTAGCTGTGAGGCGGTTCGAAGCACAACTGATTTGATAATAATATTAAACAAGAAATAAGGGCTGTCTGGACGAAGTCTTTATACCGTTCATGAACATATAAATTTTTGCAAATTGCAAAATTCGATTTCGAACAAACGTCTGCAGAGTACCAAATTTCGTTCTGTGGATTCTTTTTTGCGGATTTTCGACCCAAATCCCCATATCTATACAAATCGGTTACATGGGGGCTATATGGTATAGCCTTCCGATTTCGATATATTTCAGTATCAATGAGCAGTTGTATTGTTTGGTATTTCATCATGGAAAGACTTACGCTTGAACACCGTTTACAAATCATTCAACTTTCTTACGAAAATTCACGTTCTGTAAAGGATATGTTTGGCGCGCTTCGCTCAACGTATGGTCAACATAATCGGATTACTGAGCGTACTATTCGCAACACCATCACCCATCTTGAGACCCAGTATTCTTTATTGGATATATTCGACCGAGTAGACCACGTCCAGCACGCATTAAAGAAAATATAGTGACTGTAGCTGAGAATGTACACGAAGGCTGAGAAGAATCGATTCGGCTTCGTTCGCAGCAACTCGGACTGACGTATGAAACGACTTGGCGAATTTCACACCGAGATCTTAAATTAAAAGCATACAAAATATAGCTTGTGCAAGAACTAAAGCCGATTGAGGCTCTTGAAAAATTCCAAGAAGATCCGACGTTTTCGAGCCAAATTTTGTTCAGCGACACATATCTGGCTCAATAATTTATGTAAAAAATTGCCGAATTTGAGCGAAAAGCAACCTGAAGAGATTCAAGAGCTTCCATTTTATTTAGAAAAAATAATGGTTTGGTGTGGAATCATCGGTCCATATTTCTTGAAAAATAATGCCGATCAGAACGTAACCGTCAATGGCGTACGTTATCGCGCCATGATAACCGACTATTTGATGCCTGAAATTGAAGCTCGTGATCTCCGCGACATTTGGTTTGAACAAGATGGCGCCACTTCCCACACATCGCATCAATCAATGGATTTATTGTAGGAATATGTAACGTCTAAAGGCCTCATGAGCAAAATATCACGCGTGTCATTCGTCAGTTACCAGTCGAAGTGCTCGAACCAGCCATTGAAAATTGGACTCAACGGATGGACCATCTGAGACATAGCCGCAGCCAACATTTGAAAGAGATAATCTTCAAAAAATAAATTCCAAAGAATGTTCTTTCGAATGAAAATAAACATTCCCCATTAAATTTGAAATTTCTTTGTTTTTTTCTTCTGAATCTCGGGAATCTCCAAATGGATCACCCGTTATATATCTAGAATACAAAATTTCTCGTTCTTAGTTATTTTTTTTTGACGGATTTGAAAAATCGGTCTTATATAAGCTATAGTGGTTCCTTCTTCCCGGTTCAGACAAATAATCGTTAAAGCGTATAAATGCATTTGCTTACCAAGTTTAGCTGAAACATCTCAAAAACTGAGGGATTATTTTGCTTTCAAACAGACGGACGAACAGACAGTCAGACATACATGGCTGATTCTGATTCGATCGATAAAGGCTGCGGTGGATTTTTCTCTTCTATTTTTGGTACTTACATACTTTTTCCGAATTATTTTTATTCCAGCCACAAATTTTTTTTTTTTTTTGGTCATGAAAGACTTTTGAATATTGAATTTTCACTTGAATTTTATCTCAATTGATTTTTTTCACATATTTTAAAGCAATTCCCGCAGTTATGTAGACACATACAAACATACATAAATGTGTAAATGTGTAAAATACACACTTTCATAAAATTCCAATAAAAGTTGAAGATCACGTAGGGGAAAATGAAAAAAAACCAATTGAGGTAAAATAAAATGGCAAATAATACAGTAAAGTGAAAGTAAATGGTGAAATTGTAAAATTGTATGAAAGCATTAAATATCGATTTTGGCAAATGAAACTTGGCATTGATTTCGTATTATGGTCAAAATGGCTGAGTTGTGCCAACAATTTCACATGCGATTAAGCGTAGGTTGCCATCTATATACATATTTACTTGAGATTGGAAGAAGTGACTTTAATTTATAGTTTTTATGTGACTTAAAGTGGCCTCGTAAAATAAATCCTATCTACTAAAACACTTCGGAATACATAAAATGTGATTTAAAGTTCAAAGGTTATTAAAGCGAAAAAACAGTGGAGTTGTGAGCTTCTCAATTTTCCTCATACCTATATAAGTATGTTAAAGAATTATCAGGCATAACTGAAGTATTATATATCAATGATGCTTTTGAATTTGGGATTTTGCCTAGATTTGAAATTTTTGATTTTTTGAAATTCTTTCCAAAAATCTCAAATTTAATGATTCAACCAAGCCTAGAACAATGATGACAATTTACTCAATATATACTTTTTTTAGATCGACTTTAAAATATTATATTCCTAAATTACAAATCTTTATCACATCTGCACCTTTAGGTGTGATTTTAACCATCCATGGTGTACGGGCAAGAAAGAATGTGGAAATAAATAATACAGTGTTTGACCGGAGTTACGAAACATCTACCCCAAATTGTCTGACCGTTTTCTTCTGTAAATATTCCTCTTAAAAAGTTAATTTGTGGAATAATCGCAGCCGCTCCAAATCCTCGGTCTAGATGAGATCAACTGTATTAATCTAGCTTATTCGTAGTAAAGATAATGTAGCCTTTCTACCATCATTGCAGCATATGAATATTTAAGATTGTGACTAATCATAATCTATGAAGCTGATTTCAACATTAAACTTAAGAACGAGAGGAAGCCCCGTCCATGGACCCTTTGCTCTGTCTGCCTGTTTTATTTTGTGTTACATATTTGACTAGCCTCATTCCAGGTTTGGATTTCATCTCACGCTTTCCGATTTACCTCAATCAGTATTAAATTCACTATTTGGGTGACATTTTAGGGAAAAATTCCTACTAAATTCAGCATTGGTTAAGTAGGTTCTACTAGATTGATGCAGATCGGAATTGAATTATTCAGCCTTTTTTTTTTTGATGACTTTATTATATACATCTTGGTGTTCAAACAAATTTTTATCGACTTCAAACTTATTAAGTAAGAGTAAGACCATAATTCACATTGTCATTATTGCTTGTTGTTGCTTCCACGTGCTCTGAATTTCGTCAGCGCCTTCTCTTGATGATAAAATTATTTAATGTCACTCAAAATTTTTTCCTGACCGCCTCACAAGGAATGGTTATGAAATTCACAGACTTCTTAGTTAATAGACATGTATGAATATTGTAGATGGTTTTAGTAAACTTGACTGAAAAAAATACATATCTTTGAAAATGGAATAGTCTACGTGATTGAATGAAGAATATAAAAAATCGAAAATCGATTTTTACCGTTTTTAAGTAAAACAAAAATGACTAAAACTCGTAATAATTTTTTCAGAACCTTGTAAAGAGATTGATTTAAATACTGAATATGTTTTATGTAATAATTATAGTTTCTAGGGGAAAAAATAAGTACTACATTGGTTCTGAAGAGGCTTAAAATAAGAGGTTATGTTCAAAATTGTCCTAACTATATTTTTTAACGGTCTTGCGTTTAATACCTATTGTGTTAGTGAACAAAAAGTGATATACTATCTTTGGATCGAAGTAGAAAAGTACGTACCAGATATATAATTTATATCGATCGAGTCAGAATGACGAGCTAAGTTGATTTAGCAATGTCCGTCTGTCCGCCTGCCCGTTTGTTTGAATGCAAGTCAGATCTCCAGTTTTTGAGATATTTCAACCAAACCACGCAGATGTATTGCTATATTTAAACGATCATTTGTCGAGACCGGCCATATCGGATCACTATAACATATATAAAGGGTGTTTCTTATAGAGGTATAGAACTTTAACTTTACTTAAGACAACGATGGATTATTCGATTGGCATGAATTTTATTTATCGGAAAGATAATCTTGTGGCATTACATTTTAAATATGATTTCTGGCATATAACCGCCACGGCTGGCGCGGATGTAGTCCAATCTGGACGTCCAATTTTCGATGACTTTTTCCAACTTTGTGGCCGTATATCGGCAATAACACGGCGAATGTTGTCTTCCAAATGGTCAATCGTTTGTGGCTTATCCGCATAGACCAATGACTTTACATAGCCCCACAGAAAGTAGTCTAGCGGTGTTAAATCACAAGATCTTGGAGGCCAATTCACAGGTCCAAAACGTTAAATTAGGCGGTCACCAAACGTGTCTTTCAATAAATCTATTGTGGCACGAGCTGTGTGACATGTTGCGTCGTCTTGTTGAAACCACATATCCTGGACATCATGGTTATTCCATCCAGGAATGAAAAAGTAAGTAATCATGGCTCTATACGGATCGCCATTGACTGTAACGTTCTGGTCACCATCGTTTTTGAAAAAGTACGGACCAATGATTCCACCAGCCCATAAAGCGTGCCAAACAGTCAGTTTTTCTGGATGTAACGGTGTTTCAATATATACTTGAGTATTACCTTCACTCCAAATGCGGCAGTTTTGTGTGTTGACGTAGCCATTCAACCAGAAGTGCGCTTCATCGCTAAACAAAATTCGCTTATGCAAATCGGGAACAACGGTAATCTCGTTTTGGGCCCATTCGACGAATCTACGCCTTACTTGATGATCGTTTGGCTTCAATTCTTGCACGAGTTGGATTTTGTAAGCACGCAAACCAAGATCCTTCCGCAAAATCTTCCATAAAGTGGATGGACACAGATCCAATTCCTGTGCTCGATGGCGGATGGACTCATTCGGGTCTTCCTCAATGCTACGCTCTACAGCAGCAATAGCTTCTTCTGTACGCACCGTACGGCATCTCTGGGGATGCGAGTTATCAATAAGAGTAAACGTGGTGCGAAAACGTTCCATGGTTAATCGAATTAACTGCTCTGATGGACGATTTTGTCGACGATAAAATGGACGTAGTGCGCGATACGTTTTCCGCACAGAAACATATTTTCGAAATAAGATTGCACTATTTGCAAGCGTTGTTCATCTAAATTGGGAGACTATCTTATAGGCGATTGAGTTTTATAACTTTATCAACCCCCTTCAATCAGGCTTCTGGAAAAATCACAGCTGCAGTACTGCTATACTAAAGATCACTCATATCATCCGATTGATTATCTATATAATAATCAACTCAAATTGCCTTGTTTACTTGACTTCTGAAAGCATTTCACATTGTTAACCTAAATTTATTATACTGTAAGTAGAAAGTGTACTTTGGTTTAGTTTAAATGTCTTAGGTTTAGTGAAAACCTACCTTGTCGATCGATTTCAGTAGGTAACAATTGACGATGACACACCGCAACTCAAACCGGTAACTTCAGAGATGCCTCAAAGCTCCTTCCTTTGACCATTTCCTTTAAGTATATTTATAAATGATATTTCCAGGGTGTGCACATTTTCTAACCTGCATAATTATGCTGCTGACATTCAGTTGTACTTGTCTAACCAATTCATCGAACGGATTGAGGCTGTAAAAATGTTAATATTAACCTAGCTGCTATATAAAGTTCAGCGGCTGCCGGTGATCTAATAGCAATAAGTGCTGTGTACTGCTTAGGAAATCTAGTGACTTCAACATTTTGTCCCCTATATAAATAGATAATTTTCTCTTTAAAATAGTTAATATGAAAAAAACTTAAGATATATCATTAAATCTAACCTTACATGCAGATATCATGTGAATTCCGCCGTAAGTAAGGTATATATATGCTACTCTGAGGATTTTACCACAGTCAGCTATCTATACGCCCACTGTTATTAGACGTCTGCTTGCTATAAAATTACTTCATTAAGTTATTATGTACTCTGAAGCTATATACACCAAATGTGACAGTTCATCTGCGCATAAAATTGATGTTATGCTTCATAACGACATACGGTACATGTATGGTATTTCCAAGTTTGAACATATCTTGTCTTCGAAACATCAACTTTTGGGATGCACGATTGTCGACTATTATTATAAACTCATTCTTTATAAATTCATTCTGACTGAATCTTCCAGCTATATTTATTCCAAGCTGTCTTTGACTATATCCACCAGAGTAGGTAATATTACAATACCTTTTTAGAAATGGCAATAATCAACTAGCCTGTTTTTTATTTATGCTAATCGTTAATGGAATCCTATCCCTGGTAATTTAAAATTCGATTGAACAGGAGCACTTTCTAAAGTCTTAACATATATGCACGTATTTTAAAACCAAATTTTTAAGTTGGTCTAGCCCTCCATAAAATTGTTTTCTTTCATTTTCGGCACCCAGAGCCCAATCATACGGGTTAAAGTTACCCCAGCAGCACGGGAGTACGAGTATGTTCGTTACCAGTCTGGTAAGACCACAATTCGGGTGCACCTCAGAAACACATATTGTTTATTTGTATTTGGTGATATATTTGCTTGGTTAGTAATTTGTTGTTCGTTTTTCAAAATAGCCGTTTTACTGACTGCTGTTTTTGCGCGATCTTCGTTTGTTTAACTCAACGTTGGTCAATTCCACGTGGTTTTTTTTTCGTCTACCTATAGTCATTGTTCTTGTGTTTAGCTGGCGATCCGAACCCTCTCCACTAGCTGGCCGGTCGCTCTTGTTAGATTTCGTCGCTTTTCACTTTGTGCGGTTATTCGTCTCGTCAATGGGTAGTGTGGTTATATATATATTTGGCGCTTTGTAACCGCTTAAGCGATTTTTGACCGAGCTCCTCCTCCAATTTCTGGTTTTGTGTTTTTATGTTTATACCAACAAATCTGTTTTTACTATTTTGATTGTCAAAATGTAATAATCATTATGAGCCTGACAATATTTATATGAAATTGATTCAATGAACTGTTATATTACTTATCCTCTTAGCTTATAAAATTAGATATCAGAAATTTATTTATTAAACTTAAAATAATTTGGCTAACTATTTTTTCTAACCTATGAAAAATGAAATTCAAAATTTACATCATTTCGATATATGTAATTATTTTAATAATTATCCCTTGTTAATTTGTGCACAACACCCCATCCAAAGTTTTTGCTAATTCTGAAGTATCCAATTCCCAATTTCCACACGCTTTACATCTGTCATTTAAAATATTTTCTACTTGTTGCTTGAAAACTAATTAAAATAACAAGCACTTTAAACATTTTTACGTGGTCATTCGTCAGCGAAGTGAAAAGTTGACACTTTAACTCGACAAGAAAGCTAATGGTCATTCCTCGTAACGCGTACTGTACAAACTGTGCTTTCATTGAATGCTCTCAAACAGAAAGACAGCGTCGAAAATACAAGAAATATTTGTATAAGCCAAAAGACATAACAAATACCTAAAGCTTGTCATAGACAAGGCTCGACATGAACATTCATTGACTCAAGCTACGGAGAAAAATTTAATGGCTGTCAAATGAATGAATGACACTGCTCACACTGACGAACATTTGTCAAACTTGAGCACACTGTAACGAGCCGGACAAGCAAACAAAAGATCATTATTATTATAACTGTATATAACTACAGAAAATATCTACTTGAAGCTGATAACAATTGTGGACAGACGTCAATTGAACTGAGGTTGTCGATAGATATTACCATTGATGGCAATATAACAAGTAAATTCAAATGAATGCACATTTATTGCTGTTATATAATATTATAATGGAGTTTGAACAAATTGTTGATTTTTGTTGTGATAGTTGCTCGGTAGGGAATTTACTAATTTTAAAGAGTTAGGACGCTCGTCACTAGGGCATTAGTTTTAGCTTAGTATTTCTGATAAATTTTATTTGGTTGATATTCTATTAAGCTTTGGTTATCATTAAAACTGGAAGTCCGTATCCAAGGATGTTTTTTCTATTTCATTAGAATACTGCTCAGGTACCGGTTCCAAGCACAGCGCATAGTAAGTACATATAAAGTGTAATGCCTTTTGGCGGCCTCCCCTGCGACTTTCTCTATCCCGAGGTCTGCATAACAGTTGCCCGTTCAATTGAGTCGTAGAGATTTCTTTTCATTCAAAACATTAAACTTCAAATGAGTTGACACAAAGAGTTTTAGAGAGAAAGATTTTCATAAAAAAAACTAAGAGACCGCAACTATATTGTAAGCATATCGATGGGCGGAGGAACAAGCTTTAGCTTTGAAGAAGACCGTTGGAAAGTTCTGGTAGGGATAGCACTGATTTTAAACACTATTAAGAAGAGGTTACTCAGGTGTTGTTGTTAGCTGGGTCCTAAGCTTGCAAGTGGTAGTTATCACAGCTAAGATGAACTCTCTTACCTGTTCGTTGATGTTCTAGTGAAAATTAATGCTGAAATAACTGTCCTCAAAGAGTTAAAATGGACGGAACTCTTGCTCGGTGCTATTGTTCATTTCTATGAATATAAGTCAAACTACAATCCGGACTGAAATAAGATGTGCTTTGATGAAGTACTCAATACCGAGGGTGAGAGCTGTTAAACTATACTCAATAGTCAAGGTGATTACGACTAGCTGACGTCGAGCAAGCCTGATAACTGCTATGGGACTGCTTTAGTAGAAAATAATCATCAGTGTTCTCGGAACATCTGCACTTAACCACATGCTAACGAAGTACCTAAAACTTTTCAGATCCAATCTGAATGTCTTATATGCACGCTCATCTAACTTCTCTCCATTTTATATAATTTAGATATCATGAACTAAAACCTAAAGACAGATATCATGAACTATCCTAAAAAGCAAATTTCCTTAAACACAGTGTATGGATCGAATGATTAGGGATTAGATTTCATTTAATAACAATATTAGGATATAGTTGATAATTGGCTATGCGATGAAGACCTCTCCTAACAACTAACGAGAACTCGTGAAAAAATGTTTAGAACACATTAATCTTTTCGTAATAGATACTCACAGTGCTACCTATTTTCCTACATGGCTTCTTAACTTTTATACGTGAACTCTGAACTCCAAGCTGTGTACTGTAGCGCTTGGCGTCATATATTCATCGATGATGACTTCTATTGAGAATACATTCAGCAGACATCAATGAATGTAATAAATAATTCTAAAATTACTTTGTAGATCGTCTCTATCCCTGCACTTACTAGTTACATACTCGTACATACTCCTATATTAGTATATCGATAAATAAGTATTTACGCTTCACTTGGCAAAACTTTGGCTTCCCATTAATTTTACTTCAACAAAAAAAATACTTGTTAAAAATAATATGAGTTTGAAATGCACACGCAATACTAAGTTGAGCGATTACCAAACAATACTATGAACTTTGGTATTCTTTATTATACTTGTACTCACACCGTGCAATAGCAATCCTTAATGATTACGATGAAAAAAAGGGTTTTGTGGTTTGCGTGTTGTATCGCTTTTGCATTTACGGAAATTGCGGAAGAAAATGCATCATAATTGAATTTTCATGTCTTTTTTTTCTTTTGGTGAGCGAATAAGTGAAGCACCGACTTGTTCTTCCATTAAATGAAATGTGAAAAACGAAATTTAATAAACGATAATTTCACTTATATAAATTTAATTTATTACATTAAAAGTAATTGAAGTGGTTAATACGTAAGTGTGGTGCGCGGATAAGTGGAGATGGTGTAAGAGCAATTGAGAGTTATTAGGAAAGTGCAACTGCACTTGTTGTGTTGTAATAAATTGCCTGAAGGAAGACAAATGGTGTTGTTTCTTCCTTGGAATATTATTATCTAACTTTCGTCCTCCCTTTTTAATCAAACAATCAATCTCATAGTACTGAGGAACTTCGATAGAGTCGGTACCAAACCTTCCCACCAATTACTAACCAGTAAACCCTATTCTATTCTATTCTACTCTATTTGATAAGTTCCACTTATATTGAAAAGCACACTTTACATGAGAATATCAGTCAGGACGGGAATAAGGAATAATTTGTATAAGTATGCATTTGTCAGTCAAGAGGGGACTTCAACCCTCGTCAATAGATCAATCATTTAGAGGTGGCGAATAGCTACGCTTCTTCTGAAAAAGTGCTATACTTTTATGAACCCTTACGAAGGCGGACGAATATAAAAAGTTTAAAAAACATTATATAAAGGGTGTTTTTATAGAGGTATAGAGCTTTAAGTTGGCATTACTTTTCAAGATGGCGACCGATTTAACAGCTGTCAAGTGATTTATTCTCAGTTTGGTTTGGCAATTCATCATGAATAGACTCATAATCATCAAGTAAGGCGTAGATTCGTCGAATGGGCCCAAAACGAGATTAACGTTGTTCCCAATTTTCATAAGCGAATTTTGTTTAGCGATGAAGCGCACTTCTGGTTGAATGGCGACGAAAACAAACAAAACTGCCGCGTTTGGAGTGAAGGTAATCCTCAAGTGTATGTTGAAACACCGTTACATCCAGAAAAACTGACTGTTTGGTGCGCTTTATGGGCTGGTGGAATCAATGGTCCGTACTTTTTCAAAAACGATGGTGACCAGAACGTTACAGTCAATGGTGATCCGTATAGAGCCATGATTACTAACTTTTTCATTGCTGAATTGAATAACCATGATGTCCAGAAGATGTGGTTTCAACAAGACGACGCAACATGTCACACAGCTTGTGCCACAATAGATTTATTGAAAGACACGTTTGGTGACCACCTAATTTCACGTTTTGGACCTGTGAATTGGCCTCCAAGATCTTGTGATTAAACACCGCTAGACCACCTTCTGTGGGGCTATATAAAGTCTTTGGTCTATGCGGATAAGCCACAAACGCTTGACCATTTGGAAGACAACAGTCGCCGTGTTATTGCCGATATACGGCCACAAATGTTGGAAAAAGTCATCGAAAATTGGACGTCCACATTGGACTACATCCGCGCCAGCAGTGGCGGTCATATGCCAGAAGTCATATTTAAAATGTAATGCCACAAGATTATCTTTCGGATAAATAAAATTCATGTCAATCGAATAATCCATCGTTGTTTTATTGCAACTTAAAGTTCTATACCTCTATAAAAAACACCCTTTATTATATTTTTGTGATAAACTTTGGTTTCTAGCTAGAAGAACTCAGCAGCAACCCGGATTTCGTCATGGCATGGATATATGTACCCGAGCCCCTTTTTTAAAGCGAAGAGATCAATATTGAACCAAGCCATCTCGAAGACGTTGTGCGAATTTAATGTCATAAAATGTGAAATGTGTAATTATCAGAAATTATTTTTTAAGCTCTTGTATTCGTGTACTTAATACATAATTTCTAACTGAACTTAACTTTTTTATTTGAACCAAAATAATACTCGCATAAAGAGCCTATTTTTCTTCTCAACTATTTTTAAGTTGGTTATTGTACCGAATGTGTTGCTTCTATTTTTTTTTACGGAAAGCAGTGTTACTAAAAGCAAAAGACCTGTACGAGAAAACTAGACTAAAACAAATATTTGGAATATGATAGAGAGATTTCATGCGAAGCCTAACAGGTTATTTTTTCATCGGTGTACAGTGGGAACTCGTGACAATAATTTAAAAAAAAATTATTTAATAGTAAAATTGTTCTTTTTTAACAGCAATCGACAAATCTCACGTGGGATAAAAAAAAATCATACAGATTTTTTTGAGTTATTTTTTATTTTACAGCGTTCCCAAAGTTGAGCCAAAAATTGGACATATTATTTTTCATTTATAAGACCCCTTATGGAATGCTCTATCTCATCAAATTAAGAACATTAGGTTTGTATGTATGACTAAGGATATACAAAAAAAATTGCTGTTAATCTTATACAAAATTTCACGATCTTAGATCTTTTTTTAAGGATTTTTGAAGCAAAGCCTCATATCTTAACAAATCGGTAAAATGATGTTATATGATATAGTACCAATATTTATTACATTTCACGCCCTCGGATGTTTTTTCATCGGAATTGTGACGCAAAAACTCATATCAAATTAGTTATATGGAGGCTATATTATATAGTTTTACGATATCGATGGTTTTCAATAAAAATAGGTGGAATTTATTATAAGTAAATATATTTGTTTTCTGACGGAGTCTTGAAGACGGCTATACGCCTCAGCAAATCGGCGCATGAAATCTTTACGTCGTCCGATTTCAATGATTTTCAGTATCGATGCTTTAATCATTATATATGCATAGAGTGCCGAATTTCATATTCTTAGATGCTTTTTGGACATTTTTATGGCACAAGGTTTCAGATCTGAAAAATCGGTCATATATATGCTATAGCTTGAAAATTGAGTGACTATTTTGCCTTCAAACAGACGGACAGACGAAAAGACTATATCAAATCAGCTTCCCATTCTGTTACGGTTGGTATAAATTTGTTGTAAATTGCTTTTTGGTAGTTGCATACTTCGGACTAAAGTTCCCGTTCATGTACCGAAGGGTATAGCAAGTGAATCTCAACTGATTTATGAACAAAAATTGAATTTCGTTGTTGTAGATTAAAATTGTTTGCAATCCCTTGTACACTAGTTTGACTTGCTTAGATTTATTCAACGTACTTTGAAAATTCGTACATATATTTTTCCTGCCTAAATATTAAAAACATATGTTTTTAGGTTAGGTTAGGTGCCAGATGAAGGTCCATTTTATTATGATCTATAGTAATCGTATTTAAGGCGTGAACGGTTTTCACGAAGTTCAAGAGAGTCTTAATACTCAATTTTGAAGTCTTTTCTAATACTTTGAGCTGCGAGAATCCAATATATCTGAGGTGTAACTTAGATATTTAACACTAGAAAGTATTTTAACGTCTCGATCATGTCTTTCTCCCTGCAATGCCTACATGTGTAGCTACTACTAAGGCCCTCTTTGCTTAAACGGGATGCCAATAGCTTGTGGCCTGTCATTAGGCCGACAGCTGCCACGCATTCCTTGCATGACCATTAAAGCAATAAATAGGTGATTTCTATACTACTATTACTCATGATTTTGGTGCTTTTATACATATACCGTTAATGCGGTTCTTCTCACCCTGATCCATCATCCAGCGCTTTCTAAAATTTCATTATAGGTCGTTTTTACTGACGTTTCTATTTCCTGTGCTGCTTCGCTTGCAAGTCGGATGACATTTTTGGCAATCTTATCAGCTATTTCGTTGCCCATAATACCTTTATGGCCTGGCCGTTTACCCTCGGCTCTGTCTACTGCTTCTCTGCTTCTGACGTAATTTTATGACGAAATACGATCTGAAATTATTACGTTTATTGGCGCAGGCTATCAACGTATACATTAAAAAATTTTAAATAGTTTCTTGTTATACTTACTATCTCAGCAGCTTTTCCTATATCAAAGACTGCAAAATACTGCAGTACTTTGGTAGCTTGGGTACCAGGGACAGTCTAGACTGCGCTGATCAATGGCGGAAAGTCGCGTTATATTTGCTCTTTTCACTGCACACCTACAGATTTCATCATCTGCTACTACAAATTACATATATTTAAGAAGCTATGAAACAAATGGGAGGGAAAATATTTATTAATTTAAAAAAAATTTATGCAGCGAAGCTGGTCGGAACATCGATGCATGGCGTCATTACAATTGGAAACTATCATACATGTTGCCGCAGGACTTCGGCAGTTTTAAAACAGAATATATGGGAGTAGATGCAGTAATGTAGCCACTCGGTACGAGATCTGCATTCTTATTGGTCTTAAATGTTAAAAATTAACAACATTTTTTACCGCCTAGATAAACTGATGAAGCCCACAAGCAGTTCGTATTGTATGTATAAATTTTTGGATGACATTATTGTCATGAAAATGTTCTAAAACATAGCAGTATTGTATTGAGTTTAAATTTAAATATTTTGAATAACAACAAAACAATTTTCTATATAATTAGAAAATTTTTTAAAGACCTCCACCGCATTCGTATCGTATGGTCAGAGCTTTGTGTCTTTCAGTCACATGTTAAAGAATTTTTATGAGAAGTTATTCTGTTATTATGTTAAAAATACACTCAGGCGTATTAAAATGTGTTTCTAGGTAATTCCGCGTTGATATAATCACGAATTAAGTGAATATTAAACTTTGCTCAAAGTAAGAGAAATATAAATTATCCTGTTCTGCTCATACATACCCATCCTGTGCGCACTCAACTTAATTTCAGGTTCAAGGGGAAAAATTCAAAACTTCAAGAACATAAAGTTTTTTTTCAATGTAGACAACTACCTACCCAGATATTACTATGAGTAGAAGTTGCAAGCATTTTTCGCTTGAAATCTTTCATATATGCTTGGAGTGAAATTATATATATACTAAACCTAGTAAGTTTCATTTCGAAGTCACACCATAACTAAATGGCTGTTAGTATCGCTGTTTGCTACATATGGAAACGCTTTCTACCAAAGTCCAGATATCACATACTTTTGCGACTTTGTTGCTGCTATAACATACGGTATGGTGGGTAAGAGCTTTCTCTATACATATGCTATATGTGTATATGTGAATGCCTGCCTTAAGCAAAGCAATGGCCGAAAATTTGGAAGGGTGGTGAAAAGCTCTTTTAAATATTTCACATTGCTTACTGACACATTACCATGCTTTCAACAAGTGCAGGTGAGCCCAGTTAACTGGCTGGACTTACAGTTAACTTAACTGGGTTAAGCATGTGGTTATGGTATTGTACAAGGTGTGAAACCGACAAAGAAAAGCAGAAATACTACCGCACGGCACAAGGATATTGAAAATAAAACCAGTACAGATGTCATAAATTTATATATAATATATATATATAATATAATAATTATTTACATATACTTAAATCTACATGATATGCAGTATTATCCATGCAGGTTAAAGTACTACTTGTTACCTAGAATGCAACTAGTTAACAATTTTGCACTAACTAGTTGATATTTCATTAGTTTTCCATGCAAGCAACTATTACTTTTAACAAAGCAATGTCTTACTGACCAAAAAAAAAAAAAATAAAAAATAAAAAATAAAAAATAAAAAATATATAATAATTTACCTGCAACGAGATTCGAACCGCAAACTTTATGGGTACAGAGATAACATCTAACCACCCGGCTATCGTTATTATATAAACGGTAACGACTAACAGCGCACTTAGACAGAGCTACATATGTTACAAATGGCGTAATGGTGAAAATTATTATTATTCCCATTACTGGTGAACTACACAAATAACGAATTGGTATGATTTCATTCTAATTCATACTAGTATTTAACTACTTGTAGAACTTTTATGTAATAATCTACCTTTTCACTTCAGGGTTTATATAAAAACAGAAGCACAGACAGAGTACGATAATCATACCGCTTACATAATATTATATACATATTTATGTGCAATTTCAAGTTCTCGTGGCACACTCACATTGGCAGGCATTTCATGTATTCAATTATGAGGCAACAATCACCAGGGTGCAACTTAAGTTCATTAGTCGACACATTAAAATTAGTTGTTGGATTTTGGTGGGAAGTTGGCAACTCTTGGTTTGTCTTCTAACAAAATTACAAATATTTTAATGGAATTCCATAGAACTTATTTTCATTTCCGATAAGATTAAATAAATACATGGGATTGTAAAAAAAAAATTAAAAACAATTATTATAAAAATTACTTTAAATATTTTGTTATAAGTATATTGGAAATTGTTGAAAACATAAGTCCATTTTCCAATAAAATTATAAATTTATTATAATTTTTCATTATTATTATAAAAAATACCGCTTGATCTTTCTAGAAGAATTCGGTGGTGCAATAAAGAGAAATTTTGTAAAATAAATCCCTTAAAAACCTTAAAATATATAGAGGCGTTTATTATTTCTACAAGGTTACTCATTTTTCTGTTTCCAAAATAAAAGTAAATTATGGGCATTTAAAGGAAATTATTTTCATGAAATCCCTTTTTTATTTTAAAAGTTTGAACCTTGGCATTATATGTGAAACACAACATCATTCGACTCGTGAATTTTTGCAAGCTTCGATCCGTTTGAGGTAATTTGCGACATAACTTGGCGAATGTTGGTTTTCAAGTGCTCAAAAGATAAAGGTTTATCCGCATGTACACAGTGTATCGTGTAGACCCACAAAAAGTTCAACGGTGTCAAATCGCAGGATTTCGGTGGCCAATTGAAGTCGCCCAGACGATAGATTATGCGGCCAATGAATTTTTCTCGCAAAAAAGCTAGATTCGTTCGTATTGTGTGGCGTGTGGCACAATCTTGTTGGAACCACAAATCGTGTTCCTCAATTGCGGGCCAAAAAAAGTCGGTTATCGTACGACCATAACGCTCCGAATTCACAGTTACAGTTTCGCCATTATCTTTATCAAAGAAGTAAGGTCCAAATACACCACCTCACCAGAAAGCGCATAAAGGATTACGTTTTTTTTTGGTGTCATTGCCTCTTCAATTATTTGAGGATTCGCGGGGTCTCAAGTGCTTATTTACGTATTAACCGAATGAGTAAAATGCCTCGTCGTTGAAAAATTTTGTTGAAAAACTCGAGGTCTACTTTTTGTTGTTCAATTACCCAACCGACGAAGCTACGGCATTGAGGAAGGTCAGCTGGCTTCAGTTGTTGTGTGAGCCGAACTTAATAAGGATGTATGTGCAATTCCAAGTGCAAAATGCGTCAGAATACGACGTAAGAAAGTCCCAGTATTCACTTACAGCAGCGATATTTGTCGTGGAACTGGCTAAACAATGATGCACAGGCCTTACAATATCTGTAACCGGCCCAGTCTCTTCAAACTTCTTTTAAATTTTACCAATTACTTGAGAGGTTCAACGATTATAAACACCAAAATTTCCTCTTAAAGTACGAAACGTGGCCACGTCTGAACCACCATTTTTAAGCAGGTTTCAACAATTTTAACGCATTGTGCTGTTATCAGGCCATCAATTTTCATAAATTCCTGACTTTTAGCAAACCAAAACATGTTTGGTTTTATAGTTTAATTTGACAGATGTCAAAATACAGCCCTGCGCTTTGGTGGGATGTGCCAACCATCTAAGTAGCGACGCTGAATCAGCCGCCAATTCCTAGCTAATGAGCTAGTATTTAACGGGTGATTCATTTCGCCATTCCCTACTTTTTAAAGAAAATATAGACCGATGATTCCACCGGCCGACAAACCAAACCTAACCGTTGTTTTTTCTGGATGAAATTGCAGCTCTTGAATCTCTTCAAGTTACTCTTTGTCTCGAATGCGGCAACTTTGCCTGTTTACATATCCATTGAGCCAGAAATGGGCTTCATCGCTGAACAAAATTTGGCTCTAAAACATCGGATCTTCTTGGAACTTTTCAAGAGACCATAGAGCGAAGCGATGACGTTTGGAAAGGTCGAGCGGCTTCAATTCTTGCACAAGCTGTATTTTTACGCAATTTAAGATCTCGACGTAAAATGATCCAAGTCCTTCCATACATCAGTCAGAGTTGCTGCGAACGGCGCCGAATCGACTCTCCACGGTCTTCGTGTACACTCTCAGCTATGGCCACTATATTTTCTTCACTGCGTGCTGGACGTGATCTATTCGGTCGAATATTATCCAATAATGGATGCAGAGTCTCAAGATAGGTAATGGTGTTTCAAATATTATGCCCAGTAGGCCGATTATGTTAACCATAAGTTGAGCTAAGCGCGCGAAACACATTCTTTTCAGATCGTAAATTTTCGTAATAAAGATGAATGATTTGTAAACGCTGTTGAGACGTAAGTCTTTCCATGATGAAATGCCAAACAAGACTGAACAAAAATCATATGAGAGCTTAACACGACTCACTTATGATCTGTAAAAAAAGGCTATTGAAAAGAGTACTTCTACATGGATCACTCGTTGTTAGGGTTCCTACACTGAAGCAGATCCAGTAAGTAATATACATAGCAATTAAACTTTAATTTTGAGACTTAAAAACGTTACACTTGAAACATTTTCGATCCTGGAACAAGAAGGACCATTTATAAAGGCTTTGCCCACCTTTTAGCTAGAAGTTATGAATATTTCACCAAAAGTTTGCTCTGTTGAATGTACGACAAATTATCTTTACGAATTCTCCCTTAATATGTATTTCTACAAGTTCAGTCGGTTTGAGGGTTTTGAATTTACACTTCAGACTACTGTAAAATTTTCAGATGGAAATTTCTATGATAAAAGCTTAGATCTACTAGTTTGCTTTGTAATTTCAGTTACGAAAGTGACAGAAATTTTTCTGCGAAGTGCAAAGCACAAAGAAGGCAAGCTTGCGATAATATATATTCTGAATTCATTATTGGAGAAAAGAAGGAAGGTGGTCTGAAGTTTTTTAAGCACTTGCAGGACGTAATTTTATTTACTCATTAAATCGTTTTTTTTTGCGTTCTTAAAGGAAAAACAAGGGGGTTTTGTTCGCCCACCTTTATCGACATCATTGGACCATCGGACATTAAAACCATCATCGAAACCAAGAATTTTGAAAAATTGATTTTTATTTGTCAAGATTTGACTGTAGAAACACCTCTTTCTATAATATTCCAAGGGCGGTTTTAAGAAGTTGTTTTGATTGTTGACCTAAGAAAGCAAACAAAATATTTACTTTAAGATGGCATTACAATCTACAAATAAATTCTAATTGGGTATTTAAAAAAGGTAGTAAAAGAAGTTTGGCCAAGAATCGTTTAATTGAATATAACGCGGAATATATTTAATTATTTTAAAGGCAAAATTTTGTGAGTAATGTTACAGTTACTTTCATCCATTTTGCTCAGCACCCGAGTTGCTTATAAAGTTATTAATTCGTTTAACAAGCTGCCATCCACTTGAACCCACCAACCGCTTACACTCATATACTTTTAAGCACATAAATAACCGCAATACTTTGTAAGCTACTATTCGTTGACACAAAGTATGGCTTTTTTGATTGTATTTACCTTAGGTTACAAAACATATTTTTCGGACACAAACAGAGAAATTTCAATATGAGAATTATTGAAATTTCCAAGAGAAAAGTGTTTCTTAAAAAAAGAAGCGAGATATATTTACATTCTGTCAGAAAAATACCGGCAATTGGTCAATCACAGAGTATTTATTATTCATTATTTTACCACCTTTTATAGTAGGCTGCTTCCACTTATGAAAATAAATAATGTTACGAATTGATTTTTGAGACACAAGATGAACTAAAGACTTTGAATAGCATTGAGTATACAAACTAAACGATCTTGTTCTTCCTTACTGCCATAGACACTGCTTACGCGATTATAGCCGATTTAACTACAGCGCGCAATTAATTCCTTCTCTTAGCTCTTCGGCGACAATCGGAGACACCAAGTGAAGCCAAGTCCCTCAGCACAGAATTTTCTCATTGGATTGGAAGGCTTCACCTCCATCTACTTTCATCATGGGGTCTTGCATCGAACTCATTCAAAGTTGGAATATTTTCATCCATCCGGATGACATAACGTAGCCATCGGAGCAGGTGTCTCTTAATCCGCTGCACTATGTTAATGTCGGCGTAATGCTGCAACTAGCCATTTTACATAAATCCCGTCCACACCCCCGACTGGAAAAGCGAAATGGTTTCACAAGTTATTGTCCTTGCTTGGAACAGCGACATGTTGCCAGCTGCCAGTGTGCATGAACACTTTTAAACAAATTTATAATTTCCGCCTACAAATTTCAGTGCTTATATGTTTCAATATTAACGTCAATCAAATATATACCGTAATAAATAATTAATTATGATTTCAGTTTTCATTTCTTTTGAAAAAAAATGCATTTTCTTACTTTATCTAAAATTAATTTATATACGTTTATACTGAAAACCTTGTATAACAGCGACCAATCAACTGAGTCAGAAAAAAAATCTAATCGCCGCTGGTTTCTACAAGA
This sequence comes from Neoceratitis asiatica, assembly GCA_030068015.2. Classification (NCBI taxonomy): domain Eukaryota; kingdom Metazoa; phylum Arthropoda; class Insecta; order Diptera; family Tephritidae; genus Neoceratitis; species Neoceratitis asiatica. The sequence goes on from CM061525.1 coordinate 51,960,147, forward strand.
CAAACGTCAGTAACGGCGCCGACTAGCGGTGATAACTTTTGATTTACAAGGCACTCTTATAAGATAGGTTTTGACAGCTGAGTCGCTAGGTTTTTGTGTAGTCTCAGTATAAGTCTCGTATAGAATAAAAATAAAGTTGCAACTGTTGGCGAAGACGATTCAATGACGTGACTTTGAAGATGTTTCGTCTTAGTCTAGAAACTTGAAAAAATTGAAAAACATTTTTTTCCATAATTCGATAGTTTAGATATTCAAAAATATCTCCATGAAAGGATTTTACAAAATTCAAATTACTTTCGACGTTGTAGCCGTTTTAGTGTCGTGGCAACTAGACAGGTCCATTCTTTAATATGGACATTTGCACCCAAACATATTCATGCTTAACTTCACGTAAAACTTTAAAAGCGTTTTTCTCGAAACTACTTTTTTCGATGCAGTAACAACAATATCTCAAGTTCTAATCAGACGATTTACTTGAAGTTTGGCATGAATATTCTTTGAATACCTCTTTATCATATGAATTAGCAAAAATGAAAATTTGAAATTTGTAATATTTTTAAAAAATTCGACAAAGTTAAAAAATTAGTGAAAAATTCGACCTTTATTATTGAGCAGCCGCCATTTTATGAAAATTTTTTTTCCAGTTTTGCAGCTTTTTGAGATAACGACGTTCGTACTAATTAAGAGTCCATCATTGTTTTATTTTTCAGATGAACACAAGGGTAGAAATCAGGCGACGAGGACACGGCCTTTTTTCCCCCTCTTTACTTCAAGGACGCAGATTCAGATTTTTTGTTAATTAATTTTGTGTACTCTTGAAATATAAACAAACAAATGATAAAAAAAATTATAATAAAAATTTCAAATGCTTTTTTGTTTCAATTGCCAAAAAACGCTCGAAATTCGGGCCTCTAGACTAGAATACCCCCTTAATCTGTTAATACTTGGGCCTAACGGAAGGGCGATCATATTCTGCAAAGAATCTAATACATTTCGCTTGTCATTTCTCTCCCATCATATCTGAATAACCCAACTTGTAAGCCACAGCTTCCGCCACTTTGTTATTTTACAGGAAGGCAATTTATCTTCGGGTTTCGTCATAATCGTAATGAAAGGAAAGCAGTCTATTGTTTCGCAGAGAGCAGGAATCTTCTTCTTTAACTACGCAAGCTTAGATTTGCAGAACTTATGCCAGTTCTAATTTGAGGAAATGCCGAGTTAAAAAATACCTAGAATTGATTTCTTTAAATAATATTTGATCAACATACAAACATACACTCGCTTTTACTAGAAGATAACTGATATTATAAGAGGTAGACACCAAAAAAAAATATTTTTATTATAAAAATATAACAACTGGCCCTTTTTTAATAAATAAATTAATTTGGACTTAACATGTCACTCAGCCTTCCACCAACTGGATTTTTCCAATTGATGTTCCAGCAATACAACTACCTTCCGGCAATAATAAATGTAGTTACCTTCGTTTTCATCACAATTGAACTCCATTTTTACTTCACAAATATATCACTATTTTTTCTCCCTTTCATCACATTTGTCTTGTGTTTTAAATTCTCCAGGTGAAATACTTGCTTAAGATCTGCTTGATTGAAAGTCCAATTTGCATATCACATCTAATACCTCACAAATTCCATTTTGCTTGCTCACTTGCTTGCTTATCTCATAAGTTTTACACATAACATTACATTCCATACATCATACACTGTGTACAAATACAAGAACGAGCTAATCTTCCTCAGCTTAGCACAAGATTATTGCAGAAATGTACAAATGTTGAAAAATTAAAAAGGCGTAAGTCTATATTTGAATGAAAAAGAGAAAAATCAAATAAAATTAATTTACCAAAAAAAAAAAAGGAACTTAATTAAAATAAAATCGAACAGAACAAATAAAAATAAAATAGAATAAAAACTTAACTTAACTAAATTAAAATAAAATAATATCAATTAAAAAAATAAATAAATAAACAAAATAAATAAAATAATATTAAATTAAATTAAATTAAATTGAATAAAGCAAAGTGAAATAATTAAATTATTATTATAAATTTATAAAATAAAAAATTATTAATTAAATAAAATAACGCAATATCAAAAAAAAACTATTAAATAATTAAATTAAATAAACTAAATCAAAATAAAGTATAATAAAATAAAATAAAATAAATAATGTAGAATAAAATAACATAAATAAATATAATTAATTAATTAAATAAAATTGAATAATATAAAATAAAATGAATAGATATAAAATAAAATAAAATACAATATATATGTATTTGGCGCTTTATAAACGCTAAAGTGATTTTCGGCCGAGCTCCTCCTCTAATTTGTGATTTTACGTCGTAATGTTTTTACCAATAAATTAGGGGACCTACAGCTTGTCGCTGGGTTTTGATGAGGAGCTTTCATTTCATGTAAGAAATTCATTCGGAGGGCTTGACATTCCTTGCAAAGGGCGACCGCAGTCAGAAAAAATTAATTTTCTATAATTTTGAATATTGGTGAAACCTGGTCTGGAACCCTGGCCTTCCATATAGTAATGCGCAATGCTTACCTGCGCAATATTATAATAAAAAATAAAGTAAAATAGAATAGAAAAATTAAAATAAAATTAAATAATTTTAAATAAATAAATAAATTACCATAAAATAATAAATAATAAAATAAATTGGAATAATACTCGTATAAATGAAATAAAATAAAAAAATTGTTTTTTTTTTATATTCAAATACCTCGGTATATCTTAAAATGGACTTACTTCACTTTCATTTTACGAGTACTCTTATAGTGCATCTGTGTGTGTGTGTATTTAGGTTGTAGGTTTTAGCTAAGCTTCCCAGTAGTTTTGATGGTGTCAAGCAACAACCGAAGATTAACAATTTGACGCGTTACTAAGAGTACGTAATTCGCAAACGAATGGTCATGCTACGCTTGCGATCAAATTCTGATGTACTAACCCCTCCATGTATATCTGTGCGTTAGGCGATTCACTACCGAATGGCCGTGCTACGCTTCGAGGCGAAACAAATTTGTGCACACTAAAATTCTTAATATTTGAAGATTAACAATGCCTTAAATTTAACAGTTATTAAATATAGACCGCTCTCCTTCTCTTTACACGACTTTAATTTTCCGTTGATCGTACATATTTCCGACAGTTAAAAAATTCGTTGGTGGTGCACCAGGGAAGGCGAACTACTGGGATATTTCTATCTCAAATACATCTCAGTTTTATATGCTTTCTTCGCATTGCCAATATATGATTTGATTTCTATAAAATAACTGTGAATTTTGTATGCAAAAAGAATTTGTTAACTTGAAATTGGAATTGTAATCGATGACTTTGAAATAATAGCTCATGGAAATGTGAAATACAAACGTTTATGATAGTCTTGTGAAAGATTCTTTCGGTCAATAAAAGAAAAATAAAAGGAAATATTTGTAAATAGGTGGGTATATATGTATAAGTACATATATTTGTTTGCGCATGTAAACTTTGAGCTGCTGTTGGGTAACGATGGATGAAGTTAAATGAAATTTGAGGAAAAATAAAAGAAAAAGTGAGTCTTAAGCAAAAAGTTAATAGAAATGAGATTGAACGAATGGAGTAGAAAAATAAATTATATACCTTAAAAAGTTTTCCGCTTAATCGGTTGCAAATAAAATTTCGGATATTATATGCTTCATATATACAGGGTCACCCATTTTGCGGTTTCCAAGATAAACCTTAATAGAATGCATTTAAAATAATTTTTTTCATGAAATTCCTTTTTTATTATATACTTTGAAACTTGCTATTTTATGTGAAACATTACACCATTCAAATGACCACCTCCTGAATTTTTATAAACATCGATCCCTTTGAGATAATAATCGAAGTTTTTTGTTACATATTGGACGATATCTTAGCCATAAATTAAAGAATGTTGGTTTTCAAGTGTTCCAGAGTTAGAAGTTTATTTGCATAAACATATTCTTTCGCTTAGCCACACAAAAAAGTCCAACTGTGTCAAATCACACGATCTCGATGGCTAATTGATATCGCCAAAACGAGAAATTACGCGGCCGGGAAATTTTTTTCGCAATAAAGCCATATTCGCTCGTGATGTGTGGTATGTGACACCATCGTGTTCTTCAATTGCAGACAAAAAAAATTTCAGCTATCATATTACCATAACGTCCCGAATTGACAGTGACAGTGTCGTCGTTACCGTTTTCAAGCAGTTAAGGTGCCATCATATCTATGTACCAAAGAGCGCAGCAAGCAGTAAATTTTTAGGGTATCATGGCATCTCTTCCATATTTTGAGGATTCTCGAAGCCCCAGATGCGACAATTTTACTTATTTACGTACTCACCGTGCGAGAATGTGATCGTCGCTGAAGAAAAATTTGTTGGAAAGATCGCGGTCCACTACTTATTGTTCGAGCACCCAGTGGACGAAACTATGGCGTGGTGAATGATCAGATAGCTTCAGTTTTTGTATGAGCTGGACTTTATGTGGATGTAGGTGTAAGCCCAGTTTCAAAATACATCATAATGTGCCGTAAGAAAGTCCCAGCTTTTGAGAACGTCGAGAAGTGGACACATGCGGGTGTTCGATTACAGTTTCACTTTTAACATCGATATTTGAGGTGGAACGAGCAAAATGATGATGCACAGGCCTTATACAATACCTACAAGAGAGAACTTCGAAGAGACTAGTCAACCTTCTTTAAAATTTTATCATAATCTCACTAAATGGATAACTCTTTATATAAGTATAGAAATAATTGCATATGGACGTGATTAGTCAAGAATTAAGACTTTATTATAACGGGCTTCTTACTTCAAGGCCTGACTTCACTCTAGATCAAATATTTAAGGAGTTGATCGAGAAAACGTTAGTCTTTATTTGAATAGTAGATACCCAAAAACAAAATAAAGTTTAACTGGCGAGATAATTAGTATACGCTAGCATACTCTTCCATATGCTGATGTGGTTTTTTTCTACTTTGTTCCGTTTAGTTATTATAACCTGATTGATTGAACATAGTGTACTAATGAAATCTACTTACAGTATATTTATTGCATGTTTGTATCCAAATTATAGCAATTCGGCGATTTGTTAATCTATGGTCTCTTTCTGAAGAGCAGGAACTCTATGTGCTAAAAAGCTACTACTATTACTACTCCATTGGGGTCAATTGGAAATACCAATCGAAACCTAATCCCTTTGAACTTCATATTTCCAACGTAGTGGATATTTTCCTTCCCTCTACTTCCATGTGCGAGTACTGCATCGAAAACTTTCAAAGCTGCAGCGCTGTCGTCCATTCACGTACGCCAACGCTTCGTTTCTTTGTCTAGCCTGAGGAAAGCAGAACTAAGAGTGCGGTTGTTTTGGCCAATGGTATCAATATCATCGGTATACGCTACCAATTTTACACTTTTGTAAAATATTTAGCTACGGCTCTTATTATTTTTTCCAGCAACAGTTAAAGAACTCACAATAAAAAGCAAAGAATTACGACGGATTAAATTTCAAGCAAAGCGTAAATGCTCCTTGGTTTATCTGATTCTTCCGAGTAGATTGGTTCCCAGTACTTGAAATAGTTTTTTTTTTCAAGAAGTTCGATCACATACCTATCTTTTATTTCATTATCCTTATTTCATTATCTAGATCTTTTAGAAAAAACTATGCTGGTTGGATTTTGGTGAAATTCCATTTCCTTCCCGAAAATGGACCAAAGACCTATCCCACTTCTCGGAAATATAAATGTTTAAATTAATCTAAGCATGATGTTACATATGTGCCAATTTTCAAATAAATCGAATACATAAATACGGTTTTTTAATGGGTTGTTCTCTGGTCCACTTCCCGGAAAATTTGTTTTCCTACAAACCTTCCCGGCAACCATAGAAACAAACTAAATAATTTTCGGTATAATCTGCCAGGTAGTCTTGGAGATCCTACGGAAACAGGTGTAACTTTAAAAACGGCTATAATGCGTACATATTTTAGACGAGTAGAAAATTCATTCATTCATTCGGTCGAATATTACCCAATAATTAATGCTGGATCTCAAGATGGGTGATGGTGCTGCGAATAGTACGCTCATGTAAGGTTAAACATAAGTTGAGCAAAACACATTCTTTACAGAACGTGAATTTTCGTAATAAAGTTGAATGATTTATAAACGATGTTCAGGTGTAAGTCTTTCCATTATGAAATGCCAAACAATACTGAACAAAAAGAATAATAAAAATTTTTAAGCGGATTAAAGCTAAAGAAATATTATAAATTATCTACGAATTTTCCAAACCGCAGAAGTTTTCAGCTCAATAGTTTTCCTTAAAAAGTTCCTACATCTAATGTCCCCTAAAGTTAGCAAAAATATTGTTAACAAAATTATTTCATGTGCACTGCTGGTGTACAAAAACATTGTAGAATTTTGCTTTCTTCTTGTAAATAAAAAAATCGCTGTCCGCATAAAAGTCTCAAAGACGTATGCAATATTATTTTACTTTGAAATTACAGGCTTCTTAAGGTATGGCTTGGATGCACTAAAACATCCAATTTCAAAATTGCTAAATAACGATTAAAATGAACTACGGAATTGCTAATTATTGCTAAAAAGCAAACTCTTATACCCGCATATTCCTACGGATAACTGTACTCCAATAGTGATTTGTAATGAACGCACTCGCATTGGCGAGAATAAAAGCAACAGTTCCTTAATGCCGATATACATAGATGAATTTAAAAGCATTTCGTTGTAACGTGTATGCAATGTTGCCATTTAGTAAGCACGACTGAGACTAATGAGTGATTCTTCGAAGTTTCATACAAATGTATGGTTTGCCTTGATTTTTGTTTATTCGTTTCTTCTTTTCCAGTGAGTAAGATACGCAGTGCATTATTCAAATTAAATCAAGAATTATTACCGAAAGCAGTATTTCGGCACTATGTGCATTTTAAAAATTAATTTATTTTAATATTCGCTAAGTATGACATTAATTATTACCATTGAAAAAGGAGAAAATCTATAAAAAAAAAAGACATATGGCAAATAAAAGAAAAATTGAAAGAGAGCTTAAGAACGTAATTTTGTCTTCTTAATTGTTCTGTCGTTAGTTCCAGTAAAATTAAATCTATAAAATTCAAGATAACAAGAAGTAGTCATTTTCTTGGACCGAGTTCTACAAAACTGCAATTCGTTTACTCTAGATATTTTGAAGTAAATCCAAATTCTGATTCACTCTATGTGCACATAGTACTGTACAACGTATTTGGTTGGATTTATAAAAAAAACTTTAAGTAGCTGGGGCAAAGTATCTAAGTATTGAAATATTTAAATTATATAAATTTCTATATCTAAACAATTTTATTGCTATGGTTTTTAAACAAAAAATAATCAAGGAATTTACTAAGCATAAAAACCTCAAAAGTGCTTAAACACTTGTTTTGACGCGTCCATCCGCCACCCTTGACATTACAAACAAAAACAATTTGTTTAATTGAGCATAGCTAAATGTCCAAGAATGTCAAATAAGAACAAAAAGAATGTAAAATGTTGAAAAATATTCAACGTCCCCTACAGCATAAGAACTGTTGTAATTGTCATCATTATTTGTTACTTTACTTTTATACCGTTCATGTACATAAAATGGTATATTAACTTTCTTCCAAAGTATGTAAGTACCAGAACGAGCAGTAATAGGCCCACCGAAAATCATACCGGTCGTATCAGAATCACGAGCTAAGTTGATTTAGCCATGTCTATTTGAACGCAAGCAAGTCCCTCAAGATAAAGAGATATTTCAACCAAACTTGATAGGTAGATGCACCTATATGTTTAAGCGGTTATTTGTCGGAACCGACCGAATCAGAGCACTATAGCATATATACGATAGATTTTTTTTTTTTACATCCAATTTATTCTGATATGAGGTTTTGGGTAAAAAGATCCGCACAAAATGTTTTTTTACGAGCGTGAAATTTGGAATTCTACAGACGTTAGTCCATTGACACCAAAAATCATCGAAATCGAATTTTACAAATTACAATACATTTGGTATGTTCATTGAAAGCTATAAAGGCTTCAGCATGGCTGAAGACAGCCGTTCTTTCTTGTTTCTGTTGTTCTATTTCTCTTTCAGCATCATTTCTTTTGCATCGTTCCAAGCGTAGTTTCTACCACACATTTTTTGTTTCATTATTTAAATTGTATTGATACGCGTGTTTCATAGTTTCGCTGACGGCTCCTTCACTTGCACTGGTTCCACAACATTGGCTTTGGCGATTATTTGCCACAACGATTTTCGGCTATTAACATTGCGTCGCTTATAGCAGAGCAACTGACTTTATTGTGCTTAAAGGAGATGCTCGATACCCTTATATGTATGCATGTATTTACAAAATTATCATATAAATTTTTATGATGTCGTTGACGCCATTGAACGCTCTGTTTTGGTTTGCTACGACCACATCTTTACTCCTCTTTGGCATTATATTCTTTAAAGGCATTATATTTATACTCGTATTATATGCTTCGTCGTCAGCTGAATACTATTTTATGTATGTATGTTATACTCGTATAAAAAATTCCATTCACACTCAGTAGACCATGCAAGTGTTTGGCCGAATATAAATATTTGTGGTTATTTTAGTTTAATTATGTTGCTAGCAGTGTGCTTCGGTTTGAGTTTCTTTTATGTCAACAAATTGTTTTCTTTACAAAATTGCCTAAAGTGCTTGTTGTTGTGGTAGCTTAACGCTTAAATTTATTGTGGAAATCAAGGCTTGCTTTAACTATGATAATATCCTGATGAAATAATTTTAACAACGAGCTGTGAGTAATTTCTTAAGATATTTTAGTGTTATTGTTTATGTTGTAAAATTTTACTTAGTTATCTTAGCAGTTTTCAATGCTTTGTTATGTATAAAAAGTTTTTGATGCGATTATTTCTTGATGTACGCAAAGAAACTATATTTCACTATAGTTATACTATCAAACTTTATTGCTGAAATAAGATTTTGTAATATATTTTAAAATCTATAATCCTCTTGCACACCACCTTAAATTCGTGACTCACATGCTTGTACAAGACAATACAATAAATTTTTAGTGCTGGTTCACTAATTGCAACTAAATAAAAGGTAATCCAAGTAGAGGTACTTTTTTCAAAAGCCTCTTTTTGACAGATCACGCGTGAGTCGTGTTAAGCTGTTATATTATTTTTGTTCAGTATTGTTTGGCATTTCATCGTAGACTAACGCCTTAACAACGTTAAGGTCCGAAGTATGTAAATACCAGAAGACCCACCAACGTGTCAGAATGACGTGATGAGTCAATTTAGCCGGCCGGACCACTATATTATATATACTACGATTCAGATTTAAAATATTGGGTCATAAATCCGTCAAAAAAGTACTAAGAACTTGAAATTCGGTATACTATAAATACATAATGAATAACATATTGTTTATTGAAATCGGAATACTATAGGGTTTTCCAATAAGAGTGATATGATTATTTACCTTATTTTAACTAAAAACTTCTTAAACTGGAGTGGTTGGTTGTTTGAAGAGCTAGGGTTGAGGACTTGCCGCAGATGCTCAACTTTGTGTTTTCGAATAAGTTTCGTGCTTTAATAATTTTTCTATTTTCTTCAATTCATGCTAACACATTTCCGTTCAATAAGCTAAAGGCTTCAATAAGCTAAAGGCCGTGCGCTCGCAAAGTAGTGCTCAAGGGTTTCGCAATCTTCTGTACATGATCTAATCTCAGCTGATTGAAACTTTCCTTTTTTCTGAAGGTGACACCTAATGGTTGGATTCCCCGTCAATACAACTACAAAGTTTCCTTAGTGCTGGTAACGATTAAGCAAATCACGCTTCCCAAAAATAACAGTTTAGTGGTACGCTCTACGTTGAAAATGCTCCAGTACCTTAAATGCTATTTTAGGTTCCACTGTTTTAGACAAACTTTGAGGACAATGACCAAAATGGGCAGCACTAACGCTTCGACCACGCCGATTCGAGCCAGCTCTACGCCCTTTCGTTAGCTTCTACATTCGTGTGATCCAAAGTGATGTTCACACTGCCCATGGCACCTAACTTACCCATATCGTACCTATATCAATAGGTTAATATGTCACCCCACAACTTGTGATCCATATTTTATTATAGGTCTTCAAACAATTTTGTAAGTCTAATTAATCTCCAACCCTTTAGCAACTGAACTGTTAAAAAAAAAATTAGCTTTTTCCAAACTTTTGAAATTATGTCCCGAATCTAACCGATGGTATTTTTATAGATACCCAAATAGCGCAATATCAAACTTACAGTTTTGCATACATTCAAGCAGATGCGTGGATACCATTCTGCTTCGATTACCAGCATGTTTTGCGTTTGAGGCTACCCAGGAAGAGATTAGACCGTTGCCACTGCTATTACTGTAGATAGAAAAAGTAAGAGAAAGGAATAAATGATTTCGAATCTTTGTCCTTACTAATCCATGAAATCTCTTTCTGGATCATCGCCGCGATAGTACGTCCTGCTGCTTGTACGTATTCATACATATAAAGTATATATGATTACCATATCACATCTATCACATCTTACTACACGCTGTCAGTCAGCCAGTGTGTTCACGGATGTTACTGACTTTTATACATTTGAATCAAAGTCAATATGTCAACACATTCAGGAATATGTTGATATCCTTCTAAGTACTAAGTTAGTCACTGAATTCTCTTCTTCTTTTACTTCTTCTTTGGCGTAGGCACCGCTTACACGATTATAGCCTCGTCAACTATAGCGCGCCACTTGTTTCTTCTTTTTGCTGTTTGACGCCAGTTAGAAATACCAAGTGATACCAGGTCGCTCTCCACGTGATCTTTTCAACGGAGTGGAGGTTTTCCTCTCCCTCTGCTTTCGCCTGCAAGTACTCCATCGAACACTTTCAAAGCTGTAGCGTTTTCATCCATTCGGACGACATGACCTAGCCAGCGTAGCCGCTGTCTCTTGATTTGCTGAACTATGTCAACGTCGTCATATAGCTCGTACAGCTCATCGTTCCATCGTCCGCGGTAATCGCCGTTGCCAACGCGCAAAGGACCATAAATCTCCCTCAAAATTTTTCTCTCGAAAGCTCCTAAAGCCGACTCATCGGATGTAGACATCGTCCAGGCTTCTGCACCATACGTCAGGACGGGTATGATGTGCGACTTGTAGAGTTTGGTTGTGGTTCGTCGAGAGAGGACTTTACTTTTCAATTGTCTAATCAGTCCAAGAGTGATTTTGCGTTGGATTTCAAGTCTGACATTGTTGGTGTTGTTAATACTGGTTCCCTCCCAGATAGACGAAATTATCTACGACTTCGAAGTTGTGACTGTCAACACTGACGTGGGAGCCAAGTCGCGAATGCAATAACTGTTTATTTGAGGACAGGAGATATTTCGTCATTCGCTTTCTTCTTCGCTTCACTTCTTTGTCTAATCTGGAGAACGCAGAACTTACGGTGCGGGTGTTATGACCAATTATATTAATATCATCGGCATACGCCAACAATTGCAAACTCTTGTAGATACTGTGCGTGATCTGTTTAGTTCTGCAGCTCGTATTATTTTCTCCAGCATCAAATTAAAGAAATCACACGATAAAGATTATCCTTGTCTGAAACCTCGTTTTGGTATCCCAATGCTGACCGAGTTTCATGGGAATATTAAAATCAGACATAGCGGCATAGAGGCATTTCCTTATCGTGCTGTCGAAGGCAGCTTTAAAAATCGATAAAAAGGTGGTGTGTATCGATTTGCCAGGTCTAAAGCCACACTGATAAGGTCCGATCAGTTTGTTGACGGTGGGCTTTAGTCTTTCACACAATACGGTAGATAGGACCTTATATGTGATATTAAGGAGACATATCCCACGATAATTGGCGCAAATCGTGGGGTCTCCCTTTTTTTGGATTGGGCAGAGCACACATAGGTTCCATTAGTCAGGTATGCTTTCGTCCGACAATATTCTGCAAAGAAGCCGATACATGCTCCTTGTCAGCTCTTCGCAACAATATTTGAATAGTTCTGCCGGTAAGCCATCGGCTCCCGCCGCTGTGTTATTTTTTAAGCGGGCAATCGCTATTCAAACTTCTTCATAGGCGGGTGAAGTCTATACCATCGTCATCGATTGGGGTTTCGGGTTCGCCATCTCCGGGGTTTTCATTTTCCCTGCCATTGAGCAGGTTGGAGAAGTGTCCCCTCTGTACACTAAGAGTACGCTAGGGACATCTGTCACCAGGTTACCTCCGGTCTTGAAACCTGCTGTAAGTCGCTTCAACTTCTCATAGAATTTTCGAGCATTACCCTTGTCGGACAGCTTCTCAAGCTCTTCATACTCACGCACTTCGGCCTCTTTTTTTTCGTCTCAAATAAGTATCGCTTCCTCTTCAGTTCTCGGTATCTATCCCAACCCGCACGTGTTGTAGTCGATCGCAAAATTGCGAGGTAGGCAGTCTGTTTTCTCTCTACTGCAGTTCGAAATTCCTCATCGTACTAGCTATTTTTCTGGTATTTTTGAAAACCAATGGTTTCCGAAGCAGCGGTACGCGAGAAATTTGCTATTTCGCTCCACAGCTCCCTTATATCGAGGTGCTGATGAGTGCTCCCAGAGAGCAGGTGTGCAAGCCGAGTAGAAAACTTGTAGACTGTCTGTTGTGATTGCAGCTTTTCAACGTCAAACCTTCCTTGTGTTTGTTGACGGGCGTTCTTTGTCAAACAGAGGGGGGTGCGTATTTTTGTTGCTAAAAGATAATGATCCTCACCCTCGATACCAAATTTGCGCTCCTTTAAATGACCGTTGTAATAGATTTCACAAGGACACACCCTTCTTTCGTCCATGCCCCGTCCATCGCATTTCTTGGACGGCGGTGATGTTAGCCCTTAGTCTTACGAAGACATGAACGAGCTGGGCAGCGGCACCTTCCCAAATAAGGGACCGGACATTCCAGGTGCATGCCCTCAAATCATGATCCTTTAAACGTTTGCGGGGGTCGTTTTCAAAAGGGGGTCTCTCATCTGAGGTATTTGTTGATTTTTCATTGGAATATAGTTTTCATGTGGTGGGTTCCAAACCCTACGCACAACCGCAGGGGATTCACCTTCTCACTTTAGCTCGCCTCCAAACGGATGTTTGTTGGCTACTCAGAGGATACTTGGTCTAAAATCGGAAGTCGTGAGCTGCTTGAACCATATGTAAAATAATCGCTTCTGGCCACTCCCAGGTGAATGGCAGTCAGAAGCTTTCCTCACTTGCGTGAACTTCTACGCATAGTCATTGAATCAGTCCTTTTATATGGTCACTTACATCCCTTTAAGTCATATCACACTTACACCGACAAAGGGGAATTACTCTATTATGTAAAATTATTCTTCTCATACCTGTCATGTAAATGAAATGATATATTAACTTTGGTCCGAAGTATGTAAGTACCATAAGGAGAAGAGATAGACCTACGAAAATTTATACCCATCGTATCGAATAATGAGCTGAATTGATTTCGCCATGTTTTTCTGTCCGTCTGTATGTTTGAACCCAAACTAGTCTCTCAAGATAGTTCCGAGATATTTCAACCAAACCTGGCAAGAAGATGCACTTTAAATAAATTCTTTAAACTTCTTAAAATCGCAATAATATGTCATATCAACCTTATAACCGATTTGTTCAAATCTCAAGTTTTGCGGCAAAAATTGGCCAATAAATGTATAAAAGGTCTGAAATTTTGTATTCTACGTTCGTGAATTCAATTTGATATTGACACCGAAAATCATCAGAATCGAATTTGGCAATTTGCAGTAAACTGAATATGTTCATTAAAGGTATAAAAACTTCGGCATGAACTACGACAGCCCTAATTTATTTTTTATGTGATTTTGGTTCTTACGCCGGCTCTCCGTTGCTGAACACTTGATCCTTTTCTCTATAGGATTGCGGGAAAGAAATTACTACAATCTTGTCATGCATTGTAAATAAATTCTATTTTATAACTGGATTTTTCTGTACTAGTTCGGAACTAGTAAATCCGTACCAGTTATTATTTGGTTGATATTAGAATTTATCTCGTAATATCTCATGAATTATTATAATTTTTTTTAAATTATATTTTTTTTTGGTCCAACAACAAGATTTATACTTGAAATGTTCTGCTCTTCTTGTTACTAATTAATATTTGATACAATATTTTGCTTTATTTGCAAATTCAATTAATTTTACTTCAAAACTGTACTATACAAATTTTTTTTAATTCTTATCAGACTAATAGTGTTTCGACTGAAACCTGTCAACAACTAGATCATGAACATCGCCATGGTCCAAGCTATAAACAACTTGTAAAAAATTAGTTCTTGTTCAGTTAGGTTTACGTATGCTTATAAAATCTAACTAGTTAATTTCACTTCAGCATGTGAATGAATATGAATATATACGCGTTAGTTGTAGATACAGATTTGCTCAACCAATTTGTCGTGGTCAAGGATGTTGCTTCCTCTAGTTTTATACCTTTCATGAACATGAAATTGTATAATAACTCTGTTGAGAAAAATATAAGTATCATAAGGAGAAACTAAAGTTGAGACCGAAAATCATCGAAATCGGAATAGCATATCGTTTTTGCCGTTATGAGAATTACTATTTAGTCCAAAAATGCAATACCATAAATTTGACATTTTCATGAAAGGTAAAGGGTGTTTTTTATATAGGTATAGAACTTTAAGTTGGCATTACTTTTCAAGATGGCGACCGATTTAACAGCTGTCAAGTGATTTATTCTCACTTTGATTTGGCAATTCATCACGAATAGACTCACGATCATCAAGTAAGGCGTAGATTCGTCGAATGAGCCCAAAACGAGATTAACGTTGTTCCCGATTTTCAAAAGCGAATTTTGTTTAGCGATGAAGCGTACTTCTGGTTGAATGGCGACGAAAACAAACAAAACTGCCGCATTTGGAGTGAAGGTAATCCTCAAGTGTATGTTGAAACACCGTTACATCCAGAAAACCTGACTGTTTGGTGCGCTTTATGGGCTGGTGGAATCATTGGTCCGTACTTTTTCAAAAACGATGGTGGCCAGAACGTTACAGTCAATGGTGATCGGTATAGAGCCATGATTACTAACTTTTTCATTCCTGGATGGAATAACAATGATGTCCAGGAGATGTGGTTTCAACAAGACGGCGCAATATGTCACACAGCTCGTGCCATAATAGATTTATTGAAAGACACGTTTGGTTACCGCCTAATTTCACGTTTTGGACCTGTGAGTTGGCCTCCAAGATCTTGTGATTTAACACCGCTAGACTACTTTCTGTGGGACTATGTAAAGTCATTGGTCTATGCGGATAAGCCACAAACGCTTGACCATTTGGAAGACAACATTCGCCGTGTTATTGCCGATATACGGCCACAAATGTTGGAAAAGGTCATCGAAAATTGGACGTCCAGATTGGACTACATCCGCGCCAGCCGTGGCGGTCATATGCCAGAAGTCATATTTAAAATGTAATGCCACAAGATTATCTTTCGTATAAATAAAATTCATGTCAATCGAATAATCCATCGTTGTTTTATTACAACTTAAAGTGCTATGCCTCTGTAAATAACACCGTTTATAAACACTTAGGAATGGCCGTAGATATCACTTTTTCTTGTTTTTTTATCTTTCGATCAGGAGAATTATCGGCTCTATCAGGATACTTTGTAAATATTTTTTGACTAGATTGGGGCATGTCTTGTCTGGATATATTCGTGTCTGAAATACATGTATCTGATCCGTTGGGCTGTAGGTACCCCTTACGCGATTATATCCGTGACTTTGTCAATTTTTTCATTGGAGCTGATTCCTAAGTAACTGGTAACCCAGCGAGCTACTCTCTTTAATACTGGTTGTAAAATTTGTCTTCAACGAACGCTTAAACCGAAATGTAAGAGTGGCTCCTCTGAAACTTATTCTGCTTTTGTCGTCATCCAATGCTTTACAAGGATTGGTTACAGCAGAAAGACTACACCACTTCAAATTAATATACGTAGTGTAAAAATTTATTACTATTCGTATAATGTTTCCATAAGATATTTTACAAAAAAAAATTTTTTTTTGGGTTTTATTTTAATAAGATTTTCTTCTCATTTATAAGTATGTAAGCAAATAATTCTACTCTCAGTATTAGAGAATTGCTTTCGGTAAGCTCATGCAAAGTTAAATAGTTAATAGTGATGTCAGTAAAATATTCTGTCAGTATATGCAACGAACTCATTAAATTATTAAAATAATTCATTACGCACAAGCTAGGCATAGCCTAAGCATGTAATACAACAATGCAAAACTCAACTCAATAATAAAATGTACAAACGCATTCAATATGTACTATATGCATTTCAGTACACTTGGAGGACAGTCAACAATAATAAATATGTATAATAAATTTAATGCAATAATAACAATAACAACAGTTGCTGTCCTTGCACTGCACACATAGTTAAGTTAATGCCTGAGTGTAGCAAGAATGTTGAATCTCTTCAGCCTGCGTACCTCCACCGGGCTCAGTTCCATAACATGTGGCTGTTTCGTTCATTGTAAATGCTTCGAAAAGGATAAGAGCTCAATGCTGCACTTGTGCTGTAGCCAACCTCGGACGATTCTCAAACAGACAGTTGAATAGTTAAGTAGTGCATACAACCATAGGGCAACAACAACTGTAGGCAACATGAATAAAAAATCGTACAAGAATTTATATGCAACTTGATTAAATTGTTTGCATGCGAAATGGAGAGATTATGCTAGAGGAGAGGGAGCAGAAGGACATGCGAGAGAGAAAGAGGCAAAGAGAGAACGCGGGTGCGTTCCGTTGTGGAGACAGTTTGTAAAAGCGTGGATAGACCATTTCAAGCTGTCAACCGGCAAGCAAACGAAACACTTAAGCGCTTAATCCAGCAATACGCTGATGCGCTGTTGAATGTCAAGCTGTTCAAGCTACTGCAATGTACGTATCTGTACAATATGTAGTATTTATAAAGCACCATTGTGGGCTGAAAGGACATGTGAGCCACATGCACTCCTTGGTAAGTAACCTGGAACATGCATTTGCACGTACACACATGATGCTGATCAGAGTGTGCATAAAGTGGCCAGAGTTGCCAATTTATACAAGAAGTAGAAGCAAAAATAGTTAATTTTTCATTGAAAAGACATTGAAGAAAAGTTTCGGTTAAGACTCGCACACTGTACAATATGTAATCAAAATGCATTGCGCCTCTACACAGTTAAAGCTTGCAAAATCTCATCGCCTAGTGACGAAATTCTTTTGGGATAAAATGGATCACAGCAAGCACAGCATTCAAATTCTCACACGCGCTCGAAATATTAACCTGATATTGAGCGAATGTGTTCACTCAATATCTTGAAAAGGACAAAAAATGGAGCTTTACAATTTTTTCGAGACTGTCCCACACTTAGAAGGGACCTTGATCCTATATTCAAGCTTTTATATGACCAACAAGTAACCATCTGAAGACAAGCTTGTGTATGATGACGAACTTTTATATGTAATAAGAATCTTTAGCCAGCTGGTTGATGTACCTCTGAAAAGAGGAGAGAGGGAGCCGCCTAAGAAATACGCTGGACTAAACAAGAATGGGGAAGGATAAGTTCTTACGAAATTTAAAAAAATTCTAAGGTTATATAAGGAGAGCAGAAACTATGTAGGTTAAGATATGAATTGGTTGGCCGAACAAGTTACTATGTTCATAGTAACAGGTACACCAAATACGTTGTACTGCTACAATTTTTATTGTATCTCTAGTTTGAAGAGCACATTTCTTTCCTAGTTTCTAAAGTCTCTTCGTCTGACCCCAATATATACGAACCCTTCTTTTCTCAGATATTCTTTTTTCGAATGTAGGCATAGTACGATCAGAAGTGACATAGTACTGTTTGAAATAGAGGTCTTCATGTCCGATTTTTTATTTACTAAAATATAGAGAACGCCTGCACCATGCAGTAGCCCTGAAGCCATTTTCAGAACAAAGATATCAGCCTGGAAGATACTATAAGTACAATAGTTTGGCAGCATAAATGACGTGCTTTTCTTTAGTTGGACGAAGTTAACTGAAGTCCCCACTCCTACGTGAACTATGTAACTAAGCGTGTATTCTACGACAACAACGACCAAAAAATTTAAGCTCCTCGATGAAACTTAGCCAAACTTACTATGTGTGATCGACTTCACCGAAGTGCGAAATATACTACTGTGTAGTATAAAACTACACCAAATGAAAATCTATCAATCTACTGTGTTGCCACTAGATTCAAAAACTCCAACTCCATGTAATTTGTTTCGGTACTCTACGAACTCTTAGATGTGGAAAAAGTAAAAAAAAAAAAAAGATAGGATGTTTCGACGTTGATATGGGGAACGAATTAATTCAAGAATGCCTTTTTGATCAGCTCTTCGGCGTACGAGTAGTGCAAGTTTTACACAGGACGTAAGAACAATGATGGCCGAAATAACCGATTGAAATATTGAGAAATTGAAAAACTGTCAAATTGTCAAATCATCATAAGTCGGGATGTTGGTGTACCGGTTGGCTCATGCGAAGATCACTCCAAAATTTTCTTAGGAATTGTTGATTTCTTACAATGCTGGCCCGATCCTCTTAAATCATAATTTCAATCACTGGGTGGTACCCAACATTAAGGTGAGCAGTGAGGATACCGTGTCTTTCTTCTATTGAGAAGATATCAAACGAATCCATGAAATTTCTCAAGTACATACCATAAAGTGCGTATCAGAACTGCATCAGCGATTAGAAACAGAAATTAAAAAATATATAATTTTTAGGAAAAAAAAAATTAAATTTTACCATATTTTTAGAACAGACTCTAAGTGGCAACCCTACCATGCATGTCAGGTCACTAACGATTTGCAGTGGAAATAAGAATTAAGAAACAAAACAACTAACAACAACAAAAGTGTCTGTGTGCAAATAAAAATTACAAATATTACTACCATACTTTCTTAAGCGAATTAAAAATGTAGACAGATGTGCAAACTACTTGGTACACTGTCATACATCTACGTCATGAAAGATTAAATTGACAGCGGACGTACGTATTTTATAGCCGACAACTTTATTTGTACATGAATAATATATGTAATTATGTACATATGTTTGTCGTTACAGGTATGTAAGTACTTAAGTACTATGAAAAATTCCAAAGACCAAATTGCTGACCAAATGGAATGTCAGATTTCAAGGATACCATTGGGCTGAAGGACATTACATCTTCTTCCATTGCGTAAGCACCGCTTAAGCGATTAAAGCCGCATCAACAAGAGCATGCCACTCGTTCCTTCCTTTTGCTGTTTGGCGCCAGTGAGAAATACCAAAAGAAACCAGGTCGCTCTCAGCCTGGTCCTTCCAACGGAGTGTAGGTCTTCTTTTTCCTCTGCTTCCGCCATCGGGTACTCCATCGAATACTTTCAAAGCTGGAGCGCTTTCATCCATTCGGACGACATGACATCTCCAGCATAGCCGCTGTCTCTTGATTCGCTGAACTATGTTAATGTCGTCGTATAGCTTAAACATCTCATCTTTCTATCATCTGCGGTATTCAACATTGTCAACGCGCAAAGGTCCATAAATTTTCCGCAAAACTTTTCTCTCTTAATGCCAACTCATCGGATGTCGACATGATCGGAATGATGAGTGACTTGTGGTGTTTGTTTTTTGTTCGTCGAGAGAGAAGATTTTACTGACTGTGAACAGTGACGCAGGAACCAAGTGGCTAACGCGATGACTGATTATTTGAGGACAGGATATATTTCGTCTCGTTCGCGTTCACTACCAAACCTATTCGCTTTGCTTCTCTGGTG
Organism: Neoceratitis asiatica; assembly: GCA_030068015.2. NCBI lineage: Eukaryota > Metazoa > Arthropoda > Insecta > Diptera > Tephritidae > Neoceratitis > Neoceratitis asiatica. Next base: position 51,980,083 of record CM061525.1, read on the forward strand.
CATCAGTTTGTTGACGGTGGGTCTAATCTTTCACATGCTAAATAGGACCTCATTTGCGTAATTAAGGAGGCTCATTCCACGGCAATTGGCGCAGACCGCGGGATCTACCTTTTCTAGATTGGGCTGAGCACACTTAGGTTTATCGAGTATGCTTTTGTCCGACCACATTCTGCAAAGGAACTGCGCATGATCCATGTCAGTTCTTCGTAGCCGTATTTGATTGAACGTCTATACCATAGTCATGGGTTTTGCATTTGCCATCTCCCGGTTTTTTACTTTCACTGTCATTGAGCAAGTTGGAGAAGTGTCCCCTCTGTACACTAAGTACGCTAGGGACATCTGTCACCAGATTACCACCTTGATCGCTACACGAGCTTGCTGCCCGTCTGTAAGTCGCCTCAACTTCTCATAGAATTTTCGAGCATTACCCTTTTCGGCTAGATTCTCAAGCTCTTCATATTCACGCATTTCGGTCTCTTCCTTGTGTTGTCTGCAAATGCGTCACGCTCCCCTCTTCAGTTCTCAGTATCTATCCCACCCCGCACGTATTGGAGACGATCGCAAAGATGCGAGGTAGGCATTATAATTTCTCTCCACTTCAGTTCGACATTCCTCATCCAAACACTTTTTTTCTGGAATTGCTGAAAACCAATCGTTTCTGATGCAGCGGTACGCAAAGAATTTACTACTTCGTTCCACAGCTCCCTTATATCGAGGTGCTGATGAGTGCTCCCAGAGAGCAGATGTATAAGCCTAGTGGAAAATCTGCTGACTGTCTGCTGTGATTGTAGCTTTCCGACGTCTAACCTTCCTTGTGTTTGTCTTACGCATTTCTAGAACACTGGATACATTCCATTTCATTGCATGCTTTTCGATCTGGCGACAGCCATATAGCTTGCTGCGTTTTCGTTTGCTGGAATCTGGTACTATAGACAGTTATATTTCGGGTCCCGGCGAAGTCAATCATCGTCATATCGTTTGGGGATGTTTCGTGTAGGCTAAATTTTCCGATTGTAGCGCCAAAAATACCTTCTTTGTCCACCTTTAGTTCGCCTTCAAATGGATGTTTGTTGTCCACCCAGGGGAAGCTTGATCTAAGACCAGAAGTTGTGAGCTGCTTGAACCATGTGTTAAAGAATCGTTTCTGGCCAAACACGAAATTATATATATGAGCAGGTCTTGATTAAAACCAAGAAAGGACTGCTGTCTTCCAATCACATGCCGAAGTCTTCATACCTTTCGGGAAGCTATAAAAGTCATTGTAAAATGCAACTCTGCGACCACGAACATTGGAATGGAGCTGCGCTCATCATTTAGTCGTCAAACAAATAGCAAAGTGCGCATATCAAAATTAAAACTTTACAGCATATAAAAATTAAGTTAAATAAATGGATAGCTCAGTCGAAAATCCCTTCTGCGGTTGCGAAGCATCATATATATATACATATATATCTATATATATAATAACCATAATAACGTACGTTATGTAAGAATACTTCCGTTCGATAAACTCCAAAACTACTGAACTGATTTATTTCGCTAGTACTTTGTTCCAACTTAAATAAAATGAAACTTGGACGAGGAACGGATCTATACCAAAATATCGTATTAACTGTTCGATTTAGTTGAAATTTGGAAAATATATTAAGCAGCGCTACTACTTGTTAGAAATCTTTAATTTAAAGGAATTGATAATCATATTATACTTAAACATTGCTTAATTGGTATGGAATTGAAGAGTTTTAAATATATTAATGGGGAAATTTTTTTTAAATGAACTGCCACCTGTTTAGTTTTTCCTAATCAAGAATTTTTAAGTAGTTAGTCGCTAAATATGAGCGATTTTCAATGATTTTTTCAAGAGGTTTTGTCTGGAGTAATATTGAATATATATTTCCTCCAGAGCTCGATTCAATCTTATCAACTGGTCAGCGATCATTGTGCGGTAGATGGACGACACGTGACCCCACAGGAAGTGTGTCAGTAAATAATCTAGGTCATATTTAGTTCATGGTATATTTATTTTGGTCCGAAGTATATAAGTACCAGAAAGGGAAGTTATAGATACACGAAAATTTATGACGAGCTGAACGTCTGTTCTTCTGCTTGAGAGCATATATATATATATATACAGATGTCCTGCTATAGTTATAAAAATATTTTCGGAGCCGATTATTCAGATTTGAAAATTTGGATAATAAATAAATAAAATTTGGTATTCCACATACGTAACTCCAAATAAATATTTGTACTGAAAATCGTTGAAAGCGGAAGACTATGACACCCATATAACTGATTTATTGACATCTTTTGTCTAAAGTATATTATTGAATCTCTCTTGCAGAAACCATAAATAATTTCGGAATCAGATATGACAATAAATATTTAATCCTAAAATACAATATAAAAAATTTGATATGTTCTTGACAGGTAAAAAGCCTTCGGTATGGCCGAAGACAGCACTTTCTTCCTCTTTTTCCTGTTTTTTTTTTTATTTTTATTTTTAGTCAAAAATATTGCCATAAATAAAAAAATAAAAATTCCTCCTTGAAAAAAATGTACGCTGATTCATATGTCGCAAAAACGAACTTTTCACGATTTTTTGTAAAACGGAAAGTTCTATCATAAAATTATTTAAAGAAAAATTATACATTAGATAATTATCTTTAAAAATTTGTGGATACTTTTTTCTAAGAGGGAAACTATTGTAAAATATAATTCTTGAAATAGTACTTAAGGTGAAGTTTAGTGTCGTCGCTTACTAAAATATTTAAATTTTCTAAAAAAAAATTAAGCTACTATAAAATATAACTTTTTTGAATGAATTTTTCGGGAAATTGAAATAAATCATTTTTATTTCGAAATAACAAGTTGCCATTGTTTAAATATTGTTAAAAGTATGGTAAGTAGGATTTTGGATTTTTTTTATAGGTGTAACAAAGCACGCTGGGGTCCGCTAGTCTGTTTACTTATATAAAAGAAATTTTAAGAATAGGATTCTTATGACCTCAAAATTTCTCACAAACATTTCATACATACATATATTTATCGTAAATAGAGCTTAAGAAATTATTTTATAGTAGTTCATAGTAAGTGAATAAAGTCATGTGTATCAACATGTGCATATATTGTTCTTCCTTACATGATCATTCTCTTCAACGAAAAACCCAAGTCATATCTCTTGGGAAAATGCTGGCTTACATTTTCTTATACGAGCATGGGCATATGAATACATATTATTTATTTATATTTGAAGCTCGCATATTTAGCCTTATCAGCAATTTTATTTGTTAAAATTTTAAATACAATAAATATTTCATTTCATAATAAAATTAGGTATTTTTATTTTGCTCATATCAATTTTTGTAGACCACAATTTTGATCCACACTTTAGTCTAAGTAAAAGCTTGGCTAAGCACGGAGTGGCTTTTTATTACAATATACATACACATAAGCCGAGCTATGCTGTCAAATTTCGGTTTGTGTCTTGACTATGACATTTGCATAAAATGAATTATGTGTGATGTAGATATGTATGTAAACTAAGATTTTTAATAAAGGAAACTTTTCGATCATGATGGAAAAAAGTAAATTATTTTATAAAAATCTGGAACTGTTGCACTTATAAATCATATAAGAAAGCAGAATTCAGTACAAAGATGAAATCTAAAAGATTTGAAATATTTGTTCGCGGGGGTTTATGTTATAATTCAATTTAAAGCAATTCCCACCCAAACGTAAAGTATTTATAATGCCATAGATCTAAAATAATAAACTTCTTGTTATACAAGTATTATTGACATATCTACATATTTTTATTTCCAGAGATAGTCAGAAATTTGACGCTACTCAAAGTATTCCACAAGAACTTAAATACAATATGATTCCCCCTTAACGAAATGCTGATGAGTGCTCTCAGAGAGCAGGAGGTAAAAGTTTTCGCAAGTGGGAAAGGTTTGACTGTGTTTTACCTGGTAGTGGCCTGAAACAATTCCTTTACATAGGGCTCAAGCAGATCACGACTTCCGGTCTTACGCGAGTCTCCCGCAGTTGTGCGTAGCGTTTGAGACCCACCACATGAAAATCATTCCCCAAAAAAAAAAATAATAATAATAATAATCGTATATATATAATAGGGCGATTTGCTTTGTCTGTGAAATGCATACTATGCAAATATTTCCTATGGAACTGTGATAGAGATCGAGAGTACATAGATTTTGGTATAGGATATTTTTCCTATCGTAGCATTTTTTTTTTGCATTTGTTTTGTTGTTGTGCCGTTGCACGGATAGGAAAGTTTTCCATGCATTTTCTAGACTTAGAGAATACCCCTAATGTAAATAATATACAAAAAATACGAGGTATGTTCAAAAGAAAAGGTTAAGGTCTTGCTCACTATTTTCTTTGTTAACAATGGAGTGGTGCATCATGAGCTCCTGCCAAAAGGCCGTACAGTTAATAAGGAATACTAGAAGGGAGCTAGGCAACGTTTGCGTGAAACAATACGAAAACAAATCGTGGATTCTGCATCACGATAATGCTACCACATCAATGTTTATTCGTGATTTTTAGGCCAAAAACAAATAAAGTTGAATAATTTGTCTCAACCACTGTATTCAACAGATTTGGGTACCTACGCCTTTTTCCTATTCCCAAAACTAAAGAAACCACTGAAAGGAAAGCTTCTTGTCACAATTCATGAGATCAAGTCAGAATCGAAGAAAGAACCATACCGGCTATACCGAAAAGCGCAATTCAGAAGTGCGTCAAGGATTGCGTGAAGCGTTGGCACAAGTTTTTATTATATTTGAAGAGGACTTTGAAGGGGGCAAAACAGGTATTGATGAATAAATAAGTACTTTTCAAAAAAATTCAAAATTTACTTTTTCCTTTGAACACACTTCATATACATAACTGCAGACAAATACTTAATATATGAACGTAAAGGGTGATCTAAGTAGAGGTACTTCTTTCAATAGCCTTTTATTGACAGATCACGCGTGAGTCGTGTTAAGCTGTCATTTTATTTTTGTTCAGTATTGTTTGGCATTTCATCATGGAAAGACTTACTGTTCAAGCGTGTACAAATCATCCAACTTTATTACGAAAACTCACGTTCTGTAAAAAATGTGTTTCGCGCGATTCTCTCAACTTACGATCAACATAATCAGCCTACGAGCATACTACTCGCGCAAAACCATCACCCATCTTGGGAACAGCACTCATTGCTAGATAATATTAGACCGAATAGACCACGTCCAGCACGCAGTAAAGAAAATATAGCGGCCGTAGCTGAGAGTGTACACAAAGACCGTGGAGAGACAATTCGGCACAGTTCACAGCAACTCGGACTGACGTATGAAAAGACATGACATTTTATGTCGAGATCTTAAATTGAAAGCGTACAAAATAAAGCTTGTGCAAGAACTGAAGCAGCTCGACCTTCCCAAGCCATATCGCTTCTCTCTATGGGCTCTGGAAAAGTTCCAAGAAGATCCGACGTTTTCGAACCAAATTTTGTTCAGCGATGAGGCTCATTTCTGGTTCAATGGATATATAAACAAGCAAAATATCCGCATTTAAGCGAAAAGCAACCTGAAGAGATTCAAGAGCTGTAATTTCATCCATGAAAAGCACCGGTGTGGCGGTTTCTGGGCCGGTGGAATCATCGGTCCACATTTCTTCAAATATTATGCCGGTGGGAACGTAACCATCAATGGCGGCCGTTATCGCGTCATGCTAACCAACTATTTTATGCCTGAAATTGAAGCTAGTGATCTCCGCGACATTTGGTTTTTAACAAGACGGCATCAATCATTGAGAGAACACTTCGATGAGCAGTTAATTTCACGTTTTGGGCCGGTCGATTGCCACCAAGATCGTGTGATTTCACCTCGTTAGACTTTTTCCTTTTGGGATGTCTAAAGTTTAAATGCAATCCCGCTTCGATTCAGGTCTTGAAGCAAAACATCACGCTTGAAATTCGCGAGTTACCAGTCGAAATGCTCGAACGAGTCATCGAAAATTGGGCTCAACGGATGGACCATCTGAGACTTTGGTTCGGCCAACATTTGAAAAAGATAATCTTCAAAACATAAATCCCAAAGAATTTTCTCTCGAATGATAATAAACATTTCCCATTAAATTGGAGATTTCTGTGTAGGGAACCTCAAAACGGATCACCTTTTATATAGGCTATTGAGAATTTCGCTTGTGGATTTCTGTACGCTTTTCAGAGCTGTTTGATTTGGCTTATTATTTATTTATATTCTTTTTTTGTTATATGTGATAAAATTTAACAACGGAAACACAACAAATGAATCATCATTAATAATATTAAATTCTCTATAACAAAAAATCTATCGTGCTAAGCAGTAATTAAGTTGTTATCAGTTTGAATTAGCGAAATGTAATAAAAAATAATTTTAAAATATTTATATATACTTATAAATAATATGTGCATATATGTATGTATCTTTAAATATAAAAATTTTCTGTGCCTGGGTTTGTCATTGAACTCAAACTAGCAACTGGTCCGATTTAGATGAAACTGTTTGTGTATGCTCAGGTGATCTCCAGATTGCTTTAGTTTTACAATATGATCTGGGAAATGGAACGAACATATAGCGATCGTATTAATCAGGGACTGCAATCATTAGCAGCTTTAATATATTAATCTCAAGTTGGTGGTAATTTATTGATTTTTTTGAATATTGCTTAATGTATAACAATTCTTTTTTATATTTTTCATAGTTTTTTTACCCAAACATTTTTGATTTTTGTAATGAAGATGGTAAGCGAAAGTTGGAAGGTGGGGCAGGAGCAGGAAATTCATTAAAGAAAATTAAGTTCTTTTCTGCAGAGACTGCGCCTGAATAAATGTAGCCTTGACTTTGTATTTTGATATACATTTTTGTACGGGTATGTAGACTCTCATGCATATTTAGAAGTACGTGAAATTGTACACTACATATTTGTATATTTGTATATTTACATATGTATATATTTTTCTTTTTTTTTCTATTTTTTGCTATGCAAAAGCAATTATGGAAATATATTTATCGCTTATTTAACGATATTACGGAGTACGAAGAGTCTAACAAATATTACACACATATGTATGTGCAAAATTTTCCCATTAGTGCATAGAACTCGGTATGTTTGAGTGTTTATCATTTAAATATTCCTTAAACACCTTATAAATGTGTTTATTATTTATGAATAATAAAGTAGCAAATTCCTTCCGGCTTGAATAGTTTTACAGTTATATATAGAAATGTAATATATGTAAAAACTGAAAAATATGATTTAAAAAAAATCATAATCGTACTGAGGGAAAAAATATTTTTATACCTTTCATGCACATGAAATGGTATATTAACTTTGGTCAGAAGTATGTAAGTACCAAAAGGAAAAGAGGCCCACCAAAGTTTATACCGATCGTATCAGAATGATGAGCTGAGTACGAGCTGAGTTCAGATAGCTATGTCCGCCTACCCGTTCGTCTGTTTGTTTGCAAGCTAGTACCTCACTATGAGATAGAGATATTTATACCAAATTTGCTAGGTAGAAGCATAGAAGAGCATGGAAATCCTACAGACGTTATTCAAGTTTACATTGACACTCAAATTCATCTTAATATAATTTTGCTAGCTGAAATAAACTTAATATATTCACGAAACGGATAAAGATCCTGCCGAAGACAGCCCTTCTTTTTTGTTTTACTTTACTATAGTTTATACGTATGTTTGAAAAGTTATAGCTTGCGAGCAATTTATTAATGATATTGCTGAGAAAATTGAAGAAACTTACTAATTTCAAAGTTATAACAAAATGTAGGGCTCAAAAAAATTTTAAATTAAGCAATCCAAAAGATTTTTGAATAAAGAAAACCTTACAGATTGGCGATGATTTTAGTTCTTTCTTTTCTTTGTTTTAATTAATTTTACTGCAAAACCATAACCGAGTGCGTAGAAGTACCGTCTTATTGGTTCGAGCTCTGAAGACTAATTTTAAAAACTTATAAAAATTAATTTCTTGAGTGCGTGTTGCTGTTTTTCTAAGAAATGGGATTTTTTAAACACGTTTTCAAAGGACTGACTGATCTTTGGAGGAGCTTTTTAAATCGGAACAGAAATAAGTTTGGAGGGTGAATACACCACAAAATATAAAAAATAATAATATTAAAAAAAGCAAAACGTATATCAAATTTTGAACGTATAATTCCAGCTATTTTCAACTGAGTAACCAATTGATAAGCGAAGTCCTCTCGACGACCAAAGACCAAACTCTTTCAAGTTACTCATCATTCCCGTTTTGCTGTGTTACAGAAGCATAGGCGTTAGTATTCGGCAATAACGCAGACGATGGAACGATAATCAGCGAATAAAAAGACAGCGGCTACACTGGTTAGGTAAAGTCGTACAAATGGATGAAAATGCTCTAGCTTTGAAAATTTTCGATGCAGATCCGGTAAATGGAAGCAAAAGATGAAAACCTCCAATAATGAAAAATTAATTTCGGGATTTCCTATTTTCAACTGAAGTTTTATTCCAATAAAAACATGATTTTATATGCGTGCTTAACTTTATTTACATACATATTTATGTATGCATATATACATACATACTTTTATGTATATGTATGCATTTTAGTGCATGCTAGTAAATATATGTACATACATAGGTATATACGTATATATTTATGTGCGTACATGTTTATCCACAAATACATATGGACTTGTACATATACGAATATACGCTTTTACATATAAATAAATAAATGTAGTTTATTTGTATAAAAGAGTATAAAAAATGTGCATTAATTAGCATTTATTCTGTACTATTACTTTATTCAGCATTTTGAACTTGAGCTCCTTGTTCTTTATAACGCACTTAAGATTCATAAGTACCGAGAAATGTACCGCACATCGGGCAAAAATGATTAGCATTACGGCATGTATCCATGCAGTACGGCAAGCAGCAACAACAACTGAGTGAAAAAAGAGATACAAATTAATATTAAATAATCCAAATTATTAAAACTATTAATATAATAACGCTAGCTGAAGGGCTCACCAAGTCCACGACAGCAATAAACATGCCAAATGCGTTTTCGTAGTCGAGCGATGTCGAACTTCTGACTTTATCATGCATTTACATTGTGGACAACGCAATTGAGTCGATTTTGGACCGACTGGTGGATTCGGATTGGTGTAGATTGTGGCGAGATTCGGCATCTGCGTATCACCAGCTGACGGTACAGGTCCACTGCTAGTTGACGGCTGTGCTGTGATCAAACTTTCTGTTTGCATATAAGCCGGTGGTGGCGCTGTCGGAGCATTCATCTCGGCTTGCAATTCACTTTGCATGGTGGCATATGGATTTTTGTTTTGTGACATGTGGATAATTTAATTCTTTCCCCCAATTTCTAGCTATAATTAATCCACTTAATAAAATGTTGATATGCCTGTGTAAAAAGTCACTACTGACCAAGCGAATACTTATAATGATTGCGCTCTACCAACCGTTGTCTGTAAACTCACAATTGGAACTAATGCGAAAGTTATTTTCAATTCTACACTGAGTTATGCTCAACGGCAGATCTTTGATTGTTTGTCAAATTATATATATTAGCTATGAGTATTCTCATATTACTTGAGTATTTGGGAAACACTGAGTATAACTGTAAATATTTATATATGCATGTTTGTATGAGTATGTAGTCTTGCAAGCATATTAATTTTTTCCTGAAATTGTTCACAGCAAATGTGTATTTACATTTTTTCCTTCTTTCTCTTGCACAAAAGTAATAATCGGGATGGCATTATCGCATTATTCAACAATATTGTGGAGTACGAAGTGTTAAAAAAAATTATACAGTGTATCAATAAAGTAAGTATGCACTGAGTATTTGAAACTTCAAAATGAAATACTTCTGCGCCTGCGTCACAAATGAATTTTTTTTACTGTTTTGTTGCTTACGATGTCAACTTTCGCTTTCACGCAACATGATCTATTTTTAAAAGTACCGTTAGATTTAATAGCACGTGTTCTCTGATATGTGCAAAAATTATGTCATTAAAGTTTGTATGCAAAACGTAATGTACATACATTGGGTTCGTCGCGCTTGAATAGGTAAGAGAGCATAAAAGCTGGTTTTTCTTTCTGAATATAGTTGAAATATTCAGTTTTTAATAAAATTTCAGCACAAACATTAATAAAGAGTTTTTAAAATCGTGATGGCACCGCGGGGAAAGGACCTAAAAGATTTGATAATAAAATCGTTCAAAGAGAAAAAAATTCAGAGGAAAATAGCTGAAATTGTTGGTAAAATCGGAGGTCTGTTGTTGTTAGCAAGATGCGTGAAAATCGAAAAAAACCAACTCCCAAGATTCAAAAAGAAATTGAAAATGAGGTTGGAAAACTGTGCAATCTTGAAACAATTCGTCGGGTACTGCGAACTGCCGGATACTATGGTCGCAACATACGTAAGAAACCTTTTATTAGCGAAGTAAACCAAAAAAAAAGAATTGCCTTTGTCAAAGAATACGAAAAAGCTGAAAGCCGATGAATCTAAATTCAATATCATGGATCCGATGGACGAGCCAAGGTATGGCGAAAAGTGAATTCTGAGCTTCAAATGCAAAATCTGATGGGCACAGTCAAACACGGTGGTGGCTCCGTTTTTGTTTGGGGTTGTATGGCAGCATCTGGGGTCGATAAGCTGGTGTTTATTGCCGGCATTATAGATCGTTTTCAATATTTAGATATTTTGAAAAATAATTTACACGAAAGTGCCGCCAAGCTTGGTCTTCAGGAGTCGTTTGTCTTTCAACAAGATAACGACCGAAAGTACACTGTTTCAATTCTTAAAGAGTGGCTCCTATATAAGGTCAGAAACAACTTCGTACACCACCTCAGTACCCGATGTCAACCCTATAGAGCATTTATGGCAACATCTTGACCGGCAGATTCGAAAACGCAGCATTTCAAGCAAGGATGACTTGATAAAGATCCTCGCGGAAGAATGGGAGAACATACCCGCCTAACGTGACAGGGAACCTGGTGAATTCAATGAATTCGAGACTAAAAGCGGTCCTTAAACAAAAAGGCAACCCCACAAAATATTGAAAACCAATTTTTTTAAATTTTTTTTTATAAAAATATGAATTTAGAAGTACTAATTTGATTTTGCATACATACTTTTTTGATGTTATTTTGAAGATATTTTTATTTAAGTTTAAATTGTTTAAAGAAATATAATTTTTAATTTAACTTTTTGTACCTGAATTGAAGTTCCTAATATATTGTTCAGAAATAAATCTGTTTTCCTTTTGTTACAAAAAGATTTGTATATTTTTTTATTGTTTATTTTCTTATGGTGCAACTGCATACTTACTTGATTGACTGTATGTATGTAATATTTCACAATATGTTTATATACACATAGGCCATAGAGTCGGCGTTCACCCAACACATTTTTTAAAGTAAAGTACAAACACAATTTGAAAAAGTTAATTCAGTTAAAATTTTTTACGTGAATTTATTCATTATACAATACTAAAAATATCGTAAAAAAACCAACAAAAATAATTTTTTCAAATAAAAGGGTAAAGATATGAGAAAAAACGCATATACAACATTGAAAAAAGTCTACATACAGTGCATACATAACTTATCTTAGCCCAAAAACTTTGGTTAATATCAGGTAACATGATCTTTTTAGTATTTAGTTGAGAGAGTAATACTGTTCCAAGCTTCAATAAGACGTTTTTCGAATAATGCTGAGCTGGAAATCTGATTTTTTCTAATTTCTCGCTCAAAAATCTCCCAGACATGTTCAATAACATTCAAATCTGGGCTTTGAGGGGGTGTGTGTAGTTGCCTTGGAGGATGATAAAGCAACCAATTCTTAACAATATGGATCGTATGCTTTGGATCGTTATACTGTTCGAAGATCTAGCCTGCGCCAAGCTCCAAACAGTCCATCGAAGGCTTTCAATAATGACTTACATTTTAACTGATCGATATTACCCTCAATAAACGCCAACTTTCCAACTCCAGATGGCGCAACCGCTCTCCAAACTATTACGTTGCTCCCACCATGGTTAACTGTTGGTACTATATTTTTGGAGTTAAGTGCAGTGTTTTTTTTTCTCCAAATGTTTGCTCTTCTATCGCTGCCGAATATATTGAACTTCGATTTGGCTGTAAACAACACTGTTTGCCCAAAATCCATTCTCTTTTCTAAATATGATTTAGCGAACTCCAAGCGAAGTTTACGGTTTTTTTCTAGAAATAAGAATCTTTTTACGTGGCGTTCTACTGTGGAAGCCGTTACCGCTCAGAGCTCTTCGAATTGTTCTTAAATGGACACACCTTCTTGATGAGTTTGCGATGTTTTCGGCTAATTTTTGAGCAGTAACTTTAGAATCATCATACACTTCCTTCAGAATAAAGCTGATGTCTCTTCGAGTTAGTCTCTTCGGGCGGCCAACACGCGACCTTTTTCCGGTGGATAAATTTTTTATCCTCAAATTTTTTACAATGGCCTTAGGTGGACTTAGATAGAAATTTTTGAAATTTCACCATACGATTTCTTCGCTTTTCTGTGCTGAATAACCATGCTCCTTACGTCAATGGATATTTCTTTTCGCGTAGCCATTGTTTATTCTAATACGTTTAAACCACAACTAAATTCAATACTAGCAAATTAGAAAACATAATTAAAAAAAAAAAATTAGTAAAAGGTAAGAAGGTTAGGTACCCTGACCTAACCGTCATAACAACACAGTATATCGACATAACTGCTAGTACACCAGTGGTGTATGTAGACTTTTGTCAAAGATATGTTTCCGTATTTTCACCATAATTTTTTAATTTTATGTTAAAGAATGGATTTGTTTTAATGGATTAGTTTTAATAGAAAAGGATTCAAAATTAAACTGTATACCTACATTTTCCAGCAAAGTGATAGTATTTTCTACACAACGAATTCAGGTGGTGTATGCGACAGCAAATAGTAACACTAATTTGAAATTAATGTTCTTTGATTTTGAATGTTAGCTTGATAACGATTCGAAACTGTGATAATCCGCAAAGTAGTATGTACTGCTAACTACTGGATTTTGCAAAAAAATTGGCAAAAAAAAATCACGTTCCCAGAGATTCTTTCATTTTTTTTTACATTTTTCTTCTTTTTGCTCATCCAAATAATCATTAAATTGATTAGCTTTAACATAATCTTCTTCTTTACTGTTGTTATACGACTGGCTTAAGAAGTAATCTGCCTTTATGATTTTACGCCCATTGCTTGTTCCTATGATGTACATTGTATATAATAAATGTGTATGTATACGTTTTTTGAAAATGTCGAAATCTTTTGAAATGCACTTGATTTGGACTCATATTGTTTCGCGATATCTCCTAGGAGCCCTATCGTTTTTTAGGCTTATTATTATTATTATTTTTTTTATTTTACCATATTTTTCCGTCATTATAATAAATTTTAATAATTGCGCTTATCAGGTAGTGTATACGATTTCTTTGAATTGGTGGACCCATTTCCTGTATAAAACTGTAAGCTTCGAAAATATACTCACTCACAAAAAAATTCACCAAAAATCGGTATTATCATTTAAATGAACTTTAATGACAAACACACGCATGTATGTAAATTGAATACAATTTTATAACATTATTACACAAATCATGTTATCAGTATGTAATTCCTGATTAGCATGATAGGTTGTTTGTATAAACATTCAGTATTAAAAAATTAGTCTTTGTGTGGTTTCCCTTGTTTAGTTTTATTACAAAAAAAAAAATTAATCCTTTATTTTACTACATACATTATAGGATGAAATCTTAAGTCTGATATCTGAAGAAATCGGTGGTATGGGGGCTATTTTTTTTTTCTAATTTCGAGGATTAATTTACTTGCGTGGGATACCAAATGTCTCTTAGATGTTTTTTTGTTGAATTTTGTATCCAAAACTTCATATCTGAGCAAATCGGTTTAATTGGACTGAAAGTTGTGGATATATCTCAAAAATTTAACAGGCATGGCTAAATCAACTCAGTTCGTCGTTCTGATTCGATCGGTGTAATATTAGTGGGTCTATCTCTTCCCCTTCAGGTAATAACAGGTACTAACATATTTCGGACCAAAGTTATTATACCAATATAGTATTTTTTATTTATGACAGGTACAAAAGGATAAAAGCGTTGCGAGCTCTATAAATGAACGTCGGACCCAGAAGGGGTTTGCTCTATTTCGTTCCGGGTAGTTTAGTTTAGAAGATGGACCTTATTCTGGTCGGCAGTCGTTCACTAAATTCCGCAGCTTTCCATCTCGCAAGTATGTATGTGTTTTACATATGCTTTACATACTTAAACAAAACCCCTTACTATTCCACTTTCATTAAGTATGCTAATACCACCCAAATCAAAACGTTAAAATAATTACAAAGTAGTCACTTCCAAACATTATCAAAAACATTATTCAAAAATATCCTAAGTTCATAGTGATCAAATCCGCTGATGCAAGTAATAGCTCAACATCACTCCACGAATGTCTAAATAGATACAATTGCACGATATTTGACAAAAACTTAGCCGACACCGATAATAAAAAGATTATTGAAGAGTTGAAATCACAGAGGTAGTTGATGTGTACAAGTTTTCACAATATATATGTAAATGGTAAAAATACTCCAACAAGTCGAATGGCCCTATACAAAGTTCCTATCAGCAGTGATATTGCATGGTAGGTACTCAATTAAAGTCGAAGAATATTTTAATGCGCTGTCGTCAATGTCAACTTCTTGGTCATACCACCAAAAAGTTCTCCAATAACACAGCTTACGGGAATCGCAATCTTCCCCCACATACACCAGAGACTTGCCAGCGTATAATGTGAGCCAATTGCTTTAGACCGCACTCTGCTAAAGCATTCGCTAAATATCTTCAACAACAAAATTATGTATGTAAATAAAAACAAAAAATAAGTGAAATTAAGTGAAGACAAGGGTACATACCAAATGCAACATACGTTATTACTCTATGATAAAGAGTCATACAAATCCATATTCAATTTGAACACGAATTCCCATCCAAACTCAATAACTTCAAACGAAATCCATAAAAACAACACACCTATCCTGCAAATATTTGTAGACAATATGGTCCATTGGAGTACCTACAAATATACTCCTCTGTGTGAACTTTTAGCCCAACTCATGGTTTTATACGAACTTAGTGCGGCACGACCAATCTTCGTATTATACCGATCGAAATCATTACATGAAGTTACAATTGCGCAATAAGTTTTATACTCGTATACAGAAAATGTGTAGAAATGTAATTGAGTCGGTGTCGTTTCGCTGTTGAGCTTTGCTGGTACGCAAAAGGCGTGCAGAATTACTATTACTTCAATGAAAATACGTAGAACAAATACGCAAAATAATAGATTTTATAACTTGTTAAAAATAAATTATTAATATTAATATAAATGTATATATACATATATTATCTTTTACTTTTCACCAAAACAGATGGTATTCTAAACTAAAGAGTATGTTCGAATGTAATTTTTCACATATACTCCAAAATATAATCCCCTGTAGGTACTCCACGAAGTACTCGGGTGTTATGCAGAGATGGATTATATAGTCCAGCCCTAGGACATCATAATGTTAATTGGACCATATTTTTTGTAGAGATTGTAGTTGGTTTTGGATTACTCTATTGTCCGCATGGAGTATATATTTCAGCGTGCATGGAGTACTCGATTTGTTTGCAGGGTATATCCAGACCCTACTCTCTTACTGTATCTTCATCCAATACACGATCCCAATATACCACCAACTCTATGGTTATTACCTCAGTAACTAGTACCATAATTAACAATAACAAACCTAATTAAAAAAATTCCCCGTTCAAATCAAACTCATCCATCAACTACAGTTTCGATTTCCGAAATTTACACTGTAACTTGAACTAACAAATAAACTCTAATCTATCATTAAACGATGCAAACTCTTATAATCCCTCTCTGCATAGTTCTCAACATAAAACACAATCAAACCACTACTTTAACACAGCTATCTCTCTCTCTCTTTCGATCCAAAATTCGAACTCCCGGCACTAACAAACGCTACTGTGTCTCTCTCTAATGCCACTGATCATAAACTATAAACATATACTCCCGCACCTCTCTCATTGTATAAAATTTCGAAAACACAATACTACACCACCCGAAACCCAGCAGACACCAACCGACTGAACTGCAATATTCGCCCTAGAAAAGAAAAAAATCAATTCACCAACACAGCAGCGTATGCAAACTTAGAAACTCTCTAACAACCAAAGCAAACAGACGATGCAGCTCAAGACGACGTAAAATCTATTACTTGTATATAAGCAGTTTTCATATAAAAATGCTTTAAGAATGACTAATAATTTTTATATACATATGATAATGATCCTTATTATTCTACAATGGAATATGAAAGGTTATCAACGCAAAAAGAACTAAACTTTATAAATTTATTTTGAAACTTATTAAAAAAATATTTATATGTATTTTTAAAGCACGTATGTACGTTCAATTGTTCAATACACAATAGAAGTAAATTTAACGACAATAATTTTTTCCGTTCATTGAGTTGTCTATTCCGTAGCCAAGTGTTCAATTCCTCACTCATAAAAGTATAAAAACTTATGGTTAAAAATGTTTGTAATTTTATTTATTCCCACATAAATATGTATGTATATGAACATATGTATGTATGTATAATTTCTCGTATATTAAATTTCCAACTTCTCAAATTTGAAGATTTATTTAATTGTTAAATGTGAAATAAAAATACTTACATTATGTTTCTTGCTACACATCTGTATGTACATAAACATACGCACATATATGTATGTATATACACACATGTATCTATACATACATATCCATATATATACATATATACTTGTATTATTTATTTAATACTTCGGACCAAAATTAATATATGCATGTACTTCTCAAATCAAGCAAACTGAACGCAGACTTTGTGGTACCTCTGTTTACTTGTTGTTGCATTTAGGTACTGCTGTCTCGAAAATAAAAATACAGTGGCGGACAAAAGTCTACATACACCACGATTTTACTGGCAGTTATGTCGATATGCTGTGTTGTTAAGGCGGTTGGGTACCCTGTTTTACTATTTTTTTTAATTACGTTTTCTAATTTGCTAAAATTTAATCTAGTTGAGGTTTAAACACAATAGCATCACCACTGGCTTCGCGGAAAAAATATCCATTGACGTAAGAATCTTGCATGGAAAAGAGAAGAAATCGTATGGTGAAATTTAACATTTTTTAATCTGAAGTCCACCTAAGGTAGAGACCATTGTAAAAAACTTTGAAAAAAAACTTGGATCCACCGAAAAAACCGCGTGTTGGCCGCCGAAGAAGCTAACTTGAAGAGATATCAGCTTTATTCTGAAGGAAGTGTATGATGATTCTAAAGTTACTACTCAAAAATTAGCCGAAAACATCGCAAACTCATCAAGAAGGTATGTCCATTTAAGAACAATTCGAAGAGCTCTGAACAATAACGGCTTCCACAGTAGAACGCCACGTAAAAGGCTTCTTATTTCTAAAAAAAAAAATCGTAAACTTCGCTTTAGGAGAATGGATTTTGGGCAAACAGTGTTGTTTACAGACAAATCGAAGTTCAGTATATTCGGCAGCGATGGAAGAGCAAAAATTTGGAGAAAAGAAAACACTGCACCTAACTCCAAAAATATAGTACCAATAGTGAAGCATGGTGACGGAAACGTAATAGTTATGGGAGCAGTTGCGGCATCTAGAGTTGGAAAGTTGGCTTTTATTGAGGGTAATATGGATCAGTTAAAATGTAAGTCATTATTGAAAGCTAATCTGAAGCCTTCAGTGGACTGTCTGGAGCTTGGCGCAGGCTGGATCTGGATCTTTCCTGTTCGGAAAAGTAAAATAAAAAATGTTTGTCTAGGTACGCATATACCTTCGTACAAAATTTCATCAAAATCAACCATATAATAAATTATTCTCTAAAAAAAATGGTAGCATTTCCTGAAAAAGTAAAAAAAAACTACAACAAACAAGTATTTGAAGCCGACCTATTCGGAAGATACAGATGGGCCAAGAACCTGTTTCGCTTCGTACGTCCATATTGTTAAGGATTAGTTGCTTTGTCATGCTCCCATGCACGCACACACCACCTGAAAGCCCAGATTTGAATGTTATTGAATATGTCTGGGAGGTTTTTGAGCGCAAAATTAGAAAAAAAACAGATTTCCAGCTCAACATTACTCAAAGAACGTCTTATTGAAGCTTGACAAATTTAGTAGGTTCGATGCCACGACGGCTTCAGGCTGTTATTGATGCGAATGGTGGACCAACTAAATACTAAAAAAGATCATGTTACATGATATAAACCAAAGTTTTTGCGCTAAGATAAATTATGTATGTACTGTATGTAGACTTTTGTCAATGTTGGATTTACGCTTATTTTTTTCTCATAGCCTTACTATTTTATGTTAAAAAATTATTTTTGTTGGTTTTTATGATAAGGGAAATTAGTTAAAAATAAAGACTTACGATTCAACGAAAACAGAGGGTGTATGTAGACTTTTGCCCGCTACTGTAAATTCGTCAGGCGTTCGGAGGTGGACCGCTATTTATTAAAATGCTTATATTAGATCCATTTGTATATTTGTATGTATGTCTGTATGCATGTAGCTGACATTTTGGACTCTATTTTAACCAACCTTAAACAGTCCCAGTCCAATGTAGTACACATATTAAGAAGCAGTTACAATGCAATACCAGTTTCAGCAGTTAAATTTTAGATAATTGAATAAATACAAAATAGAAAATGTGTTTAGTTTAAGAACAATAAAACAACGCGCTTTTATAGATCATCAGTAAAAGTTTAAAAATAATTTTTAAATTAAGCTTGCAATACAAATGTGGAGCGCTTTGTGCTTAATTTAAAAATAATTTTTAAGTTTTTAGTTCGATGTTCTATAAAGAGTGTTTTTTAGTTTTTTTTTAAATATATTTATTGGAAAAACATCAGGAATACATTTGTTAGAAGGAGCTCTAACGAAAATCGTTTCAACTCTTATTAATTAATTAGAATTAGAATTAGTTAGAAAATAATACGTAAATAATTATTAAAAAAAGATTATTTTATATATAAGTAAATTAATAAAAAAAAGTAAAAAGATAAATACATAAAAAAGTGGACGAATAAAAAAATTACTTTAAAAAATAAATAACTGTCTAATTACCTAATAAATAGGTATAAAGATTCACTTATAAATAAATATATAATTAACTAAAAATTAAGCAAATTAACGTTTAATCAAAAAAGTAATTCATAAATATATTTTAAACATGTCAACAGATAGATACATAAAAATCATCAAACTATAATAATTAATTATTATATAAATACAAATTATTCATACATAAACTGTATATATAAAAATATTAGTTTGTATGTTTATTTTCTAGGGTCTCCGAAACCACCCAAATATTTACAATTGAAAAAATCGCATGATAAAATTAATTTATTTAATACTAAATAAACGAATCAATTTATTTGAAATTGGTGCAAATGTTAGATTATTTGTGCTCACAGTAGATGGACACCTTTTCGAAAAAATTCTGTTTATTGCAACTTTAAGCTAAGTTCAATGTAAACACTATTCCTGTTCGTAAAAGTAAAAAAAAATGTGTTTGTATAGTTACGCATATACCTTCGTACAAAATTTCACCAAAATCAACCCTATAATAAATTATTCTCTAAAAACAAATGGTATATGCTACATTTCCTGAAAAAGATAAAAAAACTACAACAAACAAGTATTTGAAGCCGACCTATTCGGAACATACAGATGGACCAAGAACCTGTTTCGCTTCGTACTTGATTTTATGCGCATACATAAACGCTAAGGTTCATAATTTATTTAAAAAAAATATACCCTTCTTTCATGTACAAAGTAATTATAATAAGAAAATTAATTTAATAATAATAAAAAAATGTTCTGCTAGCAGAGCAAAGATGAGTATGGACTTTATCAGCTGATTACCCGAAATCAACTAACAGCTGAGAATGCCTATGTAAAGGGTGTTTTTCTATAGAGGTATAGAACTTTAAGTTGGCATTACTTTTCAAGATGGCGACCGATTTAACAGCTGTCAAGTGATTTATTCTCAGTTTGGTTTGGCAATTCATCACGAATAGACTCACGTCTGAAAAACGCTTGAAAATAGTGCAATTTTATTTCGAAAATAATGGTTTTATGCGGAAAACGTATCGCGCACTACGTCCATTTTATCGTCGCCAAAATCGTGCATCAGAGCAGTTGATTCGATTAACCATGGAACGTTTTCGCACCACGTTTACTCTTATTGATAACTCGCATCCCCAGAGACGCCGTACGGTGCGTACAGAAGAAGCTATTGCTGCTGTAGAGCGTAGCATTGAGGAACACCCGAATGAGTCCATCCGCCATCGAGCACAGGAATTGGACCTGTTTCCATCCACTTTATGGAAGATTTTGCGGAAGGATCTTGGTTTGCACGCTTAAAAAATCCAACTCGTGCAAGAATTGAAGCTAAACGATCATCAAGTAAGGCGTAGATTCGTTGAATGGGCCCAAAACGAGATTACCGTTGTTCCCGATTTTCATAAGCGAATTTTGTTTAGCGATGAAGCGCACTTCTGGTTGAATGGCTACGTCAACAAACAAAACTGCCGCATTTGGAGTAAAGGTAATCCTAAAGTGTATGTTGAAACACCGTTACATCCAGAAAAACTGACTCTTTGGTGCGCTTTATGGGCTGGTGGAATCATTGGTCCGTACTTTTTAAAAAACGATGGTGGCCAGAACGTTACAGTCAATGGTGATCGGTATAGAGCCATGATTACTAACTTTTTCATTCCTGAATTGAATAACCATGATGTCCAGGAGATGTGGTTTCAACAAGACGGCGCAACATGTCACACAGCTCGTTCCACAATAGATTTATTGAAAAACTCGTTTGGTGCCTAATTTCACGTTTTGAACCTGTGAATTCGCCTCCAAGATCTTGTGATTTAACACCGCTTGACTACTTTCTGTGGGGCTATGTAAAGTCATTGGTCTATGCGGATAAGCCACAAACGCTTGACCATTTGGAAGACAACATTCGCCGTGTTATTGCCGATATATGGCCACAAATGTTGGAAAAAGTCATCGAAAATTGGACGTCCAGATTGGACTACATCCACGCCAGCCGTGGCAGTCATATGCCAGAAATCATATTTAAAATGTAATGCCACAAGATTATCTTTCGGATAAATAAAATTCATGTCAATCGAATAATCCATCGTTGTTTTATTGCAACTTAAAGTTCTATACCTCTATAAAAAACACCCTTTATTTGACCAAATTATTGAATTTAGATTTTGATTTTTTGTGAGGCGCAGGTCCACCTTGATGCTTTGTTTAATGTCTTAAAAAAGTTTGCCCAAAAGTTTTCACTAAATTTATATATTTAGCCTTGCGTACCACACTTCGGAAGTCCTGGGTTCAAGTGCAGGTGCGGCGAAAAGTCAAAACTATAGGAAATGAATTTTACTAATTGCGGTCGCCCCTCCAGAGTATATTTTTTACATTAAATAAAAAGCTTTGCATAAAAATCTATCAACGTTCGGAGGGGGCCTAGAATAAATTGTAGGTTACTCCATATGTTGGTAAAAACATCAAGGGGAAAATTTTAGTTTTCGGTCGCAGGCTTTCGGAAATAAATTGGGTATGGGGGGAAAGAGGAAGATCCCCAGATTCTAAAACTAACTTTCTTTTTTCTAGGAAACTCATAGTTTTTGAGTAATTTAATTTTAAAGTTTGCAAAATTTAATGTACAATGACATCAAAATGGATGTTGCCGGATTGCTAAAATAGCAAATTAAAAATACTGTGCAAGGCGAAGTCGATGTTGTTTCGGCCACTGGCCGACATTTTACAAAAGCGTTTCACTTAAAAATACTGTGCAAGGCCAAGCCGGTGTTGGTTCGGCCCAGGGTTATTTTTTAAAGCGCCGCGCTTGGCCTTGCACAGTATTTTTAAGTGAAATACTCTTGTTAATTGGCGACCTACGGCCGCGCTTTAGAAAAATAACCCTAGGTCGAATCAAAATCGGCTTCGCCTTACAGAGTATGTTGAAGTGAAACACTTCGGTATGATGATAACCTTCTTTAATAATAAAAGAAAAGTAAAGAATGTTTTATAAGTACATATGTTTAATTGCCTCCATCAATTTCACAAAACTCTGCGAAATTCGCGGAGTTTTTGTAATTGTCTTTGACAAAATACCTCTTTAAAACGCGCCATTGGGACTCAATCTTTGAAATTTACAGGTTATTTTACAAAGTACGGCAACACCTTCATGATTAGACTGCAACCATTTCTAAGTGTGAATCTGTTTTGATTATAATATAATTTGTTAATGTTGATTTAAGTCGCATTTCTTATTAATCTAAACAAAATAAGTGAAAATAATTTATCAAGTGGAAGTAATATACGCGTTGGTTAAAAGAAAGTTGAGAAAAGTGAAAATTTCATAAGGAAATGATACGAAAAGATTGGCAATTGTTAACAACAAATAACTTGTGAACTATAATTATTTTACATTTTATTTCTTAAAATATTGGAAAAAGGCATCCTTCTGATCATTCCTACAAAGTTTCATGACGAAATTGCTTTTTATTTGCTTATAATATGAAGTGCGACTGAAAACTAAAGCTCAGCCACATCAAGATCCAACACCACAAATTGGAGGAGAAGATCTGCCAAAAATCATTTCAGCGGTTATGAAGCGCACAAAAGGATATATATATATATACTATTTTATAATATTTTATTAATAGTTTTATATTGTATTCATATAATTGTGGTATTTGTTTTGTTTTCTTTCGTTTTTTTTTTCTTCTTTAAGCAGTACCTGAGCAAAAATTCACCAAAAGTGTAAAAAAAATTATACTAAGTCGGGGTTAATTTCACATATTCATATTTTTTATCAAATTTAATGAGCACTGTCACTAAAAGGTATGTAAAAATTTTATTAAAATTTTTTATATTAATTATTTTTCCTTTGTTTTTTAAGTTTCCAAAATATAATGAGGAGCTTCCAAGTAGACATGTAATATGGGACCACACCTGATGGATGATGGAATCGTATGAACGATTTACACATAAGTAAGTATGCACATATGTATGTATGAATGTATAATTCTTAATCATGGAAAATTAATTATTAATAATGTCAATGATAAGTTTAATGATCATTCAGAGGGACGGTGGCGATGATGAAAAACCTGAATCTAAACCTAATTTTATTAATAATTTAACTACACACTCAAAATATTGTTTAATAAATGAATTTATTTTATACTAAATAAACGAATCGAGTTTTTATGTTATAAATTACATACAAGTATGTACTTATATGTATATATCTTTTACATGTTATAAGTAAATAAATAAATTTAGTTTATTTGTATAAAAATTATAAAAATGTAAATTTATCAGCATTTCTTCTTCGCTATTATCTTTTTTACCATTTTAACCTTGCGCTCCTATAACACAATTAAGATTCATAAGTACCGAGAAATGTACCGCACATCGGGCAAAAATGATTAGCATTACGGCATGTGTCCATGCAATAGGGCAAGCAGCAACAACAACTGAGTGAAAAAAAGAGATACAAATTAATATTAAATAATTAAAATTATTAAAGCTGTTAATATATCATAATGCAAGCTGAAGGGCTCACCATGTCCACGACAGCAATAAACATGCCAAATGCGTTTTCGTAGTCGAGCGATGTCGAACTTCTGACTTTATCAAGCATTTACATTGTGGACAACGCAATTGAGTCGATTTTGGACCGACTGGTGGATTCGGATTGGTGTAGATTGTGGCGAGATTCGGCATCTGCGTATCACCAGCTGACGGTACAGGTCCACTGCTAGTTGACCGCTGTGCTGTGGTCAAACTTTCTGTTTGCATATAAGCCGGTGGTGGCGCTGTCGGAGCGTTCATCTCGGCTTGCAATTCACTTTGCATGGTGGCATATGGATTTTTGTTTTGTGACATGTGGATAATTTAATTCTTTCCCCCAATTTCTAGCTATAATTACTCCACTTAATAAAATGTTGATATGCCTGTGTAAAAAGTCACTATTGACCAAGCGAATACTTACAATGATTGCGCTCTACCGACCGTTGTCTGTAAACTCACAATTGGAACTAATGCGAAAGTTATTTTCAATTCTACACTGAGTTATGCTCAACGGCACATCTTTGATTGTTTGTCAAATTATACATATTAGCTACGAGTATTCTCATATTACTTGAGTATTTGGGAAACACTGAGTATAACTGTAAATATTTAAATATGCATGTTTGTATGAGTATGTAGTCTTGCAAGCATATTAATTTTTTCCTGAAATTGTTCACAGCAAATGTTTATTTACATTTTTTCCTTCTTTCTCTTGCACAAAAGCAATAATCGGGATGGCATTATCGCATTATTCAACAATATTGTGGAGTACGAAGTGTTAAAAAATATTATACAGTGTATCAATAAAGTAAGTATGCACTGAGTATTTGAAACTTCAAAATCAAATATTTCGCTCTAACTGCGTCACAAATGAATTTTTTTTTACTGTTTTGTTGCTTACGATGCCAACTGTCACTTTCACGCAACATGATCTATTTTTAAAAGTGCCGTTAGATTTAATAGCACGTGTTCTCTGATATGTGAAAAAATTATGTCATTAAAGTTTGTATGCAAAACGTAATGTACATACATTGGGTTCGTCGCGCTTGAATAGGTAAGAGAGCATAAAAGCTGGTTTTTCTTTCTGAATATAATTGAAATATTCAGTTTTTAATAAAATTTCAGCACAAAAATTAATAAAGAGTTTTTAAAATCGTGATGGCACCGCGGGGAAAGGACCTAAAAGATTTGATAATAAAATCGTTCAAAGAGAAAAAAATTCAGAGGAAAATAGCTGAAATTGTTGGTAAAATCAGAGGTCTGTTGCTGTTAGCAAGATGCGTGAAAATCGAAAAAAACCCAGCTCCCAAGATTCAAAAAGAAATTGAAAATGAGGTTGGAAAACTTTGCAATCTTGAAACAATTCGTCAGGTACTGCGAACTGCCGGATACTATGGTCGCAACATACGTAAGAAATCTTTTATTAGCGAAGTAAACCAGAAAAAAAAGAATTGCCTTTGCCAAAGAATACGAAAAAGCTGAAAGCCGATGAATCTAAATTCAATATCATGGATCCGATGGACGAGCCAAGGTATGGCGAAAGGTGAATTCTGAGCTTCAACTGCAAAATCTGATGGGCTCAGTCAAACGCGGTGGTGGCTCCGTTTTTGTTTGGGGTTGTATGGCAGCATCTGGGGTCGGTAAGCTGGTGTTTATTGCCGGCATTATAGATCGTTTTCAATATTTAGATATTTTGGAAAATAATTTACACGAAAGTGCCGCCAAGCTTGGTCTTCAGGAGTCGTTTGTCTTTCAACAAGATAACGACCGAAAGTACACTGTTTCAATTCTTGAAGAGTGGCTCCTATATAAGGTCAAGAAACAACTTCGTACACCACCTCAGTACCCGATGTCAACCCTATAGAGCATTTATGGCAACATCTTGACCGGCAGATTCGAAAACGCAGCATTTCAAGCAAGGATGACTTGATAAAGATCCTCGCGGAAGAATGGGAGAACATACCGCCTAACGTGACAGGGAACCTGGTGAATTCAATGAATTCGAGACTAAAAGCGGTCCTTAAACAAAAAGGCAACCCCACAAAATATTGAAAACCAATTTTTTTTAAATTTTTTTTTAATAAAAATATGAATTTAGAAGTACTAATTTGATTTTGCATACATACTTTTTTGATGTTATTTTGAAGATATTTTTATTTAAGTTTAAATTGTTTAAAGAAATATAATTTTTAATTTAACTTTTTGTACCTGAATTGAAGTTCCTAATATATTGTTCAGAAATAAATCTGTTTTCCTTTTGTTACAAAAAGATTTGTATATTTTTTTATTGTTTATTTTCTTATGGTGCAACTGCATACTTACTTGATTGACTGTATGTATGTAATATTTCACAATATGTTTATACACACATAGGCCATAGAGTCGGCGTTCACCCAACACATTTTTTAAAGTAAAGTACAAACACAATTTGAAAAAGTTAATTCAGTTAAAATTTTTTACGTGAATTTATTCATTATACAATACTAAAAATATCGTAAAAAAACCAACAAAAATATTTTTTTCAAATAAAAGGGTAAAGATATGAGAAAAAACGTATATACAACATTGAAAAAAGTCTACATACAGTGCATACATAACTTATCTTAGCCCAAAAACTTTGGTTAATATCAGGTAACATGATCTTTTTAGTATTTAGTTGAGAGAGTAATACTGTTCCAAGCTTCAATAAGACGTTTTTCGAATAATGCTGAGCTGGAAATCTGATTTTTTCTAATTTCTCGCTCAAAAATCTCCCAGACATGTTCCATAACATTCAAATCTGGGCTTTGAGGGGGTGTGTGTAGTTGCCTTGGAGGATGATAAAGCAACCAATTCTTAACAATATGGATCGTATGCTTTGGATCGTTATACTGTTCGAAGATCTAGCCTGCGCCAAGCTCCAAACAGTCCATCGAAGGCTTTCAATAATGACTTACATTTTAACTGATCCATATTACCCTCAATAAACGCCAACTTTCCAACTCCAGATGGCGCAACCGCTCTCCAAACTATTACGTTGCTCCCACCATGGTTAACTGTTGGTACTATATTTTTGGAGTTAAGTGCAGTGTTTTCTTTTCTCCAAATTTTTGCTCTTCTATCGCTGCCGAATATATTGAACTTCGATTTGGCTGTAAACAACACTGTTTGCCCAAAATCCATTCTCTTTTTTGATTATTTTATGATTTAGCGAACTCCAAGCGAAGTTTACGGTTTTTTTCTAGAAATAAGAATCTTTTTACGTGGCGTTCTACTGTGGAAGCCGTTACCGCTCAGAGCTCTTCGAATTGTTCTTAAATGGACACACCTTCTTGATGAGTTTGCGATGTTTTCGGCTAATTTTTGAGCAGTAACTTTAGAATCATCATACACTTCCTTCAGAATAAAGCTGATGTCTCTTCGAGTTAGTCTCTTCGGGCGGCCAACACGCGACCTTTTTCCGGTGGATAAATTTTTTATCCTCAAATTTTTTACAATGGCCTTAGGTGGACTTAGATAGAAATTTTTGAAATTTCACCACACGATTTCTTCGCTTTTCTGTGCTGAATAACCATGCTCCTTACGTCAATGGATATTTCTTTTCGCGTAGCCATTGTTTATTCTAATACGTTTAAACCACAACTAAATTCAATACTAGCAAATTAGAAAACATAATTAAAAAAAAAAAATTAGTAAAAGGTAAGAAGGTTAGGTACCCTGACCTAACCGTCATAACAACACAGTATATCGACATAACTGCTAGTACACCAGTGGTGTATGTAGACTTTTGTCAAAGATATGTTTCCGTATTTTCACCATAATTTTTTTATTTTATGTTAAAGAATGGATTTGTTTTAATGGATTTGTTTTAATAGAAAAGGATTCAAAATTTAACTGTATACCTACATTTTCCAGCAAAGTGATAGTATTTTCTACACAACGAATTCAGGTGGTGTATGCGACAGCAAATAGTAACACTAATTTGAAATTAATGTTCTTTGATTTTGAATGTTAGCTTGATAAAGATTCGAAACTGTGATAATCCGCAAAGTAGTATGCACTGCTAACTACTGGATTGAGCAAAAAAAAATTGGCAAAAAAAAAAAATCACGTTCCCAGAGATTCTTTAATTTTTTTTTTACATTTTTCTTCTTTTTGCTCATCCAAATAATCATTAAATTGATTAGCTTCAACATAATTTTCTTCTTTACTGTTGTTATACGACTGGCTTAAGATGTAATCTGCCTTTATGATTTTACGCCCATTGCTTGTTCCTATGATGTACATTGTATATAATAAATGTGTATGTATACGTTTTTTGAAAATGTCGAAATCTTTTGAAATGCATTTGATTTGGACTCCTATTGTTTCGCGATATCTCCTAGGAGCCCTATCGTTTTTTAGGCTTATTATTATTATTATTTTTTTTATTTTACCATATTTTTCCGTCATTATAATAAATTTTAATAATTGCGCTTATCAGGTAGTGTATACGATTTCTTTGAATTGGTGGACCCATTTCCTGTATAAAACTGTAAGCTTCGAAAATATACTCACTCACAAAAAAATTCACCAAAAATCGGTATTATCATTTAAATGAACTTTAATGACAAACACACGCATGTATGTAAATTGAATACAATTTTATAACATTATTACACAAATCATGTTATCAGTATGTAATTCCTGATTAGCATGATAGCTTGTTTGTATAAACATTCAGTATTAAAAAATTAGCCTTTGTGTGGTTTCCCTTGTTTAGTTTTATTACAAAAAAAATTAATCCTTTTTTTTTTTTTACTACATACATTATAGGATGAAATCTTAAGTCTGATATATGAAGAAATCGGTGGTATGGGGGCTATATTTTTTTTATAATTTCGATGATTAATTTACTTGCGTAGGATACCAAATATCACGCTCTTAGATGTTTTTTGTTGAATTTTTTATCCAAAACTTCATGTCTGAGCAAAGCGGTTTAATTGGACTGAAAGTTGTGGATATATCTCAAAAATTTAACAGGCATGGCTAAATCAACTCAGTTCGTCGTTCTGATTCGATCGGTGTAATATTAGTGGGTCTATCTCTTCCCCTTCAGGTACTAACAGGTACTAACATATTTCGGACCAAAGTTATTATACCAATATAGTATTTTTTATTTATGACAGGTACAAAAGGATAAAAGCGTTGCGAGCTCTATAAATGAACGTCGGACCCAGAAGGGGTTTGCTCTATTTCGTTCCGGGTAGTTTAGTTTAGAAGATGGACCTTATTCTGGTCGGCAGTCGTTCACTAAATTCCGCAGCTTTCCATCTCGCAAGTATGTATGTGTTTTTCAACGTGCTTTACATACTTAAACAACACTCCATACTATTCCACTTTCATTAAGTATGCTAATACCACCCAAATCAAAACGTTAAAATAATTACAAAGTAGTCACTTCCAAACATTATCAAAAACATTATTCAAAAAGATCCTAAGTGCATAGTGATCAAATCCGCTGACGCAAGTAATAGCTCAACGTCACTCCACGAGTGTCTAAATAGATACAATTGCACGATATTTGACAAAAACTTAGCCGACACCGATAATAAAAAGATTATTGAAGAGTTGAAATCACAGAGGTAGTTGATGTGTACAAGTTTTCACAATATATATGTAAATGGTAAAAATACTCCAACAAGTCGAATGGCCCTATACAAAGTTCCTATCAGCAGTGATATTGCATGGTAGGTACTCAATTAAAGTCGAAGAATATTTTAATGCGCTGTCGTCAATGTCAACTTCTTGGTCATACCACCAAAAAGTTCTCCAATAACACAGCTTACGGGAATCGCAATCTTCCCCCACATACACCAGAGACTTGCCAGCGTATAATGTGAGCCAATTGCTTTAGACCGCACTCTGCTAAAGCATTCGCTAAATATCTTCAACAACAAAATTATGTATGTAAATAAAAACAAAAAATAAGTGAAATTAAGTGAAGACAAGGGTACATACCAAATGCAACATACGTTATTACTCTATGATAAAGAGTCATACAAATCCATATTCAATTTGAACACGAATTCCCATCCAAACTCAATAACTTCAAACGAAATCCATAAAACCAACACACCTATCCTGCAAATATTTGTAGACAATATGGTCCATTGGAGTACCTACAAATATACTCCTCTGTGTGAACTTTTAGCCCAACTCATGGTTTTATACGAACTTAGTGCGGCACGACCAATCTTCGTATTATACCGATCGAAATCATTACATGAAGTTACAATTGCGCAATAAGTTTTATACTCGTATACAGAAAATGTGTAGAAATGTAATTGAGTCGGTGTCGTTTCGCTGTTGAGCTTTGCTGGTACGCAAAAGGCGTGCAGAATTACTATTACTTCAATGAAAATACGTAGAACAAATACGCAAAATAATAGATTTTATAACTTGTTAAAAATAAATTATTAATATTAATATAAATGTATATATACATATATTATCTTTTACTTTTCACCAAAACAGATGGTATTCTAAACTAAAGAGTATGTTCGAATGTAATTTTTCACATATACTCCAAAATATAATCCCCTGTAGGTACTCCACGAAGTACTCGGGTGTTATGCAGAGATGGATTATATAGTCCAGCCCTAGGACATCACAATGTTAATTGGACCATATTTTTTGTAGAGATTGTAGTTGGTTTTGGATTACTCTATTGTCCGCATGGAGTATATATTTCAGCGTGCATGGAGTACTCGATTTGTTTGCAGGGTATATCCAGACCCTACTCTCTTACTGTATCTTCATCCAATACACGATCCCAATATACCACCAACTCTATGGTTATTACCTCAGTAACTAGTACCATAATTAACAATAACAAACCTAATTAAAAAAATTCCCCGTTCAAATCAAACTCATCCATCAACTACAGTTTCGATTTCCGAAATTTACACTGTAACTTGAACTAACAAATAAACTCTAATCTATCATTAAACGATGCAAACTCTTATAATCCCTCTCTGCATAGTTCTCAACATAAAACACAATCAAACCACTACTTTAACACAGCTATCTCTCTCTCTTTCGATCCAAAATTCGAACTCCCGGCACTAACAAACGCTACTGTGTCTCTCTCTAATGCCACTGATCATAAACTATAAACATATACTCCCGCACCTCTCTCATTGTATAAAATTTCGAAAACACAATACTACACCACCCGAAACCCAGCAGACACCAACCGACTGAACTGCAATATTCGCCCTAGAAAAGAAAAAAATCAATTCACCAACACAGCAGCGTATGCAAACTTAGAAACTCTCTAACAACCAAAGCAAACAGACGATGCAGCTCAAGACGACGTAAAATCTATTACTTGTATATAAGCAGTTTTCATATAAAAATGCTTTAAGAATGACTAATAATTTTTATATACATATGATAATGATCCTTATTATTCTACAATGGAATATGAAAGGTTATCAACGCAAAAAGAACTAAACTTTATAAATTTATTTTGAAACTTATTAAAAAAATATTTATATGTATTTTTAAAGCACGTATGTACGTTCAATTGTTCAATACACAATAGAAGTAAATTTAACGACAATAATTTTTTCCGTTCATTGAGTTGTCTATTCCGTAGCCAAGTGTTCAATTCCTCACTCATAAAAGTATAAAAACTTATGGTTAAAAATGTTTGTAATTTTATTTATTCCCACATAAATATGTATGTATATGAACATATGTATGTATGTATAATTTCTCGTATATTAAATTTCCAACTTCTCAAATTTGAAGATTTATTTAATTGTTAAATGTGAAATAAAAATACTTACATTATGTTTCTTGCTACACATCTGTATGTACATAAACATACGCACATATATGTATGTATATACACACATGTATCTATACATACATATCCATATATATACATATATACTTGTATTATTTATTTAATACTTCGGACCAAAATTAATATATGCATGTACTTCTCAAATCAAGCAAACTGAACGCAGACTTTGTGGTACCTCTGTTTACTTGTTGTTGCATTTAGGTACTGCTGTCTCGAAAATAAAAATACAGTGGCGGACAAAAGTCTACATACACCACGATTTTACTGGCAGTTATGTCGATATGCTGTGTTGTTAAGGCGGTTGGGTACCCTGTTTTACTATTTTTTTTAATTACGTTTTCTAATTTGCTAAAATTTAATCTAGTTGAGGTTTAAACACAATAGCATCACCACTGGCTTCGCGGAAAAAATATCCATTGACGTAAGAATCTTGCATGGAAAAGAGAAGAAATCGTATGGTGAAATTTAACATTTTTTAATCTTAAGTCCACCTAAGGTAGAGACCATTGTAAAAAACTTTGAAAAAAAAAAAACTTGGATCCACCGAAAAAACCGCGTGTTGGCCGCCGAAGAAGCTAACTTGAAGAGATATCAGCTTTATTCTGAAGGAAGTGTATGATGATTCTAAAGTTACTACTCAAAAATTAGCCGAAAACATCGCAAACTCATCAAGAAGGTATGTCCATTTAAGAACAATTCGAAGAGCTCTGGACAATAACGGCTTCCACAGTAGAACGCCACGTAAAAGGCTTCTTATTTCTAAAAAAAAAAATCGTAAACTTCGCTTTAGGAGAATGGATTTTGGGCAAACAGTGTTGTTTACAGACAAATCGAAGTTCAGTATATTCGGCAGCGATGGAAGAGCAAAAATTTGGAGAAAAGAAAACACTGCACCTAACTCCAAAAATATAGTACCAATAGTGAAGCATGGTGACGGAAACGTAATAGTTATGGGAGCAGTTGCGGCATCTAGAGTTGGAAAGTTGGCTTTTATTGAGGGTAATATGGATCAGTTAAAATGTAAGTCATTATTGAAAGCTAATCTGAAGCCTTCAGTGGACTGTCTGGAGCTTGGCGCAGGCTGGATCTGGATCTTTCCTGTTCGGAAAAGTAAAATAAAAAATGTTTGTCTAGGTACGCATATACCTTCGTACAAAATTTCACCAAAATCAACCCTATAATAAATTATTCTCTAAAAAAAATGGTAGCATTTCCTGAAAAAGTAAAAAAAAACTACAACAAACAAGTATTTGAAGCCGACCTATTCGGAAGATACAGATGGGCCAAGAACCTGTTTCGCTTCGTACGTCCATATTGTTAAGGATTAGTTGCTTTGTCATGCTCCCATGCACGCACACACCAC
This sequence comes from Neoceratitis asiatica, assembly GCA_030068015.2. Taxonomy (NCBI): domain Eukaryota; kingdom Metazoa; phylum Arthropoda; class Insecta; order Diptera; family Tephritidae; genus Neoceratitis; species Neoceratitis asiatica. The sequence continues at coordinate 52,013,149 of CM061525.1, forward strand.
CTGAAAGCCCAGATTTGAATGTTATTGAATATGTCTGGGAGGTTTTTGAGCGCAAAATTAGAAAAAAAACAGATTTCCAGCTCAGCATTACTCAAAGAACGTCTTATTGAAGCTTGACAAATTTAGTAGGTTCGATGCCACGACGGCTTCAGGCTGTTATTGATGCGAATGGTGGACCAACTAAATACTAAAAAAGATCATGTTACATGATATAAACCAAAGTTTTTGCGCTAAGATAAATTATGTATGTACTGTATGTAGACTTTTGTCAATGTTGGATTTACGCTTATTTTTTTCTCATAGCCTTACTATTTTATGTTAAAAAATTATTTTTGTTGGTTTTTATGATAAGGGAAATTAGTTAAAAATAAAGACTTACGATTCAACGAAAACAGAGGGTGTATGTAGACTTTTGCCCGCTACTGTAAATTCGTCAGGCGTTCGGAGGTGGACCGCTATTTATTAAAATGCTTATATTAGATCCATTTGTATATTTGTATGTATGTCTGTATGTATGTAGCTGACATTTTGGACTCTATTTTAACCAACCTTAAACAGTCCCAGTCCAATGTAGTACACATATTAAGAAGCAGTTACAATGCAATACCAGTTTCAGCAGTTAAATTTTAGATAATTGAATAAATACAAAATAGAAAATGTGTTTAGTTTAAGAACAATAAAACAACGCGCTTTTATAGATCATCAGTAAAAGTTTAAAAATAATTTTTAAATTAAGCTTACAATACAAATGTGGCGCGCTTTGTGCTTAATTTAAAAATAATTTTTAAGTTTTTAGTTCGATGTTCTATAAAGAGTGTTTTTTAGTTTTTATTTAAATATATTTATTGGAAAAACATCAGGAATACATTTGTTAGAAGGAGCTCTAACGAAAATCGTTTCAACTCTTATTAATTAATTAGAATTAGAATTAGTTAGAAAATAATACGTAAATAATTATTAAAAAAAGATTATTTTATATATAAGTAAATTAATAAAAAAAAGTAAAAAGATAAATACATAAAAAAGTGGACGAATAAAAAAATTACTTTAAAAAATAAATAACTGTCTAATTACCTAATAAATAGGTATAAAGATTCACTTATAAATAAATATATAATTAACTAAAAATTAAGCAAATTAACGTTTAATCAAAAAAGTAATTCATAAATATATTTTAAACATGTCAACAGATAGATACATAAAAATCATCAAACTATAATAATTAATTATTATATAAATACAAATTATTCATACATAAACTGTATATATAAAAATATTAGTTTGTATGTTTATTTTCTAGGGTCTCCGAAACCACCCAAATATTTACAATTGAAAAAAATCGCATGATAAAATTAATTTATTTAATACTAAATAAACGAATCAATTTATTTGAAATTGGTGCAAATGTTAGATTATTTGTGCTCACAGTAGATGGACACCTTTTCGAAAAAATTCTGTTTATTGCAACTTTAAGCTAAGTTCAATGTAAACACTATTCCTGTTCGTAAAAGTAAAAAAAAATGTGTTTGTATAGTTACGCATATACCTTCGTACAAAATTTCACCAAAATCAACCCTATAATAAATTATTCTCTAAAAACAAATGGTATATGCTACATTTCCTGAAAAAGATAAAAAAACTACAACAAACAAGTATTTGAAGCCGACCTATTCGGAACATACAGATGGACCAAGAACCTGTTTCGCTTCGTACTTGATTTTATGCGCATACATAAACGCTAAGGTTCATAATTTATTTAAAAAAAATATACCCTTCTTTCATGTACAAAGTAATTATAATAAGTAAATTAATTTAATAATAATAAAAAAATGTTCTGCTAGCAGAGCAAAGATGAGTATGGACTTTATCAGCTGATTACCCGAAATCAACTAACAGCTGAGGATGCCTATGTAAAGGGTGTTTTTCTATAGAGGTATAGAACTTTAAGTTGGCATTACTTTTCAAGATGGCGACCGATTTAACAGCTGTCAAGTGATTTATTCTCAGTTTGGTTTGGCAATTCATCACGAATAGACTCACGTCTGAAAAACGCTTGAAAATAGTGCAATTTTATTTCGAAAATAATGGTTTTATGCGGAAAACGTATCGCGCACTACGTCCATTTTATCGTCGCCAAAATCGTGCATCAGAGCAGTTGATTCGATTAACCATGGAACGTTTTCGCACCACGTTTACTCTTATTGATAACTCGCATCCCCAGAGACGCCGTACGGTGCGTACAGAAGAAGCTATTGCTGCTGTAGAGCGTAGCATTGAGGAAGACCCGAATGAGTCCATCCGCCATCGAGCACAGGAATTGGACCTGTTTCCATCCACTTTATGGAAGATTTTGCGGAAGGATCTTGGTTTGCACGCTTAAAAAATCCAACTCGTGCAAGAATTGAAGCTAAACGATCATCAAGTAAGGCGTAGATTCGTCGAATGGGCCCAAAACGAGATTACCGTTGTTCCCGATTTTCATAAGCGAATTTTGTTTAGCGATGAAGCGCACTTCTGGTTGAATGGCTACGTCAACAAACAAAACTGCCGCATTTGGAGTGAAGGTAATCCTCAAGTGTATGTTGAAACACCGTTACATCCAGAAAAACTGACTGTTTGGTGCGCTTTATGGGCTGGTGGAATCATTGGTCTGTACTTTTTCAAAAACGATGGTGGCCAGAACGTTACAGTCAATGGTGATCGGTATAGAGCCATGATTACTAACTTTTTCATTCCTGAATTGAATAACCATGGTGTCCAGGAGATGTGGTTTCAACAAGACGGCGCAACATGTCACACAGCTCGTGCCACAATAGATTTATTGAAAAACTCGTTTGGTGCCTAATTTCACGTTTTGGACCTGTGAATTCGCCTCCAAGATCTTGTGATTTAACACCGCTGTGGGGCTATGTAAAGTCATTGGTCTATGCGGATAAGCCACAAACGCTTGACCATTTGGAAGACAACATTCGCCGTGTTATTGCCGATATACGGCCACAAATGTTGGAAAAATTCATCGAAAATTGGACGTCCAGATTGGACTACATCCACGCCAGCCGTGGCAGTCATATGCCAGAAATCATATTTAAAATGTAATGCCACAAGATTATCTTTCGGATAAATAAAATCCATGTCAATCGAATAATCCATCGTTGTTTTATTGCAACTTAAAGTTCTATACCTCTATAAAAAACACCCTTTATTTGACCAAATTATTGAATTTAGATTTTGATTTTTTGTGAGGCGCAGGTCCACCTTGATGCTTTGTTTAATGTCTTAAAAAAGTTTGCCCAAAAGTTTTCACTAAATTTATATATTTAGCCTTGCGTACTACACTTCGGAAGTCCTGGGTTCAAGTGCAGGTGCGGCGAAAAGTCAAAACTATAGGAAATGAATTTTTCTAATTGCGGTCGCCCCTCCAGAGTATATTTTTTACATTAAATAAAAAGCTTTGCATAAAAATCTATCAACCGTTCGGAGGGGGCCTAGAATAAATTGTAGGTTACTCCATATGTTGGTAAAAACATCAAGGGGAAAATTTTAGTTTTCGGTCGCAGGCTTTCGGAAATAAATTGGGTATGGGAGGAAAGAGGAAGATCCCCAGATCCTAAAACTAACTTTCTTTTTTCTAGGAAACTCATAGTTTTTGAGTAATTTAATTTTAAAATTTGCAAAATTTAATGTACAATGACATCAAAATGGATGTTGCCGGATTGCTAAAATAGCAAATTAAAAATACTGTGCAAGGCGAAGTCGATGTTGTTTCGGCCACTGGCCGACATTTTACAAAAGCGTTTCACTTAAAAATACTGTGCAAGGCCAAGCCGGTGTTGGTTCGGCCCAGGGTTATTTTTTAAAGCGCCGCGCTTGGCCTTGCACAGTATTTTTAAGTGAAATACTCTTGTTAATTGGCGACCTACGGCCGCGCTTTAGAAAAATAACCCTAGGTCGAATCAAAATCGGCTTCGCCTTACAGAGTATGTTGAAGTGAAACACTTCGGTATGATGATAACCTTCTTTAATAATAAAAGAAAAGTAAAGAATGTTTTATAAGTACATATGTTTAATTGCCTCCATCAATTTCACAAAACTCTGCGAAATTCGCGGAGTTTTTGTAATTGTCTTTGACAAAATACCTCTTTAAAACGCGCCATTGGGACTCAATCTTTGAAATTTACAGGTTATTTTACAAAGTACGGCAACACCTTCATGATTAGACTGCAACCATTTCTAAGTGTGAATCTGTTTTGATTATAATATAATTTGTTAATGTTGATTTAAGTCGCATTTCTTATTAATCTAAACAAAATAAGTGAAAATAATTTATCAAGTGGAAGTAATATACGCGTTGGTTAAAAGAAAGTTGAGAAAAGTGAAAATTTCATAAGGAAATGATACGAAAAGATTGGCAATTGTTAACAACAAATAACTTGTGAACTATAATTATTTTACATTTTATTTCTTAAAATATTGGAAAAAGGCATCCTTCTGATCATTCCTACAAAGTTTCATGACGAAATTGCTTTTTATTTGCTTATAATATGAAGTGCGACTGAAAACTAAAGCTCAGCCACATCAAGATCCAACACCACAAATTGGAGGAGAAGATCTGCCAAAAATCATTTCAGCGGTTATGAAGCGCACAAAAGGATATATATATATATACTATTTTATAATATTTTATTAATAGTTTTATATTGTATTCATATAATTGTGGTATTTGTTTTGTTTTCTTTCGTTTTTTCTTCTTCTTTAAGCAGTACTTGAGCAAAAATTCACCAAAAGTGTAAAAAAAAATTATACTAATAAGTACCTTGTCGGGGTTAATTTCACATATTCATATTTTTTATCAAATTTGATGAGCACTGTCACTAAAAGGTATGTAAAAATTTTATTAAAATTTTTTATATTAATTATTTTTCCTTTGTTTTTTAAGTTTCCAAAATATAATGAGGAGCTTCCAAGTAGACATGTAATATGGGACCACACCTGATGGATGATGGAATCGTATGAACGATTTACACATAAGTAAGTATGCACATATGTATGTATGAATGTATAATTCTTAATCATGGAAAATTAATTATTAATAATGTCAATGATAAGTTTAATGATCATTCAGAGGGACGGTGGCGATGATGAAAAACCTGAATCTAAACCTAATTTTATTAATAATTTAACTACACACTCAAAATATTGTTTAATAAATGAATTTATTTTATACTAAATAAACGAATCGAGTTTTTATGTTATAAATTACATACAAGTATGTACTTATATGTATATATCTTTTACATGTTATAAGTAAATAAATAAATTTAGTTTATTTGTATAAAAATTATAAAAATGTAAATTTATCAGCATTTCTTCTTCGCTATTATCTTTTTTACCATTTTAACCTTGCGCTCCTATAACACAATTAAGATTCATAAGTACCGAGAAATGTACCGCACATCGGGCAAAAATGATTAGCATTACGGCATGTATCCATGCAGTACGGCAAGCAGCAACAACAACTGAGTGAAAAAAAGAGATACAAATTAATATTAAATAATCCAAATTATTAAAACTATTAATATAATAACGCTAGCTGAAGGGCTCACCAAGTCCACGACAGCAATAAACATGCCAAATGCGTTTTCGTAGTCGAGCGATGTCGAACTTCTGACTTTATCATGCATTTACATTGTGGACAACGCAATTGAGTCGATTTTGGACCGACTGGTGCATTCGGATTGGTGTAGATTGTGGCGAAATTTAGCATCTGTGTGTCACCAGCCGACGGTCCACTGCTAGTTGACGGCTGTGCTGTGATCAAACTTTCTGTTTGCATATAAGCCGGTGGTGGCGCTGTCGGAGCATTCATATCGGCTTGCAATTCACTTTGCATTTTTTCATATAGATTTTTGTTTTGTGCCATATGGATAATTTAGTTTTTTCCTCAATTTCTTATTTTAATTACTCCACTTAATAAAATGTTGATATGCCTGTGTAAAAAGTCACTATTGACCAATCGAATACTTACAATGATTGCGCTCTACCGACCGTTGTCTGTAAACTCACAATTGGAACTAATGCGAAACTTATGTTCAGTTCTACACTGAGTTATGCTATACATATTGGCTAAAAAAGTATTCTGATATTGTTTTGAATACTTATAAAGCACTGACTATAACCCTGCAAACATTAATGGACCATATGGTCCATTGAATACCTACAAATATACTCCTCTGTGGTAAGTTTTGGACTATCTCATGTTTTTACATGAACTACGTGTGTCACGATCATTCTTCGTGTTATACTGATAGAAAGCACTACACGAAGTTACAATTTCGGAATAAGTTCTACACTCGTATACAGAAAATGTGTGGAAATGAAACTGAGTCAGTTTCGTTTCGCTGTTGAGATCTGCTGGGACAGAAAAGGCGTGAAGAATTTATAATTTTTTCAATGAAAATACGTAGAACAAATATGCAAACTAATAATAATATTAATAACAATTTACATGATAAATAATATGTTTTAATAGATTTCCCCAAAGTAGATGGTATTCGAAGCTAAAAAGTATGTTCGAATGTAATTTTTCGCAAATACTCCAAAATATATTCCCCTTTAGGTACTCTATGGAGTACTCGGGTGTTATGCAGAGATGGATTATATCGTTTAGCCATAGGACATCACAATATTAATTGGACCATATTTTTTGTATGGATTGTGGCAGGTTTTGAATACTCTATTGTCCGCGTGGATTATATAATTCATGTGTGTATGAGTACTCGCCTTGCTTGCAGGGAACTGTTCAGCTTAGGCAAAAGTAAATATATATGTGCGTGTATGTAGCCTTGCATTCCAAATTGGGTTTTTTACATTTCTTCCTTCTTTCTCTTGCGCGAAAAATAATAATCGGAATGGCATTATCGCTTATTCAACAGTATTGTGGAGAACGAAGAGTTAAAAAAGCTATGTATATATTTTTGAAATATTTCACCATATGTTTATAATATGTAAATAAGTACCTACCAGAATATATGTACATATGTTTACTTCGGGATGTTTGTTTGTTTATCATATAATTATTGAACGAACGCTTTATAAATGACTTTTGTTAGAGATACTTTCGATTTTCGACCTAAGCTTGATATTGATAAATCAAATGCTTAATTTCAAATTCTCTGTTAAAATTTTTGTTTTGTATCGAATTTTCATATAAACAGATATTCGCTGTTGATTTTGTAACAAATTTTGAGAAACCTGCACTAAATATGCATAACTGTTCTTCGTTTAATATTTTTGAAATTTATTTATTTATTATTTAAGCCTAAAGATAATATAATATATGATAATAAATAAAATTGCAAATACATAAATATATTAATTGAACTAAATTAAATTGTATACATACATACATATATATAGTGCAGTAAAACATTTGTAAAACCTCATATTATGACACGAAACATAAGTGTTTTTCACTGAAAATTTAAGGTGAAAGCCATTGCCAAACTTAAACATAATAGAAACGCAATAAAAACCAAACAAATGAATTAATTTTGATGATTTTCAGTGTTATTATAGACTTTAATATATCTCTGTAGAATAATGAATTCCCCGCTTCTAGATGCATTTTAGTAAATTTTTTTTTACCCAAAAACTCATATCAGAACAAATCGGTTGTATGCGGGCTATATGTGTATATTCCGGTCTCGATGATTTTCGGTACAAACATGCTATTCATGATACGTGTTGATAATACTAAAATGTTCCTAAATTATTTTGACGGTGAATTTAGAGGACGCCCAAAAGAGGTTGTTACTGACGAAAACATCAAAAATATCCACAAAATTATTTCGAATGATCTTAAATTGAAATTGAATGAAATAGCTGGCAATGTAAAATTATTAAATGAATGTATACATATCATTCACGAATAATTGGGTATGAGAAAGCTCTGTGCAAAGTTGGTGCCGCGCGAGCTCAGTTTTGACCAAAAACAACGACGAGTTGATGATTCGGAGTAGTGTGTGGAGATGTTCACGGTTTCCGCGTCGATATGTGACAATGGATGAAATATGACTCCATCATTTCATTCCGAATTCCAATTGACAGTCATGCGAGTAGACTGCACACGATGAGTCCGGTCTAAAGCGTGAAAAAATGGAACAGTCGGCTAGCCAGATTGTGGCGTCTGTATTTCGGGATGCACATGGTATAATTTTCATTGACTACCCTGAAAAAGGAAGGACCATCAACAGCCTTAATTACATATTGTTATTGGACCATTTGAAGCTCGAAATTACTGCATTTGAAGAAAAATTAAAAGCTGTTTCACCAAGCCAATGCAACGTGACACAAGTCAGTGAAATCGATGGCAAAAATCCATCGGCCATAAATTGGGCTGGCTCCCGCCGACTGTGTTATGTTCACTGATCTCAAATGAATTCTCGCTGTTAAGAAATTTTCGTCGAATGAAGAGGTGATTGGGGAAACTGAAGCCTATTTTAAATCAAAGGACAAATCGTATTAAATACAAAAATGGTATGGGAAAGTTGGAGGGTCGCTATAGTCATTGTCATCTTTCATCATCTTTGAAGGGAACCACATATAGGATGGGGAGCTCCGGATGAAAATCTTTTCAGTGGTTACAAAGCGCCAAATACAAATCGCAATATTGCATAAATCACAATGGGTGTGGAAAATAATAATTGGGTCTTTCAGTTAAAATATCCAAAAATTGTTATTTTTTTACGCTGCCAGAATTTGGAAATTGTCATTTTGAAGCGCTCTCACACTGGAATAATTTTCACTCCCTTTTATCCCTGATCGTAGTCTGTCCTTTGAGCAGTCATGAACTGTACCTAGCATAGAAAAATTATAAATTCTGTGCTTATGCTGATGATAATGATGACATCTCTTTCAAAAATCCTAATGGAATGATTCTGCTTTTTCAACACTTAAAAATGAAACAAAGCAAACAGTTATGTAATTGGTCGAGGATATGTTGAATTAAGAAGTTACGTAGATACCACTGTCACAGCTTGAAGGGTATTTTCATGCTTGTCATATATCTATAAATGACATATTTCCGTTAAATTGCTTCCGAACGCTTAAATGTATGTAATATGTGTAATGAAATCTAAAGCAATAAAATTAGGTATTTCCTTAAAAGAAAAAAACTCAGCGAAATATACAAACGGCAAAAGGTAGAGCCAATACGGAAATAAATATCGCACACATGTAAGCAAAAATTCTATTTTCAGATATCAAAGTCTAAATATAAATACCATGTGAAACGACAAGGCGAATGTAAAATGTAAAGCCATCGAATGAGAGTTAGGGAAATATGAAAATATACGTACATACATATATAGCCTGTAACGATTGATTGCGCCCTCACTTTTCGTTATCTGCAATATTTAAATTTTCACATGCCTGTGGGCGAAAAAATATAACGTTTACATAAACACACATATTTATGTAAATATGCAAAGTTCTACCTTGATTGCATTTCAATATGGGAAATCATAGATACATATGTATTTATCCTTGTACTCCTTCCTGACATGCGAGATTTTGCGATCATGCTACTTACATACTACACATCTACCTACTTAAACACTTTCATATATTAAATTTTTGACTGTCCACAAATATTTATACTTCAATATGATTTAAATTGTTTGGTATCCTCTATCAATACATATCTATATTAAATATAAATTTGTATATACAGTTATGCTAGTATAATTTCCAGTTCGATATTCTCAATTAATATATAATATACTCATATATAAACATTGTAAATGATAATTATGTTTGTACCGGAAAGATTGCGACATCTGACAGGATATTAAACCGGAATTCATGCTGGTAGGCAAAAGAGAGATAAACATAAGCCAAATAATTGATGTTAAAATTAATTGACAGATAATGAATGTTTGTATTGGTATAAAGAGTAAATTAATTAGCCAATTCTCAGGACTAATAAATGATTAAATAATATAATCCGAATATATAAATATACTTATATATAAGTAATTAGCGATTTTTAAGCGATTTTCGGCCGAACTCATTCTTCAATTTGTGGTGTTTATTGTGATGTTTTCCTAACAAATAGAGTGACCTACATTTTATAAAGTTTGTTTTCTATAGAGGTATAGAACTTTAAGTTGGCATTACCTAAGATGGCGATCGATTTAACAGCTGTCAAGTGATTTATTCTCACTTTGGTTTGGCAATTCATCATGTATAGACTCACGATCATCAAGTAAGGCGTATATTCGTCGAATGGGCCCAAAACGAGATTACCGTTGTTCCCGATTGTCAATGGTGATCGGTATAGAGCCATGATTACTAACTTTTTCATTCCTGAATTGAATAACCATGATGTCCAGGAGATGTGGTTTCAACAAGACGGCGCAACATGTCACACAGCTCGTGCCACAGATTTATTGAAATATACGTTTTGTGACCGCCTAATTTTACGTTTTGGACCTGTGAATTGGCCTCCAAGATCTTGTGATCGCACACCGCTAGACCACTTTCTGTGTGGCTATGTAAAGTCACTGGTCTATGCGGATAAGCCACAAACGCTTGACCATTTGGAAGACACCATTCGCCGTGTTATTGCCGATATACGGCCACGGTCTAGATTGGACTACATCTGCGCCAGCCGTGGCGGTCATATGCCAGAAATCATATTTAAAATGTAATGCCACAAGATTATCTTTCGGATAAATAAAATTCATGTCAATCGAATAATCCATCGTTGTTTTATTGCAACTTAAAGTTCTATACCTCTATAAAAACACCCTTTACTAAGCCACTATGCTCGGAGGTATTATTGCCTGCCAATGGGCGTACAGTTATTTGATCAGGACACACTAGATGGACAAAATTGTTTTAGTACATTTTATGCAACATACATACAGCATACGGCGACACATATAATGGAATTTGCTTAAATTCAAATCAATGTTATACACACACCTTTATATAAATCTTTATAAAGGGTGATCCAAGTAGGGGCACTTTTTTCAATAGCATTTTTTTTGACAGATCACGCGTGAGTGGTGTCAAGCTGTCATGTTATTTTTTTTTCAATATTGTTTGGCATTTTATCATTGAAAGACTTACGCCTGAATAAAGTTTACAAATTATTCAACTTTATTACGCAAATTCACGTTCTGAAAAGAATGTGTTTCGCGTGCTTTGCTCAACTTATGATCAACATAATCGGCCCATTGAGCGTACTATTCGCAACACCATCACCCATCTTGAGACCCAGCATTCATTATTGGATAATATTCGACCGAATGGACCACATCCAGCACGCAGTGAAGAAAATATAAGGGAATATGACAGTGTTACATGAGTTCATAGTAGCGGAAATCTTAGATGAAATGGCAAAATATCTCGTGCGCTAATGGAGACGTTGGGAGAGGTATGCAAAACTGTTCAGCAACGCCTTAAGGTTATGAATAACAAGGTAGAAGCATGTATTAAATCGAAGAATCCTGAAAGATTTGAAAAAGAAGATTTGGTAATGCTGTACGATTCTCCACGGAAGAAAATCTTGCACAGTAAGTGGGAAGGTCCGTACAAAGTAATTGGACGAATAAATAGGACGAAGTATCGAAACCAGACCGTTGGAAAACCAAGAACCAAAACCAAAGTGGTCGACTTGAAAAGGCTTGCAGCGTTTGGAACAGATAGTGTGTGTGATCGAGACGATCAGACTTAGGTGGAGGGCAGTGTGACGGAAATCCCAAATACAAAGGTTAGAAAAAAGGAGTAGCAGTGTGACAAGAATTCCAACTAAAAAGGACAGACAAAAAAGTGGCAGTATGATGAAAATTACCCATACCAAGGACAAACATAAGGGTTGACAGTGTAAAGGAAATTTTACAATTCTTTATGAGCCTATTCAGAATGTTTGGCTCATCTTCAGGTATATAAAATTGAAAATAATTGTGTGTCATAAAGAATTGTAAATTAAGCCATTGGATATAGTAGGGAATTGTAATTATTGAAGACCAAATAAACGCTGTGTAAATTTCTGGCGATTAAGAGGCAAAACGAACAAATCTTGGGAGTTTTATTTAACAATCTAGAGATCGGACTCGAAGGATTTGGGAAACCATCGAAAGTAGGTAGTAGGACGCGAGCAAACCTCTACCTTTAAAATTTTTGCAAACGATATAAGCTTAATTCAAAATATTCTACGACATATTGGGACTTTGAGACTCTACAAATTAATAAAAACAAAATATTCCGGATTACTTTCTCAATAAAACAAGCCTTCGATCCCATTCCACTAAAATAAAAATGGTTTAAATGTCGGAAAAGTAGCATACAATATTTTGTTTGAACAGTAAACTGACATTCCTATTCCACATTGAATAAAACGAAGCTAAATAAAGAAGAATGATCGGTAATTGTACTGTCTTAAGAAGAGAAAGTCTAAGCTTACTATGTACAACAAATTACTTATATAAAACAAATATAGATATTATTCATAGGTGACAGTCAAAAATTATTCGAGAAATTGCCCAAGATAAGTAGCACATTTCTAATTTTAACATACATAAATATTGAGTAATTACATTATTCAAAAAAATGCTCGTAAGTGAATTTCACTTGTATATGTTAGCCTCCTCACTGACTGTCTTAAGACTTTCTAAGAAGTTACACTACCTTCAAGGAAAATATATAGCTGCATTTGCTGCAGTATTTGTAATCAGCTAATATAGCATACCGTTAAATAATTACAACTTAATCAGCACAGCTCATTGCGGAAAAGTCAACAAACTACATCGCATGCGACAAAACAAATTACTAAAAAAAAAAAAAAAAAAAAAAAAAATTATGGCGCCAAGTGCACACGAAAACGCAAGTGAAGTAAGTGAAAGTGCCAAAGAACAGGAAATTTCACTGTGGTAAATTAAAATGTAAACATACATACTGATATATCAAGATTTTGGTAACGACTACCTTGAATACTCAGTGCCGTGACGTGCAATTTAAGGTTTGCACGAGACAAATTAAAGTAGTGGCTGTGTAGATACTAAGGCTGATATCAGAGAATAAAAACGAAAAGGGGGAAAAAATAAAAAAAAATTTATCTTAATATTTCACACATACTCTAATAATATAGAGCATTGAGTTTCTCAGAAGTGAAAGTATGAAAAACTGAAATATGAATTTTCGAAAAGGAAAGTTTATCATGCAAGCAAAATAAGTTTAAAGGCAATAGGAAATAAAAATTTCAAATTGCTATTTTAGCGACACAAATTGACATGCCGGTGACGCGAATTTGGTATTTTTTTTTTACATCTCTTTTGTCTCAGCGCAACTATTAGTTTATATTTTTGTTCACATTTCTTGAGAATTTCTTTGTGCAAAATTTTATATAACTATACGAATATATACTAGATTGTGTTATTAATGTCAAACATTATTGCCAACACACCTCTACATGCGCATCATATATACACGTGACATTATTAAATAAGTGCACGAAGCTAAACTGACGATGGAAAATAGAAAAAAGTAGGTTAAAAATATTTTAAAAATTAAAAAGACAAAAATAACTTATAGGAAAATAAAACACCTCTCAAATTGTGCAACTGGGCGTATACGTGCTGATGTGGCTTTACAAGTAAATGCACATCAACACCGAAATATGCAACGCTTATATAGTTTAACTAACAAATCTACACATTTATACACTTACTTCATGCCAATGTACTAGAAAATATAAGAGCTTTGATATTTCGTGTGTGAAATTCAGCATTTTAATGCTTTACTAGCATTTTAGCCCAGCCTTTGAGGACAACGACGACGACGGAACACACAGTATGTAGCATTTATAAAAAGGACAAACAAATTAATTCACAAAAATAAAATAGTAAACATCTATAATTTTTATAAATTTGCATGCTTACTTCAATCTTTGATGCTTATATATACGCGATTAACGCTATAAAACTATTCAAAATTCTATTCTAGAAAGATATACTTATTAAGCACCGCATAAGAATATAAATATATAAATTTCACTCCCGTTTTACCACCTGCCAAGCACTGTTTCCACTATGATGGCATAACATTCTTACATTGTGACAAGTGTGCCAAAAGCTAAACTTCTATAACGTACACAGTTGCATGTAAATAATATATATATATACTAGCAAATATGTATGTAAATATTTGCAAACATTTTCAAAAGCAAAAAATATAAACATTATTTAGCTACCTGACAAAACAGCTAACTGTCGACATGTTGCTGGTGTCCATTATGGGAATGCTGACGAATAAATAAGGATAAATAATATACTCGAAATTTTTTGCAAGAAAACTTTACTCAAATATGGTATAAAAAATTACACCAAGCCCAAAAATAGCAATTTTCAGATATTAGTCAGAATTATACCAGTTTCATACTAGCTAAAAATTGACTAAGTAATAACTGGTTAAACTTTTGGATATATATAATGCGGATATTGTTATTGAAAATTTTATTTAATAAAGAAGGGGCTAACGAAGAGAAAAAAAATACGAGTAAATAAATATAGAACAAATTTAACTAGAAATTTAGATATTTAATGATGACGAAAATATGGTTAATAGAAGTATGCTACGAGCAGTGTAAGATCTTTTCAACTTAAATGCGTCTGAATTTCGAAAGTTATATCTAGACGCAATAATCGTTGGATGTTTTTCGCCAAGGTTAGAAATCTTATGACCCATATAGATTGGTATACCAAGAGAGCTTGCGGTTCATCATTACACACCATTTTGGGAGGTACTATTGGTATATGGAATGCACTAATATGCACTCATATGCAATCATGTCAATCACCATTCTATTAATATGAAAATAATAAGAATTTTTGTTTCAATTCTTAGATAACACAGTTCATTAAATATATTTTATAAATATGTACATACAATTATGTTTACTATTCAAGCGTTTAAGTAAGCTTCGAAAAATAATTATTATGAACTGTACCAAATCATAAAAATCGTGAATAAAAAATCACTTTAGTTGTGAAAAGAATAAGCAAGTAATAATTCGTACTCATTATTTACGGTCCCTAATCAGTATACTACTGTAAAATTCTGACCAAGCTACGCCACTTACATTTGTATTTGACAGGAATTGAAGAACAAGTCCTCGAGGATTTTTATGTAAATCGGAAAAAGTGAATTTCTTGTGCATAATTTTTTCCGCAAAAAAAAAAAACCATTACCGAAGCCAAGGAAAGACTGGATAAATACTATTCGGCTGTGCACCATCAATTAGATTGTTAACTAGTAGTTTACTGAGTTCCGTTTTGAAACTCAGTTTGATGAAAGCCCATGGAATGACATCCGACGATCAGAAAACAATACGTGATGTGGTTGAGACTGAAGATATCTCAACTAAGCGGGTACATCACACTTTAGATGAAGCATCACATTTTACATGAAATTTCTTCGACGTTTTTTGGTTCACAATTCTTCCAAAGTTTTTGGCTAGCGGCTCATATTCCTTTGAATTTTCTAACGATATGATAACCAATGTCAAAAATTGGTCGCAAAAAATTCAATCAGTAGTTAGACGCAAAAACCCTTTACACTTATAACAAAAATCTTTTATAACCTTCAGAAATGCCAAGAACGAATTAAATTTACTTCACGCCGTTATCCTCAGAGCGCGCTGTCCAAGAAACTACTAAAAACTGTTCATTTAACATGGACTAGAATTTGCCTGAAAGTTCATAAATGAGATAGTCCGCTGTGGAGAATAATATGATTCCTAAATGTCGTTGTGTCCATTTTTCATATGTCATGATCTGCCCTCTTTTTCGTTGTATTCAGTAATGTTTACAATTTCATCATGGCAAAATATACGCAAGAACAACGTTGCTGAATTTGCCTTGGGAAAACTTGAAAACGATAACGTTTTTTTAGAAATGTATCTTCTCCGATGAGGCTCACATTCATTTGAGAGGTGCTTGAAATAACAAAACTGTCGATTCTGGTGTGAAGAAAATCCACAAGTTATTCAAGAACAAGAAGAATTACATTCACCTAAATTAACAATTTGGTGTTGGTTTTGGTCTGGTGGAATCATTAGTCCGTACGTCTTCCGAAATGAAGCTCGTAGCACAGTTACTGCCAATGGATAGCGGTATAGATCAGTGATAACCAACTTTTTATGGCCGCAATTGGGAGGAGTTGATTTTAACAAGATCTGCTTTCAACAAGACGGAAAAGGTTTGCAGATTCGATTATTTCAAGAAGTTGTGACATTAAATGACCTCCAAGAGATTGTCGTGGAGGCCATTTGAATGATGTTATATTCAGAACTCTATTGTATCAAAATTCGCAATAATGTGCCAAAAGAAATACCCTAATTTAATATATGAAATTTTTAATAATAATTTTATCTATGAAATAATTTTTAAAATTCAGCTGATGAATTTTGCTCTGTAGCTTAACTTTTTTAGTTCTCGATACTAAACAAACCTCTCCTCATCGTGACTCGGCATTGATGAAAAGTAAAACAAGTTCCGTACGTCATGCGAATAGCGCCCCTCGTGCGGATGGGCGGGAGGTGGGTAAACCGTTGGGTTTAGTAATAATAATAATATAATAATAATTGCAAACTCATACACAAATTTAGAAAATATTTATATTAATTGGATTTAAGCTAAATATATCAAAAACATCAAAGTAGACGATTTGTGTTTAAAGTATACACTTTGTATGCATAATTTAGTAAAATACACAATCACTTGTCATAATCATTTGTCGATACAAATTTAATCCGTTCAGTTTACAAAGAGTGAAGTAATGAAACCTTTATTGCTGTTTTATTGTCTCATCTTTATTTGCTTGACATAAAATAAACTTTGGACAATAACTGATTTACTATCGTTTACTTTGTGTTTTAATTTACCTTTAATTCAATATAAACACTTAAGCTCATTAATTGAAAATGAACAACTTAATTTGAAGTTATTTAATTCCAGAAATTATTCTAAGGATTCTACTCATATTTGTTGATGAAATATTAATAAATATATTTTATGCAAAGAAAAAAATATATATATATTTTTTATATGCAGTAAACAGCATCACTTTATTTCAATTTTCTTATACACAGCAAATAATTGAACAGTTAGTCAATTTAGTTGGGTTTTTACAAGTAGTTATCTTAACGTTTGAATTAGGAATTTTTTTATTACATATTTTTCGATCTTAAAATTTAAATCTTATCAAAGTGTTGAGTGCATATGAAAGTTTATATATATTACAATACTCATCACAAAGTATACTCGTTCATATAATGGGTGATCTATTTCGAAGTTCCCTATTCTTTTAAAGAAAAAAACCAGAAAACTCAAATGTAATGGGGAATGTTTATTATCATGTTTGTTATATTTTAAAGATTACCTCTTTCAAATATTGACGGCGGCTACGTCTCAGATGGTCCATCCGCTGAGTCCAATTTTCGATGACTCTGAGCATTTCGACTGGTAACTGGCGAATGACTTGCGTGATGTTTTGCTCCAAGACCTGAATCGAAGCGGAATTGTCCACATAGACTTTAGACTTTACATATCACCGCAAGAAAAAGTCTAACAGTGTGATATTACACGATCGTAGTGGCCAATCGACTGCCAAAAAATGTGGAATTATCTGCTCACCAAAATGTTCTCTCAATAAATCCAATGATTGATGCGGTGTGTGGGAAGTGGCACTGTCTTGTTGAAACCAAATATCGCGGAGATCACGAGCTTCGATTTCAGGCATCAAATAGTCGGTTATGATGGCCAAATGGGGACGGTTACGTTCTCACCGCCATCATTTTTGAAGAAATATGGACCGATGATTCCACCACCGTTTATATACCCATTAAGCCAAAAATGGGCCTCATCGCTGAAAAAAATTTAGCTTAAAACCGTCGGATCTTCTTGGAACTTTTGAAGAGTCCATAGAGCGAAGCGATTTTGCTTGGGAAGGTCGAGCGGCTGTAGTTCTTGCACAAGCTGTAATTTGTACGCTATCAATTTAAGATCTCGACGTAAAATGCGCCAAGTCGTTCCATACGGTAGTCCGAGTTGCTGCGAACGGCACGGAATCGAGTCTCCACCATCTTCGTGTACACTCTCAGCTACGGCCGCTATATATTCTTCACTGTGTGTTGGACTCGGTCTATTCGGTCGAATATTATCCAATAATGAATGCTGTTCCCAAGATGGGTGATGGTGTTGCGCGAGTAGTATGCTCAGTAGGCTGATTATGTTGACCATAAGTTGACGGAAGCGTGCGAAATACATTCTTTATAGAGCCTGAATTTCGTAATAAAGTTGAATGATTTGTAAACGTTGTTCAGGCGTACACACGACCCATGTGTGATCTGTCAAAAAAAGCCTATTGAAAAAAGTACCTCCACTTGAATCTTCCTTTATGACACATAAATATACGGTGGCTCACAGCTTATTCATCCATGTGCAATTATAAAATTTGAAATGCTATATATTGAAAACAAAAAGCATATCGAAATAATGCAAACTCCAAGTTGTTCATATGAATGCGTATTCTATAAACGATGCCCAATTTATTATATATTATAGAAATATTAACAAATTTTATATCACAGCTTATTTCAAGTCCTTTTTAGAAAAAAATAAATAAAGAAACTTGTTTAATATTTAATGTGATATACGTTAGTTTTTAATAGAGCTTTTAGTCTAGTTGGTACGGACTCAATTAGTTTTTTTTTACTTTATGTTCCGATTTTTTTTGACTATTCCGAAATTGTTGTTCATTATTACTTATGCGTTGTTTTCGGCGCCTACTTTTTGGGCCGGTGGATTCATTACATATTAGCTACGTCTGCACTATTGTCGACACTTTGGTGTAACTTTTCTTTTAATATATTGAGGTAAAAAGTTTCATCCATAATATACTCCACAAACACCAAATTTCCAAGACCGTTTGTAGACATACATGCCCGCACCATAACATTGCCCCCACCATGTTTAATAGTTACTATTATTTTACATCTCTGAATACTCAATATTGGGTTTCCGCCACATGTAAGCCATTCCATCTTCGATTCGCCAGCAAAACAGAAGTCAAATCCTTGGTTTTCAACTCCCTGGCAATAGCAACTCGGCCTGAGACAATCACACGTTCGTCACATTCACAGAAAATTTTATTTGTTGCATTTCGGGCTTAATTTTGAATACGCTTTTCATATATGAAACACTTAATTATATTTTGCGCAGCTTATATTAACCATCTCAGCAATTTTTCGCGGCGTTTTCGTTTCGATCGTTGTATGTCAGCAAATTTAGAATTAGTACACTGATAACGTGAAACTCAAAAACATACGAAAACTGGCTACAAACTATTACTGAATGTCAGTTGTAAGAATTACAAAACTCTACACCATTCTAAACAAAACTGGCTTTCGCTACAACATAGGTAAGTGCATGCATGAAACAAGCTGTGAGCAAAATTCCTTTGACACAGCTGCATTCTATGCCTTTTAGATGTAAGACCGTAATTTTACCTTGCTTGCGGAATATTATGCATCACTTTTTTTAAAATGACATTATTTTCCATTTTAAGGCAATTTAGTTTCATAACTTTAATCTACATGAAATAAGCTGTGAGCCACTGTACACACGTTGCCAAAACAAACAATCATCATTTAGTCGCAGGTTGGCAAGCATTTCATCTTTTATATTCATATTTTGAGTATGAATATAAAACGTATTAATTTTACGTATTGGTTCTATAACTTGATCCGTGTGGTTTGTCAAGAGATGCCATAACTTGATAATTATTCTAACATTCAAAAATTCCAAACATGCGTTAGAAATTTATTTTCATTCTGCGGATTTTCCAGTATACAGCAGTATTTGAAGCGTAAATAATAACAATTTGTTTCACTCAAATATATCGAGTTTTGCACCTGTTTTTTGGTTGAGTTATTTTTCATCTAGATATAAAAAATAGACAATGCTGGCTCCTTTGAACGACTTCAATGATTTTCTACAATTAGAATTTTTTTCCGGTCAAAAAAGAAGAATCCGAAGCAAAAATCTCGGAGCGGATTAGAAACCGACGATTCGTCTTTCTCCAAATTTGGTACGTAAATGGCTTTACGCTTAATTTAAAGCGAGCATTACATTTTCTTCCAGAAAATGACCCAAATACCGATCTTATTCTGACAAATATTCTTAAATATCGTTGAAGTTTTGTACATATATATCTCGCAGATTTTGAGATATCACTCACACACTTACATCGATTCGAAATATGAAAAATATTTTTTTTCATCACAATTTTTTCTACATATGAGCTGAGGTAATGCTAACCTATAAATTGCAAGACATAAACCAAGAACTTTTTTTGATTCCATTTTCTAATATTTCTTTGTATTTATATCAAAAACAAACCGACTAGTAAATTATGACAGCTGGAATGAAATGTAAAATTTAGAAAACATTAACTAAATTAACAAACATGCGTTTTAGGGCAAGACGGGGTTCACAACTTGAATCAATATATAAAAAAATACATCACTCAAAAGGTCATTGGTAGGACATTAATATTAAAACAGTAGGTCAAGGTATTATTAATATCATTTAGATATATAGTATACAACATTTTTAAATAATATTCATTCTAATATTCATTCTAAGCTACCTTATAGCTCAGCTCAGTTCACAATAGGCATCTTTGTATTGTTTGTCTTCTATCGCTCTTCGTAGTGCGTACGAACAGTATAATGCAAAATAATTTATATATTGTTTTATTGTTCTTTTGGAAAATGGCATGCAGTGGGAAGTTTCAAATTTATTTTTTATTATATTCAGCTCATGAAATCGTTCAATGTGAAGATCCAATGGTCGGCTTTATGCTTCTTTAATTATATTTAATATCATTAGTCGTTTCCCAATAATCTAAATTCTGGTTTAATAAATTTTTTTTAAATCATAATAACTTTCATGAACATATCAAATTTATTGCAAATTCGCTTTCGATGGTTTTAAGTGTCAATTTCGTCTATATAATACCATATTTCCTGTTATTAGGTACGACATGTGAATGTTGAAACGTACACGTGCATCTGCTGATGAAGTTGGGTTGAAGTATCTCAAAAACTGAGGAACCAGTTGGTGTTAAAACAAACAGATGGATAGGAGGACAGACAGTTATGGCTAAATCAACTCAGCTGGTTCATACAGTATAAATTTTGGCGGGTTTGTCTCTTCTTCTTCTGGTACTTATTACTTCGGATCAAAGCTAATATACCAATTCATGTACATGAAAGGTATAAAATCATTGCTTTTTTCTAGCTAACATCTTCGTAATGATTTGTAGCATCTCTATTCGGTGTTTCTTTAATTGTTTATAAAAGATTAAACGCACATTATTTCAATAGAAGCATCTTATGTTTTTATGTTGCTTTCTTTTCTACTTTTTCATTATTATCTTGTTAAGTTTTTTCTATAAAGCTTTATTTCATAAAATTACCAATAATAAGTATAAAAATATTAATTTATGAAAGCTCTCCCTAACCACAATGGACAGAGTTATTCACGAAAGAAATCAGCTAGAAATTTCTGGTTTAAGATGGTTCAGCAACAACAAACGCTGTTCTTGGAAAATCCACTTAAATTATTTTTCTATACTTTCTGAAAATTTTAGTTTCGCGCTTAAGCGGTTATGACTTGTGAACACAGACATATGCTAACCTATAAATTGCAAGACATAAACCAAGAACTTTTTTTCGCTATAATCATCATTATCAGTAGCAAAACATCTATTCAAAAGTTAAATTTAAAACAATAGCTTGAGATAAGACGCAGCTGTAATAAAGTAGTGTTGTTAATAAACGCGCACAACCATGAATCGATAAAAAGTTTAAGAACACTTATGAAGAAAAAGTTGGAAGAAAAAGTTGGAAACAGCGGAAAAAATCATAAAATTAGCGTAAAAATGCTGAGTAATATGTACAAAAAAAAAAAAAAAAATTACAAAGATAATTGAGCAGCGTAGAAAAAGTTCAAAATGTCACATTGACAGCACAGGCCAGCACAATTTTTTTTACTAGCACTGCAAATTAATGTATGTAATGTAATGTCGCTAGGACACGTCACTTTAACTACGCTTATCTGCCTTACTGTAGTCTTTACACTCTTCTGTATATTTATTAAGCTTCAAATAAATTATTTATATAATTTTTCTAGTGTCACATCGCCTTATTCGAAATAGAAAAAACATAAATGGGCGCTGGTCGCCAGATGTTTTATTCAGTCATCCTCTTTGTGTTCACTTTTCGTAAAAATATTCTTTCTTCAGACACTATTTAGTGATATTCTTCAGCAGAAGTCCACTTTGTTTGTCGCATCGTCTCTCATAGCTCAATTGAAGCGCGACACGTGCTGAAATTCGACTCAATTCTGCAAAAAAGGTATGGAAATAATATCGTTATTACATTTATTGATATTATTGTCGTTCGAAATGTGTTTATTTAATTTCGGTGTTACTGATGAATCGATATATTTATGAATTTGTATACTTTTAGCATAAGTATAATATCATATGACATCTTACGTATATTCGTATACATATATACTTATATCAAGGAATGAGTACCTACTCAAATGCGTAACGCTTTAAAAACACTTTTGATGGTACCTTTAGCAAAAATTTATATACATTTCTTTTATTCAAATATTCAAAATATGAGTACCTTATGCGGTTAGGTCATTTTGTCGCATTAAAACTTGTTTTTGTATAAATTATTTACGACCATTCATTCCGCCACTCACATTAGTATAGCTCAACTAAAGCGTAATGTCCGCATATTAGGAAAACGAATTGTGTCTGTTGGTGAAACGTCCCATAATCTCGATCTTTAACGCTTCGTAAAAAAATATATTAAATCTCAGTGACAAACTAAGGGTGAACACGTTCATTTGGTCAACAGCTTTGAACTTTGTTATAATAAGCAAAGGAAACAAATAATTTGTATATGCATACACATTTACGGATGTATACAGTACAGTTATCTATTTTGTAGTTTCCAAAATAATCGTGAGTTAAATGAATTTGAAATAATTTTTCTTTTTTTATTATAAAGTTTGAACCTTGGCGTTATATTCGAAACACTACATCATTTAAAATACCGCCTCGTGAATTTATGCAAAATTCGACCCGTTTAAGGTAATTTTCGTCCAATTTTTGTCAAAAATTTGGTGGTGTCTCAGACATAACTTGACGAATGTTGATTTTCAAGTACTCAAGGGTTAAAGGTTTATCTGCACAGCCCCACATAAAAAACTCAAACGATGTTAAATAACACAATCTCGGCGGCCAATTGACATCGCCAAGACGAGAGATTACGCGCCCAGGAAATTTCTCACGTAATAAAGCCAAATTCTCTAGTGTTGTGTGGCATGTGGCATTATCTTGTTGGAAATACATATTGTTTAAAAGCTGTTCATCAATTTCT
The DNA here is from genome assembly GCA_030068015.2 of Neoceratitis asiatica. Classification (NCBI taxonomy): domain Eukaryota; kingdom Metazoa; phylum Arthropoda; class Insecta; order Diptera; family Tephritidae; genus Neoceratitis; species Neoceratitis asiatica. Next base: position 52,036,676 of record CM061525.1, read on the forward strand.
GGCCGAAAAAAGTGTGTTATCGTTCGACCATAACGCTCCGAATTAACAGTCTTTCCGTTATCGCTCTCAAAGAAGTAAGGCCCAATCACAACTTCGGATTAAAGAGCGCATCAGACAGTAAGTTTTTTTGGTGTAATGGCCTCTCTTCAATTATTTGAGGACTCTCGCAACCTTAAATATGATAATTTTAATATTTTTTTTATCGAAACAGCATCTTTAAAGCAGTTGATGAACAAATCTGTAGCTGCTCTGTGTAAGAGACAAGTGTACCGCGGCTTTCCGTGATAGATCTCGGGTTCAGGTCAGTCTGGACTGCATCTAGTTTTCGGTCATCATTCTGTTGACCTTTACGTTTATCCATCACCATGCCCGTCGGAAGGTTGGACGTGAGGTTGGATTTGTCCTCAAAAAAATAGAAATGAGACAAAACATCTTTCTATTGAGTCAACAATTTACTTTAATTTCATACCTATGCCCTAGTAGTAGTATATTTAACACTTTCAAGTGTGATTTCTGGCTGGCTTCGGTCATTACTATAAGTGAAGATTTGCAAGGACTTACTTTATTTTTCCTTGTAATTAATTTATGCTCTCGGATTGTCATTTAATGCGATGCCTTACAAATTCAGGGTTGTCTTGTTATTTTTGAGCAGTTTTTATATATTTTTATTTTTTAAGAAAATTTCCACTGGTTTGTATCAAATAGAATGCAAACATTTTGCAACGGAACAGTAGATTTCTTTGGGTTATTTTTAAATTTCAGCAACGGAGAAAAACTCAATAAAGTCAAGGCAATTATTTTAAAAAGCTATTAAATTGCCAAGGTGCGCATAATTTCGACGGATAATAATTCTCAAACAAAAGAAATAAAAATTGCTGGTGCAACACCACCTATCAAAGATCAAATTGCAGATAAATGAGTGCATTCACATACGGCAATTTTCATTTCTACAATTACTTGAAATTGAATTGTAGAAATAAATTTCGAGGTGGTGACAGAGCGAAATTGAAATTTTTGACAGAAAAATGCGTAAACGGAATACAAATTTTATGAAAATTGCTACGCCTTATGGTACTTTTAATGAATTTATAACAAATGTTTTGCTGACAGTAAATGCTTAAGTTGTCACAAATCGAGAAAATTTTCCTTCGAGTATCGCAAAATCAATAAAGAATCAAAAATTGAAAACAAATTTCTTAACTTTTTGTAAGTTCTAAAGTGTATGTACATATGTAAATGTTATATATTTATATACTGTTCAGTGTATTTATTTTGCCAACTTGCGGTTGTTACAGCCGTTATTATGGTAATCTGCGGAGTATGTCATGCACGAAAGTCAGACAAAGATAAATGGAGAAACATGGTAGAGATTACCTTCGATGGCTGAAACCCTCTTCCGCGCTTGTACGAGTATCTATCAAATCCACACAGACTGTGCTTTGCAGCTATTTGTGCTCTTCCCATTTCTTTTTGTACATACCATTACGATTTATTGAACGTTTCTACCAACTCGTCGCAGGTGTCACAATTTCCGTTAATATTGCCATTCACCGTCTTTGGCTTGATTAAAATTTCCTTTTACCCAACATTTTATTTATGATACTTTTCTGTCTGCTAGCGATTGAACATGTTTTATATCACCGCTATGTCCTCCATTATTTTAAGTCAACAAGTCCATAGCGTAACACGGTGCAGTTGGCTGTATTGTGATGAAAAACAAAATAAATAATAAATATTGATTTAATATAATAAATAAGGTACTTAATCTGTTACGAAAAAAAAAAGCTACAAGTACAATTTGTGTGCTCACAAAATTTAGACATCCGACCGGAGATTAAAAAAATTGTGTTTATTTATGAAAATAAAAGATGTTTAAAGAGAATTGCTGTTGTTTTTTCTTATATTTGTTTAATTGAATTTCTCATATTATTTTTTTAGCTTTTATACTTCGACTGCAACATTAAGTTGCGTTCATTAGCGGTAATCGTCTTAAGCTCTAAATTAATAGCTGCAATATATTTTCTCCACCTAAATCCATCAAAGGTCATTTCAATTGCTTAGTTTTGTGTATTTGGCATTATCCTGTTACTTATATACAAGTATATACGTACATTTTTCTTAGTCAACGTCATTACATTTGCTCCTTAAAAGCCACATGACGCAATGATTATCTTCCATGCATAGATACTTATGCAACATTTTTGGCTTCTTTTTTTAAGAAAAATTTAACTGAGCAGCATCTTTAGTGCATGTAATATGCGGTCTTCGTGTATAAGCTTTGACAAAATAATACAAAGAACTACAAATATCCCAGTTTAGAAAACGAATATATAATTTTTAAACGAAATAGAAAAAAGAAAAATATGAAGAAATAGAAAATGTATGCAACTTACAACAATTAAATAGGAAACCAAAATTTTTGAGGAGGATAATAATGTAAAATGTAATGTAATGTAAAGGGTGATCCAAGTAGAGGTCATTTTTTCAATAACCTTTTTTTGACAGATCACGGGTGAGTTGTGTCATATTATTTTTGTTCAGTATTGTTTGACATTTCATAATGGAAAGACTTACGCCTGAACAATGTTTTAAAATCATTCTACTTTATTACGAAAATTCAAGTTCTGTAAAGAATGTGATTCGCGCGCTTTGTGAATCGGCCTACGGAGCGTACTATTCGCAAAACCATCACCCATCTTGAGACCCAGCATTCATTACTGGATAATATTCGACCGAATAAACCATGTTCAGCACGCAGTGAAGAAACTATAGCGGCCGCAGCTGAGAGTGTACACGAAGACCGCGGACAGTTGGTTCGCAGCAACTCGAACTGACGTATCAAATTTTGGTAAAATTTACATCGAGATATTAAATTGAAAGCATACAAAATACAGCTTGTGCAAGAGTTAAAGCCGCTCGACCGTTCCAAGCGATATCGCTTCGCTCTATAGGCTCCTGAAAAGTTCCAAAAGGATCCGACGTCTTCGAGCCAAAAAAATAAGCTCGACATTTGATCTGAACACGACGGCGCGACTTCCCACACATCGCTGCAATCAATGGACTTATTGAAAAAACACTTCGGTGTGCAGATAATTTCACGTTTTGGGCCGGTCAATTGGTAACCAAGATCGTGTGATATCACACCGTCAGACTTTTTCTTGTGGGGATATGTAAAGTTTATGCGGACAATCTCGCTTCGATTCAGGTTTTGAAGCAAAATATCACGCGTGTCATTCGCTAATTAACAGTCAAAAGCTCGAACGAGCCATCGAAAATTAGACCATCTGAGACGTATCCGCAGCCAACATTTGAAAGATATAATCTTCAACAAATAAATGTCAAAAAATATTATTTTGCATGATAATAAACATTCCCTATTAAAACTGAACTTTCGTTGTTTTTTTCTTTAAAAAAGTAGTGAACCAAGACAAGGATCACCCTTTACTTTTCAAAATATAATGAATTCTACATTTAGAATTTTGCTAAATATGAAACTTTAATTATGATTTTAAAAATTATGGTAGAACCTCTGCTGATGTTTCCATCAAGTGAACAAGTGGGTATTTGTAAAAATAATCAGACTAGAGCTGCAACCCTTCTCGATCAATTTTTAAATTGCTGAGCAAAAAATAATTTTTATACCTTTCATAGACCAAAAACTATATTCGCTTGTGTTATGTGGCATGTGACACCATCTTGTTGAAACCAAATATTGTCCAAGTCGTGTTCCTTAATTGCTGGACAAAAGAAGTCAGTTATCATACGTCCATAACGCACCTCTGGACCAGATATTAAGCTTGTTGGGTGTAATGACCAATCTTCACTTACTTGAGGATTCTTGGAGCCCCAAATATAAAAATTTTTCTTATTTACGTACCCACCGAGTGAGAAATGTGTTTCGTTGCTTAAGAATTTTTTTTTTTTTTAAGTCGCGGTCTGGTTTTTGTTGTTCAAACACACAATGGACGTAACTTCGACGATTTGTCAGCTGGCCTCAGTTGCTGTATGAGCTTGACTTTGTATGGATGTAAGTGTAAGTTCAAGTACAAAATACGCCACTACGCCACAATGTACCGTAAGAAAGTCTCAACTCTTGACGGAGAGAAATATACACTTCAAGCAGCCTTACATTTACGAAATACGTACACACGTCTTAAAACCCTTCACTTTCGAAACCATTAAAAGGATAACCCTTTACTTACACTCCAGATTGAATATTCTTATATTTTTGGGAATAAGTAAATAAAAAATTCTGTATTTGAACTATGGAAATTTAAATAAATTTAGATATATTTTTTCTATTAAAAATTATGATAGTGATTGGTTTAAGGGGTTAGGTGGGTTTCAGAGGTTAAAAAAGGAGTTTTCACTATTTTTTTTATATACAATCATATATTTTATTCAAACAATTTATCATATCAAATATACATACATATTTAAACAGTACTGTGTGAAATTTTTATTTGAAAATTCCGAAATCTCAGTCGTTGGTACCTTATCTCCCTTGACGTCTCAAAAGAAAATGCTGTCGCCATGGACAGAATAATTCATTATTGGTTCCTATTAAATCAAGAAACCAAAAATAATTCGTTAGTACAAGCATAAATCTCGTTATTGGACGAAGGAAGAAACAAAAAATTAAAATTTGAATTTTTGACAGACTTTGAACAAAAAAACTAATTTTTTGATAAAATTTTCGCCATGCATTGGCTGGAAAAATTTAGTTATAATAAAAAAAATCCTTCGCTCAATAACTAGATAACGTTATTAAAAAGATGTGTGCCAAATTTGAACAAAATGTCTTTATAATTTTTCGAGAAATCGTGTCCATCGACTTAAAAAATAAAGTTTTGAGATAAACGCATATAAAGTTTCTTAGGGTCTATCTCTTACGAATTTACTCCGATCGATTTGAAATTTTAGGAGAATATTTTAAAAAATTTTACAATTTAATAAGACAAGAAAAAAATCGATTTTTTTTTAATTTTCAAAGACACAATCCCTTAATGGGGGCAGTATTTAATAAAATAATTGAAGAGGACTATTAGATAAAAAAAATTATAAAAAGGAAATGCATTTTATTAGTTGGGTTATATTCTTGTAAAAAAAAATCAAAATAAAATATTATTTGAAAAATTAATATGTCTCTTGATGCTTTTGGGTCATATGGTGAATAAGAACGATTTTACCAGTGGGTCAAAAATGTTCATGAACATTTTAGGCACTAAACCAAAAGTGAAAAAATTTAAATATTGTACACTCAAACGGTAGGAAAAATGACTGAAATTATATAGGGTATTTTTTATAAAGGTATAGAACTTTAAGTTGACATTACTTTCCAAGATGGCGACCAATTTAATAGCTGTCAAGTGATTTATTCTCAGTTTGGTTTGGCAATTCATCATGAATAGACTCACGCCTGAACAACGCTTGCAAATAGTGCAATTTTATTTCGAAACTTATGGTTCTGTGCGGAAAACGTATCGCGCACTACATCCAATGATACAGACCAATGATTCCACCAGCCCATAAAGCGTACCAAACAGTCAGTTTTTCTGGATGTAACGGTGTTTCAACATACACTTGAGGATTACCTTCACTCCAAATGCGGCAGTTTTGTTTGTTGACGTAGCCATTCAACCAGAAGTGCGCTTTATCGCTAAACATCGCTAAAATGGACGTAAAAAACACCCTATATAAGCAATTAAGCAAAGGAAAGTCATGACTATCAAAATAGCAATAGTGACATGAATATACAAGTGACACATAAATGGTTGACAAAATTACTAACATCACTCAGAACTCACTCACTTCTGCAAATTGCCTGAGATATCGAGTGATAAGCATATGTTAATTGAACAAACTGATGTTGAGAGCAGAAAAGTCAAAATTACGTAGAAATAAATATACTGTTACTAAGCTGTCTGTAAACAGTTACTAGTTAGTCGACAGCAGGACTGTACAACACTTCCACAGATACCCTAAAGGAAAAACTAGAATTGTATGCAAACATGGAGAAGACCCGAGAGAAAGGAATCGATACACAACACATTTTTGTCAATTTCCAAGCTGCCTTCGACAGCACGATAAGGAGCTGCCTCTATGCCGCTATGTCTGAATTTGATATCCTCACAAAACTCGTACGGCTTTGTAACCTGACCCTGGATAACACAAGAAACGCAGTCAGAATTGGGAAGGACCTCTCCGAGCCGTTCGATACCAAACTAGGTTTCAGACAAAGATACTCTTTATCGTGTGATTTCTTTAATTTGATGCTGGAGAAAATAATACAAGCTGCACAGCTAAATAGACCCGGTACAATCTTCTACAATAGTGTGCAATTGTTGGCGTATGCCGATAATATTGATATAATTGGTCATAACAACCGCGCCGTAAGTTCTGCGTTCTCCAGATTAGACAAAGAAGCGAAGCTAATGGGTCTGGTAGTGAACGAGGGCAAGACGAAATATCTTCTGTCTTGACGAACCAAAACCAAACTCTGCAAGTCGCTCAGCATTTCCGTTCTGATATATGGTGCAGAAGCCTGGACGATGTCTACATCCGATGAGTCAGCTTTAGGAGTTTTCGAAACTAAAGTTTTGCGGAAGATTTATGGCCCTTTGCGCGTTGGCAACGGCGAATACCGCAGACGATGGAACGATGAGCTATACGAGCTATACGACGACATTGACATAGTTTAGCGAATCAAGAGGCAGCGGCTACGCTGGCTAGGTTATATCGTCCGAATGGATGAAAGCGCCCCAGCTTTGAAAGTATTCGATGGAGTACCCGCTGGCGGAAGCAGAGGGAGAGGAAGACCTCAACTCCGTTGGAGGGATCAGGTGGAGAGCGACCTGGTATCACTTGGTATTTCTAACTGACGCCAAATAGCAAAAAGAAGAAACGAGTGAGGCGCTATTGTTGACGAGGCTATAATCGCGTAAGCGGTGCCTACGCCAAAGAAGAACAGAAGAAGCAGATATTACTTAGGTGCTGTGAAGGTGGAGATGGATAAATAATGATGAGCTTATATACATAAAGCTTTAAATACGTAGTTCGGTATGTGATCCTCATCCTGGAAAAAATGAGTAGTGGTGTCGAGATCTAGTTAGTGGTTTTGTATTAGACATCTGTTCGCAACATACAGCTTTCATAAAAAGTGGATATTTTCCGCTATTGCTGTCGCAAATTTTAGACGAAAACAAGCCCTAGATACCTCCTATTGTTTGAAAATATGCTGTGAAGACTAGAGATATGGGACCCGTTTGTAAAAAGTTAAAAAAAATTCATCCAAGCCTGAATACGACTAGAAGAGCTTGAACACTTTCGCAGAAAGGGGGGGAGGGGATATGCTACGTGATTGTACTTAAACACGTCATTCACAAAAATCGCGTAAATAAACATTTTTATGTACATAAAAATTCAATAAATGTTGTTTTTGATGTAAATATTTTTATGTTCTTAAAATTCTAGAACACTTTTCACATGCAGTTTAATCAATTAATATTTTTGCTATTAATTTAAATAATGTAGAGTTAAAAGAGTATTACAGCTTCTCGTCACCAAATACTCTTTTGACTTTTGTAACAGCTTTCTTCTTTGATTTTAATTGGTATATAGGAACTGGTATTTAACTAGTATGGGGCTGATGCATTGGCGGATATCGCCGTGTTAAAAATACTAGAATGCTTACAGGAGAAATTGATGGAGGATGAACTAATTGGTATTGGAATGCAAATTAAATTGATGCTAGCTTACAGCTAGTATGTTTCCTTGCAGGGTACTTTATAAATGCAATACATACAGTAATATGTTCGAGAATTATTTTGTGTAAATTATGTATGTAAAGTAACTTCTTGTATATGCACGGGCAAAGGCTAAAATTTGCATAAATACCCAATTGGCGAAAGGGACTTTAATTACATGAAAAAGGAAAATAGTCACATTCACGTAGGCAACGTAGGCGTATAATATGTACATGTATGTTAGTAAATATTATGTATGCACGCATAAAGTTAACTGAAAGACTCATTGTCAAAATTATAATAAGGTTTTACCTAAAATAAACATAAACAAATCCTCATGAGTGTTTTGTGAATTATTAACTAACTTCGAAGCAAGAAATGTTAATAAAAATTGAAATGTGTGTATGTTTTGTGAGCTTAGAAATTCAGATGTCAGCTTTATTGTTATGAGTTAAAATTAAACAAAAAAGAAGAATTGACTTGACCGAATATATAAAATTCATTGCAAATTGCAAAAATGAATTTCTATGATTTTCAGTGTTAATATTACACAGTACAGTAATATTATTTGTTTGTAAGACCGAATTTCACGCTCCTATATGCTTTTTTGGCGGGTTGTTGACCTAAAACCTCGTATCTGAACAACTCGGTGGTATGGAGGTTAAATTATATATCATTTCGATGATTTTCAGTGTTAATATTACACGCTGAAAATGAATTTCTGGCGTGGTTTTCAGTAATATTATTTGTTTGTAAGACCGAATTTCACGCTCCTATATGCTTTTTTGGCGGGTTGTTGACCTAAAACCTCGTATCTGAACAACTCGGTGGAATGGAGGTTAAATTATATATCATTTCGATGACTTTCAGTATCTTCTATGCAAATCTCTCAGATATTTTTTTTTGCAATTTTTGAGCCAAAACCTCGTATCTGAACGGTCGGTTGTATTGGGGCTATATACTTGTAATAAAGAATCCGATTTCAATAATTTTCAGAGCATACATGAAATTCATTATGTATATTTAGTATAACAAATTTCACGGTTTGAGGTATTTTATTGGCGGATTTATGAAAAATTTGAAATCTAGCAAATCGATGAACTAGTTTGTGTTCAAACCGGCAGACGGAGAGACGGACATGACCAAATCAATTCTGCCCATGGTTTTGATACAATCGGTATACATTTTTTGGTTGGTATATCTCTTCTCCTTCTGTTGCTTACATACTTTGGTACGAAGTTTGGTTAATATACCATTTCTTGTACATGAAAGGTATACATACATACATATGTTATATGCATATATCTCATGTAGTAACTTTTATCTAAGCCTTATTGTAAAATTTGTTCATCTGATGCTGTTTAAAAAGTTACAAAATTATCGAAAATACGTAGAATGTCGTGGAAAATGTATTATAAAGAATTAATATCCATGCACGAGACTAAAAAAGGTTTTGTAAAATGGCAGAATACGATTGGAAACACACATCAAATTAACGGTACTAATAAGGATGAAATACAATCAACGCTTAACGTAAGTGAGACCAATGCATTACAATTACGCAATATATCACGAATGCATGTAAAATGTATTCCATTGCTACAAATATTATTCTAACCATAATTAACACATGGTTATGGTATGTTCATTTGACTTTGTCCTAAATAACTGACGGATCTATGCCCAGATTAAACAGCTAATCAAACATTCATACAATTTTGGAGGGCATGTTCTGTGTTGGACGAAGTCATCCGATATGAAGGGTTTCGCGAAAAATTGCTTATATGGTTCGAGTTTGCTTAATATTTGGAAACTGCTTAGATTAGTACATAAAAAGCTTGTTTGCGGGAAGTGGACTTAGGATGGATCTATTCGAAAAAATGTATATATGATTCAATTTGCTGGATATTTGAAACATGGTAAGCTCTTTGCCCTTGTCGATATAAGGAGATATATTCTTTGTGGGACCGATCTATCAAAAAAAAAATCATATTTTGGGGGATTCTCTATGTCTAGGATATGCATACTATGCAAATATTTCCTATGGAATTGTGTTAGAAATCGAGAACACCCACGTTGGACAATTGTGACATATTCAAGAGAACAATAACAACAACAGGGCAAAGGATTGCTTTTTTCTTCTTGCTAGCTGTGGGAAATAAATATACATAGGTTTGGATATAGGATATTTTTCCTATCGTAGCATAATTTTTTGCATGCGTTTTGTTGTTGCACCGTAGCATGCACGGTGACATAGAGAATACCCCTATTTATTTATTAATTTGCTTTATATTTGGTTCTAAAATATCATTTGATCCTCCTAACGAATTTCAAGGTAAGAACTGTAGTTGATATTGAATGTGACTTGAAAGAGCCTGATCAACTAAATCAATTTAAATGGCCTTGTTAAAAATTTGAAACTGATAAAAGCTTCTTAAAAATATTTTTAATTATAGGTTAAATAAAATAAATTTAGTAAAAAATTCTTATTGCCACACAAGAATCAAATTCTCCTAATATATATTGAGGAAATTTAAAATTGAATTAATTGTGGCGTTTGCTGATGTCTTACATCAGAACGAAGCCTAAATTGTGATCTCTTACACAAAGGAATTAAACTAGCATCATTGCTTATTGTATTTCATTCTTGGTATTGAACTCAATCATCAATCAAAAATGCCATGCCATTAAATGTTGTGGGCATTCATATATTCACAGGGTTATTCATTTTGCGGTTTCCAAAATATTCCTTTTTTATTTTAAAGTTTGAACCTTGACACTATGTGAAACACTACATTATGACCTCATGAATTTTTGCGAATATCGATCTCTTTGAGGTAATTTTCGGCCACTTTTTGGCACACATTTGGCGGTATCTCAGGCGTAAATTGACGAATTTTGGTTTTTAAGTGCTCAAAAATTAATAATTTATCCGCATAAATAAGGTCTTTCGTGTTATAAAAAAATAATCCGATGGTATCAAATCGCATGATCTCAGCTGTCAATTGACATCGTCAAGGCAAGAGACTACGCGGCCATATTCGCTTGTTATTTTCCAAGTCGTATTCTTCAATCCAGGCCAAAAAGGTCGGTTATAATTTGACCATAACGCACCGAATTGACAGTGGCAGTCTCGCCCTTATCGTTTTCAAAGAAGTGACGTCCAATCACACCTTCAGACTAATGAGCACACCAGACAGTAAGTTTGTGTTTGAGTGTAATGTCCGCCATTTTAATATATGATTATTCTCGGAGCCCCAAATGTGACAATTTTGTTTATTTACGTATCCACCGATGGAGAAATTTGCCTCGTCACTAAATAAAATTTTATTGGAAAAACCGCGGTCTACTGCTTGTTGTTCAAGCACCCAAGCGACACAATTACGGCTTTGTGAATGGTCAGCTTCAGTTGTTGTGTGAGCTTGACTTTATATGGATGTAGGTGTAAATTTGAGAGCAAAATACTCCATAATGTTCCGTAAGAAAGTCTCAGCTCTTGAGAACGTTGCGAAATAGACACATTCGGGTCTTTGGCTACACTTTCACTTACAGCAGCGATATTTGTAGTGGAGCGAGCAAAACCATGATGCACAGGCCTTTTAATATATGTAATCTATGGGGATTAATATCTATTTTAAACTATGTGGCTAACTAGCAGTTTTGTACAAAAACCAAAAATTACATTTGTATGTCCCTACATTGGATTTGAGACTAAGCATATTTCAAAAATTCTCTCATATTTATATATTTATTTACACACAAAAGTATATGTATTTAATTAAAAGCACATATTAATATCGGTTTTGAACCAATATAAATTTTTGGTGATAACAATCAAGCATAATTGCAAATACTTGGGATATATATGCGAAGTGACAATAAATGAATTAATGCGGAAAATTCATATACTTACATAAAAACATATATTAAAACTGTGTGGATATATATATATATATATATTTATAACAAATGTACATAGAAAAAGTGCTACTCTAGCAATAAAAATGGAAAAACAAAATTTGTTTCTAAGCACATATTTCCAGGTTAAATTAATATTATATTTGAATTTTAATATCTTTCCTTTAATTTTCACTTCATAAAATTTTCATTGTAATATTATTTAATTAGCATAAATTAACAGTAATTTAATAATATCAGACATAATATGAAATAGAATTATTTTCATATCAAAATGTTATTTTGAACCTATGCTATGCTTAATTACTGTATAGAATTTTAATTAATTTTTAACAATAAGTACAAACAAATTGTAGTTAAAACACGTACTGTTTAAAACCATAATAACCATAATAATGCAATGGTAATCGTGTGAAACTTTAAAATATTTTTTGGTGTGCTTTTATAATAATCTGACAAATTTATCATAAATATTTAGCACACAAATTGATAGATATAGTTAAAAAGTATTTTATCAATTAAATAATTATTAATTATTTAAAAAGTTTGAAAAAATTTAAATAAGATAATAAGAAAATTTATTAAAAATATCTTAATTACCCAAACACAATATTCCTGCATTTTAAAATAAATAAAACTTTATTTACAAAATTTAAACAACAAGTTTACAGTACGAGTGTTTAAGCAAAGTACTTAAATAAATATTCTTGTCTTTTACTGCAATCTGCTTTTAAGTGGTCATTTCAAAATCCTTAAAACTTTTGTAATCGAAAGTAATAACAGTTATTTTACTTTCCTGTAATTCGAAATTCCTCAGAAAGAAAAGACCAAAATAAATAGAAGCAAAACTTATAAGCGGATTTGAGCTTCTTACATGTCACAAGCTCCATATAGTCAAAAGTGTCAACAGTGGAAAATATTTAACACCACAAATGTATAAATAAACAAGAAAGAAGGGCTGTATTTGGCCATGTGGAAGTTTTTATACCTTTCATAAACATAGCAAATTTATTGCAAATTGCAAAATTCGATTTCGATGATTTTCACTAGCAATACACGAAAAGGATAAATAATTTAATTTTATGCTGACAAAAGTATGTATATAATTGTAGAAATGCTTAATGCCTAATCACAGAAAAATTACTAAATGTGCAGTATATAATAAATATGAATAATTCTTCTTTTTCTTTGGCGCAGGCACCGCTTACGCGATTATAGCCTCGTCATTAACAGCGCGCCTCTCGTTTCTTCTCTTTGCTGTTTGGCGCCAGTTAGAAATACCAAGTGATACCAGGTCGCTCTCCACCTGATTCTTCAAATGGAGAGGAGGTCTTTCTCTTCTTCTGCTTCCGCTAGCAGGTACTCCATCGAATACTTCGAAAGCTAGAGCGCCTTCATCCATTCGGATGACATGACCTAGCCAGCGTAGCCGCTGTCTCTTGATTCGCTGAACTATTTTAATGTCATCGTATAGCTCGTACAGCTCATCGTTCCATCGTCTGGGGTATTCGCCGTTGCCAACGCACAAATGAACATAAATCTTCCGCAAAACTTTTCTCTCGAGGAATTTGCTATTTCGTTCCACGGCTCTCTTATATCGAGTCGCTGATGAGTGCTCTCAGAAAGCAGGTGTGCAAGCCGAGTAGAAAACCTGCTGGCTGTCTGGTGTGATTGCATCTTTTCGACGTCTTCCTTGTGTTTGTTGACGGACGTTCTTTGCCGTATATGCCGTGTGTATTTTTGATGCTACAAGATAATGATCTGAGTCATTATTTGGCACTCAGAACGTACGCACGTCTAAAACACTGGATATATGTCTTCCGTCTATCACAACATGATCGATTTGGTTGCGTGGTTTACGATGTAGCGTGATGAATTTTCGTATGCTGGAATCTGGTACTACAGACAACAATTTTTCGGGCACCGGCAAATTCAATCAGCCTCAGCCCGTTTGGGGACGTTTCGTCGTGGAGGCTGAATTTTCTGATTGTTGCGCCAAAAATACCTTCTTTGCCCACACTGGCGTTGAAATCGCCTAGCACAATTTTGACATCGTCGCGAGGGCAGCGCTCATAAGTATATTCTAGGCTCTCATAGAAAGCATCTTTGGTCACATCATCCTTCTCTTCTGCCGTCGTTATGAAAAGGGAGGTTTCTCATCCTGCATTTGCTGATTTTTCATTGGAGTATAGTTTCGCCATCTCACTTTAGCTCACCTCCAAACGGATGTTTGTTGGCTTCCCAGAGGATACTTGGTCTAAAACCGGAAGTCGCGAGCTGCTTGAACCATATGTAAAATAATCGTTTCTGGCCACTCCCAGGTGAATCGCACTTAGAAGTTTTTCTCGCTTGCGTGAACTTCTACACATGGCTCCGTACTCCATGAATAATTATTAAAAAGAAAATAGTTTTTGTTTTTTTATTAACGAAATGACCGAATGCTTGTGATTTTGGGATAAAAATCCTAATTGAAAACCATGCAAATAATGCGCATTTTATTTTAACGAGAGTAAGCAGTTAATTTTGTATGAGGTTAAAATTTTTCAAATTCACATTTTTAATAATTAATAATGTTTTAAATAAATTTAATTTGAAATTAGGAAAAATGAAAACCACATTTTAATAATCAAACTCTTTTGGTTGTATTCAAATCGCAAATGTTCATTTCACAAACAAATGAGTTAACCGCTTCAGGTACATCTAAATTTACTAATGATTGAAAAATGGCAAATATCTTAGCTATAATTGGCACTTTATAAAGCTATTTTCGGCCGAACTGCACTTAATCAGGGCTATTCTACATTTCGATTACGTTCCCGCTTTCCGCTCTGCGGAGAATGCATTTTCGAAGACAGCTGGTGAAATTGAAACAATACAAATGCAAACTGCTTTTGATTAACTCAAACAAATATAAATAAAATCATGTTTTTAACGTTAAATGGAATCAAGAGCCTCGGCGATATTTCCTGAGGATTGCGATACAAGTGTCATGCATTTCAGATAAGTGATGAATTTTAATAAATTGAGCAAAAACGTAGCTACGATCGAAATGCAGAATACATAGAATTGGATAGAACCGAAACTTTCAAAGATTGATCGAAACGGAACGTAAAGTAGAATACCAAACCCGTCGACCGGAGAAAATTTCGATTCGAGTCGAAATGCAGAATAGGGCTGAATATATATGGTCTTAATATTGTTTTCAACAAAATACAATTTATTCTAAGCAGGGTCTATACAGTTTATTCATTTTCATGAGTAGCTTTTGTTTTGTGTCAGAAATACACGCTGAAAGGTTAACAATGTCTGCGGAAGGGCGACCGAAATTAGAAAATTTATTTAAAATTTTATTTGCATAATTTGGATGCTGGCCTGGTCAATGTTCGCATCTACCCTTACCCTGAACGGCCCGTAGAGGCAATCTGTAGGATTAACAAGATACAATTACTTGCAATGGTGGTAGGAGTGGTCGATAGCAGCATTTTTTGGAAGTCTATGTGGTTATTTAGGTGTGATAGGAATATTTAAACAGTGATATTGAATCTAGAAATTCACAAATTAACAGCATAAGATATTTAATTACTAACTTGCGTGTCAAAAAAAAAAAAAAAACACATGCCTAGGCGATATGTTATTTTCGTTGCCAACGCTGAGAGACAATCAAGGAATTACCCGTACAGACGTCTTTCAGTGAAGGGTTAATAGACACTCTAATTCGACCGAGGAAATGAGTGCCATCACTCTTTTTCTCTCTCTTTTAGCTGGTGATGGATATTGATTAGGACTCCACTACGTTCGTTGGGTAGTTATTCCAGAGAGAATACCTTTAAATAAATAACAGTGACCAGTAAGTTGCTGAAAAATTTAATGTGGACATAATGTTGGATCAAATACAACCAACGTTTTTATCATATAACAATAATTGACACTTTGTAACCTCTGAAGAGATTTTAATCTGAAATTGATTCCAATTATCCCGATTGCTTTGTAGATAAATATGTGTATTCATATACACATCTATGTACATCTATGCCTACAGGTAGTGCGGTTGTTGGGTCATAAACAAGCTTAACTTTCATACAACGAAAGTTTAGAGCTAGATTTAGATCTCTTGGTCCACTCAACAAAGGATATTTGGAGGATTATAGGATTATATTCAGCCAAATATATGGATAATTTCTTAATTTCCCATACTTAAATTTTTGGAAATTTACAGAATAAATATATTAAGCTTATTCTTTATAATAATTACTTAAATGGACAAAACTGCATATATAAATTCAGCACAAAACTTCATAACCCAAATTATTTGAAAAAATATATTTATTTCTCGTAAATATATATTCACACTCATGTAAGTAAGGCTATTAAATATTCTACACACGAGTTTACTCAGAGGAGGCAATAACTTAACCCATACTAAATTATTAAAATTAGAATAAATGTTTTACATTTCAAAAGTTGCCACAGTATGGCCATGTCATGACATTACACAGTACAAAGACCTTCGCTACTTGTTGGACAAATATATTCGGATAAGCTGTGTTCAGTGTTGTGGTTTTGGTGAACAGAAAGCCAGCAGCTTTTGTAACACATAGCCATTGTCGTTGTAACAAATAAAATGTCCACATATATATGTATGTATGTGTGTATGTACATTTACTAGTATGAGTTAACAGTCAATGTCCGTATATGTCAACTTACAATAATAACCTTCCCATATATACACACATACATGCACGGCCGAGTCATATCCCTGCAAGAAAAAAATACTAGTTGTTAACTAGAATCCTACTAGTTTGCATTTTTGCACTAACTAGTTCATCTTCCATCTATTTAGCATGTAAACAGCTGGTATTTTTAACACGGCGATTTGCTACGAACTGTCATATATAAGTATGTGTTGAATTTTTAACTCACCTAAAATAAAAATTAAAATAAAAATGAATTTGCCTGCAGAGAAAATCGCACCGAGAACTTCAAGCGCTACAACATCTCACCACTCGGCAATCGTTGGGATATAAAGAGCTACGATTAACTGCGCGCTTATTAGGAAATGAAACTCTGTCGTGGAGTTCTAGAAATAACAACAACATACAGATGGCGTGATGCTGAAATTTATTTCATTCCCGTTTCTGTTGAACTGGAATTCGCACTGGTATAATTGCAACCTATTTCATACTAGTATTAAACTAGAATTTTTGAATACTAGTCTACGTTTTTACTGTAGGGATATCATTAACACTCTATTTGGGTGATGATATTAAGGTAGTTTCAATAAATCAAATAGAATAGCAAAGTTTCGGGTCAATCCGATAAAGGCGCGTTACTATTATTGAGGTCCAATCTTGGAACAACAGCGATTTTTCATTAAAATCCAAATTTTACGTCTTTTAAATCGAATTAATTTCTTCCAGGATTTCGGTTCGTCTATTATAAGATAGAAAACTCAGAAAATCAGTTACAATACAATTATAATGCTCTGAATTGAAAGTGACAGTCTCGCCGTTATAGTTTTCAAAGAAGTAAGGTCCAATCACATCTCTGAGCCAAAGAGCGTACCAGACAGTAAATTTATTGAGTGTAGTGGACTCTATTCAATTATTCGAGGATTCTCGGAGCTCCAATGCGACGCTGAATGAAATTTTTCCCCTGCTTGTTGTTCAAGTTAAGTTGCTATGTGAGTTGGACTTTATATTGATGTAGTTCTAAGTCCAAGTACAAAATACTGAGAAATAAACCTATTCATATCTATGGTTGAGTGTAGTGGACTCTATTCAATTATTCTGGGATTCTCGGAGCTCCAATGCGACGCTGAATGAAATTTTTCCCCTGATTGTTGTTCAAGTTAAGTTGCTATGTGAGTTGGACTTTATATGGATGTAGTTCTAAGTCCAAGTACAAAATACTGAGAAATAAACATATTCATATCTATGGCTACACTTTCACTTACGGCAGGCATATTTGAGGAAGCGATTCATTTTCGTAAACGCGTGACTTTTAAATAAAAAAATAAATAAAAATATATTTGATTTTACAATTAAGCTTGACAGATATTAAGATATAACCCTGCATTTTCGAAACGACTAAATGGATAATCCTTTATTTTAATCGGAAACTTAACGGTAACATTCTCTGGGCTCAAATGAAGCCCAGAATCGGCTTAGTGAATCTTGAATCTATAAGTCCATAAAAGCTATAAGCAAAGCTTAAAATAGCTTTTTATTAAATTTTGATTGCTTATGCAGGTATCGATGTAGAAAATGTATGCAAAAGTAATTTCACGTTTTGAAAAGCTTATCAAGCAAATGTCAGGAAGTATATAAATTATTACACTTATATAAAAGCAGAATTCTGCTGTGTCATGAATTACTTATAAATCAAAGCTGTAAATCTGTTGTAAGCATTATGAAACATGCGCACGCTTATCGCTAAAATTTGATGACAGCTCATATAAATAAAACTTATATTATTTGTTAAAAAAATACAAAAAACGATTTTACACACAGGTGCTCTAAAGTGTAATAAAATTTTCAGGAATTCTATAAAATTTTGTGAAAATTTCGCCGTCACAATGTAAAATACATCCCAAATATTTTATGCACATAACTGCATATTTACCAACGACAATGTTTTCAATATATTGTAAAATAAATAGTAGAGACCAGAAAATGTGTATACATAAATACAAAAAATAATTTCCTATCGTTTCCAAACACCTATTGCAGAGATAAAAATTTTATAAGCGGCGTAAAATTTCAACATCAATCGGTATATTCATATATACTTATACATAAGCATAATTTTTTACCACACCAACAAACGTAAGTAGAAATTCAATTCAGATTTTTCATAGGTGATCTCGTTCTTCTCTATATATAAAAGCTCTTTATATAAAAGGCTTTGACCTGAGTGAATGACTGAATCAATCCTAAACCAAAACTATTGATCAGGTGTTTATCCTGAAATTTTAATTAATAATTGGATAATGAACTGAAAATCTTTTCGAGGTATCATGTCAAGTACTATCAATCTTAAAATATTTTTAACGTCATTGATCAAATCAATGATGAACACCTTAATTTCTATAATTGCTTCCAACAAGCCGAAAGGAACTTCACCCCCTCACATGGCACTCGAAAGGGTGAAGCAGCTTTCCTTTATTGTTTATGCAAAACTAAGAGAAAAGCGAATAGCAAGAAAAATATTGAAGCCAACTATTCACAAAAGAACTTGAATACATCTGAAGCAGCGAGCGCAATACTGATTACTCTCTCTGGAAGTCAACAAGTAGGCTCAAAAAACTTGCGTAACCGCAACTCGCTATTGGAATTAAAAACTATGAGTAGACGAAAACTGATACGGGAAAGGCAAATACGTTTGGACGGTCTGATTTTATGATAAAAAAATGATTGAAACACTAAACCACTCTCATCAATGGATCCATCCTTGACAAGAAGTGTCAAAGATGAAGTTTAAAAATTAAAGCCTTCAAAGGCACCCATCTATGATCAATTTACTTGCTACCTATTAAGAAATATACCCCAGGAAGGCAATTCTTGTTGAACTTACATGAATAATGCAGTACTGAAACGTGGATATTTTCTACTCAATGGAAAGCGTCGTCAAAAGTTGTATTCTGGACTCTTGGCCATAGATATGTTTGTGTATAATACCAAATTTTACACTCCTAGGGGCTAGTTTGCGATCTAACAGAAAGACGGACAGACAGACAGACGACGTAAGTTTGGCACTATTGTTATACATTTCGGTGGTTCTATCTCTTCTACTTACGGTACTTACATACTCCAGACCAAAATTAATTAATATACCATTTCATGTACATGAAGAATATGAAAAAGCCGGCGAGTTGCCCAAGAAATAGCTCAGAATATAACGAAAACCATATCCAACAGATTTGGCCCAAATATGACAGAACAAGAAGTAACAACTTATTAATTAGATCAAGAGAATATACATACATACAGCCACAATAAAATGGCGTTTGCCTTCTGGAAACCATGGGTTCCTCATGACTCTGCTCTACAACAACATTTGCCGCTGCTGCAATCTGGATGGTAATAAAAACCATTGTCCGTATTCTCTGTGAATATCCATCTTATCACAAATTTGATATACTCCAAATTACTTAGGTATATTTGAATCAGTTTAAGAATTGAGTTATTGAGGTTAAAAATAAACAATTTTTATTTCTTGTTTATTAGTTCATGCGTAGTTTTTTTATTACTTTTTGTAACATACAACGGCATTCTCCAAGATCAATGCTATGTAACAAGCAACATCTAGTATACTCCTTCAGACCAGCATTAAAATATATTCTCAAAACTAAAATGTATCAAATTTTCGACACTGATTTTAAATATAATCAGTATATGGACATTAAGTACCAAATTTCCCGCCTTTATCTAGTCTATTGATCTGGCTGGTTCCAGTAAATATCTTAAAAATTTTAACCGGACAGGCGGATTACCATATCAACTCAGCTTTTCAGTTTGATCATATGGGTACAAATTTTAATGCATCTAAGTGGCAAAAACCAATAATGTCAAAGAGAATAAAATAAGAATGGGAATAAAATAGAATAACAAAAACAATAAGACGCTTAATCAAATGAGCCCATTATCAGAAACGATAAGGTAGAAAACAGTGAGAAGAAACGCAGTGATGTGAGAAAAGGTGAATAGATAGGACAACTTTCTATACTCATAATGGCAGCAGCAATGACAATAACTCGGATGTGAGACAAAAACAGAAACAGAATTGCAAAATTTTTCTCTTCTCTTATCCTTCGGGCAAAGTTTTTAGTAGCAAGCAACAGCAGACGCAGCAATAGCAATTACTGAATGGCATCATTTGTCGCTTGTACTGCTGCTTGGCTAAGTTCAATCTACTTGTAAACATTGCAATTTCCTACAAATGCGAATTACCATAGTAGTGTACGGAGTTCCTCACATCTCAGTACTACTTACTGCACGAGTTTTTTTACCTGCAGCAGTAATTGTTTCTTTGACTATTGCTACGTTCTTATAGCAAGTTCAGTAAAAACTCGAAATACTGTACCTGGTTATGTTCTTTCTGCGACGTCAATAATACCACATTCAGCACAACACTCACGTCACATTGCATAGGTTTGATTTTTTGGCCTAGATGACCCATTCAAAGAAAAGAGAAAATAAGTAGCCATTGCATTGAGTTATTCTTCCTCTGCTTTTCAATATAAAATGTATAGCTGGTATTTATTACTAGCGAACATTAGCAAAGATACATACGCAGAGATATGGTATTTCCTGTTGGTTTGGCCTCCAGCCAAAGAAAATACCATTTCCGTTGCAATTTCTTGTATTATGATTTTTACAAGCAATTATTGCTTTTGTTTCTTAATTATTATCTTAATTATTATTTCTTCATTTTCAACCTGTACTCGTACGTGGCAATTAGTCTGACATTCTATTGTGTAATGCCACAATTTTAATGTTGTTGGTTTGTGTTAATTGCTGCCAAATTTAAATTTAACCACATTCAACTGCGTTCCGTTTCCTTCAGGAAAATAAAATGACCAGATGGTTCAAAAATAACATAAATATTTGTGTTCGAAGAGTGTCTAAAAGCAATAGCTCTCTTTAGACAGTCTTCGAACACAGAAGAGACAAACCAAATTTGCAGAAAACAAGAGAAAGACCCAATGTGTGAGTACGAAAAACTTAAGAAGCTGGTCTACAAAGAGAATAGTCGAAAAATTTTCGGCTAGATGAAGTCCGATCTATAAGTAGTTTCGACATCTATTTCTCCTCTAAGAGCAGGAAGGACAACTGACGATTAGAACATGTTTAGTTGCAGTAATAATTTCCTAATAGAATTTGAACAACAAAGTGGGAGGGCGATGACTTATAAGCTGAGCTTTTGAAATATGGTTTCGAAAAAATTAAAAAAAACTGGCAGTAATGTATTATTTGTTGGGGAAATAGAAATTGTTGAGTAAATAAATATTTTTTAAGAAAACTTTAAGCTCACACCATATTTGAGCATTTATATATAGTTTTATGATTTCTTTAAAAGAAAAAAACACACTAATCGTTACGGAAATTCAAATGTTTTGTATTGTGAAGTACAATATACATTTAAGTTCAAGATACATTTAAGAATTCAGTGAACCCAATTTTTGAGCACTTTTTCCACTATGAATAGCACGTTCGATATTGACTTCTAAAGCTTTAAGAGAGTCTGGTTTATTGCTAAATGGTGTAAAATCACAACTTCTTGGAGACCATTCTACAATTTCTTGAAATAATCGAATCTCCAAACCTTTCTCGCAATAATTCGGTTGTTGTACGTGCTGTGTCTTGTTGAAACTAAATGTTGTTAAGATCAACTTCTTCCAATTGTGACCATCGATCTATACCGCTCTTCATTGACAGTAATGGTGCTACCAGCTTCATTTCGAAAGATGTACGGACCGATGATTCCACGAGACCAAAAACCACATCAAACTGTCAATTTAGGTGAATGTCATGGTTGTTCATGAATAACTTAATGAAAAGAATAGACAGTTTTGTTTATTTACTGCACCGCTTAGATGAAAGTGAGCGTCATCTTAAAAAAATGGTTATCGTTTTCAAGTTGTTCCAAGGCAAAATCAGCAAAAGTGTTCTCACGTATGTATATCTTGCCATGATGAAATTGTAAACATTACTGGACACAATGAAAAAAAAAAGTCAGATCATGGCCTATTAAAAATGCCTAAAATGATGCTTAAAAATCATATCATCCCTATTGGAACACCTTTAATCTACCTAATATCTAAAAAACACTTCATATCGTTGCGTCGATAAGTCACCATTCAGAATACTTCTACTTAAATTGCTTAAGGATTAAGCTACTACTCTACTCCCCCATCCGCAGCTACTTTAATTTATTGTTCGCAGAGTGCTTCTAGGCACTGGGTTCGGTAGACGTTAGTAATAGAGCTCTACGCATAAAATAATAAAGTATAAGATGCAGCAAATTCCGCGAATCTTGAGTCAAAGAGGAAAATGATCTTTAGTTAAGGACTATCTTAACACATACAAGTTGCACCTTAAAGAAAGGGCTGCGATTTCCAACGCAGCTAGCCAAAAATACTCAGAATTCCTCCGTGGTCAAGTCAATGCAGACTTTGAGGTGCATAGATTTTATAAAAAAGCAAGTAAAGAAACACACGCAAGTCAACTCAATCCACTATAGAGGTGTGGAACGGACAGAGATGAGATTTAATGCATTTTTGGAGGCATCTGAGTAAACATGAAGTTCAATTGGTTGATCGGAGGGTAACTATGCACATCGGGCCTCTAAAGAAAAAATCAGATTGTTGAAAGAACTGGATTGTAATTTTTCATTCCGGAATGAGTTGGAGTTCGTGTTTAAGGTAATAATGAATGCTTTAAAAATTAAATATTCCAAAATTATGAAACGTTGAAAATAAATTTTACCAAATTACCTAAAATTATGACTAAATATATAAATTCATGCATACTCTTGCCATAATACTTATGTGAGTTAATGTATGAATATACATATATGCATATAAATAAAACGAAAAATATACTGCATGGTATAAAATAACAATTGAAAATAAATTCTGTGCCAAATTGGCGTATGATTTTGTGAAAAAAATGAAGAAAAAAAGGAAACCGTAATTGAGAAACTCAAGTCATAGAAAGCAAAGCAAAGACAAGCGATGCCAGCGAAGCGATATTACCGCAAAGGTGTGGACAGCTGAACGGAACGTGGAAATTTGTGAGGCGGAAATTTAACTCAATACAATATCAGTACCAAAAAAAAAAAAGGTCCAACACAACCACCAGCAAACCGACTAAAAAACCAACGTAACCTAAGCTAACGAGAAATCGAAAAAGTGAAAACTCACAACTGAGTTACAAGAGCGTGGCGTAACCCTGAAGTAAGCAGCAATAACATGCAAGGAAGATCAAAGCTCGTTTGGAACCAAATATTATGCCATTCTTTATTATACAGAAAACAGCCTCGTGAGGAGTGATAAATTTTTATGCGAAGTCAATTCATTGCTGTAGTGACAGAAAATTTCTGAGTTTATTTTATGTTTTTATTCTAAACGCGCCAAAATTAATTTACCACTTATACTAAGAACCGTTTGGTACACAAATAAACATTTCTTCTCATTACTAAATAAGCACGTCTCGCCAAAATGTTGAATAACAAAAAAAAAAAAGAATTAGGAAAAAGCTTGAATTAGTGGGTGCGAAAAGCTTTGCAGTTGAATGTTGAACTGCTCTGAAAAATTATATAGGGTGTTTTTTATAGAGGTATAGAACTTTAAGTTGGCATCACTTTTCAAGATGGCGACCGATTTAACAGCTGTCAAGTGATTTAATCTCAGTTTGGTTTGGCAATTCATCATGAATAGACTCACGCCTGAACAACGCTTGCAAATAGTGCAATTTTATTTTGAAAATAATGGTTCTGTGCGGAAAGCGTATCGCGCACTACGTCCATTTTAGCGATGTTTAGCGATGAAGCGCACTTCTGGTTGAATGGCTATGTCAACAAACAAAACTGCCGCATTTGAAGTGAAGGTAATCCTCAAGTGTATGTTGAAATACCGTTACATCCAGAAAAACTGACTGTTTGGTGCGCTTTATGGGCTGGTGGAATCATTGGACCGTATCATTGGACGTAGTGCGCGATGCGTTTTCCGCGCAGAACCATTATTTTCGAAATAAAATTGCACTATTTGCAAGCGTTGTTCAGGCGTGAGTCTGTTCATGATGAATTGCCAAACCAAACTGAGAATAAATCACTTGACAGCTGTTAAATCGGTCGCCAACTTGAAAAGTAATGCCAACTTAAAGTTCTATACCTCAAAAAAAAAAACACCCTATAGTTCTGAACTAAATAGTATCTAATTAAAGTATGGTATTATACCAGTTACTTGAAACAAATTCAAGCCTCAGGTGAGTTTGGATATATCTCAACATAAGTTCCATCACAGCTTCAGATGTACGACCATAATGTCATTCACAGAATTGTTCCTGTTACTGTGATTGTTTGGAAGAAATTGCAGCGTATTCATTGTCTCATCGTCGTGACTACCGTGACAGCTTTAACCCAAACATAAACAACACTGCGCCAAATATGTTGATAAGCTGAGTTGTTTCGGTGGCAAAGCTTTAAGGTGCGGTACACCTCCACTTCTGTTGTGAATGCTTTGTCTCCTTTAATCTCACTTTACTGCATAAAATACCACAGGTTGCTCTGTAGAATCAGTTGTCATAGCACATTTGTGGCAACAACTTTACGTGCAGCAGTTTCTGACTTTTGTATACATTTGGGTTCAAAATGTTTGTTGCAGCCTTCAAATATTGATTGGGAATAAATGATGGTTGCACCTTAAAAAAAAGTAAATAATTAATAAATTAAAAACAAAAAATGCAACACACGCCAATGGGGAACTTTGAATTTTGGTTTCAAGTCTTTTGAACTTACCCGTGACAGGAAATTTTTTTAATAAAAATAGTGAAAAGAAAAATTTCATTTTTTTTTTTTTAGAAATCGCAATAAAATCTGTCGCTAAAGTTTTTGGTACAAATTATAGAATATAAAAATACATTAATTTTGCTCAAATACATGACGTTATGGTCATACCATCCCCAGTTTGATTTTCTTCATTTTCTCTTAAGCCTTGTTGGTCTATCATACATTACAAGTAAATAAGGCAGCTTAATCTTGTTTAATTGAAAAAGAAAATTCAGATATAAATATTTTAATCCATTTCGAGGTACCTTACTTTTTTTTAAAGAAAAAAACACAAAAAATTCAATTTTAATGGGGAATGTTTATTATCATTCGAAAGAACATTCTTTGGAACTTTTTTTAAGCTAATCTATTTCAAATCTTGGCAGCGGCTATATCTCAGATGGATGGATTGCAGAAATCGGAGAGGAGCTTCAATTTCAGGCATAAAATAGTCGTTTAACATGGCGCGATAATGGTTGCAATTGACGGTTACGTTCTCACCGGCATCATTTTTGAAGAACTATGGACCGATGATTCCACCGACCCACAGATCACACCAAACCGTTGTTTTTCTAGATAAAATGGCAACTCTTGAATCTCTTCAGGTTGCTCTTCGTCCCAAATGTGACAATTTTTCTTATTTACATATTCATTGAGCCAGAAATGGGCCTCATAGCTGACCAAAGTTTGGCTTGAAAACGTCGGATCTTCTTAGAACTTTTCAAGAGCCGATAGAGCAAACCAGTGTCGCTTGGGGGGTCGAGCGGCTTCAGTTCTTTCACAAGCTATACGCTTTGTACGCCTTCAATTTAAAATCTCTACTTAAAATGTTCCAAGTTACTAATACGTCAGTCCAAGTTGCTGCGAACAGTGCCGAATCGACTCTCAACGGTCTTCGTGTATACTCTCAGTTACGGCCGCTATATTTTCTTCACTAGACGTGGTCTATTCGGTCGAATATTATCCAATAATGAATGCTGGGTTTCAAGATGGGTGATGGTGTTGCGAATAGTATGGTCAGAAGCACGCGAAAAACATTCTTTACAGAACGTGAATTTTTGTAATAAAGTTGAATTAAATGTAAACGTTGTTCAGGCGTAAGTCTTTCCATGATGAAATACCAAACAAGCCTGAAAAGCCAAAAATTACATGACAACTTGACACGGCTCACGCGTGATCTGTCAAAAAAAGGTTATTGAATCACCTTTTATTACATCTCAATTCATTTTCTGGTCTATTATTCAACGACCCCAGACATGTTTCTTAAAATAGGTACCAAAAAATCTACATGGAGAATAGGGTTTGCAAAAAGTATTTGTGATCTTGTATTTCTGCTTTTACCTTTATCGTCTACAGTTCTTCAATGGGAAATGGCTTGATTAAGAGGATGGTAAAACTCTTTCGTGTATGGTATTTCTAATGTATTTCGTCTTAAAGCCTTTCAAGGGTGATAAACTGATTATAGCAGCCTCTAACTTTTCGATACCATTTTTCTAGTACGATTTCAAATATAATAAATAAATTTCTTCCCAGCGAGCATTATTTTAAGATCTGAGAACAGAAAATAGTCGCTTGGGGCCAGATCTAGAGAATACGCTTAATACGGAAGCAATTCGAAGCTCTATTCATGGACTTTTACTGTCGATTTCACTGACTTGTGAAAAGGTGCATTGTTTTGGTGAAACAGCACTCTCTTTTTCTTCGAATGCGACCATTTTTCGGCGATTTCGTCCTTCAAATGGTCCAGTAATGCTATAAAATATTTGTTATTGATGGCCTTTTCTTTTTCAAGGTAGCCAATGGAAATTATTCCATTCAGACGCATTCCAAAATACAGACGCCATAACATTTTCAGCCGACTGTTGCGTATTTCTATGCTTTTGAGGGGGTAATCTTGTGTAGTCCACTCGGATGACTGTGGATTGGACTTCCAAGAGAAATCATGTAGCCATGTTTTATCCATTGTCACATATCAACACAAAAACTCGGATTTATTACGCTTGAACATCTTCAAGCAACAAAAAACAACTAGTCGTTGTTTTTGGTCAACAGTGAGCTTCCGCGGCACTCACTTTTCACAGAGCTTTCCAAATATTCGTGAATGATAAAATGTACATATTCAGTTGATATCTCTACAGTGCCTGCTATTTCATTCAATTTCAATTTACGGTCATTTTATATTCTTTAGTTTTTATTTTTAATGTTTTCGTCGTTAACAACTCTTTTTACTCCGTCTAAACTTAGATTTCCTATCCTTGATGTTTGATAAGAAGTCTTTGCTTCAACTATATTATTTCTTTTAAAAAATCAATATTTTATTAACACGCAAAATCATTTTTATTAATTTTTTTTTTCACAATAACAAAAGTTGCTTCACTCAAAATGTTGCATTTCACAAATTAACGACGACTGCCAAATTTATACACGCGTCTTTCGAAGGCTAGGGGTAACTAAAAATCATTAGTTAAATTATTATAGTATCACCATCTATGTATCAGGCCGAGGACTATTTAATTGACTTGTTATTGAAAACAGTTGGCAGTCAAATTCACACTTAGATATATTGGATTAGCGGAATTTAATCTAGATATTTCTTTTTAGCCTAGACCCTTCCCTTAAATCAGGCCTCAGTGCAGTAATGAGAGATTTTAGCCTTTCTAAAAAGTCATAGTATATTCTAGCTTCTCGACTAAATTAAAGGAATCTTTTAACATTAGAACGATTATACTATCGTAACCAAGAGACAGAATTGCTTCCATTCTCTTCTAAAAATGACGATTTTGTTTTTTTCCTGGATTCCTTCTTTATTGAAAACAATGGTAGTACAATTGTATAGACCAAATGAATAGAAATGAATTAACTGATTGTTCTAAACGTAGCATAAAATGTATTCATATCGGTAGTAAATTGAGTTTGAATGCTGTTATGGATAAAATAAGGTAACGGGATATTCATTTTGCGGTTTCCCTAATAAAAGGAAATAAAATGCATTTAAAATAATTTTTTTTCATAAAATTAAGTTGTTTAGTTTTTATTTCTAATTTTTTAATTTTAGTTTGTATGTGATGTTTCCATGTTAATTGAGTGTTCAAATGCATGCCGAGGTATTTAATGTTATCATTTTTAATATTCACAGTCTTATCTAAAATGCAAGGAGGACTGTCGCTTCTTGTTAAAACTTAAAAACTTGGTTTAACATTCCTTGGGACCCAACGCTTTTACTGCATGTGGTACAGAAATCGCCATAATGCAGTTATGAATGCGAAATTAAAGTCAAATTTGTTTAGGAAGGGGTGCAGAAAAACTTTTCGGGTAGGCGTGGCAGCGTACTATTTTTGGTTCGTTGAATATATTATTTTTTGTAATTCATATAGTCTAAAATGAATGCATTTACAATTTAAGCTCGACCTTTGCTCCACACAACAGATAATTTACGGACTTTTGACGGAGGGTTAATTATCACACAAAAGTTACAAATAATTTCCTTAACGAATAATACTTAACAAACTCTCATCAACAACATGTCATTCTGTATGCGAATCCGCTCCGCAGGTGTCGTTGTAATGGGCCATCAATTTAGTGGTTTCGAAAGTACAGAGCTGTATTTTCACATCCGTCAAGCTTAATTGTCAAATCATACGTATTTTGGTTTAGTTAAAGATCAGACGTTTATATAAATGGATCACTTGAAAATCACGCAAGGCGATAAAATGGTTGAAAGCTACTATAAAAATGATGATTAAAACGTGGCCACGTTTCGTGTGCGTTTCGCTCGCTCCAACTCAAATGTCGCTGCTGTAAATGAAGGTGTAGCCGAAGACACGAATGTTTCTATTTCTCGAAGTTCTCAAAAGCTGAGATTTTTTTATGTCACATTATGGCGTATTTTGCCACTGAAGTCAGCTGACCATTCCCACCGCCGAAGTTATGCCCATTGGGTACTTGAAAAACAAGAAGTAGACCGCGAGTTTTCCAACAAAATTTTCTGCAGCGATGAGGCACATTTCTCACTTGGTGGATTAGTAAATAAACAAAATTGTCACATTTGTGGCTTCGAGAATTCTTAAATAACTGAAGAGTGACAATTACACCGAAAACAACTTACTTTCTGGTGCCCTTTTTGGTCCGGAGGTGTCAATTGACCTTACTCCTTTGAAAATGATAACGGCGAGACTGTCGCTATCAATTCGGAGCGTTATGGTCTTATGATAACCAACTGTTTTTTCCTGCAATTGAAGAACAACCCAATGGTGTCACGTGCCACACAACACGTGCCACACAACACGAGCGAATATGGCTTTATTGTGAGAGAAATGTCCCGGCCGCGTAATCTCGCGACTTCGCGATGTTAATAGATCGTGCGAATTGAAAACTAACCTTCGTCAAGTTATGACTGAGGTACCGCCAAGCATATGTCAAAAACTAGTCGGAAATTACTTTACTTATAATGCCAAGGCCCAAACCTTACAGGAAAAGTAATATCATTAAAAAATTACTTTAAGTGCATTTTATTTACGTTTATTTTGAAAACCACAAAATGGACAGCTTTTTCAATTCTCATCAAATTAGGCTAAAATCGTTAAAGGATAATGAAGAATAGTCAATTATGTATTTTCCTTCTTGCAATATTTAAAAAAAAATTCACTTAAAAACGATATTAAAGGAAATTTTTACAACAGCATACACGTGTTAAGCAGCACATCGGATACTAATCGGATTTTGATTAAGATACCTAATAGCAATTAAGCACACTTGACAAAGGTACAACCACCAGATGTGCATTTTGCTAATGGGATTACATAGTACTTTTATAACCACAAATACACACACCCATACATTCCTACAAATTCATTTAACATTTCTACAAGAATTTATCCTACTTAATATTGTTCTCAAGGTCCTAATTAATTTTTCATGGGAAACCAAATCAGTTACGGCCGCAGGAGGTATTAAGTATATTACGAAAATATTTGCAATATGGTGGATATACAGCAGCTGCTACAAGCCAAAAACAGTATTAAGTTATTCACTCTCCAAAAAATCGTCAAGCAATTATCCGCTATAGCCGAGTAGCAGTACATACCACCTTGCGCAATTTTAAGGTTCACGTTCTGGTCCGATTAAAATTCAAAAATTATTGTAAGTTAATTCAAATCAAAAATTTAGTTAATTTTTCTAATTGCGGTGACCCTTCGAGCGTATTTCTGACATAAAATAAAAAGTTACTTAGAACAAACTGTTAGTATTTATATGTGTTTGAAAAACATCGAGACGCACACTACAAAATGCATGAGAAGCTTGGCCGAAAATCGCTTCAGCGGTTACAAAGCGTTAATTATATCAGCCATCAGCTAAGCACATCACCGACCATTTTAATATTAAAAATCTGTGGCGTGTAGAAAAACAAAATTAACAGAAAAGTCATTAAAGCGATATGAAATTCATTTTGAACATATACAATTCTTGTTGTGTATAAAACATGTACAACATGGCAGTATTAGATGTTAACTGTCTCGGGATTGTCATTTACATTTAAGCGTATGTTCATTTTGATTATTTTCAATTCGGTCAACATCTAGGTAGGTCTAGTACAATCCACAATTGAACAGAGCACCAGATAGTTCACCACGGTTGTTTAACATGATAATCAAGAAGAAAGTGCTGAGATGATTCCACCTCGCCATACCTTTCAGAGCTCATATATAAGTAATAAGGGTTAGACTGAATGTATGAATATCTATAATATGTACCTACTAAAAGTGTAAGCTATGACTTATCTAGTAAAAGAAGTTTCCCAATATCTAATATTATATCTTCTTCTTCTTCTGCTTACGCGATTATAGCCTCGCCAACAATAGCGTGCTACTCGTTTCTTCTCTTTGCTGTTTGGGGCCAGAAATATTAATTGGTACCTGGTCGTTATCGACCTGATCCTTCCAACGGAGTGAAGGTCTTCCTCTTCTTCTGCTTCCGTCAGTGGGTACTCCATCGAATACTTTCAAAGCTGGAGCGCTTTCATTAATTCGGACGACATGACCTAGCCAGCGTAGCCGCTGTCCCTTGATTCGCTGAACTATGTCAATGTCTTCGTATAGCTCGTACAGCTCATCGTTCCATCGTCTGCGGTATTCGCCGTTGACATCGCGCAAAAGACCAAAAAACTTCCGTAAAACTTGTCTCTCGAAAACTCCTAAAGCCGACTGACTCATCGGATGTAGACATCTTCCAGGCTTCTGCGCCATATTTCAGGACGAAAATAATGAGTTTGGTTTTGATTCGTCGAAAGAATACTTTACTTTTCAATTGTTTACTCAGTCCCAAGTAGCAACTGTTGGCATGAGTGATTCTGCGTTGGATTTCAAGGCGGACATTGTTGGTGTTGTTAATGCTGGTTCCCAGATAGACGAAATTATCTACGACTTCGAAGCTGTGACTGTCAACAGTGACGTGGGAGCCAAGTCGCGAGTGCGATGACAGTTTATTTGATGGCAGGAGATATTTCGTCTTGCCCTCGTTCACTACCAGACCTAATCGCTTCGCTTCTTTGTCTAATCTGCAGAACGTAGAACTTACGGTGTTACGGTGTTGTTATGACCAATTAAATAAATATCATCGGCACACTCCAACAATTGTACACTCTTTTAGAAGATTGTATCTGGTCTATTTAGCTCTTCAGCTCGTATTATTTTCTCCTTCTCAAATTGAAGAAATCACATGATAAAGACTCTCCTTGTCTGAAACCTCGTTTGGTATCGAACGGCTAGGAGAGGTCTTTCCCAATTCTGACTGCGCTTCTTGTATTATCCAAAGTCAGTTTACAAAGCCATATGAGTTTTGTGGGGTTCCTTATCATGATGTCGAAGGCAGCTTTAAAATCGATGAAAAGGTGGTGTGTATCGATTCTTTTCTCTCGGGTCCTCTGCAAGATTTGGCACATGGAGAATATTTGGTCAATAGTGGACTGGCCAGGTCTAAAGCCACACTGATAAGGTCTGATAAGTTTGTTGACGGTGGGCTTTAGTCTTTCACACTAATGTAGATATGACCTTATATGCGATATTAAGGAGACTTATCCTACGATAATTGGTGCATATCGTGGGGTCTCCCTTTTTTTGGATTGGGCAAAGCACACTTAGGTTCCATTCGTCAGGCATGCTTTCTTTAAGCAGAAAAGAAGCTGATGCATTCTCCTTGTCAGCTCTTCGCCACCGCATTTGAATAGTTTTGTCGGTAAGCCATCGGCTCCTGCCGCTTTGTTATTTTTTAAGCGGGCAATCGCTATTCGAACTTCGGGTGATGGCACTTCTATATCATTATCAGCGATTGGGGTTTCGGGTTAGCCATCTCCGGTTTTTCACTTTCACTGCCATTGAGCAGGTTAGAGAAGTGTTCCCTCCATACACTAAGTATACTCTGGACATCTGTCACCAGATTACCTCTATTGTCCCTACATGAGTTTGCTCCGGTCTTGAAACCTTCTGTAAGTCGCTGCATTTGAAAGCTAAAACCGATAATTTAGTTTGGATCTTAAGAGGCATAGATAGGCTATCATACACAAGAGGGGCTCACTACCAAGTAGGACTTGCTTAACTGATTAATTTTGAATTCGGAGCCTCTGAACACTGGTCAACCAAAATTACTATGTAAAAATTAATTTATTTTATTACCAACGGTTTTTAATTTACTTGAATAACAAGAGCATTTAAAAATTTATTTTCTTCATTTATCAACTCTGTATGGAGGCGATTTACCTTTGTTAATATTATTGTTTGTTCTTTATTATGACTTTAAAAAGCTAATTGACTTGGCAAGCGCTCTGGTAGCAGTCGAAGTGCAACACCGCGCCGCTCTTTTTCGCTCATCGAATTGTGGACATTTTGTAAATTTTGCAATTTTTGTAGGTCAACCTCTTCAAAATTGATTATGTGTGTGTTAAATCCCCATGGCGGCTTCTGCCTGCGTCTGTTGTAACACACAAGTGGCTTATTAATTTTGATATTTTGAATTTTGTTTTACTTAATTAATATTTAAGGCAGCTTCGCATTTAATGTAGTGATTAGTAAGTTTCAATTTAAATTTTTTCTCTGTTTGAAGATGTAAATATTTGAAATAATTTCATATTTCAACTTAAAGTTGTGGGGAATTTTTTGAATATATCGTTTCTGGAAAGAATGATTTAGCATTGATAATTTAAATATGTAAATTTGTTTAAGAAAACCCACTCGAAACTTGGCTCGTGATAGTAGTTATTAGGTTTGCTTTTTTTTAAAATTCTTAAAATCCAATACACTGTACTAGGTATTTTCACATTTCGAATTAATATGTTAAAGATTTTTGGACTATTCAAGTGAAATACGAAACTATGCTTGAAAAATGTTTTTGGAATCCTCAAATTGTTAATTTATTCTGATTACTATTATTTTATCTTTGCAAATAGTTTTTATCGATATTTAATTTATAATATATATAATCTTCCTTAACGAAAACAGAGTATAGCATCTAAGCTTAGAGCAGTTGAAAAACAATAAAGAAAGTTAAAGCAACTTGGTGCAAAAATTTATGAAATGCTTTTGGAGTAGCGATTTTCAAAATATTCTTTTGTAAATTATATAAATTTTGTTTTCATGTTATCTATGTTATGCGAATACTAAGTGAAAATTGCAATATAACATATTGCATCCTTCTATTCTTTATAATATTTCTTGCTTACTTTGAGATGCTCTCCAAAAAAAAAAAAAAAAAAAAAAAACGCGCTATTTACCTTAACCAATTTTCATAAAATATAATTTCGTCAAATAGGGTAACAGATAGAAAGGTTTGGTCGCTTTTCAAATAAATATTTCTTTTGGGGGCACTGTTTTACGTATTATTATAATTTTTTTTAATAAATCGAGTTTGATATCATATATTTATCGCAAAGAAGTTGCCTCAATAATCCAAAGATATATAAAAGGTGATCCATTTCGATGTTCCCTATTTTTTTTTAAAGAAAAAACACACAAAAATCTGAGGAATGTATATTATCTCTTGAATTCTTCGGGCTGTTCTTCGTCCCAATTGTGGAAATTTTGCTTGTTTATAAACCCATTGAGCCAAAAATAGGCCTCTTCACTGAACAAAATTTGGCTCTAAAACGTCGGATCTTCTTCGAACTTTTCAAGAGCCCATTGGCTTGGGAAGGTCGAGTGACTTCAGTTTGTGCACACACGGTATTTTGTACGCTTTCAATTTAACATCTCGACGTAAAATGCGCCAGGTCGTTCCATACATCAGTCCGAGTTGCTGCGAACGGTGCCGAATCGACTCTCCATGGTGTTCGTGTACATTCTCAGCTACGGCCGCTATATTTTCTTCACTGCGTGCTGGACGTGGTCTATTCGGCCGAATATTATAATAATTGCTGGGTCTCAAGATGTGTGATGGTGTTTCAAGTAGTACTCTTAGTATACCGACTACTTGTATGTTGATCACACGTTGAGCAAAGTGCACGAAACACATTCTTTACAGAACGTGAATTTTCGTAATAAAATAGAATGATTTGTAAACGTTGGTCAGGAGCAAGTCTATCCGTGATGAAATACCAAACGATACTGAACAAAAATAACAGCTTGAATCACACGTGATCTGTCAAAAAAAAGCTCTTTAAAAAGTACCTCTACTTGAATCACCATTTCAAAATGGCTAATGTCAAACCTAGGCATTGAGAAGATAAAATGATGTGTAATTTTAATAAATGAAACTGATTTCTCAAGTTCAAGAACCAGCTTGAAACAGCTCGATTCTAATTTATTTGCTGGTGTTACAAAAAACATTCTGGAAACTCCTCCAGTCGTAGTTACTTGACTGAAATTATTAAAAACATGCTGGACATTTAAAAAAACTTAGGATGTAATATGTCCATTCAAGTGCATTATCTCCACAGCCAGCCTGTCCAGTTACTAGAGAATCTTGATTCATATAGCGAAATCTTACGATACGATATATTGCCACCGAAAGGGTTCAGAAGGCCACATAATGCAATAGAGGGCAAAATATTTTATATATAGCCCGGTCAATTTAGGCATTCAAAGCTGGGTAGCTTTACTGTTATTTTTTGGTTTTATTTAACCGGATCAATATGTTATATTAAGGAAAATAAAACAGTTTTTATCAATAATAATAATAATTTCTGGGTGAGCTAATGCATAAAAACACTTAAAAATAATAATAATAATAAAAAGCACTCAGCAGCAACGACTTCACTTTAAATGGTGTACGAAAAGTATAAACGGACGTTGATTAGCAAATAAAACGGTGAAATCTCCTATTTAAAACAAACAAAAAAATGGATATCTTCTATATATAGTGGCGGAAAAAAGTTTACAAACACCGCCTATATTCGTTCTGTGGTAAGTATTATCAATTTACTGAAAAACGTAGGTAAACAGTTTTATTTTAAATCCTCTTCTAATCACATGTATTAAAACAAATCCATTCTATAACGTAAAATAAAATGCTGCGTTGTTATGGCGATTAAGTACCTTTTTTTACTCTCTTTTTAAATTGATAAATTTAGTAACTTTGATGCCACGGCGGCTTCAAGCTGTTATTGATGCTTACGGTGGACCAACTAAATGCTAAAACTATCAAATTATCTGATTTTAACCAAAATTTTGGCGCTAAAATAAGTTATGTATGTACTGTTTGTAGATATTTGTCAGTGTTGGATTTACGCTTTTTTGTCATAGCTTTACTATTTTATATTAAAAAATGATTATTTTATGTTTTTTATGATAAGGGAAATTAATTGAAATAAACTGTGCGCTTAAATTTTCCAATGAACTTTTTGGACTTTCAATTCAACGAAAATAGGTGGTGTTTGTAGACTTTTGTCAGCCATTGTAGTTATAATATTTTAAAAATTATTTTATATACATAGATAATAAGGAAATATACTGAAAGATCACTTAAGCCGAAAACAAAATAGCTAAAGTGCCGGAAACAATGTTTAAACGAATTGAATTATCTACATATGTATGTACATCTATGAAAGCAGCAAAAATTATAAATACAAAAATGCTATAAAATATTTATATGGTATAAAATATTAAGTTTAAATTATTTCCTCTAAAAAGAAATAACGATATCATGAAGCATATTTAAATATTTTTGACAACTTCAATAAAACGAATTGACACAAAAGTAAACAAATCATATAAATCAAATATTCACCACGAAAATGTAGTTAGCAATGTCAGTAAACTTTAGAAGCGTTTTTAAATGTTTATTTACTTTTACAGTGAATCGTTTGTTTTACGAGTAGGAATTAAGGATATAATGGAATAAGTTAGGTAATATTTTTTTTTAGTTTTATGAACAAAACCATCATACCACACTTTGTCAAATGCTTGAGCCACATCAAGAAAAACGGTCGAGCAATACTCTTTGAATTCGAAAGCCTTTCTTATCTAATTCGTTATACTATGCACTTGTTCAATTGTGCGGTGTTGTTTGCTGAAGCCAAACTGATGTGTAGGAATAATGTCATTTTCATAAAGAAAAAGAGAATTTTTTAATAGCAGAACTTTTTCGAAAAGTTTAGATAGACAAGGCAACAGGCTGATTGATTATATGATGACGGCAGAGTTGCGCCTTTGGCGGTTTGCTATGATCTTATTCAGAAATAGATGTTCCACAAGAAGCAATGTATCTTGGAACGTTATGATTAAGGGGCAGAGGTGCATTACTTGTAGCAGTGTTTGGCTAGAATGCTAGAATATCGTACTAAGGTGCTCTGCAAAACAAGTTGCCTTTGCCTTTCAGTTCTGGGCCGGAATGGCGTTTCAGCATTTTCTGATAGCTTCAGATTTTCGCTAGCTTTCCAATGCGAAACGAAGGGAGACAAAGACGTTAATAGGTTTTTATTTTTTTTTATCTTCTTCGTAATTTAATGCCGCTTTTAGTTTTTTTTCTGCCATCTTAAGTCTAATTCTTGCAACGAGCGTACGTCTTGCCTTGCCATTCGCGATACAAACGTGAATAAATAACATTCGTAAATAAACAAAGATTTTTACTATCTTCGTGAACTTTGTACGATATATCGTAAAATCTTTGAGGGGGTGGAAAACCTAATATAATTAATATGTTTTGTTTGTTTTTTTGTCCTGCGATTTTATGATTATTATGTACCGAAAGGAAACGAAGTAAATCAATTGAATTTTTTTCTACCATTAATATGGAGATTGAAAAAAAGGTTAATTAATCTATAGAATGAAAACCATACGAACAAAGAAAGCTACAATTAGCATAAAATGAAGTGTTTTTTTGCTCTAAAATTCAAATATTAAAAGCGTGAAAATTTCAAAAATAGTGCTGAGCTGCATAGTGCAAAGATGTTTTTTAACTTACAGGAGTTTGGAAATTCGGCACTACGTGGTATATTTCTAAGTTATTTTACACAAACGACAATTGAATAAAAAAAACACACATACAACAATTGAAGTATAAAAAATAAGAGAATCCAAACTAACTTCAATCCTAGTACATATAAGCGACAGCAGCAGAATTTTAGAATGAACGTCGGAGGAGCAGTAGATATGTAGCATTACACAATCTGTAGTACAAATTTGTTTTTGCAACTACGAATACCGCAAGGTAAATGCTGCCCAGATTATATGAAATTTAAAATCAAAAACAACAATAACAATTAATAGAAAAATTCAAGCAATAATAAAAACGATAACAAATTTCGTAGCAGTAAAAGTTTCCAGAAGTAGAAATCAGAAAAATACAGAAAATGGTTCTACATATAAGTGGTTGGTAAATACATAGCAGCAACGACTAAAACGACTTAAATATGTTATAGCATTTTCTATTGTACTCATATATAACGGAAAATTTGCCAATGATTTTTTGTGTATTCAACGATTCGGCATAGAGTGTCAGCAGTCAGCATAATAACAAACCATTTGCCAGATATATGAAAACGCTTACTCAATTGTTATTGTTTGTGCATTTGCAACATTTGTTGACAACAATTGAAATCGAATTTGGGTTTCTTTGAATATTTTGGTTGACTTTACACTTAGTTGCATTTTTTCTTATTTTCTGGTTCGACTTCTTACTTCTGCTGCTTAACTGGTGTGCAATAGTCTACGCTCCATCGGGAATTGTTTTGTTAGCAATTTGTGTGATAGGTAAAATTTAGGATGCCATCAGACAAAAGGTCACAATATTTTAAGATCTGAATGATTTTAACAGCAACAAAATATGCACAAATGTGAGGAAAGAAAGATTTTTGGAGAAATAATATACGAAATACTAGAAATGCATATGAAAATCGAAATAATTGTCCTGATTTTGGTGGATTTATTTAGCTAAACTAGTTTGCAAATCGACATTTCTATGAATTTTAATAGACCACGATTTAAAAAAAATTATATGTTAAAGCGATTTCGAGGTTCCAGCAAATTAAGGTGGAATATTAAGTGGAAAATTATATCCTGCTCATGTATTTCTTCTCTATTTTAATAAGACTCCATGTTTGCCAATCGTTAAAGCAGGGACTTACTAAAAGCGGTCATAGACATCATACCAGCTACTTATAAATACTTCGACTTAAGGTTCCCATTCTCGTAAGCTGGCGAACTTTGTTGTTTTCAGTGCATCAGCTGTATTCCGTCTCCTAAATTTATACCAGCTTTTAGCGCACCATGAGCACATCAAAAGCCAGCCGCGTAAATTTTTGGATAAACGCTTTACGGCTTAGCTAAACTCGAAGTCGAAAGCCAGCTCCCACCCAGTTTATCCTTGATGTAATTTTCTTATAGTCAGCTTCGCCTGTATTTACCACTTACCCTTTCTACACATCTCTTTAGTGCTTGATCTGAATTTTGAATATAGTTTTTGGTTGAGGATAACAATCAGGTTGGCCGGTCCAATATCCAAAATTATAAGAAATTAATTTTAAAATAATTTTTCTAATTGGAAGAATTTCAACCCCTCCGTGTGTTTAAAAAGCTTCTCATAAAAATATATCAGCCGTTCGATGGCGGGTAAAAACATCCGTATTTGATCGTATTTTGCTGTTGGAACGCCTATATAATACCTATAACCACAATTACCGTATTTTGTCCTTGAAACCTTTATAGAGCGTAGTGCAAGCTTTATTCCAAGAGCACACATGTAAATATAAACATATACCTATAAGGGTAAGCAAATAATCAAAGAACACCGATAAAAATTAATGCATACGTACCCGCCAGCAAATAATCGCCTGAGAAGCTGCATGAAAAAACTACTCAAATGTAGTGCAACACAAAATAGCTTTCATGGCAAAATGTAAATGTGTGCATATTTATGTACTTATACATTAAGCGTAAAAGCGCTTGCGTAGCTATGTGTGTGTTTAAGCAGTAATTATTGCGACAATGTTAATTTTAACGACTCACAATTTCAAAACACTTTCACATTTGCAATGCTAACTCTCATTGTGGAAGAAAAAAGGAAAGAAAATATTAATTTTTCATTATTTTATTTTTAGGCTGGAAATCATCAACTTGTGTTAGTAGCAAAAGTGATTTTGCATTCAGTTTTTTCCTTTAAATATTTAATAAATTATAATTTTTTTTTAGTTCAAACTCCGGCTGTGCTTAGCTTAAGAGCTCTTTCGAATTGCTTATGATCTCTAATATACATATATTTTGGATTGAGCAGAGAGTTGAAAGCCAGAACTTCCTCCCGAAAGCAAGAGATAGGAATTACCGCGTACTTTTTGATCGGCCACGTGTTGATAATAACACCTGCTCAACGAGCTGATATGAGGTCTACCAGTTCAGTAGAAAAGCGTCATTACAGTTATGGATATACCATATCCTTGGTCACGGCTGCTTCCACTTGGGAAGCACTACGATGTTCTGAAAGTCTAATCGTCGGGTATTTTCCATCTACAGACTTAGGTATAAAGAAGTACACTGCTCGTGCTCTATTGAAGGAAAGGAGGAATGTAGATGAC
This sequence comes from Neoceratitis asiatica, assembly GCA_030068015.2. Lineage (NCBI taxonomy): Eukaryota > Metazoa > Arthropoda > Insecta > Diptera > Tephritidae > Neoceratitis > Neoceratitis asiatica. The sequence continues at coordinate 52,076,879 of CM061525.1, forward strand.
AAAGTGCCTATTTGGAGCAAATTCAGAGACATAATGATATTTTAATTTAAGCCGGACTTTCTTATGTTTTATTATAGTTAGTTTTTCCAGAGCTAATTGTATTGTTTTCAGAACAATTTATTCTTCTAAGAATTTTTCATAATGGGCTTCATTTAATTCATTTCGAGTTATTCACTGGTATATTAAGATTAAGATTAACAGTTATGAAGAAAATTCTTAACTATATATGGATAATTATTTTGCGTTTTATAAAATAAACGTAAATGAAACGCATTTGAAATACTTTTTTCCATTCCATTCCATTTTTATTATAAATTTTGAATATTGGAATTATATGTGAAACACTGTATCATTCAAATGACCTCCTCGTAAATGTTTGCAAACTTCGGTCCGTTTGAGGCAGTTTTCAATCACCTTTTGCTACATACGGAGCGGTATCCTAATCCCATTCATATCTTAACGAATTTTGGCTTTCAAGTGCTCAAGAGTTAAAGGTTTATTCACATAAATACTGTTTTTCGCATAGCCCCACAAAAAAGTCCGGTGCCAAATCGCACTATCTCGGTGGACCATTGACATTACCAAGACGAGAGATTACGTGGCCGGCATGTGGCACCATCTTGTTAGAATCACGTATTGTCCAAGCCGTGTTCTTCAATTGCAGGCCAAAACAAAGTCGGTTATCATATGTTACCATAATAATGCTCCGAATTGGCAGTGATAGTCTCTCTATTATCGTTTTCAACGAAAAAAGGTCCAACCAGGTTAGATAAGGAAGCGAAGCGAGTGTGTCTGGTAATAAATGATGGAAAGACGAAATAGATTCTGTCATCAAATAAAAAGTTATCTTACTCGCGACTTGGCTCCCATATCACTGTTGACAGTAATAACTTGGAAGTCGTAGATAATTTCGTCACTCTTTCCAACAAATGCTACTTTGGACTGAGTAGGCAATTGAAAAGTAAATTCCTTTCTCCATGAACCAAAACCAAACTCTATAAGTAGCTCATCATTCCCGTCCTGACATATAGTGCAGAAGCCTGGGCGATGTTGACATTCGATAAGGTGGCCTTAGGAGGAAAGCCTTTCAGATTTGAAAGTATTCGATGGAGTAACCGCTGGTGAAACCAGAAGAAAAGGAAAACCTCCACTCCATTGGAGGGTCAGGTGGAGAACGACCTGCTTTAATTAGGTCTTTCCGATTGGCGACAAACAGCAAACAGAAGAAACGAGTGAAGATAAGTCCCAATCACACTTCCGGCTGAAAGAGCGCACCATACAGTAACTTTTTGGCGTAATGGCATCTCTTTAATTATTTGAGCAAAAATTGCGGTCTACTGCTTGTTGAATATAGGTGTAAATCCGAGTGCAAAAATGCGCCATAATCTACCGTAAGAAATTCTCAGCTCTTGAGAACGTCGAAAAAAAGACACACTCGGGTCTTCGGCTGCACTTTCAATTACGGCATCGATATTTGATATATGATATTTTCGATTATAATATCTGTAACCGATCAGGAACTTTAATTTTTGTTTTGTTTTTTATTTTACCAATTGCTTCAGTAGTTGGACAATTATGTGCATCATAATCTCCTCTTAAAGCACGAATCGTGGCCACGTTTGAATCACGATTTTTGTAGTAGGTTTCAGCAATTTTAACGCGGTGTGCGGTTGTTTCATAAATTTTTGACCTTAAACTAAAGAAAACACGTTTGGATTTACAGTTCGGCTTGACAGATGTCAAAATACAGACCTGTACTTTTGGAACCACTAAATGGACAATCCTTTATAAATTCAGTGTTCTAAACACCTATATGGCGCATTTAATATATTAAAGTAAACAGAGATAATATCACTTTTTAGAGAAAAAACAATAAAGAGTATTTTTAAAGTTGCTTTTGTTCTACAAATTTTACAACCAAATTAAAAACATGTTAACTCGACTTAACACCGAGTCCTGTTTGAACTGTAGCGCTCTCCTTAGAAGGCGGAAACATCTCTTTGCTCTAGTCGGGAATTCTTAAATAGCTTAGCTATTTGATTGAGATGATTTCAAAGTTTTTTAAGATACTTCGCTCTTCTTATTTCCATTTAAATGTATCAGTAGGATACCAAGGTTTTTGGGAATGTCCACGTTACGCTCGTAACACGTTGCTCCTGTTAGTACCCTAGGATTTTAGACTGGAATATGTGTATTTTCTCAATATTAGTTGCACATTCTGCACTACAGTGTTGAATATCATACATCTAAATTGTAATGTAGTTTTAGCACTAAGCTTTTAAAGTAGCTTCTTTTGGTTTCAATTGTAATGCTTTGACAGCTATGTGTCTTTTCCAAGTGATTATTTACTAAGACAAATTTGAAAGTGTTTATGATAAAAAAATATTTTTTTTAGGCAAAAAGAAAATTTATTTTCAATCTCGAAGCTCATAATTTTTAATCTTATAATAACTTTTAAAACATTTTTTATAAAAAGATGTTAAATTTCATGACCGTTAAATATAGATAGTGTCATCGGTTATTACTTTTTTACTCAAAGGTGAAGACATATTTAATTATTGCCTCTCCATAAATTCAAAAACCTATATTGGATGAAGCTACGCATTTCCATTTCCAAGAATTATTCTAACTTTTTACCTGATTACATTATGGTGATAAGGAAATGAACAACAATATTCATGATTTGATATGGATCTTATAAAAATGTTTCACATAATTCGCCCTTCATAACCGCTGAAATTAATGGTTTCCGTACAATTGACAGATTTTCATGAAGAGCTTTCGATTTCAAAGATGTGCATTCACAATTTGATAAAATAACGTTTGTAAGTAATTTCGTACAAATTTTGATCACTCGACAATTGCAGACCCCACCTATGCTTAAAATTATATCTACAAAGCTTCTCAGCTAAGAGCTTAGGAAGAGATTGAAAAGAGTTTCTCTGAAAGTCACAGAGAGTTCTCGTATTTGTCTTCACTAGATAAATGGAGTCGAATCGCCGAGAAACACATTACTAAATTACGTCAAGCATAACTTTCCGTATACACTTTAACAAAGATTTACAAAAACCTACTAAAAGCTATTAGAATAACTTTGCTGTAGTATCATTGACATACAGGCTTGGAATTAAAGACTTTTTATATGATTACATTACAAGCACATCAGTTCGTGATAAGAAATGGTATTCTTCATAATTTTCTCAATGCTTGGACGTGGCCACACACAATATATAACAGCTTTAGAAGAGTAATGAAGGAGAACTGAACTAAACAGGGTAATATGGAGACCCATATAAAAGCGAGAATATATGAACCCACATAGCTGAAATGAAATAACACTATTCAAAATCATCAAACGTCTCAACCAATTAAAATATAATGACATAATTCGGGCTAGAATATAATTTTCCTTCATAATATTTTTTTTTATTAATTGAAATGAGCATATAAATAGATCTAAACATTATTTATATTAATTTGTATTTAATTTTAATCACACTTATCTAAATGCCACATGATTTGTAGTTGACTAGTATTGCTTAATCCCATAAAAATTAATTTAAAAACATTAATAATAAAAAACCTAAATTCCATAGAAAGCATTGAACCAAAACTCTATAATGTATAATAATATTTACTTTATTTGCTTCCGTCGCAGAATTAGTGCACACATTTGGCGTTCACATTATCAATCACAACAATAAAACAGTAATTTATAATAACAAATTATAACAATTCAACAATAACAAATTCAAAGAAAGGACAAAAAAATTAAAAACAATAAATTTAAATGACAAAGCGGATTAGCAAACAGTTATCGCTAAATACATATAGCAGAAGCACACAGGGGATGTGTCAAGTGCGTTGCATGCAACAAAGCGCAGCTGTGACACGAATGTTTATACACAAGTATTTAGAAATAATAAATAGAGCTGATGTAGATAACACATGTAGATAACACATATATATTATATCAAATAATGATAGGAATTTACAAACTAACTAAACCAAACAAATTATAAAATTAATACGGAATCCGCAAATGTTATTCACAAATTAATATAAATTTTGAAATGGAATCATATGTTGCAAATGCCAACTATTTTACCAAATAAAAGTCATATGGACTTTTACTTGAAAATATTCACAAATTATGGCTTTGAAATAGCTCAGCAATATTATATTATCAGGACAATAATGCAGTTAACTATTTTGATTACAAATTATGACAGGGTGTATTTTTATATGGTCACACTTATTCACAGATACTAATTAAATACGGATACTAACTAAATGGCATTGCAACTTTTGACATAAATTTGTAACCATCTAGGTAAAAGGGTAGATTTACATAAGTCAGAATAGCTTGCTTTGTATTTTTCAAACCAAAATTCTTCATTTGTAGCCTTAAGAATTTTTACCTTTGCATTTATTCACATGTTTTAGCAGCTGTATCTCCTGCGAAAAAAATAAAAGAAAATAAAACAAGACCGAATCTTTTTTATGCTGTATGAAGTTACAGAATTTCTTGCCTAAAAAGTATAGTTTTACTTTTCTACAAAAATTTATGTTTACGTGGTACTAAATAAAATTTTTTCATGTAAAATTTTTATAAAGTTTCTTTTTTTAGATAAATGTTAACAGGTCGATTAAAAGATTCGGCCTAGCATAGTAAAAAATATTATTTTTTCGGTTTGTTTAATGCGGCCTGTAATTGTTTTTGGTCATAAGTAAATGAGCTGTATTCAAAGGCCTATTTTTGTTAGAAAAATTATTTTTCATTAAATATTTTGTTATACAACAAAGAAAAATTGGTAGCAGTGACAACTGTTTCGAAGATCACCACATCTCCTCATCAGGCATCTCCTCATCAGACGGATTCCTTCTTTTCAAAATTAATTTTTTATTCCAGATAGTTTCCTTAAAGGGTGATACACTGATTATAGCGACCCCCAACTTTTCTGTACCATTTTTATAGTACGATTTGTCCTTTGCTTCCAAATAGGCTTCTGTTTCGGCGATCACCTCATCCTTCGACTAAAATTTCTTCCCAGATTTCACTGACTTGTGACACGATGCATTGTCTTGGTGAAACAGCATTTTTTTTCCTCAAATGCAGTAGTTTTTCGACAATTTCATACTTCAAACTGTCCAATAACGCTTCTGAATAGTCGCTGTTGGTGGTCCTTCCTTTTCGAAGGTGGCCAATGGAAATTATTTCAGACGCATCCCAAAATACAGACGCCATAACCTTGCCAGCCAACTGTAGCGTTTTTCCATGCTTTGGAGCGGGTTCATCATTGATAGTCCACTCGGTGGATTTTCCTGGGACAGTGTTCGAAAACTCATCATCAAGGCAAGTATTTGCTTCAACTGTATTATTTCTCTTCAAAGAGCAATATTTTAGCAACACGAGAAATTCGTTTTCATAATTTTTTTTCGCCCAATAACAAAAGTTGCTTCACTTAAAATGCTATAATTCAGAAAATAATGATCGGAAAGCAGTCAAAATTTGTACACGCGTCTTTTGAAGATTAGGACTGAATATAATAGGAATAGAATAGGTATCAGGTGTATATATACATATGTGTATGAATGTATATGTTTAAATATATATGTATGAACGAGAGAACGAACATACAAACGAAGCGTTCATCAATAAAAAACCAAAGAGCTAGTTGTAAGCAAGATAAGCGACAGATAAGTCGAAAAGTGTTGTGTACTACAATTTAGTTTTTTAAGTAATTTTATTAAAAATGAACTAATAATTTATCTATTCCTTTATACGAATCTAATGCGTGAAATTCTGAGATAAGGTTTTGAGACTTTACTTTAAAACCCTTTAAGTCATAAGTCATGTCTAACTGATCCAAATTAATAATGCTGGGCAAAAGAGATCCTCCGATATGTGTGCCTAAAATTTTTATTTTTTTTTTCTGGATTTGGCACATGGTGTACATCTGGATTTTGATTGGTCTACCATTTCGGAAGCCAACTTTGTCTGATCCGTTCGTTGCATTGAATTTTAGTCTTTAAGGCAAAACACCAAAAAGAACCTTATATACATTATTTAGAAGTATTATCTCACGATAATTAGCGTAGACTGCATGCTCCCTCTTCTTATGTATTGAGCAGAAAACACTCAACTTCCAATCACCGAGCTTGCTCTCTTCAGAACATAACCTGAAAAGAAGCTGGTACTTGGATACTGTCAGTACATTGCCGCCATGCTTGAATAGCTCAGCCGGTAAACCATCAAAATCACTTTTCGAAATTTGTCATAGTTTGGAGATAGATCGTATACGGCCATCATCGATTAGGAGTTTACGTTCACCATTGGCCGTATTTTCTTCATCGCTGCAGTTAAGCAGGCTAGAGAAGTGTTATGTCTATAACCAAAAATTATTCGGAATGATAGTCATTGGATTTTATTTCTCATTCTTTAAGTCATCTCATTTTTGCACAAAACTTTCAAACAGTGACATTGTTTGCTGTCTTCCCATTTCAAAACGCCACACAATTTGTGGTTGATCGTAATCCTCAGCCTGCCAGCTCTTTTCTTGACTTTCGACGGTACGTAGAGAACTTCAAATGCCATCTCACAGATCTTTTATAGCGAGTTTTGGATGATGCTCTCAGAGAGCAATAGTGCAAGTACACCACGTTTTTGCTGTATGCCGGAATTCCAGCGTTTCAACTCCAAACCTTCTTTGTATTTGTTGACGCACGTTCTTGGCTACAACAAGGTAATGCTCCGAGTCAATATTTCAAGCTTTTCAACCTTTATAAAGCCATGAAGAATTCTCTGGTATTATAGATAACCAAATTTTTGGCTCTGTTTGAAGTCGATTAGCCTCAGCTTATGAATGGTGGTCTCGTCTCGAAATCTATATTTTCCAATCGTTTTACCAAACTTGCCTCGTATTATTTTAGTGAATAGTAAATTGCACTGCTTTAGGTTTATTTATTTATTTGATATATAATTATTAACAACAGTTTACAAAAATAAAGCAACTAGTAACAGAAACTCTATAAGAGTATTTTCCTTACTCTTGTATCTTAGACAGTGCATCAACAATTTATCTCCCAACATAGTAAGTGAAATACATAGTAAAGTTACATAGTTATACTACAAGCAATGCTACGGGCTCTTTAAAAATGATTTGCATACATTTCTGAAAAATTGCAAAGGTAAGAGTATATCGTATATATATATATATATATATATATATATATATTACATAAAATATACTTGCACTGCATTGCAGTGAGTTTTGAGTGAGCAATCGACAAAAGCAATAAAAAAGCAACAGTGCGAATGACTACAGTATGATACCACGAGATATGAGAGCTCAAATAGATTCATATTTTTAGCAATTAATTTTGAAAGAAATAATGCAGTGCTCCTTTGCAATTTTCAATGAAATATAAATTCATTTAAACACATGTAAGTGTATATTTGTTAGTAAATATGCATACTTATATACTTGAAGTTGTTTTCCATAGGCATTTCAATGCGTGTATGCATTAGTGCCTTAATATATTTATGCATAACAGCCTTAAGAGAATTTAAAAAATTTTCATTCAATGTATTCTTGTAAATGCAAATAAAATATATACAAAAAAGCGCAGCTTACTGGACCCTATGAGTAACTGTGAACAATAAATTAGCGATACTCTAGTAGGAAGTATTGATAGAGAGGTAGTTTTTCATTTAGCAACTCTGCAATAAACTAATAGTAAAAATGATTTATCAGTTAAGCAAAATATAATTATTTGGCGTAAAATTCCTAATCATGTTATTTGGTTTAAGTTATGCATAAATTGTTGATGATTTAGCAAAACTCATTGTGTCGAAATTACATTAACATTTGGTCAGATTATATACTAGGATTCCCTGATGAAATCCGACTCGTTGTCGGATAGTTGGGCAATAGGGCAATAATTATATTCGAAGGTTCTTAAGTTTGTGAAGTTTACTCCGTTTTACGACACTCAGAGTTATGATTTTACATTGTATCAATTTATTAACCAACGAAGAAAAAGGTTCTCAATTTGACCCGTATATTTTTTTTAATGTATAACCATGCATAAATTTTTGCAGAGTGATGAAATTGGGAATTTGATAATTATCTTTTTTTAATGGAAAAGGTATAGCTTGCAAATGATCCCATAGATATTTTAAAGAAAATCCTAAAAAAATATCATTTATTTCAACCTATAATCATACACATCCGATTATTACATAATCCGATGTTGTTGATTCTTATTGTATTCAATAGCTAATATTTAAAATTAATCCCAGACGAAGCTGGAAGAAAAATTTTTACCAGAAGGGTGGGAAAGGGTGAATAATTTATTCAACCGTTATGACGTAATTGGGATAATTTTTTTTTAATAAATAGGGAATAATTAGAGGTTTGAATGGACATAAAACTTAAAAATTAAAAACAAAATTTCTTAACTTAAGCGTGAAAATATAATGAGTAATAATATAGTTCTATAAAAAACTAATAAAGTACTTAATTTTTAAATTAGAAGATTAGGGCCAATAAAAATTATAAAATAAATTCTTTTTGGATTGCTTAATGCGGCCTGTAATTGTTTTACTTTATTATACTATTATTTTTTAAATGAAACCTTCGCTTTTATACATAAATTCTTAAACTATGTGTCTCACAATAATTCTGAGTCGATGCTTAGCACATTCAGCGAAGTGAATCCTCCCAATAACGCGGATACAGAAAGGACTTGTTGTGGAGATGGGGGATTGTATCAAATTTTAAGCTAATATTTTTTCGAAATCATAGTTTGGTTCTAAATGCCATTAAAAGTGCAACTAAAATTGCAATTCGTTTGTTTTTTGCTGCTTTATATGGCTTCTTTCTGAATGATACCAAAGCATATTTGTTAATTCGATTAACCTAAAATACAATATTTTTTAAAGTATATAAGTACTCTATAAGGCTTAGAAAGCTTAGAGAGAATGTCCCCCAAATCACAACACCCTGCCTAGCGTTTGCCTCTTCGGGTTGCTGTGTTGCTTAGCTAACTGAACGCTCAACATTTTTATGAATGAAAATGATGTCTGCGGTGACGACTCCAAATTGTTAAAGTATACTTACATTGGTTTAAACATTTATGTATTAAGGCTAAGTAAACATTTTTTTATCTTTCACGTACATGAAATGGTATTTTAATTTTGGTCCGAAGTATGTAAGTAACAGAAGGAGAAGAGATAGACCCACCAAAATTTATACCGATCGTATCAGAACCACGAGCGGAACGATCATTTGTCGAAACTGGCCGGATCGGAGTACTAGAGTTTGTCGTAAAAATGCTGATGCTGATTTTTCAGAATTGAAATTTTGGGTCATAAATCCGTCAAACAAGTACCTAAGAATGTGTAAGTTGGTATACTTTACATACATAATTAATTGAAAATTGTTTCTGAAAGTAATCAAAATTGGTGGAATATAACATACAGTTCCCATACACCGATATTTTTAGATGTGAGGTTTTGGTCAAAAATCAGTCAAAAAAGCATTTATTAACATGAAATTTGGTATCTTACTTGCGACACCATGAGTGTACACACTCATGCGATTAATTAGTTTATCACCATATACGGTTTTAATTTCAATATTAATCTGAAGCGGAGATTTTTCTTTCCAAACGAGATAATGCCTGGACTGAAATTAATGAAAGGTTGCGTTGTGTTCAAGTGTGTTTGATAATAGTTTAGATTTACATCTACAGAGCTAATGAAATATTATATTGTAGGTATCGAATTAAAGAGGTTAAAAAATCTTAATGAGAAACAAATTAAATGAAGGGTTGCCAACTATTAAAAAATTTTAATGTAAATAAAAAAATTAAATACATTTCAATATAAATCTCAAGCGGAGATTTTTCGTTCCAAACGAGATAATGTCTGGACTGAAATTAATGAAAGGTTGCCTTGTGTTCAAGTGTGTTTGATAATAATGTAGATTTACATGTACAGAGCTATCACCTTTTCCCAAATGAAATATTACATTGTAGGTATCGAATTAAAGAGGTTAAAAAAGCTTAATGAGAAATTAATTATAGGAAGGGTGCCAACTATTAAAAAACTTTAATGTAAATGAAAAGATGAAATACATTATACTTTAGTATATAGGTATCGGGCTATAGAGAATTCTAATGTGGATAAATCTTTGAGGAAAGTCGCCATCTGTTGCCATATATTCGAAATTTTTAATATCCTTAAGTTGCTAAATTAAATAATAATTAATACTGAGCAAATTAAACTATGGAGAATTTTGAAGGCTTAAACAGCCATATATTTTTAAGGGATGTCATATTTATAAAATTTTAAGTTGCAGCCGCTTTAAAAAATTTAATGCAGGTGGCTCATGAAGTTTGTCAGTCAAATATATTTTATATGTTTTCCCACCCCAAAAAAAGAAAAGAAAAGCAAGCAGATACTTTGTTTTAATATCTAACAGAATAAATTAAAAAAAAAAATGTGTTATATTTTTCTAAATTATCAGATGAAATATATAAGACGGTCACTGTATACTTAAATTTTTTTATTTAAAAAATTTACATATATACATCAAAACATTTACACATCACATTTAAAACCTGGATAAATTAATGAATATTTTTGCTTATCTTTATTTATACTCGTACCAGTAAGTGCACATAATTACATAACTTTTTGTTTCAATTTCTATATGCTGACCATCCACATTGTTTTCATTAATTTTGACGGGGAACTAATAGTCAGTGTGATTGTCTATACATTCATGTTTGTAAAGCAAATGCTGAAAGAATGTACAGCAAATATTTAGAGCAGAGAAAAAGGAAAACAATAAAGGTTAATTACGATTGAATTTCAGTGTACAACCCAAAAAGTACCGCAACAAGTTATTAAAAGGGAACAGTAACTGGTAGCTGGTAAAAATTGCATGAAAATCTTAAAGTGAGAGTAAGAGTGAAATTTTTTCTAATACCATATTTATGAAAATTTTAAAAATAATTATATAGAAATTTCTCTGGATATTTAAGACACTAAGTTGTCTGGTTGCCATTAATAAAAAATATTTTTGTATAAATTTATACGCCAAAATAAAACTCCTCAAGTTTGAATAATAACATAACTGAGAACATTATTTTCTCACTGCATAGTGTTCGACGTGTGAAATTTTATACATATATATAAATATCGGCAGTGAAAAATTCATACACACGAAAGCTTATGCAAAGTATTTTTTTATCAACTTGAGAAGGTCTTACTAACTCCATTAGCCGCGATTCCATCAACGCCATACTTAACAACACCGACACATAAAAAAAACTTATTGGCAATGCCATCAATCGATCCGTTTGTATATCTGTTGAAATAAATATAAAAATATATTTTACTTTAACAAAGAAAACATACGAATGAAAAAAGTAGAAAAAGCAGAAAAGATATATAAGCCAACTATCACGCACTCGAGTAAACGTGGCGGCGAGAAGAGCACGCGGCTGACATTAGATACGCTAGGCAGATAACTTTATCTTTTAACAATAACAACAACATAAATCAAACGGGTTTAATTTTTTCACCATCACGTACAACATTTATTTCACGCCATATATAAGTAGTTTGGTTTCGATAAGTAGCTTTTCGAGTCTCTTATTTTGCTCATTTTGCGCGAACAAAAACAAGAAATTCACATTTACTTCAAGCTATCATCTTCTTTCAGTGAGCTGTACAAATCTATATACATCTAGAAATTGCTGTCGCTTAACACTCAATCCATTTACTGTTATTGGGTTACACAGAGCGTATGCGTAACTATGAAGAATTGGTTGATATATCTAGTTGGTAAAATAAATTTTAAGGATATTTGTTTATATGATTCGATTATAAAATATATCAGTTGTTCAGTATAAATAAACTACTGCTGAAAGCCTTATTAATTTCTGAATACTAATTCCTTTTATCAAAAGGATTCGAAAAAATGTTCTATTAGGTTATAAAAAAGCTTCCGCGGTTTTTATAAATAGTGTTGATATTCTTATTTTCGGAAAGATTAATCCGATTGGGTTAAACTAACTCATATTTTAAAGAAATGAGTACATGGTCAAATTAAAGTGAAATTGTCCATTAAGAGCTAATAAAACCTGGTGAAGTGGTTAATTTTGAGCTCTAATATCATCAGTTTGCCACCTTTCAACTAGTTCTTCGCTAAACTATGTCAATGACTTCGTAAATTTCATCGTGAAGGTAATACTTAGCTCAGTCGAAAGCAGCAATAGTGATTCTTCGTTGAATTTCAGGGATAACATTGTTATTTGTGTTTTTGCTAATTGAACGATAGACGTAATTTTCTACGATCACAAAATTATGATTTTCAGCAGAAGCATGACTGACGACAGGAAATATTTCTTCTTGTCCTAGTTTACTATCAGCTCCATTCCCTACACTTTCTTATCTAATCTACCACTGTTGCTGACCCCATGATGTCAAGATCATCGACTTACACCAATAGTTGTATATTATAATAAAATATTATACCTTCTATACTTAGCTCTGCAATAGGTTGAAAGTCAAACCACAATCGAGCAGACTAGGGAGTCCACATTTTTGTCGATTGTAAAGATCGCACAAAGGCTGCAAAAGTATATGCTTTCGCCCAATCATATTATGTAGAGATGCTGAGTCATGCAACTTATCAGTTCTTCGCCGACGCATTTGAATAGCTCACAGCCGTTAAACCATCGGCTCCTGCCGCTTTGTTTTTATTCAGGCGGAAAGTTTCTATTCTTCACAGCCGGTAATGGAATGCCTATTTTATGGTTATCGGTTGAGTAATCGAGTTCGCTAACTCCTCACGGTACTTCACCTTATATTTGCATAATATATATATATTAGCTCTAACTATATAAACTTCTACACTACAACTTAGGTCAAGCCTTATAAAACATTAGCTTTCAGTGTAATTCAATAAGAGAATTGATAATGTTTTTTGCTGGTGATCGCTCTCTTGGAAATTAGCAAAATATCCTCGTTGTTACTTAAAGAAAACAATTTTCGCAATTTTCAAGATCATAGCTTCAAGAGCATTTAAGGTTTTCTGTAAGCTCCTTCAAATAACTGTTAATTGTAATTCTTATGGCTAATAATTTAAAATCAATAAAATTGTATAAAACTCAAATATATTTACCCTCAATTATCCAATTTTTCTTTACTGAATTGCATGACTCGCCTTGCTCTCATATCAATATTATATATTGCTCTTTTCAAATCTCCGTATAAATTGCCATTGCATGTGCAACTAAAAATTAATGAACTCAAAAAAATGACATACATTTTTCATTTGCATAAATCAATCAGTTGCAGAGTCGTTAAGGGTGAACTGCAGGCAATGAAAAAAAAAAATTAATAAAAAAGAATACATAAATTTATTGTTGCAAACAAATTAAATTTTTACATATATAAAGATTTGTTCATACATTCAGAAGCATATGTGCAAGTGATACGCTGAAGTAATTGCAGTCAATCAGATGAAAATAAATAACTTATAAGCTAGTACGTCCGTAAAATTAATTAAGAAACACTGATTATCTGTGCGATGATCATGGATTTGTCTGAAGTTCGGCATAGGGCTTAGTTACATGCTAAAACTGAAAGAAATCGGGCCGAAATATTTAAAAAGAATTTTTAATAGAAGTTATGGGCTTGGTTAAATAAACTTATATCTATCTGAATTAACTAATAATTAACCGAATTGAAAAAATTTGATATTACTGGAAAGCTATTTCATTGGGATATATAACTGTTGCATCATATTTAAAAAATTTTAACAAAAAATACTGTTTTGAATAAATTTGGTTTCTATATATTTATTTATATTATATATTTCCATAAAATACGCTTCATATACCCAAGTGGTTTTTGATAAAATAATACTAAAAGAAAAAATTAATAAATTACCTTTAAACTGAATACTGTTTTGAAACGGATCTCAATTCAAGAAGTTACAGGTATGGTTTTTAAAACTTGAAGAAAATCAATAACTGACTATATTGAAAAGCTTTTATCGGTCCGTAGTAAGCGACTGACTTATGCCACCCTCCGATAGATATAGAGTGCGACATATAGTTTTTATACCTTTCATGTACACGAAATGGTTCAAAGTATGTAAATACCAGAAGGAGAAGAGACAGACTGACCAAAATTTATACCGCTCGTATCAGAATGATGAAGTGAGTTGAATAATAATAATAATTATTATTATTATTAATAAAGTAGCTACGAGCGTTGCACTTAGTATACTACACATACATAATGAACTGCGAATTGTTTCTGAAAATAATCGAAATCGTACAATCTCATATCCCGATATATTCAGATGTGAGGTTTTGGTCAAAACTCAGTAAAACAAATATCCAGAGTATAAAATTTAGTATCCTACACAAATATTATGAGTTGAATATAGGTGCTAAAAATCATCGAAATCGGACGTATATATGATATAGCTCCCATACAACCGAATTGTTCAGATATGAGGTTTTTTGACAAAAATCCATCAAAACAGCATCTAAGAGCTTGAAATTTGGTATTCTACAGACTTAAGTTTAACTTTGTATTGATACTGAACATCATCGAAATCGAATTTTGCAAATTTAAATAATTTTGATAATTTCATAAAGGTATAAAGGCTGCCGTTTTTCTTGATTTTATAAAACTACCAATATTGTAATAAAAATGCTACTGCTATATTTCTATAATTTTTTTTGTTCAATTAAAAATTTCACCATATTAGTAAACGCTTTTAAACGTAAGACCTTTAATACATAGAAAATTTAATAAAAGCCTCCAGGACGTAAAAAATAAAGCTGTCTTAAAAGCTTGAAAGCCGGATAATGTTATCATATACTTTGTATTCTTAGTTTCTTATAATATCCAAAACATAAATATTAGTAATATAGTAATTTTCAGCTTATTCCGAGTATTAATTATTTTCAGAAAATTCCAAAAATCGAAGGAAACCAGCAATTACACACTTACTTTTGTTGTGTTTAACTCGAGGTAAATGAGGAAAATGGTTTCAAAAACTCTGCTTAATGATATTTTATATTTTTACTTACTTGATCAGCTCAAACATTTCTTACTTATCGACCTATTGAGACTCCATCTTGGAAAAATATTAATTTTAAAAGTAATTTTTTTCGTTGAATTTTGTTTATTCCAACAAATTTGGGAATATGGAATGAATTTTTAAAATAATGGAAAAACCAAATCTTTAAACTAAGACTATTTGTATTTAAAAAATATATATATATACAAATAAATACGAAATAATGAAATAAAATCTTAAAAAATTGCAATTTTTTTTTAAACATAAATATGTGTACGAACGTGTAAAAATTTCAAATTATTAAAGTCTCGGTTTTTAAATTCAGATTAAACTGCTTATTGTATCGCAACATAATATTAATTTATACGTAAACTATTAAATACTCATGCATATGCATATAAATTATAATTTATAATTATAATATCCATCCAGGTGACAATTTATATACCCAATTATAATCCAATAATTAAACCAAAGCCGTTGATAGACATTTACGTTGATTGACATTATATTAATAAATTAAATCTCATTGTTTTAATTTTGTGAAAAGTCTTTCCAATAGTTTTCCAAAAAAAAAAAAAAAAAATTAAAAATTCATAAAAGAAATTTTTGAAATAAGCCATATAATAAATCCTTATAAGATGATGGTTGTCCTGTTATTCCTTCTCATTTTTCTAATTCATATAAACAAGCAGCATCTATACTTGTATATATAGAAATCTAAGTCTAAGATATTGCTGTTAAATGAATTAGGACATTGAATTTATTGGGATGTAAGTTTTTTAAATAAAGCTTATATTTAGCATAACATAAATAAAATTAAAATTAGCCCAACCATTTTTGAAATAATTCAATAATAAAATTGTGTTTGTTTTCTACTTCGTCCAGTTTTCTATTGGCTTATCTGTTTATTTTTCGATGGAAATTAGCAGAGGTATAAAGGCAATTCAAACAACAAAATTTTAACTTACATGTGCTCAGAGTATGCATATCAATCAATCAGTTCACTCATTGTTTTGTCAACGTTTACAACTTACACTTGAAGAACGTAATCTTGCATAATCAGTGGTCAACAAATTAAAAATGAGAGTTTGTTAGTGATAGAATTGAATATGCTTTAGAAAAAGTAATTGGTCTTCTTCTTCTTCTAGACACTGCTTACGCAACACGTTACGCGCCACACGTTTCTTCTCTTCACTGTTTGGCCCCTGTTGAAAGTATCGAGCGAAACCAGGTCGCTCTCTACTTAATCCTTAACACAGAGTGGACATCTTCCTCTTTATGTTGCACCAGCGGGTACTCCATCGAATACTTTCAAAGCTGGAACCCTTTCTTCCATTCGGACGACATAAGCTGGCCAGCGTAGCCGCTGTCTCTTGATTTGCTGAACTATGTCAATGTCGTTGTATAGGTCGTACATCTCACCGTTCCATCGTCTATGGTATTCGCCGTTGCCAATGCGAAAAGGACCAAAAATCTTCCGCAAAAATTTTCTCTAGAAGATTTCTATGGCTGAATGATTTGATGTCGACATCGTTGAAGCTTCTGCACCATATGTTAGGACGGGAGTGATGAGCGACTTGTAAAGTTTGGTTTTGATTCGTCGAGAGAGGATTTTTATTTTCAATTGCCTCAGTCCAAAATAGTCTCTGCTAGTAAGAGTGATTTTGTGTTGGATTTCAAAGCAGACAATGTTGGTGTTATTGTTATTATCATTCAGAACCAGAACCACTCTTTTGTCTAACCTTGCAAAGGCTGAACTTACGTGGTTGTTATTGTCAATGGTAGCAATATCATCGGTATACGCCAGCAAATGTACACTTTTGTAAAATATTGTAGCTTGTGTTTTTAGCTCAGCAGCTCGTATTTTTTCCGGCATGAAATTGAAGATATCGCACTATTAACCTAAATCGGTATCGAACGGTTCAGAAAAGTCCTTACAAATTCTGACATCGTTTCTGGCATTATATGTATAATAGTCAGTTAATATAGCCGTATGCGATTTGCAGTGATAACAATATCAGGCATAACGGCATAGAGCAAGCTTCCTTTGTACTGTCGTTGACGGTTCACATTTCATCTCTCTCAACATACGTTCGATAGGACCATCTATGTGATATGGCGCAGATCGTGGGATCCTTCTT
Source organism: Neoceratitis asiatica (assembly GCA_030068015.2). Lineage (NCBI taxonomy): Eukaryota > Metazoa > Arthropoda > Insecta > Diptera > Tephritidae > Neoceratitis > Neoceratitis asiatica. Next base: position 52,094,142 of record CM061525.1, read on the forward strand.
TTTATGAATTAGGCAGAGCACACTGAGGCTTCAGTCGTTGAGCAGCCGTTTGTCCGACCATTTTCTGTAAATAAGCTGTTAGATGCACTTCTTCGTTGCCAGTTCTTCGCTGCCGAATTTTAATAACTCTGCCGGTCAGTAATGTCTTAAGCCTGCAATCTCCAATCGTACTTCCTCATATTCGGGTGATAGGGGTTTCGAGTTCGCCATCTACGGGGTTTTCACTTTCATTGCCATTGAGCAGGTTGGAGAAGTGTTCCCTCCATATCTAAGTATGCTTTGAACACCAGATTACTTCTTAGTCCCTACATGAGTATGTTCCGGTCTTGAACCTTCTGTAAGTCACCGCATTTTGTAATAGAATTTTCGAGCAGCTCCCTAAGTTCTTTATAATTACTCATACCGGTATCTATTCTATTCTATTTTGGTCGACCGCAACAGTTCGACATTCCTCGTTGTTTCAGCTCTTCTTCTTACACTGTTGAAAATGAATTCTTTCCGAATCGGCAATAGATAAGGAGTTTTTCATTCTGTTCCACAACTCAGTTATATCGAGTTGCTGATGAGTGCTCTTAGGAAGAAAATGTGCAAGCTGAGTAAATGTAATTTTTATAAAAAAAAAAAAAAATTATCAATTTTTTTAATATATTTTTGTATATTTTCTTAAGCGGTTTCTAATATATATTTAGGAATTTTTTGGTTTTTGTATACTTTTTTGTACTAAAGAATAATTGTTTCTTCATAAAGTTTTCAACAGAAGTTCCTCATTACTGGATACAAAATCCTCCTATTTTCTTATCCGGCTACATTTCCGAGGTAATAGTATTCCAAATCGGCAATATAAAAATATAAGGAGATGGATGATTCATAAAAATCAGAAAACAAAAAAACTTCATATATTCTGAAGAAAATGTATGTGTTTGTTCAGAAAATTGTATTTCTTGAATAATTGACATCTTTCTTCTATGGGATACTAGAGCGAAAACGTATCTACGTACATCAATTTTCTTTATTGTGTGATGGCCCGCCATATCCTCTCTCTCTATCTTCTTTAGTTGTATTATGTGTGTGTGTGTATTTGACGTAAACAAATCTAATTGCCGTGGTTTTTTTTTGTAGGTGGTTAGTGGGACCTTCGCTCAACTCTGGAACGGTTGAGCTCCCCTCAACCTTTCGTTAAACCTACGTCATATGTTTTTAACAGCTTGACTGGAATCGAAATATTTACCATTCACATAACAGTAAAAGAGCTATGGCTGTAGCATCTATGTGTCATCAGTTCCGAACTAAGCTCTATACATTTTTTACGAGTTATTAAAAAGCCGTGAGGTATAGTGTTACGATGATCAAACATCACACCTTGAATATTAGACAGCTCAATGTATTTTTTTCTTAATTTTTGCGTTCAAATTCGGCAGTTAAGTAGTCTTAGAAGCAGCTCACAATATAAAGGGTGATCCATCTCGAAGTTCCCTACTTTCTTAATAAAAAAAAACACAGATTATTCAAATTTAAATTTAATTTAATTTTTTGAAGATTAACTCTTTCAAATGCTAGCCGCAGCTACGTTTCAGATGGTCCATCCGTCGAGTACAATTATTGATGACTCGTTCGAGCATTTCGACTTTTAACTGGTGCATGACACGCGTGATGTTTTGCTTCAAGGCCCGAGTCGAAGCGGCATTGTCCGCATAGACTTCAGACTTTGAATATACATATGGGAAGTGGCGCCGTTTTGTTGAAACCAAATATCGCGGAGATAATCGCGCGGTTATCATGGCGCGATACCGGTCGCCATTGATGGCTATGTTCTCACCGGCATCATTTTTGAGGAAATATGGACCGATGATTCTACCGGCACACAAACCACACCAAACCGTTTTTTTTGGATGAAATGGCAGGTTGCTTTTTGTCCCAAATGCGGTAATTTTGCGTGTTTTCATACCCATTGAGCCAGAAATGGGCCTCATCGCTGAACAAAATTTGGCTCGAAAACGACGGATCTTCTTGGAACTTTTCAAGAGCCCATAGAGCGAAGCGAAGTGCTTGGCAAGTTGTATTTTGTATGCTTTCAATTTAAAGTCTCTACGTAAAATGCACAAAGTCGTTCCATACGTCAGTTTGAGTTGCTGCGAACGGCGCCGAATCGACTCTCCACCGTCTCCGTGTACACTCTCAACCACGACCGCTATATTAATCATTTTTGCTGGATGTGGTCTATTCAGTCGAATATTATTCAATGGGTGATGGTGTTGGGGATAGTACGCTCAGTAGGCCGATTATGTTGACCATAAGTTGAAACGCGTTATTTACAGAACGTGAGTTTTCGTAATAAAGTTTAATGATTTGTAACGGTGTTCAGACGTAAGTCTTTCCGTTATGAAATGCCAAACAATACTGAACAAAAATAACATGACAGCTTGACACGACTCACACGTGTAGACTGGCTTACATAGCAGTGCCCCTGTTTCACGTGGCTGAGCATACCCAACAGTTTCAGCGAATGTTAACTTTGGATTCGCATAAGTCTCTCGCTTGGTGTACACGTCTTTAATTCCGCTGATTAACCTCTGAATTTTTAATCTTTCGAGATATTTACCCGATGCGTACCCAGTGGCTAAATGAGCAAATCTCTCGATTTCAAAAGCATATTCCTGCAGAGATTCATTGTGTTTTTGGTTACGCGGTTCCAGCTCCATCTAGTAAATTTGCCTCCTGTGCTCGCTACCATATCGTCTTTCCAGGGTTCGCATTACTGAGTCATAGTTACCCCTCTCATATTCGGGAATAGTTAGAAAAATTTCCGCTGCATGTCCCTTCAACGCAACAAATAGCGCAGCAGATTTTTTGTCGATGGTCCAATTATTTAACTCAGCCGTCTTCTCGAACTGAAGCCTGAAGATCTAGAAAGGAACTGTGCCGTCAAAGGATAGTGCTTCTATCCAGGGGCCCTTCATCGATCGGTTGGAGGATTTAATTGCAAATCTCGGACACTACGTTCGAGCTCGATGACTTTGGTCTTAATTAGCTCCTCTATCTTATCTGCATTATCTTTCACCAAATTTTGCTGTATTTCTGCAACTGTCCCGATTTGTGCATCCATTTTTTTGGAAAAGCTCTGAAATTCCAGCGAACTTTTGTGACATCTTGGCATCCTGTGCATCCATCTTTAGTGACATGCTGGCATTTCCATTCCATCATTTGTGATATTGAAACAGAAGCCTTTTCTTTAATCTTACTTGAGGGCTGCTCCAACTCCTTCGCAGAATCACTAGCCTCTTCCTTGTCATTATCCTTCAAGGATACATCTTTATCCTCGCGGCGGAATTCGTATAGACTCAAATCGATGCCATCGACTTCCATTGCTTCTCGCAGCCGTGATTGTAGCTCTGCCTTATTTCCGGTTGTAGATAATCCACACTTCGCCAACTCATTCTTGAGAAGAGGTATCGTCAAATCCTGAATCTTCACCATTTTTCAATTATTATCCTTCGGGATTTATTTAACAATCCAACTTCTGACACAAATTGTTACGATTTTTCTGAATCAACCTCAATGATTTCCCAAATCCTTCGGGTACGACCACCGGATTGTTAAATAAAAATCACCAACTATGTGCGCAGTTTCTTATTTTATAAAGAATTTCTTAAATGTCCTTTTATTACTCAGTAATTCACAATTCAGTTACAATACACTTCACTGTTTACAATTACTTGTACTCTTTCTTATAACTTCACTGTAATGTATTCACTAAAGGGTTTATTTTACGACTGATTAGCTTACTGACTCTCTGCAGTTGTGTGTCGCTCTCATATACAACTCGGTTGTTCACAACCAACCGCCTGGAATAATCGAATCTTTCTCTTTACGAATGTTCTCGATTTACGCTTTAAAACATGCCAGCTTTTGGCATCTCTCTTTCATCTTTCTCTGCAGTTGTGTGTCGCCCTCATATACAACTCCGTTGTTCACAACCAACCGCCTGGAATAATCGAATCTTTCTCTTTACGAATGTTCTCGATTTACGCTTTAAAACATGCCAGCTTTTGGCATCCGTCTTTCATCTGACATTCGCCACGCATATTCGCCACAATATATATATATAAAAGTAAATCTATGTATGTTTGGAAGTAATTAAATAAGTCCAATGGCCAACTGCGATCTCACATCATGCTCATCGTCGACAATTCAATTTTACTGCAATTCAATTTCTTGATTCACTTACTTAATGCACATTGCCCTTGCAACACTCAGATCCAACAGCTACAACGTGTTGCATTTGTGACATGCGAGCGACGGAACCTGCCTGTGAATGGTTTAATTGGTTTGTTGCATATACAGCAGATTTACGCCAAAAGCTTCTCATTAAACCACACATTTTTATGATGATATTGTGCATGTGTATAAGCATTGCGATATATTTATATATATATTCCAATATATGTGTATATACAATCGAATGGGTGATTGAACATCGTACATGTGCTTCTCGTCAAGTGATAAAACCAGATTGGACTTAATGCGAAAATAATGTCAGACGACGAAGAATTAAAATTACAACTTTTGTAAACGAATTCACATGGCTTCCCTGAAATTATCAGATTAAACGATGTAAAAAGTCGATGATGAATTCAAGGATAACGGTATTTTAAATTTATTAAGTCGCTGATGTTTTTCTTAGTATCCCTTATGCTATAGTATATACATAAGTACATACAATATACAATACCCGAGTGGTTAGCAGTGCAAACTGACATTTAGAAAGTTAAGGTATAAACCTGGTCCAACCAAGATCCAAAATTATGTCAATGTCAAGTCCTTGGAGTATATTTCTGACATGAAATTAAAAACCCTTCATAAAAATCTATCGACCGTTCGGAGGCGGCTTAGTATGAACTGTATGCCCCTCTTTTTGTTGGAAAACCAATAAGAGTTAAACTAAAAATAGCAGGAGGAGCTAAAACCGCTTCCATGGTTACAAAGGGTCAATTATATATATATTTGTTAAGGAATTTTATTTTTGAAGAAAACACTATAATTGCAGGAAAAATATGCCTTGAGGACGAGCTTCCAGACACTGACACAGGAAACCAACCATCAAGGACTGGTATGCCAAGTTTTTACGTGATATAATGAGCACCGAAGACGATGAACGCAGTGAGGTTGAGGTTGTTACATACGAAAATATCAAGAAATATACAAAATAGTTTGGAATGACCGTAAATTGAAATCGAATGAAATAGGAGGCACTCTAAAGATATTAACTGAACCTGTGCATCATATCATTAACGAATATTTGGACATGATAAAGGTCTGGGCAAAGCGAGTTCACTTTTGACCAAAAACAACGACAATTTGATGATTTGGAACAGTATTTGAAGATCTTCAAGCGTAATAAATGTGATATGTAATAATGGATGAAATATGGCTTCCTCATTTCGCTTCGAAGTCTAAACGACAGCCATCCGAGTGGACTACATACGAAGAACCCGCTCCAAAGCGTTGAAAAAATCTACAGTCGGCTGGCAAGATTATGACGTCTGTATTTTGGGATGCGAATGGAATAATTTTCATTGACTACCTTGAAAACGGAAATACCCTCAACTGCGATTATTACATAGCGTTGTTGGACCGTTTGAAGGATGAAGTCGCCGAAAAATGGCCGCATTTGAAGAAAAAGAAAGTGCTGTTTGACCAAAACAATGCACCATGTTACAAGCCAGTGAAAGCAGTGGCACGAATTGGGCTGCGAATTGCTTCTGAATCTGAATAGACTAAAATTGATTATTATGCAAATTTTTACTTTATTTCTTCTTCCTTAAAATTATATTTGTTTAATAATCTATAATAAATTACTAAATATGTTTTTAAGATTTCAAAATGATGCATTCCAATAATCTTATTTCTGTTTATTTAAAAAAAGAAGGACTGTCTTCGCCAAGCCGACTTCTTCTTACCTTAAAATAACGTATAAAGTTTATTGAAAATTTGCAAAATTCGGTTTCGATAAGGTTTTCAGTGACAATACTCATTGGAAGTTACGAGTGTGTGGAATACCGAGCTTCATAATCTTAGCTGCTTTATTGAAGTACTTATGATACAAAAGCACCTATCTGAACCACCTCTTATTGAATTTTTTTAATATGCTCTTTTAGGAACGTACTTTCTATGCACTAGTGATCTTGATCATTGCAACAGTTTACTAGTTGCATCAAAATTAAGTGAAATGCAAAAACGTAATTACGTTCATTTCATTGTAGGAGTATTCACTTTTATTTGAACACTAAGTCCATCGCGTCTTCAACCCAAAACTAATAGTTTGCGTTTATTGTTAAAAAAGGCAAAAAGGCGTAGAAGCAGGAAAGACGTGTCTTCTTTATACCTTTCATGAATATAGAAAATTTATTGCAAAATCAAAATTCAGTTTAGATGATTTTTATTTTTAGTATTTATTTGTATTAACGTGAATTAGCATACGTAATTTCACACTACTAAATCCTATTTTTGCGAATTTTTGAACGAATACCTTTTATCTTACTGAATTAGTTGTATTGGAGATATACTGTATAGTAGTCCGATCAATAAATTCCAGTACCAATATTTATGTAAGAATTCTACCAAACTTCTCGTTCTTAGATGATTAATAGAATTATTTATGACCTTAATCACAAATATGAATAAATCGGTTGTATTTGAGCTATATGATATAGTCGACCGATTCAGCCAGTTCCGATTATTGATCAATACGTTACAAAAATAAACACGCATACTAAGTTTCCTTGAAATATATCAAAAACCGAGCGACTAGTTTCCGTTCAAACAGACAGATGGACAGTAGGACAAGCGGACATAATGGCCAAATCAACCAATCTAACGACTCTAATACGATCGGTATAAATTTCGGGCCTATCTCTTCTCCTTCTGGTATTTACATACTTCGGACCAAAGTTAATGTACCATTTTATATACAAGAAAGGTATAAAAAAATTTAATTTTCAATTATGTGCGTTACGTCTCTCTTCTGAAGCGGAAGTGCCGTTTTCTCTATAATTTGAATTACGCTTTCGTTGTTGGTGACATTTTAATGAATTATTTTCTCGTTCTTTTTCTTGATAATTTCACATTTACCATCGTGATTTTACTTCCTCATCATTAGTGTCCTGCTACTAAATTAGCATCGGTAATGTCTGGTGGAACGTCGGAGGTGGCTAGAAGTGGCATATACAGAGAAAGCGGAAGCACAATGGCACTTAATTAGAATTTTATTCCGTAATGTCGCATTTACTAACAATTGCTTATGTTGAAGACAAATTACAATTTAATTTACTCTACTCTACGCAGCTCATTATGAAAATTTTCAGTTTTCAATTTAATTTTCAACGCAATTTTTATTATTCTCCACTCCACCTTGAGAGGTTTCACTTCACTTGTCTTGACTTTATCCAAAGGTCTTATTACTACTTTTACCTCATTGCGATAAAAGGCATTTAGAGTTGTAAAGTATAAGTATATTTACTAAAATATTAGTGCTACGCATTTAATTTATTTGTTTGTGTATAAATTTTGTAATAAATTTTTTATTTATGAGTTTCTAAATTTTTACAGTACATTATTAAACATTTATGAAACGTTTGAATTAGTGGAGTTAAGGCTAACTAAGATACATAGAAACTGTGAGAAAAATGAGTGAAATGGACTTACGATATTGTGGAGAAAATTATCGAAAAGAAAATTCTCTTGCTTACACCAGGCTAATAAATGTTTGGAAAATTATTCTAATTATAATATTCTAGAACTTTATCACACTTAACAAAAAAAAAAATATATTTCAAATATAATTGCAAATGATTATATAACGATTTGGAAGAGAGTTAAAATTGATTTTAAAAATAGGTAATGGAATGCTTGAAGAGAAGAAGCGTGGTATAGTAATAATGATTTTCATAAAATGCTGATCGATTTGGGATGAAAAACTCTTTTCGGCTATATACAGAGATTATAAGTTTGTTCGGCCAACGGTTGCATGTTACGGCATAAAATAGTCGACATAGATAATGACATATAAATATATATCATGCAACAACAAAATGAATCGAATCTATCTGCGCGTACGTCTATCCAACCGTCCGTAAATTTTTAAGTAAGCTAATTTTAATAGGACTACATTCATGCAGCAGACCTACCTTTTTACCGGTCTATTAATTCGGAATCCAAAATTTATAAAAATAATAGAGAAAACTTACTTAGTGGTCGGTTAAAAATATTCTTGTTTCGATAAATTCAGGTAAAATTTCTTCAAAAATTATTTGTTAAAGCGAAGCAAAGTACGATAAAAAGAGTCATTACCTTAGGACTTATGGTGGTCTACAAAACAATGACACACATTTATATCATCCACTTGCACTCTGCATCCTTACATGGAATTTCGGCCGCCTCATCTCAAACCGAGGATAACCTACTATCCTAATTTGTTTCATGAACTACGACTTATATAAATCTTCCTTGAAATAGCTTTTAAAATATTGCAAGGGACTTTTCAATGTTGCTTAATATTTGGGTGAACTGAGACTCGAGTGCCATAAGTGGACGTTTGTCCTACGATAACTATTTATTTTGCTATAAACTTGGTTTTCAACATTTTCTGTCAGTTCTTCATCTTGAACTTTCTAGAGCTTTCGTTCTTCATATAAAGTGATTTCTGCTGATGCGCTCTAATCAACTTGGGGCCGGAATTTACACATCCATCCAAAATATTCCCAAATAAATCGCCTTTGATTTCCTCGACACCGTGTGATTTTGGCATTTTATTAGCGCAAAATATTCCACTAGCTAACTAATCCCAATGAAATTTTGCGTAAAAGAATACCTTTTAGCGAATTTGACGTCAAATTGCATCAACATGAAAATAAAAAATACTTATTGTTACTAAGCTAATAAATATAGTATCCTTAACTTAATACCAAACAAGATGTAAGCATAATTTTCTTAAAAGATGGAAAAATTTAGAAAAAGAATTCAAATTTTTTTGTTATTTCAAGTACAAAAAATCACTTGCAATAAAACTATGTAACCGATCAGACCGTAATGCTGTCGCTAACTTCAGAAAAACTGAAATGAAGCTGTTCAAATCGTTCTCACAAAATAAAAAAAACGCATGAAGGGGATGAAAAATGAAAACGGTTGCTCTCAGAGAAGAGAGCCAAAGGCAATGATGCCATATGATATCTAGTTCACGAAAGGGTTAAAACATTTCAAAATTTACTGAGAATTGCATAACTCGATTTCGGTGATGTTCAGTGTCAATATTAACTTGAAGCATGTCAGAATCTCATATCTAAACTAATAGGTTGTATGTTATTTGAATTGATTTCACGATTTTCAGTACCAATATGTAATTCGTAATATGTGTAAAAAATCCCAAATTTTATGTTTCTATTTAGGTATTTTTTTTTTGAATTTTTTACCCAAAACCTGATATGTCAACTAATAGGTTTATGGGGGCTGTATGTTATAGTCATCCGATTTCGATGGAATTTAGAACAAATATGCAAATCATTATGTGGTGTAGCATACCAAATTTTACATTCTTAGATATTTTTTTGACAGATCTATGACCCAAAAATTCAAGTCTGAAGAATCGGTAGTATAAACGTACACGTAGATGTGCCTACCAATTTTATTTGAAATATCTGCAAAAAATGAGGGGCTTCTTCTTCTTCTTTGCCGTAGGTATCGCTTACGCGATTATGGTCTCATCAACTATAGCGCGCCACTCGTTTCTTCTCTTTGCCATTTAACGCCAGTTGGAAATACCAAGTGATACCAGGTCGCTCTCCACTGATCCTTCCAACGGAGCGAAGGTCTTCTTTTTCCTCTGTTTCCACCAGCGGATACTCCATCGAATACTTGCAAAGCTGGAGAGTTTTCATCCATTCGGACGACATGACCTAGCCGCTGTCTCTTGATTCGCTGAACTATGTCTATGCCTGAGGTATTCGCCGTTGCCTACGTGCAAAGGACCATAAATCTTCCGCAAAACCTTTCTCTCGAAAACTCCTAAAGCCGAATCATCGGCTGTCGATATTATCCAGGCATCTGCACCACATATCAGGACGGGAATGATGAGCGACTTGTAGAGTTTGGTTTTGGTTCGTCGAGAGAGGACTTTAATTTTCAATTGCCTACTCAGTCCAAAGTAGCACCTGTTAGCAAGAGTGATTCTGCCTTGTATTTCAAGTCTTGTATTGTTGGTGTTGTTATTGCTGGTTTCCAGATATACGAAATTATCTAGGACTTTGAAGATATGACTGTCAACAGTGACGTGGGAGGCGAGTCATGAATGCGATGAATGTTTATTTGATAACAGGAGATATTTCGGCTTGCCCTTTTTCGCTACCAGACCTATTTGCTTTGGTACTTTGTCTAATCTGGAGAATGCAAAACTTACGGTGTGGTTTTTATGTCCAATTATATCAATATCATCGGTTTAGCTCTGCAGCTCGTATTAATTTCTCCAGTATCAAATTGAAGAAATTACATGATAAAGAGGCTCCTTGTCTAAAAGCTCGTTTGATATCGAGCGGTCCGGAGAGGTCCCTTCCAATTCTAACTGCGCTTCTGGTATTCTCCAGGGTCAGTTTACATAGCCGTATGAATTTTGAAGGGATTTTAAATTCAGACATAGTGGCGTAGAGATAGTTCCTTATCGTGCTGCCGAAGGCAACTTTAAAGTCGATAAAAATGTGGTGTGTATTGATTATTTTCTCTCGGGTCTTCTCTAAGATTTGGCGCATGAGGAAAATCTGTTCATTGGTGTACTTGCTAGGTCTAAAACAACACTGATAAGGTCCGATCAGTTTGTTGACGGTGGGCGTTAGTCTACGCTGGATAGGACCTTAAGCGACTGAATAATTTGCATTTAAACATACGGATGGACAGACAGGCATGGCTAAATCAATTCAGCTCGTCATCCTGATATGATCGGTATAAATTTCAGTGCGACTATCTCTTTTCGTTCTGGTACTTATATACTTCCCACCAAAGTTAGTATGCCGTTTCATGTACATGAAAGGTATAACACATGAACCCAAATTTAAGGTTCATCAGTAATTTAAGATTTATTTTGATAATCCATTTAAGCGGCTTTTTATATAATAATATTCCGACACTTTTCAGTCTGAATATATAAAGGTGCAACTATGTGGTATAATGTGGTAGATAACATAAAAAAAGGAAGAACATAACAGTAAAACACGTTTGCTGTAGTCAAAAAAAAAACATCAATTTATAATGCACCACGAACTGATAGTTTGGCAATTGAGTGCAGCACGATTTCCCTGCAACATCGTAATACATGAGATTGTTTGTAAAAAAAGAATTAATTCAACTTTGAAATTAAATTATGCAGAACACTACCACGAAACATCATCAACCTGCCAATGCCTAAGCCTAGATTAGAGTTCTGCATGTACTTTCCGTTTCAATAAAATGCAAGCGACATGAAAATCATAATTTGTTGTAATCATAACTTAAACTAACATAAAAACAGCGAAAGCAGCAAAACGAACTAAGTCCACACACCGTAATAGAATTCATATAAATATTGGCAAATGAGTTTACTTTACTAGGATGAACATTAAGTCGAACTATGTGATAATTCAGTAAAAATGCACCTTGAGTTGATTGCTGTTCTGATTTTCTTCTTCATTTTCATCAATTAAAAATCCTTTCGAAAATTATTTGCAAAAAAATGAAAAGAAATATATTTTTTCGATCATATAAGCAAATTTGCTGATATTTTTAATTTAAAAATAATACATTTCTTCTTTTAGGGAATCATATTTATTTCCTAATGTATCGGTATATTTCATCTTGCCGTATTCGATTCTGTGAAACAGGATAAAAGTAAGATTGTTGAGGACAAAAAACAAGTTTGTAGATGAAAGTATCCAAATCCTACTATTACGTCCTCGTCGAAATCCTTGGGCGACATGCGGTAAGCAACTCACGTGGAGTCTTGGATCACGGCTAAAACAGAACAACCTTTAGTTGAACCGTTCTGATATAATCGGCTTATGTGTTCACCAGAATCTTCTTGCAATATTTTTTCAACACGGGTGCGGCTGCGATGAGGAAAAACACTCACTATGTAAATTTATCCCAAACTTACACTTACATGCGAGGTTTGGGACTCGCCAGCTAGAAACTAGTGATTACTAGTAGTAATTTAAGGATCTCTTTTCTATGGATTTTGCAAAGCACGCTGCTTTACCGATCTTCACAGGATCAATCACTACTCGAACTTCCTTATCGTCGATTAATAGAAAATTCCATTGTCAACAATTGGGCATTTGGATGTTATATGCATCAATATTCATACGGCATAGGGTAAGACCGCAGAGTTGTTGATGAGCCCTCTAAGAGAATAGAAGTAGGATTCGCGTTAACGACAACCTTTTATTGTAATCAATGAAGGGCATAATTTTATTCATAAAGGAGGATATATATCTTAGGTTTGATAAGATTGTGTTGCAAGGACATTAGAGATTATGCTGGGTTGGAGCCTACGATCGATGTGGTGTAAGCCATGTGGTTTCATGGAAATGTTTCTTTTGAAGCCAGTTGTTAATTTTTATATATTAATCAATTTATTTAATTCAGATAAATGAGCAGCAAAGCCTTACTTACTATGAGGAATGAAGACTTAGGGCTATTTAAAATAATTATGTAATATAATACGACCTGTTCGAGAGGATTGAAACAAGTCATGTTTTAAAATGCCATTTAAATCCGTAAGGATTCTTCTTAATATTTCGCATGTTATATTTCACATGCCTTAAATTTCGACTAGAGACATTGAAGTTGAATCTTTCCCAGAGATTAGAATAGTCGACTAATTCCGTAACAATATTGGACAAGAAAGTGGAAGCGAGGAAATGGAGTCGACTAATAATAATTAAAGTGGTTAAAGAAACTCAATGTTGTATCGAAATAAATTCGTAAATCCTCCATTTCAAAAACCAAATCGAGAAGTAATACAGAGATATGGTAACGCATAGGGAAATGATGAAACTTTCGGGTATAATTGGAGTAAAAACACTTTTTAACTTGCAACAATAAGTGATTACGGATTCACTAAGATAGTTTGTCTAGATCCACTTAATGCACATGGGAATCACTAAGGCTTTCAATAACTAAGTAAATCTTTACGTCACGATGTCGCCTTAAAACGGTCGTGATGAGAGATCATCAACTGCACAGAGTCTATCAGAAAGATATGATATATTATCCATTGATGAAAAGTAGAATGAAACCCTAAACTAGGTCATATATATACCAGGAGAGACAATTTGTCAAAAGCTTTTGAAAGATCTGTATAAATTGTATCGATTTGATACTTATCTTTGAAAGCAGTAAAATAGCCTTCAGTAAAAGCCAAAAGATTTGATACTGTGGATAAACTTTTAGCAAAGCGATGTTGATTGGTACAAAACAATTTACTCACCGAGAATAAAATTGTTTATTTAACAATTATCTCAAATAATTTAGAAACAGTAGATAATTTGGAGATTGGCCTACTACAATATTTAGGACTGTGCCAGTTGGAGCCTATTTATGAAGGTTTCGCAGTAAAAGTTGCATTTTTTGTCAAAAAAAAAAAAAAAACTAATTTCCAGACTTCGGCTGTGTATCACTTCTCTCGGGCACAATTCGACGGTAAGCTGAAGAACATAACCTTGGGGCTTACCTGAGTGATTACCAGTATCTTGTGATTTTGTTTTTGGCACAAAAGCTACACAATTTGTTACACATTTTATACATTCGGTGTTCTTTTCCAGTATGTAGGGGAATTTTACATGATGTTCTTGTCTTTCATGAATTATATGAATTATATTTGAGTAGTTATAAACAAAACTGGGAACCTGCATCCGAAACTTCTTGCCGTTATTTTATTTTTAAGTATATAAAATCGGCGATTTTACTACTTATTATAGAATATATTTATAAGTGATGATTGCATCTACTCCAAATTGTTAATTCTTGTGGCAAGTTGTTGTAATAAAGAAAAGAGAACATATCTAAATATGTTGACCGAACATGTTTTGAAAAAATATTAACTCCATTTTTATCATCGAACAACAACCATCGTCTCCTCTCGAGAATGGCGCTAATTAAAACACACGATCAATTCCGGTCAGCTCAGCTCATTCGTTAAGGGTTTTGGTGTTATTGTTGCATAATGTTGCATAAAAATTCAGTAAATACATTGGTGTCGGCAAGATATGACTTGTCCATGGTTGAGGATCCTGCTATATATATTTTGTACATTTACTTAATTGTGTGCCAATACAATCGCATATTTCAAAACGTATTCAAAACGCACTTTCGGAAGCATATGTATATATTTTGTTATGCGCTTGTATATGAGATCCACTCTCATATTATTTTTGTTTTCAACAAAATTAAAAGCTAGAACATGAACTATTTTCCACATCTTAAAATTTTTTTAAACTGATCAAAAGCTTATCTTTAGAGCAAGCGAAACATCTGGAAACCTAATGTTTAGACTCAGCCCTGAAAATGGAGAAGTTTCACTTAATTTGTGTCTTAACCAATATTAACATATCTATTATATTTGCTTGAGTGCGTAAACATCTATCATTATAGTGACAATAGGCGAAATTGTGCTGAGAAAGGCATGAAGTTTTATACTACAGATTATTATATATCTTAGGCAACAAGCTCGGATGCTACTTTGAGAATTTAGTTAGATGTATGAATATGTGTAGTTAGCACAAGTTGGAAAACAAAAAATTTTGCAGATTAAAACGAAAAACGGTAATGGATAAAAAAAATTGTAAGAATACCAAATTGCACTTTTCAAATATTTTGTTTTTCAATATTCGATTTTCGATATATATTCCTACCCTATTATTTTTCCGAGTGATATATATCGTGCTTTGAAACGATCGCATTTAGAAAAAAAAATCCTATCAGTTGTAAAGTCCTCGGCCAGCCATAGTAAAACTTATATTTTTACAAGTTGGAAAACAAAAAATTTTGCAGATTAAAACGAAAAACGGTAATGGATAAAAAAATTGTAAGAATACCAAATTGCACTTTTCAAATATTTTGTTTTTCAATATTCGATTTTCGATATATATTCCTATCCTATTATTTTCCCGAGTGATATATATCGTGCTTTGAAACGATCGCATTTAGGAAAAAAACCTATCAGTTGTAAAGTCCTCGGTCAACCATAGTAAAACTTTTTTATTTTTCAACATAGTTCCCTTCAGGGCGATACACTGTTTATAGCGACTCTCCAACTTTTTGATACTATGTTTGTAGTACGATTTATTCTTTGCTTCAAAATAGGCCTCATGGTCCGCGATCACCTATTCATTCGACGAAAATTTCTTCCCAGTGAGCATTATTTTGAGATCTAGGAACAAAAAATAGTCGCTGGGGCCAGAACTGGGGAATAAGGTGGGTGCTAAAATAATTCGAGGCACAGTTCATGGACTATTGCCATGGATTTCAATGATTTGTGGCACGGTGCCTTATCTTGGTGAAACAGCACTTTCTTTTTCTTCAAATGCGGCTGTTTCTAGGTTTGTCGGCGAATTCGTCATCCATACGATCCAATAACGCTATGCCGTTGATTGTCCTTCTTTTTTTTATGTATTCAATGCAAATTATTTTATGTGCATCCAAAAATACAGGCGTCATAACCGTGCCAGTGAAATTTAGTATTATTTAATATTATTTATATTAGTATTTCAAGTTTATGTTTGCACTGAAAATCATCGAAATCGAATTATGTAATTGCAATAAATTTGATATGTTCATGACAGGTATAAAGACTTCTTGTTTTTTTTTAAACCAGGCTTCGCTAAAAGCGCATCTATTATACTTACATATCTACATATCTACATAAATCTAATGTAATGTAATAATCCTGTAACCTGTAAACCAGAAGAGACTAAAAATTTGAACCAAATCCAAAAACTATAAATATTTATTCCCATAACAAATTTTGTATAAAAATAAAACCATTTGTCTTCTCTAGCTCTTTGCTTTCACTTGAAAGTTCACCAATAACACAAATTTCTTTAAATTCATCTTATATCACACATTGTGTAAGTTTCATATCAAATAGCCCGCCCTCATCAATTCGCAATATCTAGTTAACTCTGAAAGAAAAATTTCGAAATACTTATTTCAACACTGAAATCCTAAACATCTTACCAATCCATCCACAGAGGCATGCTTGCATGTAAAGTGTGTTTTTTATAGAGGTATAGGACTTTAAGTTGGCATTACTTTTCAAGATGGCGACCGATTTAACAGCTGTCAAGTGATTTATTCTCAGTTTGGTTTGGCAATTCATCATGAATAGACTCACGCCTGAACAACGCTTGCAAATAGTGCAATTTTATTTCGAAAATAATGGTTCTGTGCGGAAAACGTATCGCGCACTACGTCCATTTTATCGTCGACAAAATCGTCCATCACTTCTGGTTGAATGGCTACGTCAACAAACAAAACTGCCGCATTTGGAGTGAAGGTAATCCTCAAGTGTATGTTGAAACACCGTTACATCCAGAAAAACTGACTGTTTGGTGCGCTTTATGGGCTGGTGGAATCATTGGTCCGTACTTTTTCAAAAACGATGGTGGCCAGAACGTTACAGTCAATGGTGATCGGTATAGAGCCATGATTACTAACTTTTTCATTCCTGAATTGAATAACCATGATGTCCAGGAGATGTGGTTTCAACAAGACGGCGCAACATGTCACACAGCTCGTGCCACAATAGATTTATTGAAAGACACGTTTGGTGACCGCCTAATTTCACGTTTTGGACTTGTGAATTGGCCTCCAAGATCTTGTGATTTCACACCGCTAGACTACTTTCTGTGGGGCTATGTAAAGTCATTGGTCTATGCGGATAAGCCACAAACGCTTGACCATTTGGAAGACAACATTTGCCGTGTTATTGCCGATATACGGCCATAAATGTTGGAAAAAGTCATCGAAAATTGGACGTCCAGATTGGACTACATCCGCGCCAGCCGTGGCGGTTATATGCCAGAAATCATATTTAAAATGTAATGCCAATACATTATTTATATCGGAACGAATTTCCGTCATCCCTTGTCAAATTTGGTTTAGTAACACACCGGTTTCGGCAAACCGCCATCTTCAGTGTTTGGTTTCGTTCTGATCTGTCTATCCGTTGTCATGTATTTATAGTCTGGATGCTGTATCAGGTAGTGTTAGTATTCGTGTATATGAGTCGTGTCTTACGAATGTATCCGAATGGGTACGTGCAATGAGGGTTGTTTTTAACGCTCGTTTATTAGTTGTGGTGTTAGATCAGGTAATTAGTTTGAGGATGTTAGGTCAGGTAATGTTAAGTGTATATTTAAGGGTCGGTTTTTTGACGCTCGTTAGTCATGTAGAAGTCAGTGATTTTTGTTTTCTGATTTGTTTTATGTGTGTGCTCGTTTATTGTTACTCGTTTTGTTATTGTACCTGTGGTGTTGTTTGGTCCTCTGTAAATTAGTTTTAGCGGTTCAAATATTGCGTCAGAAATGGTGTTTGTTTGTTCGTTTATTATTCTCCCGTCAAATGTCTTAAGTTTGTATATTTCCATGTTTTCTAGCACATTTAAGCGCCGCCCTTTTCTTTGTACGTGAAGTATTCTGGCTGTGTTTTTGATGTTGGTCGGGGTGCATTTGTTTTTGAACATGTGATTTGCATAGTTTGACTCTGTTGTGATAGTGGGTTTCCGTGTTTTTCTGTTGTAGTCCCTGATGTGCTCTCGGAATCGTGTACTTATTTTTCGTCCTGTTTGCCCTATATAGCTGTGCTGGCATTCGCAGGTAAGCTTGTATATTCCTTGTTTCCTGAATGGCTCTTCCGAGTTAGTGTTGGTTCTTAGTTTTTGTCCTAAGTTGTTCGATGTTCTGAACGCTGTGTTGATATCGTGTTTCTTGAAGAAGTTTGCCAATTTGTATGTCGTTTTTCCAGTGTATGTCATTGCAGTCCAGATCTTGGATTTTTCTTCTGTGTTTTGTCTTTTTTGTGATCCATGGTTCCTTCGAAGTTTGTCTATTATGCATTTTTTGTAACCGTTGCTCGTGGCTATGTTGTATATGGTGGTCAGTTCTTTCTTGTATGTTTCCTGAGTGAGGGGTATTCTTTGAAGTCTGTCCACTAGGTGCCTTAATGCCGCATTCTTGTGCTGTTGAGGATGGTTTGATGTAGAATGAATTATTGTGTCTGTAGTTGTTGCTTTCCTGTAGATGTCGTATTTAAACTTGTTTGTAATTCTGTCAATTCTTATTGTAAGGTCCAGGTAGTTCAGTTCTCCTTCTTTCTCGGTCTCCATAGTAAATTTTATGTTTTCATGTTGTCTGTTTAGGAATTCTAGTATTCGTTCTTCATTGTTATTGTTCAATATGCAGATGATGTCGTCGACGTACCTTGCGTAAAATGTCACTCCTGGTTCGTTTTTTAGTTCTTGCATATATTTTGTTTCCAAGTTCTGCATGAATGCCTCCATGAGAATCGATGATGTTGGGTTTCCCATTCCTAGTCCGTTTGTTTGCCTATATATTTTATTGTTGAACTTGAAGTAGTTTTGCTGTAGAGTTGTTCTTAGTGTGTTTGTGATTTGTGCTGTCTCGATCGTATCTTTGGTTTTGTCACGTAGTGTTTTGTTTACTATGTCTAATGTCTCTGGAAGGGGTATGGAGGGATATAAGTCTTTTATGTCAAATGAGACGATTGTGCTGTTTTCTGTGAGTTTGACACTTTCAAGTCTTTCTATTAGTTCGTTTGTATTCTTTATTGTATGTTCATGGTCGAGTTCAAGCGTGTCATTCAGTATCGTCTTTATATGTTTTGAAAGTTTATAACCCGGCGCTGATTTGAAATTTATTATTGGTCGGATTGGCGTGTCCTGCTTATGAATTTTCGGTAGCGCTATTAGTGGGGGAGCTGATGGGTTCATTTGTGTCAGAGTATGTCCCGTCCTATCGTCTATTATTTTTGTGGCATTCTTAATGGCCCTTTTGATTTCCATCTGGTATTTATCGGTGCGATCCTCGCTGATTATGCGGCATTTCATTTCTTTAATTAAGTTTTCGGTTTTTGTTATGTATTTGTCCTTGTCCATGAGTACTGTTGTGTTTCCTTTGTCGGCCTTTGTTGTCACCACGTTGTTCCTTTTTAGTTTTTGTTGAAGCCCCTTCATTATAATCTCCTCTTTGTTCGTTTTTCGATGTTCCTGCTGTTTTATGTCCATGTTGATGATCTCCCTACACATGTGTCTTGCGTGTTCTTGTTCTTCGTAGGGGAGGAGCGATATTGCAACCTCTGCATCCACTATCGCTTGCTCCGTTTTTCTAGCCTTGTTGTTGTCTACTATGTTGTGTTTTAATCCCTTCTCCAGAAGTTTCGTTTCTTCGCTGTTGATGTCCACTGTGGTCAGGTTCACGAACCTATCGTGAAATGTATGTGTTTGTTGGCCGTTATGCTCGTGTCTTCTTGATAGTTTGTCTAATTTCTTGTTCAATGTCTTGTATTTTTGTTGGTGCTCGTTCTTTACTTCAGCTTCTACCCGGTCCAAACAGTCCATCAATATAGTTGTTGGTATTAATTCAGCTAGTTGTAAGTGGATTGCCAATATTTCCGCATTTATCTTGTCCTTCTTAGCATATAGGCTACGTATTTCATTCCGTAGAAAGTCTTTTTCCGCTCTCTTAACCGTTCTCCTGCTCGCTGGTGTGTTTAATTTTATCTGGATCCGGGCGTACTTGGGTGTGACGTTCAAGGACAGACATTGTCTGTTGAACCAGATGTTTGCTTTTGTCTTATGTATTTTGGATAGACGTCGTTTGTACCTTATTAATATTATGTTTGGGTTTACATTGAAAGCCTGACAGGCGCTAACTGAGTTGATTTGGTTTTTGGGAAATCAAAAGGGCCATTAAGAATGCCACAAAAATAATAGACGATAGGACGGGACATACTCTGACACAAATGAACCCATCAGCTCCCCCACTAATAGCGCTACCGAAAATTCATAAGCAGGACACGCCAATCCGACCAATAATAAATTTCAAATCAGCGCCGGGTTATAAACTTTCAAAACATATAAAGACGATACTGAATGACACGCTTGAACTCGACCATGAACATACAATAAAGAATACAAACGAACTAATAGAAAGACTTGAAAGTGTCAAACTCACAGAAAACAGCACAATCGTCTCATTTGACATAAAAGACTTATATCCCTCCATACCCCTTCCAGAGACATTAGACATAGTAAACAAAACACTACGTGACAAAACCAAAGATACGATCGAGACAGCACAAATCACAAACACACTAAGAACAACTCTACAGCAAAACTACTTCAAGTTCAACAATAAAATATATAGGCAAACAAACGGACTAGGAATGGGAAACCCAACATCATCGATTCTCATGGAGGCATTCATGCAGAACTTGGAAACAAAATATATGCAAGAACTAAAAAACGAACTAGGAGTGACATTTTACGCAAGGTACGTCGACGACATCATCTGCATATTGAACAATAACAATGAAGAACGAATACTAGAATTCCTAAACAGACAACATGAAAACATAAAATTTACTATGGAGACCGAGAAAGAAGGAGAACTGAACTACCTGGACCTTACAATAAGAATTGACAGAATTACAAACAAGTTTAAATACGACATCTACAGGAAACCAACAACTACAGACACAATAATTCATTCTACATCAAACCATCCTCAACAGCACAAGAATGCGGCATTAAGGCACCTAGTGGACAGACTTCAAAGAATACCCCTCACTCAGGAAACATACAAGAAAGAACTGACCACCATATACAACATAGCCACGAGCAACGGTTACAAAAAATGCATAATAGACAAACTCCGAAGGAACCATGGATCACAAAAAAGACAAAACACAGAAGAAAAATCCAAGATCTGGACTGCAATGACATACACTGGAAAAACGACATACAAATTGGCAAACTTCTTCAAGAAACACGATATCAACACAGCGTTCAGAACATCGAACAACTTAGGACAAAAACTAAGAACCAACACTAACTCGGAAGAGCCATTCAGGAAACAAGGAATATACAAGCTTACCTGCGAATGCCAGCACAGCTATATAGGGCAAACAGGACGAAAAATAAGTACACGATTCCGAGAGCACATCAGGGACTACAACAGAAAAACACGGAAACCCACTATCACAACAGAGTCAAACTATGCAAATCACATGTTCAAAAACAAATGCACCCCGACCAACATCAAAAACACAGCCAGAATACTTCACGTACAAAGAAAAGGGCGGCGCTTAAATGTGCTAGAAAACATGGAAATATACAAACTTAAGACATTTGACGGGAGAATAATAAACGAACAAACAAACACCATTTCTGACGCAATATTTGAACCGCTAAAACTAATTTACAGAGGACCAAACAACACCACAGGTACAATAACAAAACGAGTAACAATAAACGAGCACACACATAAAACAAATCAGAAAACAAAAATCACTGACTTCTACATGACTAACGAGCGTCAAAAAAACCGACCCTTAAATATACACTTAACATTACCTGACCTAACATCCTCAAACTAATTACCTGATCTAACACCACAACTAATAAACGAGCGTTAAAAACAACCCTCATTGCACGTACCCATTCGGATACATTCGTAAGACACGACTCATATACACGAATACTAACACTACCTGATACAGCATCCAGACTATAAATACATGACAACGGATAGACAGATCAGAACGAAACCAAACACTGAAGATGGCGGTTTGCCGAAACCGGTGTGTTACTAAACCAAATTTGACAAGGGATGACGGAAATTCGTTCCGATATAAATCTAGTATCCACCCTGTCGGAAAAACACAAAACCAAATCAACCCCATTACATTATCTTTCGGATAAATAAAATTCATGTCAATCGAATAATCCATTATTGTTTTATTGCAAAT
The DNA here is from genome assembly GCA_030068015.2 of Neoceratitis asiatica. Classification (NCBI taxonomy): domain Eukaryota; kingdom Metazoa; phylum Arthropoda; class Insecta; order Diptera; family Tephritidae; genus Neoceratitis; species Neoceratitis asiatica. The sequence continues at coordinate 52,116,204 of CM061525.1, forward strand.
TAAAGTTCTATAACTTTATAAAAAACACCCTTTATAAGCAAGCTTTTACGAGTGCGAAACATGAAGCCAAGCCGACAAGATTAGATAGGATGAATTCGAATTGATATGCATGACAGCAGAAGAAACCAAAGGAAAGCCAAAGAAAGCACATAAAATCCACAGATTTATTTCAGTGGAATTCAAACATACAAACATCTAAGTGTAAGCACATACAGCATTATACATACATACATGTGTAGATTTTCAAGTGACCACCATGAAATGGTGTAGATATCATTCTTTTTATCTTAGTCGTATTAACACATGTACGTTTGTTAGTTGTTGGTGTTGCTTGTGGTTAGTGGAAATAAATGAAATCTGAGAATTAAATCAAAGTTAAAACGTGACGCTCGTTAAATATATTGCAGACCTTTGTCGTGCTTTTGCCTTAAAATGCATGCATTAAAAGCAGTAAAAGCTGAAACTGTTATGATAGATATGTGAATGGATTAACATTAATCATGAGAATATGGAAGAGGGGAAATGTGTACATGTTTTTGTTTATCCCACTAATTCTCGTTCAATGAATATCCTGCTCTGATTTCAGTATTTTATCATTTTACAAATGCCAAAATTTCGTATTTAAGAAACTGAAATAAAATAAGTAAGGAGAGAGCTTAAATCAAAAATAGTGGGTGTCAAGCAAATTCCTATAAAAAATTTCAAGAAAATCAAGAAAATTCAAAGCAGAAGAAGTAAATGAAATGATGAAAAGCAATAAGACAAATAGATCGTGTACGAATTGTTTATTGCCGTATACGCCCCCTGATTTAGTCGAGTCAACAACTGCATTTCAGTCGTATCTTATCTTCCCAGAATGTATTCAATTTGAAACACAAAGTAAAGTCTGGTCCTTCTCCACCTCATATATTTAGCTGCATGAAGAGATTCCTCTTTCTCTGCTTTTATCCATCCAGGCGACATAACCTAGCCAACATATCAAATATCCCTTAATAAACGGTTATCCGTTAAGTGATTTCAGAAGTGCAGGCAATTATGCTTTAAAAGGAGATTATGATGCACATAACCGTCGACCTACTCAAGTAATTGGAAAACTTTTAAAGAAATTTGAGCGGTAAGCGAAAGTGTAGTCGAATTCAGGAAAGTAGAAGTCCCAATTCGGCACATTATTACTTATTTTGCATTTGAATTTACACCTGCACCCATATAAATTCATCTCACACAAGAAATGCAGCCAGCGACTATTCACAATGCTGTAGTTATGTCGACTGGGTGCTTGAACAAAAAGCAGTGGACCGCGATTTTTCCAACAAAATTTTCTTCAATCGCAGGTGCATTTCTCACTCAGTGAATACGTAAGTAAGCAAAATTTTCGCATTTGGCGCTCCGAGAATCCTCAAGTAATTTAAGAGAAATCGTTACACCCAAAAAAAAACTTACTGTCTGAAGCGCTATTTGGTACGGAGGTGTGGTTGGACCTACTTCTCTGAAAACGATAACGGTGAGACTGTCACTGCCATTTCGGAGCGTTATGGTCATATAATAACCGACTTTTTGAGGTCGATTGGCCACATAGATCGTGCGAAAATTCTTCGCTTCAAACAAAAACTGGCGTATTATTCCTAGCAAACGGTTTTATAATTAAGCAATGAGTAGCTGTATACCAACATTAAGATACTTCCATACTAATAAAAACACAAATAATATATATATATATATATATATATATATATATATATATATATGTTATATCTACATTTGCTGGCGGTGCTTCCAATTTTGAAAATTCGTTGGACAAAAGCTTTAAATAAACATATTCTTAGTTTTAAATTTTTTATAACCACTAAAAGTAAGCACTGCCTCAAAAAATTTCAACTCAACAGATCTATTTGCATTTCTTTAGTATATATATATTTATCCACTTTATCACATTCTCAAGGCTGTTTACGACATGTTTTCTCAAGCTGCTGCTATTCTCAAAAATAAAAACAAATACTAAAATACAATAATTTGTTAGTTTTCATCCACGGATTATCCAGAGAGATTTAATTGGTTGCATTGCGCTTGCATACTCTCATACAATTACACATTCGCATTAAAAATCCGTCCTCTGTCTGTTCAGAAAATTTGAAACAAAATTTTGTTGAGAAATTATATGGATTTGTATTGTAGTCGAAATGGTGAGTGTGTAATAAATTTGAGGGCAGTTTGACTGCTTGTTACAGTTGCTTTCTTGATTCCTTTCCTATTTATACTTGCGTTATCAAGAAATGTAAGTTAAGTGCTGAGTTGTGAATTGTATGAATTATAATTACGCTTATTTTCCAAAAATTATTTCCGTCAACACTTTGTAGAATTAAATTAGGTCTAATTGTAATTGGAGGAGTAATTTAGAAAGCCACTCATAGTTTGCGTAGTTTCGTGTTTTTTAATTATTTATATTCGGTATTAAAAAATCATTATTATGCTGAAATTTGCATAATTTCAAAAATAATGTGTATAATTTTCTGTTAAATAAATAAAAAATGTTTTTATAATGAAATTAGAAAACATAAAATTTATACATATGATTATATTTCAAGATTTATTTTGTGATCTGTACTACAAAGAGAGCTCAAGAAGCCGAGAGAAAGGAGAGAAGACATTCTGAATAGTAGTTTGAGGTGCATCACACTCTATAGACCTCACATATTCAAGCTTCTTTGTTAATATATATATATATATATACAACTCTATTATTAATATACGTTAAAACGGTTTAATGGTAGAATGAGAAAATTTACTGACTGAATTGATCACTTTTGGAATCTCTTTAACATAAGCTCTCTACTGAAATTTAAAGAGAACATCATGATTTGTACTTATAAACATTGGTTTGGTAGTTTAGATGGTTATATTATATTTTCAGTCGGCTTTAAGAGTTTTCAATAGAGAGGCTTTCCAAATGAGTCATAAGCCTTTGGTTGTTTGTTGTTAAATGGATGAAAACGCCCCAGCAATTTCAGCTATTTAAATACAGTATTCGGTGGTAGAACCAGAGGATAGGAACATCCCTACTCTATATTCGATATTCTTCTTCTTCTTCTTCTTCTTTCGCGTACGCACTTCTTCCGCGATTATAGCCGCATTAAAAATACTCTATCGAATACTTTCAAAGCTGGAGCGCTTTGAGCCATTCGAACGACTTGATCTAGCAAGCGCATCGTCTGCGGTACTCGCCGCTGTAAACGCGCAAAGGACCACAAATCTTCCGTAAACCCTTTCTCTCGAAAACTCCTAAAGCCGACTTATTGGATGTCGACATCGACCGTCGGCAATGATGAGCGACTTGTAGAGTTTGGTTTTGGTTCGTCGAGAGAGAACTTCACTTTTCAATTGCCTACCCAGTCCAAAGTAGCACCTGTTAGCAAGTGTGATTCTGCGTTGAATTTCAAGACTGACATTGTTGGTGTTGTTAATGCTGGTTCCTAGATACACGAAATTATCTAGGACTTCAAAGTTATGACTGTCAACAGTGACAAGGGAACCGAGTCACGAATGAGATGATTGTTTATTTGATAACAGAGACATTTCGTCTTCTTCTCGTTCACTAACTAATTATATCAACGCCGATGATTCGCTACCAATTGTACACTCTTGTAGAAGATTTTACCTGGTCTATTTAGCTCTACGGCTCGTATCATTTTTTCTAGTATCAGGTTGAAGAGCTCACACAATAAGATTTACCCTGTCTGAAGCCTCGTTTGGTATCGAACGTCTCAGAGAGGTCCATCCCATTTCTGACTGCTCTTCTGGTATGATTCAGGTTCAGCTTACATATTAAGTTTGTTGGGATACCAAATTCAGAAAAATCGATGGAAAGGTGGCGTGCATCGATTCTTTTCTCTCTGGTCTTCTCCAAGATTTGGCACATGGTGAACATCTGCACAAGGGTGGATTTAACAGGTCTAAAGACACACTAATAAAAACCGATCAGTTTGTTGACGGTAGGCTTTAATCTTTCACACAACAAAGTATTTGAAATCGTCTAGAAAAATTTGGATATCGTGTCGTAGGCAGCGCTCGTAAATGCGTTCTAGGCTCTCATAGAAAGCATCCTTGGTCACGTCATCCTTCTCTTCTGTCGTACCCTTGGGAAAATTAGCGATATGTTGATGAAATTCACTTTGAAGCGAATTGTAGCTAGATGTTCATCTACCTGGGTGAATGGCAATAATTCGGCGACGAAGTTTTTCTCCCACCAAAAAATTAACCTAAAATTTGCGATCCTTTTTATAACCCCGGTCGTAGATTTTCCTAATTAAGAGACCGTACATTCCAAAAGAAGTAGTGAGCTGCATCCCAGGTGACCGGAAAACGAAAACTTTCCTCACTTACGAGAACTTCAATACATGGCCCCCATCCTCCATTCCATATTAAACATGTCAAAAATGATGTAGTTTTGCACGATAGTCTTTGATTTCGCTGAAAATCGACACAGAATAATTTTATGCGAAAACTGATAATAATGAAGCTAAGGTATTTTAATTAAAATTTTATTAGCTTTCAAATGGTTCCAAAGTTGTTTAAGTCAGTATATTTTTAGACAAATGATGAGTTATTTTATAGGACCACCTCTATGGGTTGTAGTGTACAATAGAGAACCCACTTATGTCATTCGATCATTTATGGGAGGTTTTCTATTCTTCATCTATAAAAAAAATGTTCTCAAGCTTCAGTGGAGTAATTTGAGTACCTCCGAAGATTTTAAAATAATTTTTTATCAAAAAAAAAAAAAAAAAAATTAAAAAATTAAAAAAAAAATTGTGACCTGAAATAAGATGAAATACTTTTTAAAATTTTACAGAATTTGTATGTACGTACATATATACGAATACACAAAAAAGTCAAGCACACGTTTTTCAATTACTAATTCACATTTGCCATTTTTTTGCAAAAACAATGTTCACGAATATAAGCTGAAAATTGTTAGTGTTAACAGATGTGCATATGAGCATAAATGATATTTGCTTTTCACAATTCCACGAAAATACATGGGCTACGTCATAGCCCGGTAATCGACATCTCATCGTTATCGATTGTATTCTTGGTGTTTCACTTTCTCTTTCTTTCTCCTAGACTTTGGGTCTTTCAAGAGTATGCTACGGTCTTAAAACCTTTGGTAAGTTGCTGAATTTTTTGTTCGATGTTTTTAGCATTACTGCTGCTGGCACTGCAAACGCGGCTAGTTTGTCTCTTCAGCCCTTCATATATACCTGTCATAGTATATAATGCGTCAATGAATGCGTTGCGAGAAAGGTATTTTTTTCGGCATTCCTCACCGTACCAGCTCTTCTTCTGACATTGTAACGACTGCTCTACAATTCTCGAGTTGCTTTCAGAGATCAGGAGTGCAAATGCGATTTTTTCGATTCTAATATAACCTATTATCATTACGAATTTTTACATAATGGAGCCTCCACCGCCCATAAATACGCTCCTGGCACTCATGGAAATATGAAAGTCCATTGCTTGGCCTCTAATTGTGATCTTTAAAACGTTATAAGGGATAGCCGTCAAAATGGGGATCTCTCCTTTGAGGCTTCTTTGTATGATTTTTCATTGGAAAGGAATCATTTCTGACCTATCCCAAGAGAATTGTAGTCAAAAACTTTCCACGCCAGAGTGAACTTCTAACATGGGCCCATCCGCCAAAAATATTCATAAAATCACTATTTATTCATCTTTTTTTTTTGAATTTATATTTATTATAAAAAATTACTATTTTTTTAGTAATCAGGATTGCTTTCGTGGTGCTTGAGGTTATCAAGTTAATAAGCAGATTATATAATATTAGCGTTATTTCCCTCAGAATGTATGTACTCTTATGTATATAAGTCATTTTATATGTTCGCTAATGATACACTTTTTTACCTGTAATTTTTTCCTTTTTTGTTACAAATTTCACTTGTTTCAAATATCATGATTGACGAACATGTCCTTGAGCTAGTTATTTTTAGCATGCCAATTAATTTCAAAATGCTCAAATAACCTTGTGCTGTCAAAGTAGGAAAAAATTAATACAAAGACCGCTAGCGTTGAGGGGAAATATTAACAAATTGTAATGTAATAAGTAAAGAAATTTAAAAAGTAAATGAAATGAAAAAAGATGACTCAAGCAGAACCGAAAAATGCCAAAATTGATAAAAAACTAGAATGAACCCTTGCTTTTATACCTTTCATGAACGCATCACATGGCGCTTTGTAACCGCTGAAGATATTTTCGCCGAGCTTCTCCACGAATTTATTCTTTTGCGTCTTGATGTTTTTACCGAAACAGTTTATTTTAAGTCACATCCGAACGGCCGATAGATTTTTATGAAGAGCTTTTATTTTATATCGGAAATGCACTCGTAGGTCTTGACATTTCCTGCCCAGGGTCGACCGCAATTAGAATAATTATATTTCTATAATTTTCGGTGTTGCTCGAACTTGACTCGAACCCGGTCTTTCGAATTGTAGTACGCAATGCTAAGCATGCGGCTGTTGTGGCTATATGATATAGTCTATCCATTTCGATGATTTATAATAAATACAAAATTTTAAGCAATTAGATGCTATTTTTTGGATTTATGACCTACAAACCTCATATCTGAACAAGTCCGAATAAATTGGTTGAAAGGGGGCTAAAGATATAAGATATCCGATATGGTCAGTGCAGAAAAATAATCCTTCCAATATAAAAATACATTCGTGTATCAAGTTTGGTTGAAGTATTTCAAAAAATGAGAACGGGTGAGCCAATTTCTTCTTCCCCTGGTATTTACATACTTCGGACCAAAATTAACATACCATTTCATGTACATGAGAGCTATAAAAACGTCAACAGTGCTTCAAGTGCAAAGGCAAGAAAATCGAAAGCGAAAAGTGGATGGTGAAAGAGCGGATGAAATGAGCAAACCACTTTGGTGAAGGAAGGAGCTGTCAACAAACTTTGCAGCTGGAAGGCTTAAATTGATTTTTTAAGCAGTTTGTCAATCATTTCCGTGAGAGAAAAAAAGAAATAAAGGAAAAATATGTAGATGTATAAGTAAACAAAAGAGTAAATAAAATCAAAGTAAGAACCTAATTGGGGTGATCAAGAGGAAAATGTATATATCGAAATAATGATAAGTTTTATTATTCGGCTAACAAAGTTTTACTAAGTAAATTTATGTAGATATATACATATATATTCTAAGTAAACAAAACTTTATCAAGGTGACAAAATGAAAAAAAAAATTCTTGATATACTGAGCACTTTAAGTACACTTTAACGCTTTCTTTCAATAAAAAGTGGAAATGAAGTTGAAAATAAGTGATATAAAATTAACCTCGGAGACAAGTTGGAACTGGCTATGCAGATTAATAACAATAAAACCAAGTCAGTTGCTTCTAAATACAGTTTACTCTCATTGTAATATCAAATTTTCAGCTACTTCCAATTTAGCGGTAAATGTAATTTGCGAGTGATATTTCAAAATAAAAGCAGGAAATTGTAAAGGGTGATCCAAGTAGAGGTACTTTTTTCAATAGCCTTTTTTTGGCGGATCACGCCAAAAGTTTGAGCTTGTTCAGTATTGCTTGGCATTTCATCATGGAAAGACTTACGCCTGAACAACGTTTACAAATCATTCACATTTATTACGAAAACTGTTGTTCTCAAAAAACGGTTTTGTGTGGTTTGTGGGCCGGTGGAATCATCGGTCCATATTTCTTCAAAAGAGAACGTAATCTCCGTGATATTTGGCTTCAACATGGCGGCGCTACTTCCCACATGTCGCATCAATCAATGGACTTATTTATAGAACATTTCGGTGAGCATATAATTTCACTTCTAGGCCGGTCTATTGGCCACCAATATCGTGTGATATCACACCGTTAGACTTTTTCCAGTGGGGATATGTAAAGTCTAAAACCCGCTTCGATTCAGGCCTTGGAGCAAAACATCCCGCGTTTCTTTCGCCAGTTAACAGTCTAAATACTCGAGCGAGTCATCAAAAATTGGACTCAATTGATGGATAATCTGAGACATAGCCGATAATCTTCAAAAAATAAATGCCAACGGAATGTTCTTTGAAATGATAACAAACATTCTCTTCAATTTGAATTTTCGGTGTTCTTTTCTTTAAAAAAGTAGGGAACTTAAAATGGATCACCCTTAACAAGCCGAGTGACAAATCCTCGGGAATGTTTTTTTATATACATGTTAGCAACTTTTATCTTTTTCCGCATATATATTTTATATCATATTCTAATATACATTGTTTTTTTAATCCGATATAAATATGTGATATACTTGTATAACATGATATATACGAAAACGAATGTCGCACAACTATGTGATACTGCCGTGGCATATTTATACGATATCCTAACGCATATGTATATTGAAGAAATAATATATAAAGCTTCAAGTTTTTACATAAAGATTTTTATATATTTTCATGGTTTTATAAAAAAGTTGTGTAATATAGTGTTTATGTATTAATTTGGAAAAAAATATACGACCTGAAGATAATTAAAGTATGAAAATAACATATTTTTACTTTTTTATGCACACATTTCGTACATTCGTTAGTTCAAGAAAACTTAGTTAATTAAATAATTACGCAAACACAAGAATAGTGCAACACCTTAAGTATTTAATTAAATAAATAAATAAGTTTAATTTAAGAGATTATGATATTTTGAAGGTGGCGTGCCCAATTGAGTTTGTTGGTTATTTATTTTTTAATTGATGAGCTGATGTTGCTCCACCTGATTTAGTACTTGTAGCTGATATTGCATTTGAATATGCTAGTGCTGGCTGTTACGGAGGCTGCGTCTGTTACAAGATTGTCATTGTTGGCATTTATTTTGTGTCACTGTTTTACATCTCCCGCTCTCTAATAATAATAACAAAGGCTTCAATTAATTTTTGTTCATCACTGATATGAGTTTGATGCAACTTTGGCTGTATAAGCAGCACGTCTGCATAAATAACCAAAACATGAATTAAGTCGATTTACAAATATAGAGTAATTTTTAACATGTGCGTACATACTTGTTACGTAAACCCAATAATTCTGGTTAAACCTTTGCATTTAATGCATTTGGAAAAGGTTTTTTTTATATTTTTTTTCGGTCATCACAACGCAGACGCACGCCCACAAAATTATCATTGTTGCGGTGTTTTTCCAAAGGCTATGTAAAACGCCGAAAGTAATTGCTCAAATGTGACAAATACTAATTTGTATTAGCCATTTTTCATTTAATCTTCTTGTTTTTTTTTTAAGTAAACAAAACGCACATTTTTGCTTTAAGTTTTACACTGACTAGAAGTCGGTCAACTATTCTAAAAAGTTTCTGAAATACAAAAAATACAAATGTATAAAGGGTGTTTTTTATAGAGGTATAGAACTGTAAGTTGCAATAAAACAATGATGGATTATTCGATTGACATGAATTTTATTTATCCGCAAGATAATCTTGTGGCATTACATTTTAAATATGATTTCTGGCATATGACCGCCACGGCTGGCGCGGATGTAGTCCAATCTGGACGTCCAATTTTCGATGACTTTTTCCAACATTTGTGGCCGTATATCGGCAATGACACGAATGTTATCTTCGAAATAGTCAAGCGTTTGTGGCTTATCCGCATAGACCAATGACTTTACATAGCCCCACAGAAAGTAGTCTAGCGGTGTTAAATCACAAGATTTTGGAGGCCAATTCACAGGTCCAAAACGTGAAATTAGGTGGTCACCAAACGTGTCTTTCAATAAATCTATTGCGGCACGAGCTGTGTGACATGTTGCGTCGTCTTGTTGAAACCACATCTCCTGGACATCATGGTTATTCAATTCAGGAATGAAAAAGTTAGTAATCATGGCTCTATACCGATCACCATTGACTAACGTTCTGGCCAACATCGTTCTTGAAAAAGTACGGACCAATGATTCCACCAGCCCATAAAGCGCACCAGTTTTTCTGGATGTAACGGTGTTTCAACATACACTTGAGGATTACCTTCACTCCAAATGCGGCAGTTTTGTTTGTTGACGTAGCCATTCAACCAGAAGTGCGCTTCATCGCTAAACAAAATTCGTTTATGAAAATCGGGAACAACGGTAATCTCGTTTTGGGCCCATTCGATGAATCTACGCCTTACTTGATGATCGTTTGGCTTCAATTGCACGAGTTGGATTTTGCAAGCACGCAAACCAAGATCCTTCCGCAAAATCTTCCATAAAGTGGATGGACACAGATCCAATTCCTGTGCTCGATGGCGGATGGACTCATTCGGGTCTTCCTCAATGCTACGCTCTACAGCAGTAATAGCTTCTTCTGTACGCACCATACGGCATCTCTGGGGATGCGAGTTATCAATAAGAGTAAACGTGGTGCGAAAACGTTCCATGGTTAATCGAATTAACTGCTCTGATGGACGATTTTGTCGACGATAAAATGGACGTAGTGCGCGATACGTTTTCCGCACAGAACCATTATTTTCGAAATGAAATTGCAAGCGTTGTTCAGGCGTGAGTCCATTCATGATGAATTGCCAAACCAAACTGAGAATAAATCACTTGACAGCTATTAAATCGGTCACCATCTTGAAAAGTAATGCCAACTTAAAGTTCTATACCTCTATAAAAAACACCCTTTATTAGCATACGATATATTAGCTCCACAATATATCAACCAATATATATCGCTTTTTTCTTTTTACATACAAGGATAATTCTAATTGTGCTTATGTGTCAGTGAATACGTTAGCCCTGCAAACAATTATGGACCATATGGTCCATTGGAGTACTTACAAATATACTCCTCTGTGGAAAATTTTGGACCAACTCATGTTTTACACGAACCTTGTGCGTCACGACCATTCTTCGTGTTATATCGAACGCAATCACTGAACGAAGTTACAATTACGCAATAAGTTCTACACTCCTATATAGAAAATGTGTGGAAATGAAAATGAGTTTGTTTCGTTTCGCTGTTGAGCTCAGCTGGTAAACAAAAGGCGTGCAGAATTTATTACTATTTGAATTAGAGCAAATACGCAAACTAGTAGATATTATATATTTGTTAACAATAAGTTATTAATATTAATATAAATTTACACCATAAATAATATGTTTTAATAGCTTTTCATCAAAGCAGATTGTATTCGAAACTAAAGAGTATGTGCGAATATAATTTTTCGCATATACTCCAAAATATAATTCTCTGTAGGTACTCCATGGAGTACTCGGGTGTTATGCATTGATGGATTATGTGGGCCAGCCCTAGGACATCACATTGTTAATTGTACCATATATTTTGTATGGATTGTGGCAGGTTTTGTATTACTCTATTGTCCGCGTGGATTATATATTTCACGCGTGCCTGGAGTACTTGCATTGCTTTCTGGGAAGTCTTACAACAACTTTTATCATGGCTTCGGTGCGCAATGCATGGCTTGTTAACATGTAAAGCTTATCATTAAGCATACATACATGTATGGTACACATGTGCATAATTGAATCAATATTTACACTCATCTGCAATCGGCCTAATGCAATTAAGAACCAATTCGCGAAGCTAATTACATTTGTATGGCGAACAATAACAATTGTTTTGGAAGTTTTGGCTGTTGTGAGCTAAGTGTTTGTATGTATGTATGTGAACGTGCATTTGTGCCCTGTAAATAATTATAAACATGTGGTCCATTGGAGCAGCTATTGAATGACTCCACTGTAGTCAACGTTGGATCAACTCATGTCTCGCCATCAGCTTGTTGTTAGGCGATCATTGTTCATGTTTTAAGGATCGGAATAACTACATCAAATTATAATCGCGCAAGGAATTTTATATACTTGTATGTTATACAGAAGTAGGGCTAATATGGATATTCGAACAAATGCTCAAATCGATATATGTTATATATTTGCTAGTAATAAGTTATTAATTAATATAAATACTATCTTTTATTAATATAAATGCTATCTTTAATAGTAATAAGTTATTAATTAATATAAATACTATCTTTTCCTAACTTTATTTTATGTAGATAAACCCTTGTGTTTTATGGAGTAGTTTAAAAACTATTTTTCTGTAGGTAATCCATGGTGTACTGAAATCATATGCAGATAGTATAAGTATAAGGTCTAGCCCTAGGGCATCATAATGTCAATTGAATTAGAGTTTTTGTAAGGATTGTGGTTGGTTTTGGATTACTCTATTGTCCACGTTGAGTTTATATTTCACGCTTGCAGTGAGTACTCGCATTGTTCGCAGGGTGCTTTACAACTACTAATTTACACAATGTATAGGTATTATATATTATTGTATATACCACGCGTAGCTCTTAATATATATCAACAATCATTGCTCATAAATATACTTATTCATTCGTAGATATAGTTGCAAACATAAGCAATAGACACTTCTAATCAAATTAATATTTAATTAATTAATGAGGTTTGAAGTGTGATTACTTATATAATGCCATTTCCAAAAAATGGAAGAGTCTATAGTTTATTCTAAGGTACCTCCGAATAGCTGGTGGCTTGCTGTGCAGGACTTTCATTTCATGAGTATTTTTTTTTTTTTTTTAAATCAAATCTTTTTTTACTTTTCGATATTAACATTTTCGCTCAGAGGCAATGGATATATTTGAGTATTTGTTTCTCTGTTTACAATAAACAGCAAACGTCAGTTTAAAGTTAGCAGTATGTACTGATACTTGTAAGGCCAGGGTTCGAGTTCCAGTCCGTCCAAGAACTGAAATGATTATTTAATATTTACTCCGGTCCGAAATATATAAGTAGCAGAAGAGGAAGAGTTAGATATTTTAACCAAACTTGAAAGGCAGATGCCAGTATACATTTTAACGATCATTTGTCGGAACCGGCCGGATCAGACCACTATAGCCTATATACGACCGATTTTTCAGATTTGAAATTTGGGGTCATAAATCCGTCAAAATAGTAATTTAAAACTTGAAACTTGAACTTGATGTGCCACAAAATGGGCCGTTCTTGAAAATTTTTTCGGAAAACTATTAAATAAACCTAATTTTTGACTAAAGGCATTCACTATACATATAATTAGCTGCTTATAACTCTTTTTTTAAGAAAAATTAATTTTAAAATGGCGGCTATACAGCGTTTTCCCTACGATGTCTCAATTTTTTCGGGAACCACGGCCGGATACATAGCTCCTGTTATTTTTTTTATTTGAATAAGTTGTTGAACGGTTTCCGCTTGTAAATAGCAATAGCTACAGAAGTACCTAGTATTTTCTCAATATATACACTTTTGCCGAAATGGCGGGTCTCTAAAAGAAAAAGTAACAATTTGGCCTAAAAAAATTGTTCGAAATTTGTTAATAAAAAAAAAAACAATGCAAGATGCTAAAAATGCTACGTATTTCTGTAGCTTTTTTTAAAATCGAAAACATCATTTACGATATTATGAAATAACACCTTAATTTTTTATAGAAAAGTTTTAACTTTTTTGTGAGCAAAATGAAATCGTCATAACTCTTTTCCACTTTACAATAGTTAAAAATCAAAAGAATATCACACCGATATAAATTTATTTTTAAAAACTTCAGCGATAGGGAAATAAATGGTGATCTACTTCGAGGTTCCATACTTTTTAAAGAAATAAAACACAGAAAATTCAAGTTTAATGGGGAATGTTTATTATCATTTTAAAGGACATCCTTCGGTACTTATTTTTTGAGGATTATCTTTTTCAAATGTTAGCCGCGGCTACGTCTCAGATGGTCCATCCGTTGAGTCCAATTTTCGATGACTTGTTCGAGCATTTCGACTGGTAACTTTTTTCCAAGGCCTGAGTTGAAGCGGGATTGTCCGCATAGGCTTTAGACTTTACATATCCCCAGGTAAATATCTAACGGTGTGATATCCCGCTACTACTTGGATTTATTAGAATTTTTTATACGCTTTCCACGATGAGTCCAGATTGTAATGGTTTTAATAAATGTATTTGTTTAAAAACAAAAAAAAAAACACTAATTATTAAGAAAATTCAAATATTTTTATTTAATATGATTTACAATCGATGCAATTAAGTTCTGAATATAACATCATTCAAATGGCCTCCACGACTTCCTTTGCATTAACGAATTCGATGAACCCATTTTCTGAGCACTTTTTCGACTAAATCAAGTCGTATGTCATGAACAGCACGTTAAATATTGACTTTTAAATCTTGAAGAGAGTCTGGTTTATTGCTAAAGACCAATGACTTCAAATAATCCCACAAAAAGTAGTCTAATGGTGTTAAATGACAACTTCTTCGAGGCCGTTCAATGTCACAATTTCTTAAGATAATCGAATCTCCAAACCTTTCTCCAGATGTTGGTAAGATAAACTACTTCCAATTGTGGCCAGTTTTTTTTATTTACAGCACCAGTCAGATGAAATTTTAACGAAATTGAAACTAAATGAAAAATGTTAGAGTACCAAAAATGAGTATTGTTGAGGAGTATGAATGTACTTATATTTTATGTTTTAAAAAATATATCTTTGTATATTAAAATTTTTTTTTTAGTATATTGTAATTATAATATCTGCAAGAATGACTTTTTACTAAGAGAATTGAATAAAATCAATATATATATGTATTTTCTTTTAATTTTTTTTACCTTTCTCTTAAATTTTGCTCATATTTAATTTTGCTCGTTTAAACCTTTAATTTCGAAATATCTTCTCCTTCAAATATTACACATGTTTTCACTAGATGTCTTTTGATTTAAGCAAACTAGAAACATTAAAAAATTTTATATAAAAATTTACTAAAACAAATATATACTTGATTTCGATTCCATTTAATGTCTGCCCAATTATTGTTTCCAAAGAGTGGTTTGTCTTCAAACAACGTACAGAGTTTACTCATATTTCTCAATTATAAATTGTTGATATACTGTACTCTTAGTGATAAATTTTATACCAATAATTTACTCGTTGAAATCAATACCAAATGTAGTGCCTTGTTTTAAAGAAATTTGCTAGTTCAAACTTATCGCACAAATTTTATGAACTTTAAATGTTATTATTTAAATATTTAAGGTATTTTGTACTGCATGTGTGCTCTACTCGATGGTCCAGCAAAAACTGAGATATTTTGGTATAGCGGTTGCTGTACGAAGATTTGATAACTTACCGTCCTTTTTCTTGAGTGATATATACGGCAAGAGAACATGAAATTAAAGTTTGTCTGCCCTTTTTTGTAGTAGATTTTATTGTACAATATAAATTTTATTGAAATGATCGTAACAAAATTTATTTGAAATGTATTAATAAGAAAACTCAAAGGCGTTCATTACAAGATTTCCTTGTGTGAAATTATTCATTCCTGAATTGATAATAATAAAATATACACACAAAAATTAATACAAAAGAAATCGATAGAAAATATGTATTTTTGGTTATTTATTATAATTAATATAACATTTATTATGTTTGATCGGAAATATAAACAGACTCACAGGAAATCATTAAATCTAAGCAAAAATAAGAGAACCAGATTAACCGAACTATGAATTTGCCACATTATTAAGAACTTGTACATGAAATGAAATACATATTAACTTTAGTTCGAAGTATGCAAGTACGAAAAGGGCAAGAGATATATCAACCAAAATTTATAACGAACATATCAGAATGCTGAACTGAGTTGTTTGAACCATGTCCGTTTATCCGTCTAGTGGAATGTAATGTAGTCCATAAGTAGGTAGATGTACTGGTACATTTATATAAAAATTTGTCCGAACCGACCAGATCAGACTACTATGGAATATATATGACCGATTTTTCAAATTTGAAGGTTTGGACTAAAACTTTGTTAAAACCACATCTAAGAGCGAGTAATTTGGTATTATAGACCCATAAATTGGATGGAAAGTGAATCATCGAAATCGGAATACTATATCTTATAACCCCAGCAGAACCGATTTGTTCAGATATATCCGGGATTGCGTCAAAAACCTGTGGAAAAGCATGAAGGAGCGTACAATTTAGTTTTATACACACATATAATAAATTGCACGTTGGCACTAAAAACCATAGAAATGAGAACACTATGATAATATTATGATATAGTTCCTCATATAACCAACTTGTTCAGATATGAGGTTTTGCGTCAAAAATGCATGCAGGCTCGTGAAATTTGGTATGCTGCGGACGTGACGACATAGTCGAGAAAGATCCTCTTTCTTGGTTTTGGCTCCTTTTCGAAACATTTTATTATTTATATTCATTTCACAAGCAAGTGTGGCATTGGAAGTGCAAGAAGCAGCAACAAAACCAGCAGTTAGAAAACCACAGCAACAACAAAAACCACATTGTTGGATATATAATACAAACACCCTCACCATCAACAACACATACACGCATATACATAGCTATAAATAAAATATATTCCCTGCCAACCAGCACTGGGTAAAAAACTAGATAATTTGAACAAGCATTTGCTGAATAGTGGATAAAAAACTGGGGAACAGCATAGGCATTTTATTAAAGAGAGTGCAGATTTTACCCACTTTTTCCGTGTACATGTGATCTTGCTGTCCTGTTTCACCCATTCGGTTTAGCCTATAAAGAAAACATATAACTGTCCTTTTCTAATTTCTCTCGTCAGATGGACACAGGGTTGCATTTTTTTTAAGGCGAATTCATACTTACATGTAATTCGCTTCCATATTTAAAATTAAAACAGTTGTTTGCTATTTAAAAAAAATTATTTATAAATTTATTTATTTTAAAAATATGATTACATATATTTTAATATCAAATTAACAATTATATATTTTAATCGATTTATATCTAAAATTTTACAATTTATTAATATAACTAATTATTTGTATTAAAAAATTACAATATCGAAATTTTAAATTAACTTAAATTCTAAATTCCGCAAACATGATCTGAAAAAATAAAAAATGAGATATTAGAAAATAATGTAACATTAAAAAATCATAAAATAATAATAATAGAAATTAAAAATTTAGTTACAGCGTAAAATTTGGTTATAGGAGTTTGAAAACTGAAAAAAAATTTTAAGAAAAACAATTACAATTTTACAATTTCATAACCAAAAGAAAGATAATCGTATTATTTTTATTTTGATATACATATATTAAAATTTATTTCAACACTGAAAAAGGAGTGTATTATACCAAGAAACTTGCACTTTTTACTTTACATTTGCTGACACAGTGCATTTATTTACCTGGAAATAAATTTAGTAATTCTGAATGGCAGCGGCTTTTGTTTAAAATTACTCAAAATGTTTGGAGTTCCTTTCCAAAATAAGTGTAATTGATTTGTATTTCATTGATAGTTGCTGTGCTTTAAAAAAAATAGCTCTGGGCCATACCAACACCGATTTTGACTTACATAGTATATTCATGCAACACTTTTTATTTATATAATTTGCTTGCATATTTATTGTTATTTTATAGATTATTTCACGAAGCATGATAAAGCCAAGCATTTGTAGTTTGTTTGTTAGCAATATACAGGAGGACTCCCTGTACATATATATGAAAAAGTACAACTGTAAACACTAATAACTTTTAAACTATTTAAACTATTTTGAAAAAAAATACACATCATATTATTTAAACAAAGGCCACTGTTCTCATTATCACCGTCACATAATAATAAAAAAAACAACTACTCACTGTATATGCGTAATTGAAAATCCTCGAATTCTGCGGTAAGCAAATCTGCAATGAAAGAAAAATTGTATATGAGCATAAATTATTGCTATTAAGATCAAAGTTTTTATAATTATACTTACTTTTGTTGGCTTTTTGGATTTGGAACGCCTGGGAAATCTGAAATGAAAATGATATTAATAATTTAAATAATTTTAATAATTTCGTTGAATTTCTTAC
Organism: Neoceratitis asiatica; assembly: GCA_030068015.2. NCBI lineage: Eukaryota > Metazoa > Arthropoda > Insecta > Diptera > Tephritidae > Neoceratitis > Neoceratitis asiatica. The sequence goes on from CM061525.1 coordinate 52,134,126, forward strand.
CGCTTACTTCAGCACAGCACAATGGTATGTATTCGTTTGAAGTAATACCATTTCATGTGAATTTTCAAGATGGTTGTGATCACTGTTGCCACTCACGCATCGAAAATGCATCAAAATTATTACATATTTGCTCCTAAATATATACATACTGTGACGAAAATCCCAAATACGAAGGACAGGTATAAGAAGTGGTAGTAAGATGCAAAAGAAGGGTACACAGTGCAAAGAAAATTCCACGTCGTTAAGGATAAACGGAGTAACTGTAGCAACGGCAGGCAATCGAACAATCAGCTTATTCTTAAGCACGTGAACAGAATTTTTTGGTCATACACAGGTATAAAAAGAGCGGCAGTCGCTATGTTCTCGATTCACGCTCTAGATAATTTCAGTTATCGGCTTTTCTCTTTTATCCGACATTCGCTTCTCATATCCGCCACAATATGTAATTCTACATTTAAAATAGTAAGTTTATTTGGATTTGTGAGATTCATATAATATTATATACAAAATTATATGAAGCTAAGTCGAGAAAACTCGATTTTAAAATACTGCAATTATTCGTAGAAGAATTCTTTAGTTTTTTTGCTAGAGTAATTAAGAAACAGTGATAAGTCTTTAAAATTTTATATTAACAGATGTTTACTAAATACACCATATTAACAATTAAGTTGGTACATGATAGTTCGAACGGCAACCATGACTGTGAAAATGAATTCGCTTCATGTGAGAACTTTGAAAAATCCTATGTTTATTCTTTGCTTTCTCTACCACACGCAGTTCCTAATAGAATACAAATTATTATTAGATTCGCTGTTCTAGCAGGACTAAGTTAAGGAAATTTATTTCTCTATTCGATCACAAAATTTTTAAATGTGTTCGTGCGAAGATGAAAATATGTGAATGTGTGGGTGAAAGTGGTTAGTCGTGGTTGGCAGGGTTTTATAACGTGTAAAACCTAATTATTTCTTTTTTAGCACCCCCGAGAAACATTTGTCAACTACCCCGACACACATAATGCAGCCTTGTCTAGAACAAGAAGACAGACTTTCTGCTTAAAAAAGTAGGGAATGTAACAAAAAGTTTAAGCAAGTTGCGAACAGAGACCAATAATTCCCAGAAAAAAAAGGAAAAAATTATAAATTTTTGCTTACTGAGCATGTAGTAGCAAAAAGTGTTATACAAAAAATAGCAACAAAAATAACATGACAATCTATCCAAAATACTTGCAGGCATTAATGTAAGCACTCATGCGAACACATACTTTTTACCCAAAAATACTCACGCACACACGTCGCTGCGTTGTCATCAGACCCATTCATACAAAATCCTTGGCAGCTCAATTGTCAACGGTCAGACATTTATTTGCGCATTTGTTTCATTTTTTCCCTTGTCAGTTTACTTTTATGTATACATATATCTCTTGACAGCTATAGAAATAAACCCCTTTTCAATTGTTCAATAAATATACCTACATACATACACACTTATTTATATTTAATAAAATAAAAAATAAAAACAATAAAAATCGTTTTATCGTTTTGGTCAGTGTCACAGAAATATATGTACCTATAGTTATAAAGGGTGTTTTTATAGAGGTATAGAACTTTAAGTTGCAATAAAAAAAAATGAATTATTCGATTGACATGAATTTTATTTATCCGAAAGATAATCTTGTGGCATTACATTTTAAATATGATTTCTGGCATATAACCGCCACGACTGGCGCGGATGTAGTCCAGTCTGGACGTCCAATTTTCGATGACTTTTTCCAACATTTGTGGCCGTATATCGGCAATAACACGGCGAATGTTGTCTTCCAAATGGTCAAGCGTTTGTGGCTTTCCGCATAGACCAATGAATTTACATAGCCCCACAGAAAGTAGTCTAGCGGTGTTAAATCATAAGATCTGGGAGGCAAATTCACAGGTCCAAAACGTGAAATGAGGCGGTCACCAAACGTGTCTTTCAATAAATCTATTGTGGCACGAGCTGTGTGACATGTTGCGCCATCTTGTTGAAACCACATCTCCTGTAACGTTCTGGCCACCATCGTTTTTGAAAAAGTACGGACCAATGATTCCACCAGCCTATAAAGCGCACCAAACAGTCAGTTTTTCTGGATGTAACGGTGTTTCAACATACACTTGAGGATTACCTTCACTCCAAATGCGGCAGTTTTGTTTGTTGACGTAGCCATTCAAGCAGAAGTGCGCTTCATCGCCGTCGACGATAAAACGTTTTCCGCACAGAACCATTATTTTCGATTCAAACCAAATTGATAATAAATAACTTGACAGCTGTTAGATCGGTCGCCATCTTGAAAAGAAATGCCAATAGAATATAGAAATGAAAAATAAATAAATGAAAAACCATTCTATTGTTTATTGTTGTTATTGCACTTTTGGGAAAGGTGCTACAAAAATAAAATGTCACTTTAACGAATACTCGCAGTCATAATTTATTTTTTTCTGTTTTTGGATATTTGATTATTGCAAGAAAATTTCTCTAGAGCTTTAAAGAAACAGTGATCGTAATCTCTATAAATAATAAAGTAAATATCAAAATTTAAGTTTTTATCGTTATTTTTTCGCTCAAAATAAAGGTTAGTGCAGTGAACCGTAACTGCATATTTAACTAGACAAATTAATATTTTTTTTGTATTATAAAGGGTGTTTTTTATAGAGGTATAGAACTTTAAGTTGGCATTACTTTTCAAGTTGGCGACCGATTTAACAGCTGTCAAGTGATTTATTCTCAGTTTGGTTTGGCAATTCATCATGAATAGACTCAACAACGCTTGCAAATAGTGCAATTTTATTTCGAAAATAATGGTTCTGTGCGGAAAACGTATCGCTCACTACGTCCATTTTATCGTCGACAAAATCGTCCATCAGAGCAGTTAATCTACTCTTATTGATAACTCGCATCCCCAGAGACGCCGTACGGTGCGTACAGAAGAAGCTATTGCTGCTGTAGAGCGTAGCATTGAGGAACACCCGAATGAGTCCATCCGCCATCGAGCACAGAAATTGGATCTGTGTCCATCCACTTTATGGAAGATTTTGCGGAAGAATTTTGGTTTGCGTGCTTACAAAATTTAACTCGTGCAAGAATTGAAGCCAAACGATCATCAAGTAAGGCGTAGATTCGTTGAATGGGCCCAAAACGAGATTACCGTTGTTCCCGATTTTCATAACCGAATTTTGTTTAGCGATGAAGCGCACTTCTGGTTGAATGGCTACGTCAACAAACAAAACTGCCGCATTTGGAGTGAAGGTAATCCTCAAGTGTATGTAGAAACACCGTTACATCCAGAAGAACTGACAGTTTGGTGCGCTTTATGGGCTGGTGGAATCATTGGTCCGTACTTTTCCAAAAACGATGGTGGCCAGAACGTTACAGTCAATGGTGATCGGTATAGAGCCATGATTACTAACTTTTTTATTCCTGAATTGAATAACCATGATGTCCAGGAGATGTGGTTCCAACAAGACGGCGCAACATGTCACACAGCTCGTGCCACAATAGATTTATTGAAAGACATGTTTGGTGGCCGCCTAATTTAACGTTTTGGACCTGTGAATTGGCCTCCAAGATCTTGTGATTTAACACCGCTAGACTACTTTCTGTGGGGCTATGTAAAGTCATTGGTCTATGCGGATAAGCCACAAACGCTTGACCATTTGGAAGACAATATTCGCCGTGTAAAAGCATTGCCGATATACGGCCACAAATGTTGGAAAAAGTCATCGAAAATTGGACGTCCAGATTGGACTACATCCGCGCCAGCCATGGCAGTCATATGCCAGAAATCATATTTAAAATGTAATGCCACAAGATTATCGTTCGGATAAATAAAATTCATGTCAATCGAATAATCCATCGTTGTTTTATTGCAACTTAAAGTTCTATACCTCTATAAAAAAACACCCTTTATATCGTTTAATCCTTCTAGGAATAGCTTACTTTTTCGAAAATAGTACTAATAGTTTTAAAATTTTTTTTAACATATTCACGCAACGCAAAATAAATGCATGGGTTTCCAATAAGAGTAATATGATTTATTTAAAAAAATAAAACACACTAATTATTAAAAATTTCCTTGTAGAGCTTGAAGAGAGTCTGGTTTATTGCTAAAGACTTCATATTATCTAACAAGAGGTAGTGTAATGGTGTTAAATCACAACATTTTGGAGACGATTCAATGTCACAATTTCTTGAAATAATCGAATCTCCAAATCTTTCTCGTGATAATTCGGTTGCTGCACGTGCTGTGTGACAAACGTAGCCCCATCTTGTTGGAACCAGATGTTCTTGAGATCATCTTCTTCTAATTGTGGCCATAAAAAGTTGGTTATCATCGATCTATACCGCGCTCCATTGACAGTACCAGTGCTACAAGCTTCATTTCGAAAGAAGTACGGACCGATGATTCCACCAGATCAAAACCACACAAAACTGTCAATTCAGGTGGATGTAATGGTTGTTCTTGAATAATTTGTAGAGTTTCTTCGCAACAGAATCGACAGTTTTGTTTGTTTACCGCATCATTCAGATGACAGTGAGCCTCATCGGAGATGATTTTCTTAAAATAATTGTTATATTTATGGTGGTCCAATGGCTTTAGATCTTGAGTAAGAAGATTTTATATGATATCGATCGTATCAAAATGATGAATTAAATTGATTTAGCCTTTCTCGTCTGTTCAAATATTTAAAAGCAAACTAGCCCCCCTTTTTCACATAATTTAACTTAACTTGGCTAATATACTTTTACATTTAAACGTACATTAGTCGGGACCGGACCACTAGAGAATATATACCACAGTTTTTTTTTAGATTTTAAATTTTGGATCACAAATCCATAAAAAAACGCCAAAGAATCTTAAATTTGGAATTATAAACATATATGAAAATAATCAAAGTCGGAAGATTATGTCATTTTGTCCCCTACAACCGATTTTCCATATGTGAGAGTTAAGATTTAATAGTCAGATTCATAACAATAAATTTGATATGTTCTTGAAGGATATAAAGCCTTCGGCATGGCTACAGATAACTTTTTTTTTCATTTTAGTTGTCTGGTTAATGCCTCAAAGACCTAAAAATAGACACCATCAAAGAAAGGGTAGAAATTGTCACACCGAACCCTTTGGCCAATGCCTTGGCACCGCAAGAAGTCAAAGCTGCCTGCAGAGAACAAATGAACCATGATTTTAAGAGCAACATTGAGCCAGCAGCTCATTACTGCAAATTGGGTATTATGTAAGTAAATAAATACAAAATTAATAAAAAAGGATTAATACCTATCGCTTATCAGAGAGATAAAGTCCGTATATGCAATGAATATGCGACGCGTTCGAGTATCTCCATCTCACTGTATTTGCCGACCTCCACTGATATGTAACAGAGATAGACCCTTTATAATGTATACTGATCGGGTAATGTGGACTGAGTTGATTTAGCAACCATTACTCTTTCTATAACAAGGAATCAATGTGATAAAGTAGAATCGGAACGTATTTATATTGCTTAGCAGAACAGTATAAACTTATTTTAGTGGGCTGATGGGTGATAACCCCACTGCTTATATTTCCTTAAGCTAACAGTTGAGAAAGCTGGCAACTGATTTGCTGCCAAACCAAACCCCAGGACTTCAAGGCTTACATTTCTGGCTTCGTTTGGACGTTGTTCATGGAATCTTACTATTAACATGAACTAGATTTCTTATCAATTGCAGACTACCACATTGTTACGCAACACAAGTGCATTACTCTCATTATGGAAAGGAAATCCAATGGCAGATTCTGGAGATTGAACCCCATTTTTTACCGATAGCACTGTTCACAGACATTTGTTGTGTTTGAGGCTAGATTACCATGTATGCAAGATAAGAGCTTTGCTTTAGCTTCCTATAGAAGGTAAACTCTATTTGACACCGGCACACTTTATTTTTATATGTGAAGAAATTTGCTTTCATAAAAAAATCGATCACAGTATTGCCGTTCCCACTGCTGAGTTTAATTTTAATATCCCACTCATATACTCTGCGTAACAGCTGGACTTAAAAATTAATTTTTTTTATAAATTAATCAATTTTCTATTGCATTGCTTTGTGTAACATTAGCGTGCGTTGTCATTTCAATTGACAATTTCGCAAATCGCCAAATGGCGCCAAAAAAAATTAATTTCTCATTTACCTAATCGCACTTTGGTGTGCTAACTGCACTGCTCTCTCCCTCGTTTTACCTGCTTCCTTATTTTTATTGCACTGTTTGTAACATACCTGCACTGTCTTACAATTTTTTTTTAAACACACACAATTACAAATAATAATGCGAGTTTGTACATGTATGCATGTAAACTAATTAAATACGTGACTCACTTTTGCTGTGATTTGTTCCCTTAAATGCACAGATATGCTATAGGAGAAACGAAATTTCATAGATACAGTGGTGGACAAAACTTTTCATACACCACCTGTATTCGTTGTGTAGAAAGTACTATCACTTTGCTGAAAAATGTAGGTATACAGTTTTATTTTAAATACTTTTCTAATCACATGTATTAAAACAAGTCCATTCTATAGCATAAAATAAATAAAAAATTATGGTGAAAAAACGAAAAAATGCCCTAAACAAAAGCCTACACCACGGGTTTAGTAGCAGTTATTTCGATATGCTGTGTTGTTATGGAGGTTAGGTGAAATTTTTTTTTACTATTTTTTTTAATTGTGCTTTCTTTTTTGCTAGTATTGAATTTAGTTGTGATTTCAACACATTAGCATCAACAATGGCTCCTCGTAAAGAAATATCCATTGACGTAAGAAACTTGGTTATTCAGCACAGAAAAGAGAAGAAATTGTATGGTGAAATTAATTTTTTTTTAATCTTAAGTCCACCTTTACCTTTGTAAAAAACTTTGAAAAGAAAAAAAATTGATCCACCGAAAAAAAAGCCGCGTGTGGACCGCCCGAAGAAACTAAATCGAAGAGATATCTGCTTTATTCTGAAGGAAGTGAGCGAATGATGATCCTAAAGTTTCTGTTCCAAAAATAGCCGAAAACATCGCAAACACATCAAGAAATGTGTTCATTTAATAACAGTTCGAAGAGCTCTGAACGATAACGGCTTCCACAGTAGAACGCTACGTTAAAAACTTTTTTTTAAGAACAACAGTGAAGCATGGTAGCGCCAACTTAATTGTTTGTGGTGCGATTGCGGTACCCGGAGTTGGAAAGCTTGTTTTTATTGAGGGTAATAAAGATCGGTTGAAATATAAGTCATTGCTGAAATCTATTCTGAAGCCTTCGGTGGACAGTTAGGAGGCTGGATCTTTGGACAGGATAACCATTCAAAGCATACAGTCCATATTGTTAAGGATTGGTTGCTTTGTCATGCTCCAAGGCAACAACACACATCACCTCAAAGCCCAGATTTGAATGTTATTTAATATGTCTGGGAGAAATTTTCAGCAAAAAATTAGAACAAATCAGATTTACAGCCCAGCATTACTCAAAGAACGTCTTATTGCAGCTTGGGACAGTATTACTGCCACAAAATTGACAAATTTAGTAACTTTGATGCCACGACGGCTTCAAGCTGTTATTGATGCGAGCGGTTAACCAACTAAATAATAAAAAGATCAGATATTGCGCTAAGATATTTTATGTGTGTACGCTATGTAGACTTTTGTCATTGTTTTACTATTTTATGTTAAAAAATTATAATTTTTTTTTGTTTTTTAAGATAAGTGAAAATAGTTGAAATAAACTGTATCGTAAAATTTTCCAATTAAGTCTTTGGACTTTCAATTCAACGAAAACAGAGGGTGTTTGTATTGCATGGGCGGTAGAATGGGGTAGTTCAAAGGCAACCGCACGAGGACAAGCGCTACTTGAAGGCTTTACTAATCTCGACATCGTATTACTTAACCAGGGTGGAAAAAATACATACCAAAAAGGCAGTGCTGGATCGATAATTGATCTGACCTTCTGTAGTACCGCGTTATTTAATTTCATTCAATGGGAAATCTTAGATGACTTCACATACAGTACATACATACTTCTCGATTTCTGTTGTGGTACGACCGCCTCGGAGTAATAGGCTACAAAAACGACCTCAAAAAGTTCAAAAAGTTGGCTGGAAAAGCAAAATGCTAGACAGTAGTATGCTTAACTACATGACAGATCTTCTGCCAAACACACTCGCCGAAAGCACCGAACACGCGAACGCTGATAATTGAGCTAATGCCTTAATGAAGCACATTACATTGGTGGAACCAAGAAATAGCAGAGCTGCGCGCTCAATGTCTCAGGCAGCGGCGACTATACCAAAGACAAAGGACACGGAGTAACCCCGATCACCTACGTCTTCAAACCGCATATAAAACTAAGCGCCAGGAACTTAACAAGGCAATCCAGAAAAGTAAGCGTGAAGCATTCCAGGAACTGATAAGAGACATCGATGATAACCCCTGGGGTAGTGGATACAACATCGTCCTAAAAAAGTTGAAATCAAGGAACGCCAAGCAACCAATGTGTCCCCGAATAATGAAGCATATAGTCGCAGGACTTTTCCCGAGGCACGAGGAATACAGTACATCACATGAAGTGGAAGTTGATATTGCCGAAATTCCACCGATTAGCAAAGCAGAGGTACTCGCAGCAGTGGCGAAGATTAAGACAAAAAAGTCTCCAGGCCTTGATGGAGTCTCAAATGATGTTCTCGTACACATTGTTAAGAAACGGCCAGAACATTTCAGCGAGTTGTACACGAAGTGCGTCCAAGAAGGCATTTTTCCAAAAAAATGGAAGCGCCAGCGACTAGTCCTGCTACCTAAAGGTAACAAACCCCCAGAAGAGCCGTCATCACACAGGCCTTTGTGCATGCTAGATACAGCAGGCAAATTATTTGAGTCCGTCTTGTGCGCTCGACTACAAGAGATTACGGAAGGTGACCATGGCCTCTCGAGGTGGCAATATGGTTTCCGAAAAAAGCGCTCAACAATTGACTCCGTAGCCACTGTCTGCAATATTGCCCGTAAAGCCCTTGAAGGCAAAATATGGTTCGAAGGCTGCAAGCAGTACTGCGCCATAGTTACGTTAGATGTGAAAAATGCTTTCAACTCTGCTAACTAAATAATAACAGCAACAAAAAACATGAACATTCCGAACTATCTAATACGCATAATTATGAGCTATTTCAGTGAAAGAGTACTGCTATATGATACAAACGAAGACCCGATGAAGTATACAATAACAGCAGGCGTTCCACAAGGTCGGTCCTCGGTCCACTCCTGTGCAGCATAATGTACGATGGCATTTTTAAAATAAGGAAACCGGATGGTGTATCTATCGTTGGCTACGCTGATGATATAGCTATTGTAGTGGTAGCAAAACACTTGACTGATGTATCACGCATATGCAATGAAACCATAGTGTACGTGAAAACATGGCTTCCAACAGCAGGCCTGGAGTTAGCAGACCACTAAACGGAGGCGTTGCTAATGACTAGTCGCAAAAAGGTGGAGGGGATACAAGTAAGAGTAGGAGGCTGCACGATAGAATCTAGCCCAGCCATTAAATATCTAGGAGTTGTTCTTGATCGCCGGCTGAACTTCAAAGAACATCTGAAATACTCCAGCGAGAAAGCGAGCAAAGTCGGTACAGCTATCACGAGACTCATGCCAAATGTGGGAGGCCCAAGACAGCAGAGAAGTAAACTGCTTGCGAGTGTCAGTTCATCTATTTTGATGTATGCGGCACCAAGCCACGATGATACCTGCGTACCTGAGAGCACCAGCCTCGGTACATAGATTGGCATCATTAAGGGTTTGTTGTGCCCACCGGACGGTATCGGACGATGTCGCAAATCTGCTGGTTGGAAGATGTCCGATAGATATAGTAGCCAAAGCGGCGACAGAAACTAAGCGAAATCCAAGTAATCGCAAAGAAATTATGAAATAGAGCATGAATGAATGGCAACAACGGTGGTTCTCGTCACCAAAGGGAAAATGGACGAAGATGCTGATCCCAAGTGTACGCAATTGGGTAGAAAGACAGCACGGTGAAACAAACTACTACCTCACCCAGTTCCTCACCGGACATGGCTGCTTCCGCGAATACCTACACAAGTATACGCACGCAGACCATCCCTACTGTTTGCACTGCCGTGATAAAATGGAAAACGCAGAGCACATTCTTTTATACTGCGACAGGTTTCAAGAAGAGCGCAAACAGCTAAGTCATTGCATAGGAGGCACATTGACTCCAGAAAATCTGTTGAAGGCAATGCTATCCGAAAAAGATACATGGACGAAGTGCGCAAATATCATCACTGAGATAATGAAGCGTCTCAGGCCAGAAGAGAGCAGAGCGCGCCACGAAATCGCACGTTGACTGACGGTACAGAATAACGTCCAGTGCCTGCCCCGCGAAGTAATATCGGAATGGATAGTCCCGTGGGGGTCCCACAGGCCCAGCGTACGAAGGAGGCTGGGTTTAGTCCGTAGGTGCCAGGAGGCAAATCGGGCATGCGGGTAGTACGGGCTACTCGTATCTATGAAGATTCCTTGCCTACCGGGTCGTAACCAAAAAAAAAAAAAAAAAAAAAAGAGGGTGTTTTTAGACTTTTGTCCGCCACTGTATGTTTTTGAAAGTATAAAATATTTTTCTTTAATTTTTTTATGCATTTCGTATTCCTATTGTTAGTTGTTAATTATTAGAAGAACGTATTTCTCCATCCAATGCGTAGTAAAAAATTTCAAGCAAACCGGTATTTTAACGCCGAAAACCCGATCTGGCCGTCCAAAAATGTTATCAGTACGGGAGGAACGAAAAATAATAAATCTGGTGAAGGTTAACCCTCGAATTACGTCAACAAATATAGTTCAAAACGTAAATTAAATGTTTAAAAAATAAACAATTTGTGCAGAAACTAATAGAAAATTTTACGCAGATCTGGATATCGAAAAAAACCTTATATTGTCAACAAAAGAAAGCGCATTGAATTTGCTCATAATTACTTATATATAATGAGTCTCGGGAATTCTGGAAACAAGTAATTTTTTTCGGATGAGAATAAATTTTTTATATTCGGCACAAAAGGCCACCAAATTGTATGCCGCAAATCAGGAACTGCCCTTGAAAAGCAAAATATTGTTGGTACAGTGAAATATGGTGATGGTGGAATTATGGTGCGCGGATGCATGGCAGCCACACCATTGGGTCAGCTTAAATTTATTGGATCGAAAAAAAAACTTGATACAAAGTGCAGATAATCTATGCGACGTTTTGGTTTCCACAGGATATCGATCCAAAGCATACCGCTCAAATATTCCTTGGCTCTTGTACAATCAGACAGCTTAAAACGCCTCCTCAGTCATCCGATCTCAATCCTATAGAGCACTTTTGGTATATACATATTAGGAAAAAGAATGCGTCAGCATATAAAAACAAGTAAATAGGTTTTGCGAAGAGTTATGCTGGCAGAATGATCCCGAATTACTGCTGAGGAAAACGATAAGTTGGTAAATTAGTTCAATAAAAACATATTGTGTTAAAAAAAAAATTAAAAATATATAAATAAAACAAAATTAAAATAAAGCAAAAAAGTGATAAAAGAAAACGTTTCCATTGGTTGATGTAACCTCTCAATTTTAGTACCGTGAAGATATAACGTTAAGCGTATAGCTTTCCCGTAACCTTCTGTGAAGAACTAGATCGGGATGTGAATTACAATTATTAGTATGAATTCATGACATTAGGCTTCAATGAGCGGTGTAATACTTATTTTGAAGATTGAAGATTAATAAAGGGTAATCCATTTCAAAGTTCCTTACTTTTTAGGAAAAAACAAAGAAAATTCAAATTCAATAGGGAATGTTTATTATTATTCGAAAGAAATTATTTGGCATTTATTTGTTGAAGATTATCTCTATCAAATATTAGCCGCGGCTACGTCTCAGATGGTCCATCCGGTGAGTCCAATTTTCGAGGACTCGTTCGAGCATTTCGACTGGTAACTGGCGAATGACTTGCGTGATGTTTTGCTTCAAGGCCTGAATCGAAGCGGGATTCTCCGTGTAGACTTTAAACTTTACATATCCCCACAGGAAAAAGTCTAACGGTGTGATATCACACGTTCTTGGTGGTCAATCGACCGGCCCAAAACGTGAAACTATCTGTTCACCGAACTATTCTCTCAATAAATCCATTGATTGATGCGATCTTGTTGAAATCATATGTCGCGGAGATCTCGAGCTTCAATTTCAGACATTAAATAATCGGTTATCTTGGCGCGATAATGATTGCCATTGACGGTTACGTTCTCACCGGCATCATTTCTGAAGAAATATGGACCGATGATTCCACCGGCCCACAAACCAGACCATACCGTTGTATTTTCTGGATAAAATGGCAGCTCTTGATATTCTTAAGCTTGCTCTTTATCCCAAATGCGGCAATTATGCTTGTTTACATACCCATTGAGCCAGAAATGGGCCTCATCGGCGAACAAAAATTGGCTCGAAAACGTCAGATCTTCTTGGAACTTTTCAAGAGCCCATAGAGCGAAGCGATGTCGCTCTGGAAGGTCGAACGGCTTCTGTTCTTGCACAAGCTGTATTTTGTATGCTTTCAATTTAAGATCTGGACGTAAAATTCGCCAAGTTGTTCCAGTCGGCAGTCAGAGTTGCTGCGAACGGCGCAGAATCGGCTATCCACGGTCTTCGTGTACACACTCTCAGCTACGGCCGCTATATTTTCCTCACCTCTCAATATGGGTGATGGTGTTGCAAATAGTACGCTCAGTAGGCCGATTATATTGATCATAAGTTGAGCGAAGGGCGCGAAACACATTCGTTACAGAACGTGAATTTTCGTAATAAAGTTGAATGATTTTTAAACGTAACATGACAGCTTGACACGTCTCACGTTTTATCTGTATAAAAAGGGCTATTGAAAAAAGTACCTCAAGTTGCATCACCCTTTATAAGAAACGTGCTTTGCCTTGTCTTTTAAAATAACACTTTTTAATTATGAAGCGATATTAAACTTTTATGTTGTTTGATAGGAACATGTGAGATGGGTTTTTTTTATTTTTTATATAAGTAAAGTTATTTTATTACCATAGAAGTATTATAGCAAATAAATTGTCGTGACTTAAGTAATTCCTTTAAATAAGTATTATTGTAGACAAACTCTTTTAAGTTATTTTTAAGTAGTTTCCTTAATAAATGCAGAAAACATCGTACACGCTATTAAATTTCTTCTTCTTGTTCACATTCAGCCAACGGGCATGAAGTATATGTTGTCTTTATAGTGCGTGGCACATGTGCATCTCATTCTGTGTGGCGCATGTAGTACTTGGGAGTAGAGTAGTGGTGTTGCAGCCAGCTTTGGGGACGTCTAATATTTTTGATGTAAGGATTAAAATATCTTTTTTTCCAAGGATATGTACTCACGTGTGTGTGATGTATGATTGTTAAGCTCTGACAGAACATGGCTACTGACAACTCATTCATTTATTAACTTATGTATGTGCCTGCGTAAGGATTTCCACATACACAAAAATGTATACATATGCACATTTATATAAGTTTTTTTTTAGACTTTGACAAAGCCTGAAGAGTTTTTAACAAAATAATTATGTTTTTCTTGTGCTCAGCTGTCAGTTTAACGCTTGGTAGAGCTTGATACACGGGAAAAATACAGATTCGCATACGTAGGTACTTACGCCAGCAGGCACAATTAGAGTGAAACAATTTTTGTAAGGACTTGTGCATAAAATTAAAAAAAAAATATCTGCGAATTACCGACAGCGAAAGGATAAACAGGAAAAAAATCTCTGTAGTAATAACATGGAATAATAATGGAAACTTACTTATCGCGAAAGTAAATAAAACAAATGTGAATGTAATTTCTTCGCCGGCACATTACTAACTTGACTTCCGGAAAAAGCACAAAATATACAACTATTGTAGTGCTATTAACAATGGACTCTAGCGAAAGCTCGATTTCGATTCCAAGCGAACTGAGCTATTTTCGCCTACGTTTTCGTAATACTTACTCCAGTTCCAGGAGATTTATTACCAGATTTCGGCCCTTACACTCTGTCTTTGTTTCTAATCGAAATAGACTTCATCCCGACGCTGCTCCATATTTGCATAAGGTCATTGGCGACTTCGACTCAGGCTCCCTGTTCATTTAAGCAAATCTCAAAACTTCGACTCAGGCTCTGTTGAATTCCACAGAAAGAAAAGTAAAGCAGGAAAGTAAACAAAGTGGCGAAGGAATATGAGATTGAATATTCGCCTGCACATTATTTCGCTTGAAAATAAATGAGAAAACAATGTCAAGTGGAACGTTGGCGTCAACAAATGTTTTAAGCGTGTAAAACGTGCAAACAGGATTTTCTCGGCTTTTTTTCCAGAAATATTAAAACCCTTTTGAAAAACGCAACAACTGCGCTCTGCGTAAATAATAAAAGATAATAAAAATGTCAACAGCAAGGATAATATAAAACAGACAGCAACTTATAGCAGGCAGTAAACTGACAGTAGCAACAGCATCGTTGCCTGAAATAATAGTTATTTAAGAGCAGCGAAAATAAATTAAATAAATTGTGGGAACTCAAGAGAATAGAGTAGAGTTATACCCTTCATGAACAATAAATGGTACATTAACTTTAGTGCAAAGTATGTACATACTAGAAAAAGAAAATATATTCCCAGCAAAATATATATCGATCGACTCAGAACGAAGAGCTAAGTTAATTTATAAATGCTCGTCTACTTGAATGTAAACTAGTGTCTTGGAATGTTCCAACAAAGCTTGAGAGGCAGATGCACTTTTAAATTTACGCGATCATATTTCAGAATCAGTTAAATCCCACCACCATAAAATACGTGTTTTATATACAAATTAAATTAAATAAATATATAGACTGAGAATTGTTGAAATCGAATTTTGTGATAAATTTGATATGTTCATTAAAGGTATAAAAATTTTGGCATGGTCGAAGATAACATAGTTTCTGATTTTTTTTTTTTTTTTTTGCTTTTGTCAACGTTTCCTGTTGAAGTATTGAAAGTACTAGTAGTTTACATACTCTAATTCGTAGACCATATAAATAATTTAAAACAATTGTATTCAAACCCCAGACCTTAGGTCAAATACCAGTAGCTTCTATGACCTACAAAAAACTTACTATATTGCAAGAAAGGTTTGGAGATTCGATTATTTCAAGAAATTGTGACACTGAATATCCTCCAAGAAATTGTGATTTAATACCATTAGACTACTTCTTGTGGGGTTATTTGAAGTCGTTGGTCTTTAGCAACAAACCATACTCTCTTCAAGTCAATAGTATGTAGTCAATATTGAACGTGCTATTCATGACATACGACTTGATTTAGTGGAAAAGTGCTCATAAATTGGGTTCATCGAATTCGTTCCAGAAATAGAAGTCGGGGAGGCCATTTGAATGATGTTATATTCAGAACTTAATTGTATCAATTGTACATCACATTTAATAAAAAACAGTTGAATTTCCTCTTATACTCTTATTAGAAAACCATATAGTTGACGTTAATGGTGTCCTCGAGAGCTTATTGCTTGCTATAATTTGAAGCGCTTTTTAAGTTGTGGGCCTAAATTAAATGAGTATAAAATGAGACCACAATAAGCCTTGCTGCAATACCGGTACAGGCTCGCAACAAAACTTCTGGTGAACCGGCTATGCAATATGACTTTAATGAAACTTAAACTAAATATGTCAGAGTGGCTCTACTAAGGTTCTAGTGACATGTTAGCATAGCGAAACCTCGGATGGAAAAGTGCACTTTATTATTCAGTTATTTCATTATAGAACAGTGACAGTTAGCTGCCGGATATCCTGACATGTCAATAAAGGAACGGTTCAGATCACCAAATTGAACATACTTCCTACTGAAACTGAGTATGGGGGTGGGGCCCACGCGGTTTTGGTTACTACTAAAGCCGATGATATAACCAGAGTAAACAGAGACAAGTCTCTACTCATTTTATGCGATGTAATGCAGAAAACATTTTACAGGGCGGCAGTGTGTTCCAATTGCTTCTGACTCTCATGAGATAGAACTTGTTCTGATCAACTGGAAACACAATATCGGTAAATTACCAGTTCAGTATCTGGAAGCTAAAGCGATGTATTTAGTAGTCATTATACACAGGAAGCATAGCTGGAAATAGCATATAACTCAGATATATAAGAAGGCTTTTGCCGATCTATGCAAAAAAAAATTGGCATCGCTGTCGACGTTACGTTTAAGGGAAAAGTAACAGTGGAGCTGTCAACTAACAAGACAATTAAGAATTATAGCGATTTATACTTTTCTATCTAGCATCGCAGACCACTGGGTGTCTACTTTGGATACCAGTTCCAACTTTATGACACTTATTCCCGGTAGGGAAGAATGAGAAAATATATATTACATTCCGAGTTAGTATTGAAGTTTACGCAGATGGTTCAAAATTTGATGGTAAAGTGGGTGGAGTTATGCTCTAGCGCAGATCTTCATTGGAGCTCTTATTCATATCATTGTAGTGTGCTCCAGGTTGAAATCTTTGTTATCAAAAAACCGTGAAACACAGCGAAGACATATTTTCTGTAAAATGCAATTTCAAGTTCAGTGACAGTCAGGTAGCAATAGAAGTGGTGGGTTCAATCAAAACACACACTAAAATCATAAAGGACTGTCGCAAATCTCTTCACGCTTTTCATATTTCCAGTAATTGGGCTCACTAACATTTAAAGTAAAAGTAGGATAAGTCTCCTTAATATCGTTTTAAGAGTTTTCGAAAGAAAAGTTTTTTCGAAGACTTTAAAAGGTAGCGGTTATATTAGAGAAATCGTATGGCCCTGACTGCTAAAATCCAATTAGATTTAAAATTACCCACTGGTGGAAGCATAATGGAAAGAAGACCTCAACTTCACTGGTAAGATCAGCTGGAGAAGGACCTGGCTTCACTCGGAACAAGACTCAAGCAAAATTTTACAATTTCTTTAAGGAAATGAGTATCCGAACTTATCAATTGAAAATTTTTGGAACAGAGGTCGTGCTCATTTTTCTGTTTGGTTTTCTTTCTAAGTTCACTGTTCTATAATCCTTACACTTAAGAAGGATTCGTTTTCATTTTCAATATTTAAAAAAAAGAAAATTTACCTTAAATTCAAACGACTTACGGTATTTCCGCTAACACGATTTCTTAAAACATTACAACAAAATTTGCTGCCACTGTTGTTTGTTGGCATGCCTGTTTTTATGTGTGCTGTCTTCCCTCATTCATTCCTTCCTTCCTTATAGTCGATTTCGTTTCTTTTCAAATTGTTTTAGCAACTTGTAGCGTTAATATTAGCAAAGATGTCAGATGTCAGAGCAGCCACCGATCCCACCGTCTTTGATCTGGTCCCCGTGGAGTTCGTTGGTGTAACTTATACATTGAGTAAAATTTATCGAAGGAATGGTAGCTATTTGTCACTCATTGCCACACATCTCTTTGCTTTTGCATGCATCAACTGGTATGTACTTAATAGGCTACAAACATATGCTTATGTGTGTGTGTATGAATGTACGTGCAATGTCTAGTTATTTGGGCGGATTACTGTCCAATTTGTTTCACTTATTGTTGCTTTTCTTGCCAAGTTAACCAAATAACTGTGTCAAGTGTGTGTGTGCAATTGATATATATATATACCATATATAAACTATTATTATACATATGTATGTATATATCCGTATATGTACTTGTATATGATTGAAGGTGCGTACGTTCCGCCACACAATGCACAAATGACAAATCTAACAAGAAACATGGTCTGGGCTACGATGCAATGCAACACAACACAAAAGCAACAACAACCACTATATACAATCAACACATTGAACAACAGCTGCATAAAATCTTGACTGCTTCAGAGAGTCAGTAATTGCCAATGGGCATCACGTTATTGTTCATATGTTGTCAAATTTGTTGTTTCTGTTGCCTAAATAGCAGTTTAGTGGCAACTCAATGTATAACACATATAAGAATATTTATATATCTATATGGTGGCTGTAGTGGGCTACTTAGGGTCACAGTGTCCATTCCAGCGGTCGATCTCAATGTAAAAATATAACATTCTTGGCCCTTCCAAAACTGTTTTTACAGATAGATATAATCTAGTGTACAATATACAACATATTTAAATAAAAATCATTTTCAAAATAATAAATTTTTTTTTTGCCTATCAACATTTTCGTAAACAAACGTCGCTTATAAACTTGCTGGCGAAGACGCTTTGTTAAATCAATATAAACTTGTGTGTGGCAACTACGGTTAATGTAAGACATATGACGTATCCATAACAAAAACAAAGTTTATAAGCATTATAAAATGTTTAATTGTATTGCAATCTGTAGTTTTCCATCATTTAGTTTAAATTTATATTTATTTTAATTACTATATAATTTTACTTTATATTATTTTATTTTGCTTTAATTTATTATTTTTTATATATCGTATTTTTTATATTATTATTTTTTATTATAAAAATAAAATAATTTAAATTTTCTTACTTTTTTGATTTACATTTTTTTATTTATTTAAACTAACTTAATTTTATTTTATTTTCTTATTTTATTTTATTTTTTATTTTGTTAAATTTTTTTTATTTTATTTAAATTCATTTTGTTTTATTTATTTCCTTTTCTTTTACTCTATTTTTCTATTTTATTTTATTTTATTTTATTTTATTTACTTCTGCTTAATTTAAGCTAAATTAATTTTATTTAATGCTATTTTATTTTATTTATTATTATTTAATTTAATTTAATTTTTTTATCTTTTATTATCTTTTTTATATTTTTTTATTTATTTAATGTTATTTTATTGTATTTTATTTTATTTTGTTTTATTTAATATAATTTTTAATTATTTTATTTCTTCTTTTTAATTTTTTTAAATCATTTTGTTTTATTTATTTCATTTTATTTTACTCAATTTTTTTTTTTTTTTTTTTTTTTGGTATACGTTATTTTATTTTATTTTATTAAATTTTATTTTATTTCATTTTATTTTATTATTATTATTTTTTTATTTTACTTTATTTTAATTAAATTTATTTTATTTTGTTTATTTTATTTTAGTTTATTTTTTCTAATCTACTTTTAACTTTTATTTGATTTTACTTTATGTTATTTTAATTTATTTAATATATTTAATTTTATATAATTAAATTTTTGTATTTATTTTGTTTAATTTAATTTAATTTTATTTTATATTATTTTATTTTATTATATTATATTATATTTTATTTTATTTTATTTTATTTAATATAATTTAATTTAATTTAACTTAATTTAACTTTGTTAATTTAGTTTAAATTATTTTAACTTAATTTAATATAAATAATTTAATTTAATTTGATTTAGTTTTAATTAATTTAATTTAATTTAACTTAATTTTAATTTTGGTTTAGTTTATTTTAATTAAAGTTATTTATTTTTTTAGTTATGTTTTATCTTATCTTGTTCTATTCTACTTTTAATTTACTTTATTTTATTTTATTTTATTTTAGTTATTTTTTTTTTAAGTTGTAATTCACTGCTCTTATTATTGTGCCCTCCTTAGATAAATCTGAAGGCTATTGCGTGTGTTCTCTTCATTGTCTTGAAGGTGATGTCAACTAGTTAATATTTACCTTGAAGTATACAGAATAAATTGACTGTCTACAAAAGAATAAACGATCACGTTGAGACTAACAGTAGGTTCATAGAAACAGACGACAGAGAGATGTTTGGGCCTAATGATTACAGAATCAGTATTAAGTTAATATAACAGTAAAATTTTCTTTGAGATATATAAATTTATCTATTAGCAAATTTACTGAAGCTATGTTATCATATAATTATTGAAACCTGACATTTGAAATTTAAGCATTTCATTACTACTTAAGTTAAGTTCTGTGTCGAAAGAATGGTTGATTATGAAAGACAAATATATTATACATTAAATTTAAAAAATAGTATCGTTTGTAACAAATTAAAAGGAACGACTTATATTTAATCTAACTGACATACTAAAAACCAAATTAAAAATTAAAAAGTAAAATTGAAATAAAAAACGTAAAATTAAGAAAGTAAATTTAAAAAAATAAAATTAAATTAAAATAACTTATAAAAATAAAATAAAATAGTAAAAAATAATATAAATTAAACTCATTTAAATGACATAAAATAAAATAAATTAAAACTAAGACTTTTAATAAAAAAAAAATAAAAAAATTATAATATAAAAGAAAACATAAGTAAGGATAATTTAAACTAATTTAAACTTTTGGAAATAAAATAAAGTGTCTTAAGTTAATTTAAACATAAAAATGAACTAAGATAAAAATAATTAAAATAATATTTTTTTTTTACAAATCGAACCGAATTCGTGCCTTATTCTTCAAATAAAACAGTATTACTCATTTGGTTAATCATTTAAAAAGCATAATTTTATCACCTTTGCTTAACCGATTAGTCTCTCTGAACAAATTATGTTTGTTTAGTCCCGTACATATGTTTTCTGCAACTAAATTACATAACAGGCAGTGTTCTTACCTTCCAAAAAAGAGACAAAATTACTAAAAGTGTAAAATTTCGTAACTTTTCTTGTAGCTTTTCATGTAAAAAAAAGAAGATGTTTTGCAACTGGACTTTGCAAACTTTTGGACGCAGCATTTGAGACAAGTTAATAAGAAATATGAAATGACATGAAAAACCACTAACGAGTTCTTGCAGAGAGTTGCTATTGTAGCATGCGTTACAAAGGTTTTTTTGGTCTTCCAAGCGAATCGAGAACCTGGTTGGTAGTTCTATTTTCGGGCTTATATGTATATGTCAGCTAGTTCGTAAGTACAAGTATTTACATTGAATTTGATATATAATATGCCCCAAATTTTTGGACTCATTCCCTTTATCCACTGAACGACTCATATATATCTCTCCATTAATTTATGTAGTTAAATACAACTCCTAGTCGATTAAATCTAATATATTATCTGCACTTAGTACAGCCGGATATAAAAAGCCAAAATGTTTTTATGCAACTTAACAATGATTCTGAGGAAAATATGTACATTATTCATAAATATTATATTAATAGCTATCTATTAAACGATCATTTGTCGGAACCTCCCAGACCGGACCATTATCGAATATATACGACCTACTTTTCATATTTGAAATTTTTGGTTATAAATCCGTCAAAAAAAGTATTTAAGAAGTTGAAATCTAGTACACTGCACGTGCATAATAAAATGCATTCTAGCTCATTCTAGCAATCGATTTGTTCAAATATTAGGTTTTGAGTAGAAGATCCGTCAAAATAGCATTTGGTATCGTGAAATTTGTTAATATACAGGCAGTATTTCCAGTTGGTATTGAAACTAATTATTATCAAAATCGAATTTTGCATTTTGCAATAAAATTGATATGTTTATGAAAGGTATGAAGCCTTCGACAGGGTCAAGACAAGAACGGCTCTCTTTCTTGATTTTTCTTAATGTTAATATTATTATCTTTTTATTTTCTATCCATGTTTGTGGAACTAAAATTCTTCGTCCTTCTTCTAACACACGTTCGTTATATTGATATTGTAAATTTCTTTGTCCTGTAGAATATTCCCGAAGCCAATATTTCCTTATTGCAGACTTATTTGTAGGTATTTAATGTGAGAATAATTCTCATTAAAATTATTTTGCACACAGAGTTGTTACAATGAAGAGTACACTTTATTTTTAGGAGAAAATATACTTTAATAAAATGTGACCTATTTAAAAATATACAGGTCCTATTTCAAAACTTAAGTGTCGCCCCTTCTGTCACATCTTAATCAAATTTAATTTTTTTTCTTTTATTGCACCTTGCCCTGTCATAACTCCATTTTGATAACTATATATTCCAACGGATTCTGTCATCAGTCCTGTTGATCTAAAACGTTAAAATTTTGTACCTAAAACCTTTTTATTTCTTATTTTCATTGGAAAATTTTTGTATTTTATTTGCCTCTAATATATATTCAGTGCCAGACAAAAGTCTACAAACGCCGCCTATATTTGTTGTGTAGAAATTACTATCACTTTGCTGAAAAATGGAGGTATACATTTTTATTTTAAATCATTTTCTATTCACATGTATTAAAACAAATCCATTCTCTAATATAAAATAAAACAAATATGGCGAAAAAACGAAAAATCTACCGACACCACGGGTTTACTATCAGTTATGTCGATATGTTGTGTTGTTATGGTGGTTAGGAACACTACTTTTTATTATGTTTTTTAATTATGTTTTTTAGTTTGCTAGTATTGAATTTAGTTGTAATTTAAACACACATTAACATCAAAAATGGCTCCTCGAAA
Organism: Neoceratitis asiatica; assembly: GCA_030068015.2. Classification (NCBI taxonomy): domain Eukaryota; kingdom Metazoa; phylum Arthropoda; class Insecta; order Diptera; family Tephritidae; genus Neoceratitis; species Neoceratitis asiatica. Next base: position 52,156,552 of record CM061525.1, read on the forward strand.
AGAAATATCCATTGACGTAAGAAACTTGGTTATTCAGCACAGAAAAGAGAAGAAATTTTTGGGGAAATTTAAAAAATTTGTATCTTAAATCCAGCAAAGATACAGACCATTGTAAAAAATGAAAAAAAAAATGGATCCACCGAAAAAGTCGGCGTGTTGGCCGACCGAAGAAACTAACTCGAAGAGATATCAGCTCTATCCTGAAGGAAGTGAATGATGATCCTAAAATTACTGCTCCAAGATAAGCCGAAAACATCGAAAACTTATGAAGAAAGTGTGTCTATTTAAGAACAATTCGAAGAGTTCTGAACTAAAACGTCTTCCACAGTAGAATGCCACGTAAAAAATTCTTATTTCTGAAAAAGAATCATAAACTTCGCTTGGACTTCGCTAAAGCACATTTAGAAAAGGAAATGGATTTTTGGCAAACGTCACAGACAAATCGAAGTTCAATATATTCGGCAGCGATGGAAGAGCAAAATTTGGAGAAAAGGAAACCCTGCACTTAACTCCAAAAATTTAATACCAACAGTTAAGCATGGTGGGAGCAACGTAATAGTTTGGAGAGCGGTTGCGCCATCTAGAGTTGAAAAGCTGGCTTTTATTGAGGTAATATGGATCAGTTCAAATATAAGTCATTATTGGAAGCTAATTTGAAGCATTCGGTGGACTTTTTGGAGCTTGGCGCAGGCTGGATCTTAAAATAGAATAACGATCTAAAGCACACGGCCCATACTGTTAAGTATTGGTTGCTTTATCAAGCTCCAATGCAACTACACACTACGTTAAAGCCCAGATTTGAATATTAATGAATAACTCTGGAAGATTTTTGAAAGAAAAATGAGACAAAATCAGATTTCCAGCTCAGCATTACTCAAAGAACGTCTTATTGAAGCTTGGGATAGTATTACTCCCTCAGAATTGACAAATTTAGTATCTTCGATGCCACGATGGCTTCAACCAACTAAAAACTAAAAAGATCATGCTACCTGATATTAACCAAAGTTTTGCGCTAGGATAAGTTAGGCAAGTACTCTATGTAGACTTTTGCCATTGTTGGATTTACGTTTTTTTGTCAATAGCTTTAATATTTTATGTTAAAAAATTATATTTGTTGGTTTCTTATGATAACGGAATATAATTGAAATAAACTGTATCGTTAAATTTTCCAATAAACTTTTTGGACTTTCAATTCAACGAAAACCGAGGGTGTTTGTACACTTTTGTCCGCCACTGTTTTTTTTTTTTTTTTGAAACTGCTTTTGTACAATCATTTACTTAACGGAAAAATCCAATAAAATATGACGAACACCGCAAGCATGATTTCCGTTTCACAACTTCCGCCTAATAATATGTATTGGCTTGTTGTACCTGTTGGTAAGCCACTGTGTGTGTAATACACAAACTACTTTTAGCGATGCACAAGCAACTCGTCTCTGAGTTGTAGCCTTTTCTATTTTCTCGCTGATGACATTCTGATTTAATTTTTTTCCCTTCCCCGACAAAGTCTTTCCACAAGAAAAATATTGAGTAACATAGAGCAAGCAAGTTAGTAAGTAAAGAAGGCTTATAAAAAGATTTTATTTTGAAATGTATTTTCGTGTTCGTGACTCTACTTCAGCCAATCTTCGAAGCATACTTCCACATCACCCCCACGTACACAACAGCTATGAAGCTATATATATAAAGGGTGTTTTTTATAGAAGTATAGAAATTTAAGTTCAATAAAACTACGATGGATTATTCGATTGACATGAATTTTATTTATCCGAAAGATAATCTTGTGGCATTACATTTTATATATGATTTCTGGCATATGACCACCACGGCTGGCGTGAATGTAGTCCAATCTACCAGAAATGCGCTTCATCGCTAAAAAAATAAAATGGACGTAGTGCGCGATACGTTTTCCGCACAGAACCATTATTTTCGAAATAAAATTGCACTATTTGCAAGCGTTGTTCAGGCGTGAGTCCATTCATGATGAATTGCCAAACCAAACTGAGAATAAATCACTTGACAGCTGTTAAATCGGTCGCCATCTTGAAAAGTAATGCCAACTTAAAGTTCTATACCTCTATAAAAAACACCCTTTACAACAACCTTCCGTTCTACTACATCTGCAGGAAGTGCATATGTTTCTGTGTGTGTTTTTATTTATATATCTGTAAATTGTTTATATTTTCCGCCGCAGTCAACGTTACTGCCGGCAGCATCATCATTGCCAATGACAGCCGAACTGTAATTTAGATAAAAGTGTGAAATATTTTGCACTACCTATTTACTACTTCGTTGTTATTTCTATATTTATTTATTTTGCTGTTTGTATTTGTATTTGCACTTGTTTGTGACTACACTTCAACGCGATTATAAATTTGTTGCTTGTTTGTTTCTCCCCTTTTTTCGCACATTTCAGGCGGCAAATTGAAACTTATGTTTGCATTTTATTTTCCGTCATCAAGTGTCACTAAAGAGAGAACGAATGGGTGTGACGAAGAGCATCGCAATCGCTTGCAAATTGAGATTCAACAACTTGTTTATTTGCTTGATAGTTATTTTGTTAAGATTCTGCTAATTTTTTGCGGGCTGTTAGTGGTAAGAGGGTTAAATGAGTGGCGCCGATAGCAAGATCTATTATTATAAAGTATACATGCATACACATACATACATACACTATATATTATAAAGTATTTTTTGCATTCGCAGCGGTGAGTACGAGTTATATAAACACATTGAAATAGCTCAAGAAATTAATAGGCAGCGCCTACTTTTACTAGGTTACGTCGTCCTAATGGATAAAATCCCTCCAGCTTTGAAAGTACTAGATGGAGTACCCGCTGATGGAAGCAGAATATAAGGAAGATGTCCACTTCTTACGAACGATGAGGTGGAGACCTGACTGGTTTATTTTCGATTTTGCTAAGATCGCGTAAACGATGAAGACGAAGTCGAAAAAAATTTAACAATTATAATTGAACTAGTATGAGGTATGAAGCAATAGGACAATATACGTTACGCTCCCGAATTATTGAAAAGCGCAAGAATATAATTGTTCAATTCTAATTTACTTAAATTTAGTTTTAGTTTTAGTTTTACATATTATATGCAAACGTTTAATAATTTAGTAATTATAGTTAATTAACGTTACAAATTAAGTTCTATTTAAAATTTAGTTTACACATTAAGCCTTAAAATTATCATCACGATAGCGGCTTTCACATAGTTTAGCGACTGAGTTCTTTCTCTCCATCTCCCTTTTTTGTTTTCCCCTCCGCTTTTTGTCCATTCCACCGTGTTGAAGTTGCATTGCTAATGTGTTATGTGAGCTTTAACCATTTGCTCCATTTGAGCATTGGGGTGTTTTTTTTTTCTTTTTTTAAATTTCCATGTATTGTATGTTCGCAACTAGAACTGGTATGCTGCTTGCATTTTCTTACGAAAACACATTTTCACAGCCACGCAACCATTATCCTGACCGAGCAATCATCACGCTGATGATGATTCGCGGTTCTATGGCGCATAACTTAACTTCAAACTTTGATTGAGATTCCCCGCTTGTAACAGCTCATATAGTGCAACAGCTCAGTTTACTGCAACAATTCAGTGTGGCTTTGTTGAGCTTATCAATTTGCTTAACTGTCAGTCAGTGTTGCATACAAAGTTATTGATTTTTAGATTTTGTTAGTTTGTTTAAAGCAAATGTATATACTTTCATCACGTTCACTTTTCTTTTGCTATCAAGAGCAAGCCCTTTGAATAAAAACACACTTTTAGCCACAGGTGTTTGCTCAGTTCTTGTTCGTGGTATAGTCAAGCAAAAATAGGTTCAATAAAATATACCTTATAGTACTACAAACCTCAGTATCTCTCAAGAATTTGGCACCTTGTACTCCCTTGCATTTGTCAATGTATATTTATTTATTATTTATTTATTTATTTATTTATTTATTATTTAGTTATATGTCAAGTTCAAAACGTTCTGTCGGAAATTGCTTTTACATATTTGTTTTTTTTTTTACCATGCACGGCCGAAATTATTAAAAAAAAATTATTTTAACATATATAACTTTTTTTGCAGTTTTTCCTCTATTTTACCGTACATCCATCAAAGTTAATAAATATAATTAAATTTTGATATTTGCTATTATCAATTTATGTACTTTGCGTATTACATCCACAGGGGATAAAGTGATTACACAGGAGAGCGTTGAAAGCGAAAAATATGTAAATATTTAAAAGCCAAAGTAGTTTTTATAAATGAGCTTTTATTGCACTTTATTGTGATATTTAATTTTTTTCTATACCTTTCATGTACATGAAATGGTTTATTAACTTTGTTGCGAAGTATACAAGTAACAGAAGTGGAAGAGATAGACCCACCGCAATTTATACCGATTGTTTCAGAATGACGAGCTGAGTTGACTTAGCCAGACCCATCTGTACGTCTGTCTGTCTGTCCACCAGTCTATCAGTCCGTCTGTCTGTTTGAATGCAAACTAGTCCCATATATCAAGCAAACTCAAAAAAGCATTGAGGAGTATTAAATTTGGCAAACACACATATTATGAATTTCATATTCGGCGTATTGTATCAAAATCAGAATACTTATGATAATTTCAGATATGATGATTTGGGTAAAAATTCTCTAAAAAAGCTTCTAGAAACGTGAAATTTGGTATTCTACAGATGTAAATTCAAGTATATATTTTCACTGAAAATCGAATTCGAATTCGAAATCGAATTTTGAAATTTGCAGTAAATTCGATATGTTAATGAAAGGTGTCAAAACTTCGGCATGGCCGAAGACAGCCGATCTTTTTTGTTTTATTTAATTTCGCTTAAGTTAAATATGTTTAATCACTACATGTATTGCATAATAAATGTGGGAAAAAATTATTTATCGCTTAATGAAATTATATGCTAACCTTCGTATACATATGCATTTATGATAGTGCAATAATACCTGTGTCATGAGCAGAATGTTTTATGTAACATTGAATTCCTATATTATATACATACATTATTTTAGGTATTAAAATTGTGACTACCTGCGGACAAAATTGACAGTAATTTTATTTATTTCTTTCAATTAAAATACAATTTTATGAAGATATGGCTTATAATTAATAGACAGGAATTAGTTCAACAAAAGTCAATTAAAAATCATTTAAAAAATGGAAAGATAATTAACGCATTATCGGCACATTTATTTTTTCTTTACAAAAAGTGCTGAGAGCTTCAACTAAATTATGTGGAGTTTTTTTATGCGGCGACCTTACTAAACAACACTGTCAGCTCCCGTAGGCTGGGGGAATAAGTATACGCCCACGGCAATGTATTTTCCTGTCATATAAGGCAATTAAGATCCTAGTTAACATTCAAGAGCTGCATGGAAGTTTTAATGATAGCAGTTTCGGCTACGAGGTCAGACCCAGCACTTAAATATGGTACCATGGGAAAAAGGAAGGCCTCGGAACTTGCTCCGACTAGTTTCATATGGGAAAAGCCCTTCGGGAAGTATTGTGGTGGGTGTGGTTTAAAAGGGTGCCCGACCCATAGAAAGGCAGAGGTTTTGTAGGGCCTCGAACCATACCAAGGCGGTAATGAGTTCATGCCGAGTTACCAATTGGTACCACGATGCAGGCATTGTGCGACCTATCTTTACTTTGGACAAAGATCCCCAAATTTTCAAAATCTAATAAATATACACTAAAAGTATACAGCCCCAAGAACTTATTCTGATAAAGAATTATATATAATTATATTTAATGCTTATTAGTTTAGCTCTTTATTCTTCTTCCGAACTGTTTGATACATTTTTTTTACAATTTTTTATTAATGAAAATTAAAATTTTCGCAAATGGTGTTTGAAGTACTTTAGAATGTCTTCATATATCTCTTTCACATGAGCATACATTGATTATTTTAGTTATTAAGCATCTATACATAGTCATAACTATCGATGATTGATGAGATCCGATGATTAATGGAATAATTTCCAATAATTTCATTTATAAGTTTTCATTTGCTTCACTGTCTCTATCTTGCGGCATTCTTCCATCCGGTTAAAATCGGCTTTGATACCATACCCCAAATATCGAGCATAAGGATACGAAATAAGATAAAAATAAATAGCTGAACAAAGAAAAATTAATAATATGTGAAAAGAAAATTTTGCATATCCAAAAGCTTGTATAAATGCATATAGATTATGTTTGACATAGTGTATGAGTAAAATTTTCTATTATCAAAAATTAAATTTTCCAGAACTTTAATGCAATTATATTAAGAAAGGCTTATGACCCATACATTCTTCAATGTTCGGATCTTGAACTGAGATTACAGTTATACTTGCGATTACCCAAAAAATTTTGTATTCTTTAGGGAAATCTACGCGTTATACTTAAATATTTAGTTTAGATACTTGTACATAAAACTGTAAGAAAAAAAGAAAAATACCAGAGGAAGAGGGGTAGAATCAATGAATTGCTGCCGGGGGATTAGTTGAATATTCAAATTCTCTTCCTCTGTGGTGGTGTAGTTGCTATTTTAATTATGCAGCTGCTACAACTGTTGCTGTTGTGGTCATGAACTCCAAGTTTTAAGTGTTACAATACAAATTGAGGTTTGAGCATAAACTTGGCGGTAACAAGCCCAGCAGCTGCGACAGCTGCTCCTTAGCAAACGAGACACACTAAAAGACAAGCACACTGCTCTTATATCACAGTAAACTAGTGGTGTTACTAATGTGCACAAAACCTAGTAAAACCTAAAATCAACCACCAAAATATGCCTAAATATGTATGACTGTAAATGTTAGTGTATAATACATAAACTTCATGTCTTTTATTCACATTCTGTGTTCGATTTGATATCTATTATATCATTACTAGCCTCTAATCCTTCAGGAAAATAATAATAGAAAGGAAAAAGAATTAGTTAAGTCAAAATAAATAACACACTTTTTAATATAATAAAATGCAAAGACATTTAACGTGAAAAGAACATTGCACAGAGATTACTCAAAAAAAAGAATTTATATTGAGATTTGTAAATAAACCATCACCTGCCCAGTATGTGATGGAGCGGGCATTTTTTTAATATTCACAATCCACCAACCTTACACGAAAGTGATAGTTTTTCTGTAGAATTTATTATTTTTACTTCAGCTTTTAATTTATATTTTTTTTGTTCGTTTAGTTCTTGCTGCCAATTTTCTTGTATTTTTGTTTTAGGTTTAGCATTTTCATTTCGTATTTGGCTAATTTCACATTTTATGTTTTAATATTTTTTCGCTCAAATTGTTTCGATCCTTATTTGGTTAGTAAATCAAATTGAGAACACACTCATTTGTACTCACGCCACTGATAATATCAATTTGTGGCAGCTTGAAAAAGCTTACAAATATTAATTATATAAATAAAAGTGGAGATAAATGAGTTTGTTGAGAGTGAAAATTACTTAATTAAACATTCTATATATATATATTCGTTTAAAAGCTAACAATATAATGGTAAATTTATAATAGTGCTCGAATTGAAATTCAAGTTTTGGAATTATTAAGGATTGCAGGGGTCAAAGTAACCAATGAATAACAAATGAGTAACAAATGAGTGTTGCGGTATTGAAAAACCTTATTTTTCTGAGAGCGGAATTACGTTATGTTTTATTAAATCCATTGTCAATGTTACCAATTGAAAATCAGTGGCCACCCTCTGACTCGTTTCTCTTCCTTTTGGAATTGAATGAATTTTAATAGTTCGTTTAACTTGAAGCCTGTGTTCTAAGGTTTTTACTACTTAGAGCAGGGCAGTCACACAGCTGGTGAGAAATTATTTTAAAGCCACAAGAATGCCTCCTAGGTCCTAGTTTATCAAACAAGTTTTCTGAATGCATTGTAGTTACCCTCTAAGTGCTATAACTAAATAGTTATTTTAAAATATATGTGGCAGCACGTAGTGCCAGCGTTTTAATTCTTCGGTGCCTGTCTTGATAAATCGAATCAAATTCTACATAGCTTGTCCTACACAAAGATTCGCGAGGAAACATCTCCACTTTTTACCTTTCTGTATAAGTTCGAAGTGTAATAGTTTTTAAACCATTCTATCATGTCGTTTGTGTCTATATTAAAATGTAATATTAGTACGCTGAGAGTTTATTTATCCACTGTTCCTAGCCAATATTAAAATTGGTGAAATAATTTTCCAGAGGCTAACGGCTGCAGAATACTCGGGTTGTACTAATCGTAAGTATAGTAACTGTTATGCTCATAATATCTCTAAGTATTGCCCAATATAAAATCAAGTTCTTGTGTCTTAAACTATGTAATTATTGGCAGCGGCCAAGATGATATCGATAGTTCGAAACTTCGCGCCACTATAAGCTAGGAGATTTCAAGCTATACATACATTTATGAGAAATTTTTGTTATAGGACCAAAAGATGTGCTCTATCGACTGATGTCCAGACCATAAAAAATTTATGTGGGGAATACTTCTCCAGCCTACGGTATAGCAGTAAAAACGTAACACCAGAAGATGGCGTTTCTAGAATCGATGACGATGGAGCAAACGACTATGAAAAAGTTCGAATATCAATGTAATCAATGACGACAAAGAGCTGACAAAAAACACAGCGGACGATTTGAAGTTAAGTGTTCTCTGTCCAATCCACCCTAATTCACTAGATATTCACCCTGGAGAAAACCAGCGAGAAAATAGTCGACAGACGAAGCATTTTCGTCGAATTTAAAGCAGCCTTCGGCAGCAGAAAAAGAGGCTTCTTCTGCGCCCCATATCTGAATTTTATATTCCCGAAAACTTGTGTAAACCTACGCAGAGCAATACCAAAAGCACCATCAGTATCGGGCTGTACTTGTCCAAGCTGTTCGATATGATGCAAAGTTTCAGACAAGGTGACTTCTTTAATTTATTCTTGGTCCCAAAAACCGCACAGTAAGTTCTGCTTTCTACAAACAGAATAAGGAGGTGAAGTGAATGAGCCCGGTAGTGAATTAGGAGACTTTTTCGTTACTGTTGGCAGTTATAACTTTGATGTCGTAGATATTTTGTCTAGCTAGGCGCTATCATAAACACCAATAGCAACGCAGAATAACTCTTGTTAACAGGTGCTACGGTAGTTGAAAAATAAAGTCCTCCTTTTACAAACAAGCACCGAACTCTACAATTCACTCACATTTCCCGTAATGAATATACTTTAGGAGTCTTCGTGAGTATAAAAAGTTTATGGTTCTCTGCGTATTGGCGACGGTAAACACTGCATATGGTGAAGCGTTGAGCTGTATGAGATATACCGGGACATTGACATAGTTTACCGAATTAACTCGACCGTATGGCTCCGTAGTACTCCAGCTTTGTGTGTTGTAGTCCCGCCAGCACCAAAGGAAAAGGAAGACCTCCAGTCAGTTGTAAGCGTCAGATAGAAAAGCACTTGGCTTTACTTGGTCAATTAAGAATAAAAAGGTTACATGGATTAGGTCATGTCTATTTTCAAAGATTTCGATGGAAAACTTGAGGTGCAAAAGAGGAAAGGCATGCCTATGTTCCACTGGAAAGATCAAAAGTTCAGATACAAAGTTTAACTGTGAGGTATTAACAGCGGATACGCTGGATAGGGCATTCCCTCAGAATGGATGAAAGCGATCCAGCTTTGAAATCCATTACCTGCACTTAGAAGAAGAGGAATAGGAAGACCTCCCTCCACTCCGTTAGAAGGATAAGTTCAGATAGACCCGGTTTCTCATGGTATTTCGAATTGGTGCCTTCTGAGAACAAGAGAATTAGAGAATTCGTGTGGATGCGCAAGCTATTCCTAAATCAATTAGGTACAAAAGGAAATTACCTATAGCTTTCAAACTTGATTCTTTTTTATTTTCAATAAAGTGTTTTGAGAAATTAACTACATTGAAAAGTTTCCACCCAACCATCGATCTATATTTTTTTTTATATTTAAATACTAGTTTATGTCCATAGAAATTTTAATTTGTTAAAACTACACTAAACTCAACACTTAAATTTCCTAATTAATTAACCGTTTGCAATTAAAATTAAAAAATACAATGAATGTAAAATATAGCCTTACTCGAATATTTTTTTTTACATATATACAAACACTTTTACAAACATATGCATGTCCATATGATTATATTTTACTTTGTCACGAATGACTAATTACTTAAAGGAAAAAAATATTTGATTTGTATACTTTACCGACGGCCTTCAAAGTGCTGTGTGCAAAGTAATAAAATTTATATGCATCTTTATGTGTATATGCTTTATTCGCAGGCTTGAAATTCTTGCATAAATTTGCTCACTACGCCTGCGTAACTTTTTAAAATTCACCAAGGAACTTTTTGACACCTCAACGCGCTTTTGACGTGTAAATTGACTTCCGTCCCTCTCTAAAGAAACGCATACATTTTTAAGCTTAAATGATTGCAAATTCAAAAGAAAATTTGTGGAGATGTTTGACCAATACATATATGTATATGTATGGACATGTGTCATTGTATAAATTTGTATTTAAGTGTGGAATAACGTTTTGTTAAGGAACTAACGTTAAACGGAGGCTTCTAAATGTGTAACACTCTCACGCAATTTACCTTTTCTCACATTTTTGGCACATATTGGGCAGTACCCCAGCCATAACTCGACGAATGTTGGTTTTCAAGTGCTCAAGAGTTAAAGGTTTATCTGCATGGACACCGTCTTCCGCGTAAGCGTACATACAAAAGTTCACCATTGTCAATACGCCCGATTTCGTTGGCCAATTGACATCTCCGAGACGAGAGATTACGAAGCTGGAAAATTTATATCGCAATAAAGTAATTTTTGCTCATGTTTTGTGGCATGTAACAGCATCCTGTTGGAACCACAGATTGTACAAGTCTTCTTCTTCAATTGCAGGTCAAAAAAAGTCGGTTATTATACGAATATAATGCTCTGAATTGACAGTGACATTCTCGCCGTTATCCTTTTTAAAGAAGTAAGGTGCAATCACATCTCCGGACCTAATAGCGCACCAGACCATAAGTTTTATTTTTGCATGTAATGGCCTCTTTTTAATTATTTGTGGATTCTTGTAGCGCCAAATATGATAATTTACGTATCCACCGAGAGGAAAATTGTCCTCTTCGCTGAAATTTCTTTTATAGAAATATCGCAGTCTACTTTTTGTTGTTCAAGCAATCAATCGGCGTAACTGATACTTTCACTTACATCAGTGATATTTAAGGTGCAACGAGGAAGACAATGATGAACAATATCTACTGATCCAGTCCCTTCAAATTTCTTTAAAATTTTGCCAATTGCTTGAGTGGTAGGACAATATGTATACCATAATCTAATCTTAAAGCACAAAAAATGGCGTTGTTTTAATCACCATTTGTGTGTTATGTTGTAATGCGTGAACTAAAACAAAACCTGTTTGGTTTGACAGTTAAGTTTGAAAGATGACAAAACACAGCCCTTCACTTTCGATACCATTAAATGTGTAACCCTTCATAATATATTATTATAAATATATTTGGCGCTTTCTAACCGTTGAACTGATTTTCGGCAGAGATCCTCCTCCAATTTATGGTTTTGCGTCTTGATGGTTTTACCAACAAATTGGAGGGACCTACAGTTTATTCTAAGCCGCTTTCGAAAGGCCGATAGATTTTTCTGAGGAGCCTTTTATATCATGTCAGAAATAAACTCGGGGTATTTGACATTTCCTGCCGAGGGGTGACCCGCAATTACAAAAATTAATTTTTTGTAATTTTCGATGTTTCACGAACCTGGACTCAAACCACTCGGCTATTTCGGCCGCAAACCTCCAAATATACTATTAACTGTATTATTACTGTATTAAAGTTGGCATAAATTTTCTTAAAAATCTCGTTTTGCTAAAATGAGTCGAAGGCTAAGTTGACATAAAAGACATAAAAGTTTCATAAAAAATGTTATTTACGAAAAATTTCTCTAAAGTAAATTGTAAGTTTGAAATTTCAGTTTCATAGTATCTTTGAGTAAATTTAATTTAGTTAATATTTTTATAAACTTAAAAGATACTAGTGACTTTGGTTTCCTATGTTTATGAATTTTCGAGTAAATAATTTTTTTTACACATAGGGTATTCGAGTCAAATTTGGCCCATTCTAAGAAAACTGTTATATTTGTTATTTTTTTTGGGAGGAAGGCTTTGCTCAATAATATGAATTTCCATTTTCTTTAACATATTTTTAATTCAGAATAAACAGGGTGTCTTATAATTATAGATATGGAAGAGTGGAAAATATGGAAAATATTATCAGCATAACTCCAAGTATACCTTGCTACACGTTTTCAAGATTTACTTAGAAATATATGTCAAGTTTTCAATTATTACCCAATTTCCTTTTAATTGAACTAATTTATTTGGGCATTGTAACTACAATTCCTCCAAGGTTGTAGCGATGATGAGTTGAGGATAACATCCAGAGCAGGCTTACTCCCTAAGATTCTTTTGATTTATAGGATTTTTTGCAAATAATTTTTATAATTGCCAATATACACAAATTTTGCATAACAGACAAATTTTTTCATACCAGATATACTATTTGTTATAATAAATACAGAGTTTGGTAGTAATTTGAGTACTGAACCTCCTGGCGATGTATGTATCTAGAACTTTAATAAAAGGAAACCGAACTAGTCGTGAATAAAAAGAAACCATAATTATATTAATATTATAATTTCCAACTCCAGATTTGTATGTAGACTTTTGTCCGCCACTGTATTTTCAAATTATACCGGCCCGATATCACCACTATTACATATAGCCCTCATACAACGGATTTGTTTAGATATGAAGTTAGGGTCAAAAACTAGCCAAAAATGCATCTGAGAATGAGGTGTGGTCCAAAACTAAACCCAAAGAGTGCAGAATTTAAAATTCTACACATTTAAATTTAAATATATTTTAGTACTGAGAATCTGCGTGATCGGAATCCTACATCATATATCCCCCCTAGAACCCATTTTTCAGATAGGAGAATTAATTATAAAGTACAATACAATAAATCTGATATGTTCCTGAATGAAACAGGATGATCAAAAGCACCCTTGCTTTCTTCTTATATTTAATTTTAACTCATTTAATTTATTGTTTTATTAGTTTAATTGATTTCTTTTCTTATTTTCAAATTATTTATATTATTTTAATTAAAATATTTCACTTATTTACACTTTAGTTTATTTTTTATACGTTGTACATGAAGTTAAATATAAACTTTGGTCCGAGGTATGTAGTTAGCAGAAGGAGAAGAGATAGGTTCATCGAAATTTATACCGATCGAATCAGAACCCCAAGTTTGAATTAATTTGCCATGTCCGTCTGTTCCTCCGTCTGCGTGAACGCAAACCAGCCCCTAAATTTCTGAGATATTTTAACCAAGCTTGGTAGGAAGATACACGGTTAAACGATCACTAGTCGGAACCGGCCAGCATTTATACCACCGAGTTTTCAGATTTGAAATTTTAGTCATAAATCCGTCAAAAAAAAAACCTAAGAAATTTGGCACACTAAACATACATAATGAATTGCGTATTGACTCTGAAAATCATCGAAATCGGAAGATTATAACACATAACACCCCTACACCGATATCTACAGATGAGAGGTTTTGGTCCAAACTGAGTCAAAAAAGCTTTTAGGAGCATGGAAGTTGGTAGTATGCACATGTTATGTTATGTTATGAATTGCGTAATGGTAGTGAAAATCAACGAAATCGTAAAATTATATCATATAACTTCCAAGCAATTGATTTTTTTAAATATGGGGTTTTAGGTAAAAAAAATCCACCAAAAAAGAATCTATCGAATTTTACAATTTGCAATAAATTTTATATGGTCATGAAGAGTAATTTTTAAATTTTTAATAAGTTTATTTATGTTTTTTTTTGGATTATTTTTTATTATACATTGCTACGATTTTGCTGAATCAACCTCGATGATTTCCCAAATCCTTCGGGTAAGACCACCAACTATGTTCGTAGATTCTTATTTAATAAAGAATTTATTTATTACTCAGTAATTCACAATTCAATTACAATTCACTTCACTGTTTACAATTCCTTGAATTACAACTTTCACAATGTACTGTTTCTTATTACTTCACTGTAATGTAATCACCAAGGCGTTTGGCCATTTTTAATATGTCATGATCTGTATTTTTTTTTTCATTGTATTCAGTAATGTTCAAAATTTCATCATGGCAAGATATACACAAGAACAAAGTTGCTGATTTTGCCTTGGAAAAACTTGAAAACGATAACGATTTTTTTTTAAGAAAATCATCTTCTCCGATGAGGTTCACTTTCATCTGAGTTTTGCGGTAAGTAAAAAAACTGTCGATTCTGGTGCAAAGAAAATCGACAAATTATTCATGAACAACCATTACATTCATCTAGATTGACAGTTTGGTGTAGTTTTTGGTCTGGTGGAATCATCGGTCTGCATTTCTTTCGAAATGAAGCTGGTAGCTCCGTTACTGTCAATGGAGAGCGGTATAGATCGATGCTAACTAACTTTTTATGGACACGGTTAGAAGAAGTTGATCTTAATAATATCTGGTTCCAACAAAACGGGGTTACGTGTCACACAGCACGTGCAGCAACCGGATTATTGCGACAAAGGTTTGGATATTCGATTATTTCAAGAAATTGTGACATTGAATGGTCTCCAAAAAGTGGTGACTTAACACCATTAGACTACTTCTTGTGGGGTTATTTGAAGTCATTGGTATTTCAAGTTTTAAAAGTCAATATTGAACGTGCTATTCATAACATACAACTTAATTTAGTGGAAAGAGTGCTAAAAAATTGGGTTAATCGAATTCGTGCAAAAGAAGTCGTGGAGACCATTTGAGTGATGTTATATTCAAAACCTAATTGTATCGATTGTACTTCACATTAAATAAAAAATATTCGAATTTCCTTAACAATTAGTGTGTGTTTTATTTTAATAAATCACATCACCCTTATTGGAAAACTTTATAGTAAATCCTACAGCGATTTCCTGTCCAATCATAAGTTTTTATTTCTAATTCTTTATGAATCAAAAATACATTTCTGAACAAATATGTTTTATGGAAGCTATGCTATTTAGTAGTCCGATTTGGCCGGTTCCGATAAATGATTCATTAGATAAATGCACCTGCCTACTAAGTTTCGTTGATATATTTCAAAAAATGAGAGACTAGTTTGCGTTAAAAAAGACGAGGGGACAGACGGACAGTGGGACATGGCTAAATAAACTCAGCTCGTCATTCTGATACGATCGGTTAAAATTTTGGTGAGTCTACCAATTTCTGGTACTTACATACTTTCGAACAAAGTTAATATATCATTTCATATACGACATGCAAGTTATAAAAAAGCTTATTATTTATTAAACACCTTCAATTATCTTGTGTTGCCAGCTACGAGCTTACAAAAATCTTGTTCTGACTCAACGTGAACCCAAATTAACAAACTACCGAATATCAAATTTATTCTCCCCTTGAATGGATAAATCAAACCATTCTTCGCATTCATCATAATTCATTAACAGAAACACTATGAGGCAACTTATACAACTAAACTATAAAATAGATAAATGAAAAATTCCAAAAAAAAATATAAATTTCAAAATGAATTCATCAATGAACAAGTACAATAAATAATGCTTGCATACAAAAAAAAAAAAAAGAAATAGATAAAATTTTCTAGAATATACAAAATCTTATACAACAATTGCAAAACTGAAAGACACGACCGGTTGAAAATATAAAAAGCACAAAAGTGATGAGTGCAACAAGTGCTGTCATACAACAGCAGAAACTGGAACGTCAGAAGAAATACAAAGTTTTGGAGAAGAGATTGAATATGTTGAAAGAGAAGAGAAAAAAAAGAAAAAAGTTCCCGCAGGGCTAAGCACAGCAAAGCCGATTTCAATTTGGCTACACTCAACAAAAGTGCAGTAGTTTATAAATGCCTCCTTGTGCAGTAGAATGCTATCAAATATTCTGATTAAATGCTATCTAGATACGATGCTCAATGCAGTCATCTAGCTGTATCGACTTGTAATAAACTGTCCTGCGCTCTGCACCCTTTTGCGCACAAATACTTATATACAGTATAATAGTCGCTAGGAGCACTAATAAAAACGTTGGAAAACTGTAAAGAGACGATCGTGAAGGTTAAATTTTTAACTTGGTACACAATAAGGTGAGCCAGCAAGAGAAACCAACTAACTAACTACTTAACTACATTTGAAGATAACAATATTCCTTTTCTATTTAAAGTTAATAATGTTTTAAACGTTGGATTGATCGATACTTAAAATTGTTTTTTTCATGTTATTTTAAACATAAATATTTTGTTCAGAAATATTTGACAACTTTGGTTGAGTTGAAAGAAGATAAAAAGCTTATTAATTAACAAATAGCAACCTACCAACATTTAATATTAACATGTCAATTGAAAAGTCTTTGGCCTACGTTAGTAAAACATATTTTTTTGCCAAAATTCCTTTTTTTTATTTAACATAGTTCCCTTCAAGGGATCAAGGGTAATCCTTCAACTTTTCGATACCATTTTGATAATACGATTTATTCTTTGCTTTAGTTTCGGCGATCACCTATTCATTTGACGAAAATTTCTTCCTAGCAAGCATTCTTTTGAGATTTGAGAAAAGGAAGTAGTCGCTGTGGGCCAGATCTGGAGAATATAGTGGATTTAAAAGCATTGTGGAACGGTGCATTGTCTTGGTGAAACAGCACTATCTTTTTCTTCAAATGCGGCTGGTTTTCTGATATTTTCTATGTATTAGTCATTGTTGATGGTCCTTCCTTTTTCAAGGTAGTGAATAAAAATTATTCCATGTTAAATTCGTATATTCACCGCATTTATTATTTTTCACTGTTGATTATCGTTGCTCCTTATAACGAGTTACTTTAAATGTATATAAGTAATAGGTAAAGTTTTTTTTTTATAAAATTCATAATATACTTATATGGCCAAAATGTCAAAAATAGTTTATGTTTGCATAAAGATAATTGTTATTTTTTTCTTTATGAAAAAAGAAAATTAGTTATGTTCTGACAAATTGACTTGAGGATATAATTTTTTTTCTTGTGTTAAGTTTAATGTACATTCTTTTTTAATAAATATTTTTTATTTTTTATAAATAATGTGTATATTTACTTATTCCTAACATCTAATCTAAAAAAGCTGTATTGATATATTGGTATAATATATTTAGACACAATGGCGTCGGGTTTAATGAAGTGAATATATGGATATGAATACAAGTACTTAGTGGCTATGATGTCACTCTCTCCATTCCGCTTGTACTATTTTGTAGATCTCTATTGTACAAACAACATTAATACACTTTAGTACAGTTTAAAAATTCAACAAAACGTACATATGTAATATATAAAAAAATTGTTTACCTTTCGCTTTGGGCCGAAGTATGAAAGTACCAGAGAGAGAAGAGATATACTCAGAGAAATTTAAACTGATAGTATCAAAATCACGAGCTGACTGACTTTCGGTCACCGGTCTGTTAAATTTTACGTTTATCTCTCAACCATGACTCTAGTTTGATTGAGCGCGAGGTTGGGTAACGCTGATGAACCCAGCCCATCGATGTTTGTTTCCATCTGTTTAAAAAAATTTTCAATAATTAATTCCAATTTTAGGTAATTAAATTTTTGTATTTCTCAAAATATAATTAGCTTAATTTTACAAAGAAAAACATTAAGAAAGGTTCGATTTCAAAAATGCTTTGCGTTATTATGTTAGTTGCTACAAGAACTCCTTTTGCATAAACTAGAAGGCTCCAACCACCTCTATCGTGAATATCTAGCCTAGATACATACCTATATGTGAGTCTTTGTTTTTTCACCGTTATCTCAATACTCTCTGGCAGGAAAAGCAATATTAAGAGACAAACTTAGTGTCATATCCAAAGGATTGCGAAAATACGGGTACAATTCGAATTTTTTTAAGTATACTAGAAGGTTCCTTACTACAGGTCTGAGTATCGATCATGCGGACACTTGCGTGCTGTGAAATTTTGTGACCAGTAAATGCGGAACAACGTCTAAAGCATGAGTTGTGATTATTCTATATATCGTGATATCGCATGTCATAATTAGCCTTACAACTGCCGTATAGCGTCAACGACTTGAACCAGACGTTAATCTTAATTTGGGCTCCACCATATTTTTAGAGGTATAAACTGCTGAAACAGCCTTCCCTGTTCGGTTTTCATGAGAATTTCCAAGCCAGTATTAGTCCAAACTAGCTAATTTCTCTTCTACTAACTGTGGAGTGAAATCTGGCACTTTGTTATTGAGTTAATTACTAGCTGAGTTTTGCTAGCATTTTAAATCGAGCTTTGAAAATATTCGAACAAGTTCCCACCGGTGGAGGCAGACGAATGCGAAGATCTCCACTCCGTTGGAAGAATCATTTGGTATTTGGTGTCACTTTTCATTACCAACAGGCGCCAAACAGCGAAGAGAAAGAACGAGTGGTGCACACTAATGGACTCCGCTACAATTCCATAAGGGGTGTCTACGCCAATGTAGTAATATTTGTAGTAGGAAAAAAATTACCCTTTAGCCGAAAAATCACGTCATCAACATACACCACAACAAACAGGTTTCACAGCCCGTGAGAGTGTTTAATGAAATTTGGTAGACAGTGTATTAACCATTTTGTGTGTTTGTATATTTTTAAACAAATTTATAATTTTCGTCAACGAATTTTAGAATTTATATGTTCGAATATAAAAGAAAATCAAATATACATACATGGTCTATGTGGTAATAAATTATTAATTACGATTTCAGTTTCCATTTCTTTTGAAAAAAAACATTTTCTTAGTTTATCTAAAATTTATTTATAAAAGTCAATGCGGGAAACCTTGTATAGCAGCACTACGTGGCAATCTCATATGATAGATTGTGACAGCTGAGTCGCTAATTTTTTTTGGGCTAGCTGCAGCATGAAATAACACATCTGAACTATGTATATTATATGTAATTTTGTAGATCGGATATAAATTAAATGAAAATATGAAATAAATAATTACAATTTCTTATTTCCATTCTATAATGACAGCAATGTTTAGTTACATTTGAAAATATTATCGTAAGTCCTTTTGGATAATATATGTGACTAATTGAATAACAAGTAAATACATTTAGTTTATTCCACACATACACTTATAAATGCAAGTAAACGTGTAAACTAATAAACCATATTTGTACACAAGTAATCACTGTAATTACTTATTAATTAAAATCAAGCGCCGTAAATCTTTAACATCTGGTAATAAATCATCTTCATGATCCTCGTCCTCTACAGTCTTTTTCATCATCGTCATCGTCATCACCTTCATCGTTGTCATCAGTATCCTCCTCGTATTCATCATGATTAGCAAACTTCATACCTACATTATTACCAGAATGAACTGCCAGATAGGAATTTACGCTTGGAAGTGTAAGCGAGGTTTTGTTCATGGTGAAGGAAGTTTTTCATCAAGGAAGTGCGGTACTAAATGTGAGGTTTTGAAAGACTGTTACCATTGTCGTAGGTGTTGGTGAGTGAGTGAGATAACAAATACTTGGTACTACCGTTCTCTCCTAACCCACTAGGCAAGAATGCTGTGGCTTGGTGTGATTTAAAGAAATTTACTCTTCCATTTAACAAATTCAAATGAGTTTTTGTTGATGTTGCTGTAGCTTTTGTGACGCCTGCTAAGTTTTCCTTGACTGACGCGATAGAAGCAAACGTTGCGTTGTTTGTCGTTGGCAATTGTGTGGAGTATATTGAAAGGGGTCTGCTGCATTTGTGGGTTTAGCGTCACTAAAATTATAGCCATCGAGGGATTCAGTATAATTTGTCAACTTATTAGCAGCCGCTGCAGTGGTGCGGCCTTTGTAGTTGCTGCTATTGCTTTTGCATTATATTTCATTTCCTAACTGGTTATCTATAACTCTATCACCACTCTCATTATTCGTCACTCCATACTCTACTTCATTACCTCAGTCAAGCATTGGTGGCTTTGTGAGGCCCGGTGCTGTTTTCGAGCTGAAAATAAATTTGTATAAAATCTTATGATTTTCACCCAGATATTTCTGATTGCAACCATTGATAGCTGCCATCCACCTTTGTGAATGACATGCAACGAACGCCTTTTTTTGCAAGTACTTGTGTGCTCAGCGCAATATGTCACCTTTGACTGCGCAACAGAGGGCAGGAAGGAGAGTTGAGGGAGTGAATTAAAATTATTTCTGAAAACCAATATATGCATCTGTACTTGCTATGATCATTACCTACTCACTTTCATCGCACAGCATACATCACCAACTGGTATTGCAATTGCATTAGGGGATAGTGAAAATATGTTATTGGTCCATTTGCCATTCCAACGAATTTTTGCTACTGTCCAAAGAATTTTGTAGCTGAAATTAACACAGCAATATACAACTCAAAAAATTCGTAACAACAAATCCACACTTACATAAATACAGATGATTATAAGTGAAAATACACCCATGAAACCTACATATGTCAATACGCATATTTTATTCTAAATCCACTTTCGATTGAATAAACTTTTACGGTACTCGTCTGGTGTGGTGCAATATCCTCGCTGTTTGTGACAGCCTGTTGCAAAAATATCTAAACAAGAGTGATTGAAATTTACCAAAACCGAATAAATTAACAATATAAAATGAAAAGTCGCAAAACCGAATATTCACAATCCCCCTATTGTATAGTATACCCAGCAAAAAAAAAAAAGGAGAAATAATATCATGCTAAAGTAGACATTTCTTTTTAACTACTAAAGGAATGTATTTTGAGAGGTGAATAATATTTTGGTTTATTCTATGATCTTTTGAAACGTACCTATCAGAGCCACTTTCTGCACGATGTCAAAATCCAACACAACACTGCACACAGATTATCAATATTTATTTATCCGTTTGGTGGCAAGAGAACCTTGTGCTATGTATTCTGATGAGTGCATGTCATGGAGTGTATGTCGGTGTTGCATATGGAAGTTTTTTTAGAGTATAACAATTAATCTAAATCTAGTATTCATAGCATAGCCAATATATGATATTGTGTGTTGTGTATGGCTTAGCGTGTGTTAGGCTTTTTCTTTTTGTGTTAAATGTATTCTGGCGAATTTTTTTAGCACAGCACTTTATTTTGAAGTATTTGCTTTATAATATAAAATTTTGAAGCCTTCGGTGTACAGTTTGGAGCTTGGAGCAGGCTGGATCTTTTAACAGGATAACAATCCAAAGCACACGGTCCCATATTGTTATGGATTAGTTGGTTTATCATGCTCCAAGGCAACCACACACCACTTCAAAGCCCACATTTGAATTTTATTGGACATGTCTGGGAGATTTTTGAGCGAAGAATGAGAAAAAATCTGATTTCCAGCTCAGCAATACTCAAAGAACGTCTTATTGAAGCTTGGGATAGTACTACTCCTTCAGAATTGACAAATGTAGTAGCTTCGATGCTACGACGGCTTCGAGCTGTTACTGATGCGAACGGTGGACCAACTAAATACGAAAAAGATCAGGTTACCTTATATTAATCAAAGTTTTTGCGCTAAGATACGTTATGTATGTACTCTATGTAGACTTTTGTCAATGTTGGATTTACGCTTTCTTTGTCATAGCTTTATTATATTATGTTAAAATTTTTTTTTTTTTTATGATAAGGGAAAATAGTTGAAATAAACTATATAGTTAAATTTTCCAACAAACCTTTTGGACTTTCAGTGAGTCTTTTTACTCTCTCAAATTGGGTATTTATGCAAATTTTGGCCTTTAGCTGAAAGTACATAAGTAAGAAGTGAGTGTATATTTGTTGTGTAAAACACAAACTGACATATATATATCCTATACATGAGTTGTCCGCTAAAATGTTGCTGTTTCTGCTGTCGACTAAGTTATGATGTTGTTATTATTGTTGCTGCCACAGCTGTATAGATACATATTATTTGCCATTATAATTGTCTACATTGGTATGTTTAATTAAGCTGCGCGGTCGGATACTCAGCCATTTTGTGGCGAGCAGTAGCAGGCGGAGGTAGCTAGAAGAGAAGCGGCAAATCAATAGGATGAGCAGCTGCCACACCTTTTAAGTGCTGTTGTTACGATGGATATATTTTTGTAATGATTGTTGTTGTTTTTTTTTTGCTACATTTTCTGCAACGCTTGTTAATTGTTTCTGCTAATGCTGGCAATTATTTTTTTTGTTGGGATTTTCTATTATTGTTTGGCTACTGGTTACTTCTGTTGTATTTACTACTTCAGTTTATAGATATGTATGTTATGTTATGACACGAAAATTTTCAATTGCCTTCCTACAAGTTACATTAATCTTATATGTTCGCGCCACACAAATATGCTAATATTGAAAAATTTAAATATCATTTTAGTGATCTTCAGAATTAGGGTCAAACATTTTGATTAATATCACTTTAATGTTAATTCATCCGAGCTAAAAGAGGCTGCGACCATAAGTACAGCTGTATGTATGTACAGCTGGCGAATATCAGCTGAACCTTTGATAACCTCTGAGCACCGAATTGGTTTTGATCAATCTTTCCTCCGGAGATGTCATGTTATAAAGGAAAATAGTGAAAGTTATCTAGAGAATGCAATATGTTGCTCATTAGCTCATAACTTTCAAGTGGAATAGATATTCTGTCCGATTCCGCACTTCTTTTGCTAGACTGTAGCTGAAACCTGCAAGAAAAAGTTCACTTTAAGTTAGTATATTTCGAAATTGATCTGATGCCCTTCCTAGATGCAGCACTCACTGTTGTTCACTTGGCTAAAGCGGCTTCTGGCTATTTGTACACAACATTATTACCCTTACATAATATTATTTTATATTACCGTTCTGGAAAAATAAACTGTTTTTGTAGTTTGTTCGAAACAGTTTTCCTTTGTGCTACTACAGTTGAATTTGACTTGTTTTCGAGTTACTCGATTGCTTAGTCATTTGTCCGTTGGCCAATCATTGAGTGCTTTGTGCTACGTTTTTTGTTACTGCTTCTGGCTGTTACCTTCTGCTTCCCAAATCTATAATAGTTTTGTGTTCACTTCACTGAATCACTCAATTTGTTGTTTCATGCTAATGCGTTTTCTAAATCAAATTTGGTTGTGGCATGAGCATTTGCTTTTATAATAAAGAGAAATGCTTTTGTATAAAATTTAAAGTATATCTAAATATTCTATACATGTTCTGAATTAAGTATCAAATATAACATCCTTCAAATAGCCTCCACAACTTCTTTTGGAGGAACGAATTCGAAAAAACAAAATTTTTGAACACTTTTTCCACTAAAGCAAGTCATATGTCATGAAAAGCACGTTCAATATTGATTTTTAAAGCTTGAAGAAAGTATGGTTATTGCTAAAGACCAATGAATTCAAATATCCCGCAAGATATGTCTAATGGTGTTAAACCACAACTTCTTGGAGGCCATTCAAGGTCACAATTTCTTGAAATCATCGTATCTCCAAACCCTTCTCCAATAATTCGGTTGTGGCACGTGTTGTGTGCAACGTAGCCCGTCTTGTTGGGACCAGATGCTGTTGAGATCAACTTCTTCCAATTGTGGCCATGAATAGTTGGTTGTAATCTGGTACGCCACTCTTAATAATTTCTTGCATACCATATTAGTGAAAGAGAGCATTCAACGAATCTGTTTGGCTAGTAAAGCTACACACATGGAACATATGGCAGGAAACCGACAAAAAATTTCACAAGGCCGTTAAGAATCTGATGTAATATATACCGAAAGTCTCCGATAAGTCTTCAGGTTAATTTACTAGTCAATATATCAATTTTCTACTTGCAGGGATCCTTCTTTGTTAAATAAACTCCCATCGAATTTTTCACATAAAGCTGCTGTCATTAATCAAATTCAGAATATTTAAATATGAACATATGTACATTCGTATATGTATATAACATTGTGCGCTGAAAAATATCTCAAATCACAGTAAAAAATACAAATGACTTCATATACGTATTGAATTTTCTCTAAAAGCTTTCCTGTGCATTTTTCACACTGTCTCAAGTTTTCAGTGAGATATTTATACTCATAGATATATATTTATGTACATATTTTAAATCATTTGCCAAGACATAAAAATCTATTATTAACACATTCATTCGCGCAAATATAAATATATACATTTCTCTATGCAATTGTGTGGCATTGCCAAGCCATTTTCAATGCCTTCAGACGTTGTTTGTGTTTGTTTTATGGAAATCTACTAAATCTCTTTGTAACGCTATATAGTAAATGAAAAGGAGTATCAGTTGAACTTTACCCAATATTTGAAAAAAGAGGATTACTTAACTTCCTACAGAGGTATACCTGTAGTAAATAAAAGTATAATTGTGGGAGCTGATCTTCCGAGAAAAAAAATTTTGACTGTTATTTACATAAGATGGTCGATCCCCTTCAAAATCGAAAGAAACTGTTTATGACACTTGTTGAAACTTTTCCAAGATCAAGCTAATATAGCTTAGTAAATTCCAAGAAAAATTCGTGCTCTAAAAATTGTTGTGATACTATTTTTACACTTACTTTAGGAATAGTCTAGTGACTGTTTTGTAAGCTAATATTTCTGCCATTGTACATTTCCAATATAATATATAAATAGTAATGTGCAGGTATATATATTACATCCCGTTAGTGAATGAGTGCTCAAGCAAAGCAATGAAGAAAAGTATATTGGCTCGCTTGCACAGTTTGGTAAATATTTTACTTTTATAGATTATATGAATTAAAAAGTGTTCTTATCTGTCAGCTGCTATAACTCATATATGGCTTGGCTGTGATGTGGCAGGTGGCAAAAATTATTTGCAGCTTCACTATTCGCTATATGAATTTGTTTAATTCCAATTCAAGGTTTTGTCACTTGTTGGGGTTTGACTTAATAAAACACTTTGGCTGATGCCCCTGAATAAAAAATAAGAAAAAGCGTGAAAAGAATATAAAAACTTTTTTTTATAAAATAAATTAAAATTTATGGGCTTAGATACATAGGATTTTTCTAAGTAAACTGGAGCAAAAACAGATGAATAATGTTTATTGGTTTATTGAACTGCTTATCAAGTGGAAAATATGCTAATAAATGTCATATCTAAGTCATGTTCAGTGGGCAAAAAAAAGAGTTTGCTATGAATTTGGTACTGAATTTAATAGCCTAATTTATGCTAGGCCATTAACTGAGAGGAAAGATTGGTTGGTTTAAAGGGATTGAATTCGTTCATAATATTACTTGATGTGCTATATCTAATTGCTTTATGCTTTAGACACTTCTCTGATTTTAAGATTTTAATTATGTTGCAAAAAGGTCGACGACACTCATACTTTTTGGTTGATTAGCAGCTGCATATATGAAGTCCAAGCTGGTTTTTCAGACATATATTGCAATTTCGCCTTTAGGAAGATTTTTTATTATTATCATTTTCAACAGTGTTAACATATAAATTAAAAAGACTTAAATAAAATTAGATATTATAAAAACTTAAGCTTCCCTTTTAATTTCACATTTATTTCAATGAATTTTTGCCGAGATGACTGCAAACACTTTTATTTTCCATTTGCGGTATTTATAAAAAACACTAAATCTGTTCAAAAGCTCTAAATAGGATTTGCCTATGAAATGTCTTCACAACCTTGTTGAAGGACAAACCCATATTGACTTTCCTTGGTGCACGTTCACTCGAATACGCCGAATATAATGATTTCTACTTTACTTGTAGTGTTGCGCGAGGGATCCATGTTTCGCCTACGATAACGAAATGTGGAAAAACTTCTTCGGATTGCAGTTGAACATTGCTTTACACTGGATGGTCGGCCGTCAGCACTTACGCCACCCATCGTGACTATAGCTTTACCATGTCCAAGTAACCATGTAAAATTTGATGCACAGACTGAGTGATATATCTATGATTTCAGCTACTCCATGCACTTTGACAATGCGATCGTCTACCGTGAGAACTTCCTTTCGACGAACTGAACTTTTGCCATCTCACATGCTGGTAAGATCACAGCGGAACTCATAACTCAGAAAAAAAAACTTATCCAGTGTTGGTTTACAGTCTTCGTAGTATTTTTCAATCATTTCAATGATAACTCTGATAATTTTTATAATGCTCATCCCCATGCGGACAATCCCGATTCGATTCAGCAAAACAGCACGCGAGTCATTCCCCAGTTATCAGTCGAAATGCTCGAAGGAGTCATCAAAAATTGGATTCAACGGATCTGAGAAATAATCGTTAAAAAATAAATGCCAAAGGCATTTAAGCTTCATAACGTACATAGACAGAGCTTTAATATGGATTTTACGTTCCCAAATTTTAAATAGCATCTCTACTCATATTTAATTTTTATTGTGATTTATAAACTGCACATTTTTGCAAAAAGCAAATTATACGCCAAATTTTATTTATTTTAATTGTGTTATAAAAAAATGTTAAAACCTTTCTGAAAATCCTTAATAAGTTTTCAACTAGTTAATGAGATTAAATTCAGAAGCAAACAAAGTTTCATAATTATTTTCTAGTTAAAATCAGATTTATATTTTGCATATGTATATAGGCAGGTATATATGTTATATATGTGCATAGCACCGCTGTATATATTTTTAATCCACTCAACAATTTTAGCGATGGCAAGCGTTGCTGAAGGGCTTAATCGAAAAAACTGTTTCCTGCGATCATATGCAAGGAATCTCATACTCATACGAACATGTTTTGGTATTTTGCTGCATTTAATACCAAATATTTTGTTATAATAGCTTTTCGCCGGATGAAAAATTTAGAAACAAACGGGGAAAAAGAATAGCACAAAAAAGTGCATAAATAACTTGTAGCCACATTATTCGACACTTAAATAAAGTAAAAAGAAAAAAATTACTTAAATAAAGAAAATAAAAATAAAAAAAGTAAATATAATAGATATTTATCACCTACGAAAATAACAATAATAACGTTTGACATGTGGAAAATAATAGACTATCGCAAAATACACTTTCAGTTCCTTGTAAATTTTATTTTATTTTACTTATTTTTTATTATTATTTTTCTTTGTATGTAATAAAAGGAAACCCAAAATAACGACAACAACAAATACAATTACCACAAAAACTGCAAATATCTGTCCAGTTGTTACAGCATGCAAGGACATATACAAATAAACCAAAATACAGATAAACCAGATAAATCAAAAAACAGCAACAGCAATATGGTATTGATAAAGTAAGTACGTATTTCCGCTCTACGTATGAGAAGTTCAGCACAAGAACAGAACAACAACAAATCAACAAATTGACATACAACACAAGACTTTTTCCTGTAAGTCATCAGGATATCACGTGTACCGTAAGCGTTGGCTTAACAGTTATTTTAACATAGTAGTGTGAAGCCATTTATGATTGAATGCGCGTTTTTGTATGCGTTAAGGTAAAACTTGAAAATCTTTGCAACTTTGCACATCAGATTATTTAGAGGGTTATCCATTTATCATCTGTGAAGTTTAAATGTCATTTGTTTTAGTTAAAAGTCGGAAACTTATAAAAATTGATCGCTTAGCAACTGCTCAATCCGTTAAAATTGTTGAAACCTGAGAACACGACTCGGACATTATGTGGTTCCAAAAAGACAGTGCCTCATGCCACACAAAACGACGGGCTCATTTTGACCGAAATTTTTCGGCCGAGTGATTTCCGGCTTAGCGATGTCAATAAGCCACAGAAATCGTGTGATTTAACACTGTTGGAGTTTTTTGTGGGGCTACGGGAAATACCGTGTTTGTGTGGATAAACCATTACCTCTAGATCACTTGAAAACCAATATTCATCAAGTCATGGCCTAATATGTGCTAAATATAGGTGGTCGAAAGTTAGCTCAAAAGGATCGAGGCTTGCAAAAATTTAGGCTGTCATTTGCAGTGTTTAACATATAATATCAAAGTTCAAGCTTCAAAGAAATTGTTGGTCAGCGGTTGCTTTTTCTTACTTATAATAAAATATATAAATGAACTATTAATTGAGGAGTTGAGGGATGCTTCTTTTATGCTCGAATTATTTCGAGAAAGGTTTGGAGATTCGATTATTTCAACAATTTGTGATATCGAATGGCCTCTAAAATGTTGTGATTCAACACCATTAGACTACTTATTGTGAGATTATTTGAAGTCATTGGTCTTTAACAATAAACCAGACTCTCTTCAAACTTTACAAGTCAATACTGAAAGTATTATTTGTGACATACGACTTGATTTAGTGGGAAAAGTACTCAAAAATTGGGTTCATTGAATTCATTCCTGTAAAAGGAGTTGTGGAAATCATTTGAAAGATGTTATATTCAGAAATTAATTGTATCAATTTTACTTCACAATAAATAAAAAACATTTCTTATTTATTTAACAAATAGTGTGTTTTTTTTTAAAGAAATCATATCACTTTTATTGGAAACCAATAATATAATATTTCGATTTTGGTGATTTTCACTAGCAATATGAAATTCATTATGTATGTATAGTATACCAATTTTCACATTCTAAGGTACTTTTCTGACGGATTTACGACCCAAAATTCAAATCTGAAAAATCGGATGTATACATGCTTTAGTGGTCCGATCTTATCGGTTGTGACCAATTATCGTGTAAACGAATATTTGCATCTTCCACTCTCTAAAATTGAGAGACTAGTTTGCGTTCAAACAGACAGACGGATAGACGGACATGGCTAAATCAACTCAGCTCGTGATTCTGATACGATCGGTATAAATTTCGGTGGGTTTAGCTCTTCTCCTTCTAGTACTTACTTAGTACTTTTAGGTATTTTTAATATTTTGAAAGCTTTGAGGAACTTGTATTAATATATCACTATATATACTAATAGTATAAAAAAAATATTTTTTGAGAGTTAGGTTTTTCAAAACATTTTTAACCAGCAGGTTCTATAGAATTCTCCGAACATGGTTTTAGCAAATTTTGGCTTGCATTTTGTTTACACTTCATGGTGGTTGGTCTCGCTAACTATAAGAATGAATATTTTGAACAATTCTGCAATTCTCTGGTAATCTTAAAAACTCGATTTTTTTTTAAAAGTAATATAAAATTATTTCCGAATTATAACTTCAAATTTACTTTTAACTGTTTCATTTAGGATAACTATGTACTTATATATGTATATAGGTATCTTCCACTTCTGGAGATATTTGGTAAGAATCAGAAAATCCGATTGAAAAACTGTGTTTTCTGGTGCATAAGTTACAAACACAGGACCCAGCACAGGAAGTGATGTTAGGGAAGATATTTACATACATTATATCTGATATGTGGAAACTAAGTAGAGTGGTCTCGCCCATAAAACCGGGGAAACCAACCAACAAAGGATAATCTTATTTGCCTGATTTGATTATAATCTGTTAATCGCGTTCTAAAAAACCTAATCACCCCCTTTGCTGATTAAGAGTACAACCTTCTTCGATAGACGCGAGTAACACTGGCCGCTTCCTAACGGTCGATGGATTTTCATGAGGATATTTCATTTCATATCAGAAATACACTAGGAGAGCTTAATATTCCTTGCCGAGAGATGACCGCAATTAGAAATATCAATGTTCTATTTTTTTTTTGTGATCGATCTTAGACTCGAACCCTGGCCTTCCGAATGGAGAATGCAATGCGGCTGTTGTGGCCGCTACCACCTCTTTTCATGGCCACTAAAACACACCCCTCTCTTTGGACCGAACCAGTCGCGCACTTCCTTGACCTCCCGTTAGATGATCTTGATGACTTTGACTAGTTCTTTCTGCTCCTACGTTGGGTTCAGCTAACTTCTACAACAACAAGAACAAGATGTGAAGGAACAAGTTGACTTGGCAGAGTTGCCGAAGGATTAACTTCGAGTTGACCATCGTTATGCTTCCCATTCACCAGTATTGTAAACATATCTCTCAACCACCATCTACATTTTTTGTTAAACGTCAATTATTTCTGATATTTATAGAGAATAATTAAATTTTGGGGTATCCAAAAAATAATACTGTATTATTATCGAATTATTATCTTAGAATTGGTTAGCATTACGTACTATTATTCGGAAGGCCTGGGTTCGAGCCCAGGTTCGAACAACATCCAAAATTATAGAAAATAAATGTTTCTAATTGCGGTCACCCCTCGGCAGGGAATGTCAAGACCTCCGATTGTATTTCTGGCATGATATAAAGCTCCTCATAAAAATCCATCAGCCGTTCGGAGGCGGCTCAGAATAAACTGTAGGTCCCTCCATTTGTTGGTAAAAACATCAAGGCGCAAAACCATAAATTGGAGGAGGAGCTCGGCCGAATAAAAATTCTATATTGCATAATAATTTTGACCATTAGACAAACAATATCCGTTATATATAAACATATCTGCGAAAATTTTACATCAAAGGCAATCAAAATGCATCATGGCGTATACGTAACCAGAGTAAAAATCGAGTATGTAAAGTATTATCCAACTGTGTTATGATACGAGCAGAATGTCATGACTATTGATTAATTATAATGATTATGTGCAAGTTTTGTTGTGTTTGTTATTTCTATTATGTATATTACTTAAGCGTATTTGTCGCATATTTAAGCCAGTTACCCTGGCCTCATTAATAACACAAGAGAAGCTGTTATATTGTTAGTACTTCCGTTAATACTCAGGTTTATGTGTGAATATTGATTTATGAATGCTTGAAGGTATTAAGTAGTAATTAGCAGCTTAGGAAATCATGTGTACAGATATGTATATGAATACCCGTGTTCTGATTTGCGAGAATAACAATAGTATTGGACAAAAGTCGTTCCTCAATTTAAGGTTAATAAAAAAAACAACACCAATTCAATTTTTATTAGGAAATTAAAAATAAGTTTTTTTGTGTATACAGAGTTTTATAATCGCTGAAGCGATTTTCAGTCGTCACCAATTTCTGATATAGGAATCTAATATTTTATTTTGAGGTTCCTCCGAGGGGTGATGAATTTTTCGGAGCTTTTTATTTCAAGACAGAAATTAAATCGGAGGAAATGACGTGCCTAACCGGTAGGTGATAGCAATTAAAAAAATTAATTTAAAATTATATTTCTATAATTTTAGATGTAGTTTTCGCAGGTAAATTTTTTGTTTATCTTCTATGTGATACGTTAGAAAGAAGATACTGTTCTGTTTAATAGTCATCGTAAAAACCCATGACCGAAAGCAAGCAAAGACTTGATTAGTACTATAATGACTTTCTACCATCAGTGTCAATGTTAACTAACTTCCCGAGTGACGTCAAACGAGGTCGCCAAAAAGAGGTCGTCAAGTCAGGAATAATGCATGGAATGATATAGGATGGTCGAAGGATAAAAGAGTGTGAGGCGGCTGAGGCTATAGGCAACTCAACTGAGCGTACATCACATTTTAAACAAACTTTTGCGCCGTTTATTACCGTGGACGAAATATGGATTCACCAAACAGTGGGTTTCTCCAGATGACTTACATAGAAAAAGGACAAGTTGGTTCGTGGGCCAATAAGATCATGGCCATAGTTTTTTGGGATGCGCAAGGTGTCATTTAAAAAAGATCACGATTACCGGTAAGTATTATTCAGAGCTTTTGAACAGATTCGATTTTGATTTGAGGAATTTTGGTCGAAAGCAGAGGTCATCACAGAAACAAACGTCAATTTTGCGGGCTTTGAAAAAAACTTATAGGTTGGAAGAAATATAGAAATTGGAAAAACGCTGGACTGAATATTTAGATTTTGTTGATGCATAAAATACTTATTTACCGAAAGAAAGAATTTTATTAAAAAAAGTCACTGACTTCGCAAACCATCATCGTATTGTATTGTCAGTATACATACATCATACATCTTTGCGATTATTTCTTTATTTATATTATTTGTCATATGTATTATTTATATGTATATATGTATTTGTACAAATGTGTCCGCATAATTGCTGCTGGCATAATAATTTTCATATATGAATATCTGATTTGTTTCGCCTTAGCGATTAAATTGTACACAAAATATAGAACAGACAAATTTTAATATACACACACGCTGAGTATACATATTTCCCTGGGAACAATGCGAGTACTCACTGCAAGCGTGAAATATAAACTCAACGCGGACAATAGAGTAATCCAAAACCAACCACAATCCAAACAAAAAATATCGCCCAATTGGCGTTGTGATGCCCAGAGTTGGACCATATAATCCACCTCTGAATAACTTCCGAGTACTCCATCGGGTAACTACAGCGTATTAAACTGTGGAGTATCTGCAAAATTGCTTTCGAACATAATTTTTAGTTTCCAATACCATCTGTTTTTGTAAAAAGTTAGTAAAACATAATATTTATTACATAAATTTATATTAATATTAATAGTTTATTGTTAATGTATATAATGTATTTTAGTTCACACATGTGTTTTGCGTACCAATAGAGCTCAACAACGAAATGAAACTAACTCAGTTTAACTTTTCTGTATATGAGTACAAAACTTATTGCGGAAATGCAGCTTCGTGTAGTGCTATGATGGGTACAGCACAAATAATGTTCGTGCCGCACTAAGCTGGTATAGAAACAGGAGTTGGTTCAATAGTACACCCAGAGGAGTATAATTGTTGTTACTCAAATGGACCATATGGTCCACAAATAATCGCAAGGTAAGCAAACGTTTCCATATCCAAATATATATAATATCCATATGTGCTTTATGGTTATTTTAATGCTTATATATATATACGTATGTAAGTATGAATAGGTGTAATGATGTACGCAAAATTCATTACACACACCACTAATATTTATATGAATGCCTTGAGCTCAAGCATGTTTGTTTATTTGTCTATTTTGTTTAGTTGGCTAGGCCTTCTTGTGATAATTGCTAAAGTTTTTTGCAACCATATTAGTTTTATCTGTTTTTATAAAAGAGCTTTTACTCTTTTTTTTATCTCTACTTGTAATGCCATTGATTCTTATACTTTCGGGTATTATAGAATCTATATTAATGTAACGCAATGTGGATATAATTTCATTTATGCATATGTTCACATAACCAAAAAGAGCAAATATTTTAGATAAAGTAGGTCATTAAGTCGTTGTCAAGTCTGTAGAGTTTTAAGTACTCCCCATTTCAGTTATATAATCAGCCCTGTTCTGCATTTCGACTCGAATCGAATTTTTCTCCGTTCAGCGGATTTGGTATTCTGCGTTACCTTCCGTTTCGATTAATCTTCGAGACTTTCGATTCTATTCAATTCTTTGTATTCTGCATTTCGATCGTAGTTACGTTTTTTATGTTGTAATTTAGTTGGCGGATAACCATTCAATTGTATATTTTCGTGTACTTAAATACTCTAATTTTAACAAAAATGTAAGTAAAATATGATTTTGATATTTGGAAAAGCCATAACGATATATATTTTTTTTATTTTAATGAATTTAATGATGCTTTTTGTATTACAAAAGCAACATGAAAAATTAGAAAGTTTTGAAAACACGTTGCCGAAATACAGATGCTCCACCAGTAAAAGACTCCATGATTTCGAGAAAATTGTGCAATGGCATTAAAACTGCTATATTATAATCTGCACCAACTCTTTGTTGGTAACTGCCTTCCGTAAAAAATCGCAAATCTGCTACTACTCGATTAGGTGGAGATAATCATGTCAAAGTACTTGATTGAGGTTGTTGCAAAAAACTATACAGGACATACATGAAAGCATCTTTATTATGTTTGAAGTTTTTTTTTTTTTTTGAATCTAAATAACTAAATTTATTTTATAATAGATTTCCAATTACAAGCTCAATTTCATAAAATTCGTCACTCATCTGGAGGCAATTGATTCCATTTAACGTTAAAAACGCGATTTTATGTATATTTATTTGAGTTATGAAAAATAGTTTGTATTTGTTTGCTTTGCTTTGTTTCAATTTCACGCATTCACATGCAACGAGCTGACTTCGAAAATGTATTCTCTCTTCCTCTACTTCTTTCGATTCGATCGTATCTCAGAATTCCTAATTACGATTGTGGCGGAGCGGCATTCATTATTTGATAATATTCGACCGAATAGACCATGTCCAGCACGCAGTGAGGAAATATAGCGTTTGTAGCTGAAAGTGTACACTAATATCGTGGAGAGTCGATTCGGCGCAGTTCGCAGCAACTCGGACTGACGTATGTACCGACTTGGCGCATTTTACGTCGGGATCTTAAATTGAAAGCGTAAAAAATACAGCTTGTGCTCCGACGATTTCAAGCCAAATTTTGTTCAGTAATGACGGCCATTTCTGGCTCAACGTGTATGCGAAATTTTCACATTTGAGACGAAGAACAACCTGAAGAAATTCAAGAGCTGTCATTTCATCCAGAAAAAACAACGGTTTGATGTGGTTTGTGGGCCGGTGGAATATTTCTTCAAAAATGATGCCGATGAGAACGTAACCGTCAATGGCGATCATTATCGCGCCATTATAACTGACAAAATGAAGCTCGTGATCGCCGCGACTTTTGGTTTCAACAAGACATCATCACTTCCCATATCTTGCATCAATCAATGGATTTATTGGGAGAACACTCCGGTGAGCAGATAATTTCACGTTTTTGGCAGGTCCATTTTCCACCAAGATCGTGTGATATCACACCGTTAGACTTTTTGCTGTAGGGATATATAAAGTCTAAAGTCTATGCGGACAATCCCGCTTCGATTCAGGCCTTGAAGCAAAATATTACGCGTGTCGTTCACCAGTTACCAGTCGAAATGCTCGAACGAGTCATTGAAAATTGGACTCTACGGATGGACCATCTGAGACGTATCCGCCGCCAACATTTGAAAGATATAATCCTCATTCAAATAAATGCCAAAGAATGTTATTTTGAATGATAATAAACATTCCCTATTAAATTTGAATTTTCTGTGTTATTATTATTTTTTTTTAATTAATTACCTCGAAATGCATCCCACGTTAGTTTACCTAGATTAATACTTTTGAAAGAAATGTTATAAAGAAAATTTTATCATTAATAATTATTAATATTTGAGATTTATAAACAGCTCAAAAAATGGAAAATAAATGTATTTCTTACATTAACAAAAAAAAAAAATATATCTGAACTTTTGATTTTTTTGATAAAAAATTATTGATATTTTGATTAAAAATAACCACTTTTTTATTATTTTTTTTATCGGATGTGTTTATAACATTTCATTTTTTTTAATTTACGCCAAAAGTAGCAAACAAAAGGTTTTGGTGCCCAGATCTAACTAATGTTTTTCAAATTTTACCTTATATTTACTTCCTATTTAATACTCTCAGGATTGCAATTCAAATGCCTATTTTCTTTGCTACTTTCACGGTCATACATAGTCGAAAATTTCTGGAGACCAATGGCAGATTTCAAAAAGGAGTATAGTTTTTCGTACCTCGAATCGCAAATTGTGAACGAAAACAAGCTGTCATATTGTTTGCAAAATTTGCTAATGATCACTTGAGATAGTGGATGAGTTGTACAAGAAATCGCAGGAGGTTCTGGGTGCAAATGTCATAGAGAGAACAGAAAATTCGATACTATCACTGTGAGAAGAAGTTGAAAGTTACGGTAATAGCTGATATAAAAAGAGTACAAATAGAAAAGTGAGTAAGAGTAAACGATTGAGAAATAATTAAGATAGGAGGACCAAATCAATTGAAAAATCGGAGTAAGAAATGACAAGAAGATGAAAGCTACGTTAAAAGCTGGTATAAGAAGAGCATAAATAGAGAAGCGAGTAAGAGAAAATGAGTGAGAATAAAATCTATGAAACTAGAAAACGAGTAAAAGCAAAGTAAATCAAATGAATTTAAAATTTAAAATGTGAGTGGAAAGTAAGAAGGAGATAAAACTACACTAATAGCTGGTAGAAAAAGAACGTGAATAGAGAGGTTAGAAACCATAAATGAGTGAAAAGTAAAATAAATGAAGCATAAAGATGACGAGGTTCAGACAAGATGAAACTGGAAAATAGAGCGAAAATATCAAACAGTTGAAAGCTACGAAAGTGAACAGATAAATGAGTGAGAAAACGTTCAAGATTGAAAAAGTTGAAACTGAAAAATGTAATAGAGAGAGTAAAAAATCGATACAATGACTCTTATTTCTGTTTTTTCTTTTTGATTTTCGCATTTTTGATGACACACAGATAATAATGTTGATAAGAGATACTGATTTCTCAAGTTCAATAACCAATTTGGAACAACTTGCATGAAGTTCCCTTCTTGAAATTACTAAAAACTTTCTGGGAAATCACAAGTCACGTAACTTCTCTGAAATTTCTAAAAACATGATGGAAAATTTCAAATAGTTAGGATGTAATACGTCCACCTAAGAGTTTTATCTACACAGATATCTTGACCAGTTTCCAAAGCATTTTGGTTCTTATATAGAAAAACATGGGGAGCGGTGCCTCTACTATCTAACAACTATTGAAGAGACGTATTAAAAATTATCAGCATATAAAGACTGACTACTGGTGGGGGATGCCATGTGATTATTCTGCTACTCATAATTTAAGAAAATCGCGTAAATGAAGATATTCATATACATGGAATAAGTAATTATCAACATATTTATTATATTAGAAATTAGTAATGACAAAGTACTTACCTGCAACGGTAAACCAACAGACTCTAACGGCAACCCAACAGACATAATAAGAATAAAATTAATTTTTTTTGTGTGAACATATTTTTTCTGTTTCATAAAAAATCCATGAAACAACATGTAAAAAATCAATATTTTTGCTATTCAATTAATTAGTATATGGTCCGAAATGAATAAAATAGTTAAGCATTTTGATACCAAACCTCCTGTTTATCAGTGCTATAATTTTTTTGAGTTTTGTATATAAATAAATTCTTGATAATAAGATTTTTGAACCCAACGAATCGGTCAAAATATCATACCGCGTTTTGAATGATTGATTTTTTTCTAACGATTATGCAATGAAATGGTGGCCATTTTTCGAAACTAACCAATGTTTGAACTTTAAATTTAAAACGAATTTAAATGCATATAATTGAGTATTCCCATAGAAAAGTTCACCGAATGTGGAAAATATTTTGCACCTTAACTCCTTTGCATATGCAACTTTGGGCATGAAGTTTCGAATATGCTCTACAGATCATTAAATCTTAAATACATATGTTAAAGTCTTCACAATTAAGTGAAACAAAAATTTGCTATCGAGTTTTATATTTTTTTATGTGCTACAATATCAACCTCTGCGGCTGGAAAACACTTTTTCATAAAAACCTTTGTGAAAATTTGTGAAATTTTTTTTGGTGATTACGACCGGAAGTATATTTTAAGACACCGTCTTCAAGAGTAACATACATTAGTAAAACAACACGAAACCCGCTGCTAAGAGGAGTACTTGCAAAAAGTTGTCAGAACTATGTTCCAAGCGCTGTTTCTCTATGTGTTTCCAGATTTATTAGAAAGAGCTTATATAAATTTCATATGTTTCCATTCCAATTCCTGTCATTAGGATAGTGGTATATAAATTTAAATTATATACGTCCATTAATTAAAAGAATTATTTTTTCGATTGTTGCAGGTTAGTCTCTATTTCAGCTAGACCTTGTATAAGAGATGAAATCTTCTCTCGTTTTTAGATGCTTTTGGTGAACTTCCAGACACGGGCGACCAGTGGTGGTCATAGTGGAAACTTGAGATAGTCAAATTGATGCGAAATTATCTCTCTTAGGAGTTGCGAAGTATTCGTACTGATATAAAAAGAATTAATCCCATCTCGACATTATGCATATCAATAGGCAGTATCACTCCGTTTTTTCATAACAACTAAACAATCTTAGTTCAAGTTTTTAAGTTCCCATATTCCTACCTTGAAACAGACAGGAATGTTAAAAAATAAACCAGTATAAATAATATTTATTTACAATTATTAATAACAATTATTAATAATTATTCCACTTACGTATTAAAGCACTGGCTGTCAGGGCCTTCGGCTTATATTTAAACTAATATCTAAGGTAATATACAGAACAAAAGATTTAAAGTAAAAGTAACAAATATTGTTTAAAGTTTACTAATTATAATTAATTCATTTCTTATGGGGTACGTAAAGGGTAAATTTTTTATAGAGGTATAGAACTTTAAGTTGCAATAAAACAACGATGGATTACTCGATTGACGTGAATTTTATTTATCCGAAAGATAATCTTGTGGCATTACATTTTAAATATGATTTCTGGCATATGAACGCCACGGCTGGCGCGCCCAATTTTCGATGACTGAACATTTGTGGCCATATATCGGCAATAACACGGCGAATGTTGTCTTCCAAATAGTCAAGCGTTTATGGCTTATCCGCATAGACCAATAACTTTACATAGACCCACAGAAAGTAGTCTAGCGGTGTTAAATCACACGATCTGGGAGGCCAATTCACAGGTCCAAAACGTGAAATTAGGCGGTCACCAAACGTGCCTTTCAATAAATCTATTGTGGCACGAGCTGTGTGACATGTTGCGCCTCTTGTTGAAACCACATCTCCTGGACATCATGGTTATTCAATTCAGGAATGAAAAAGTTAGTAATCATGGCTCTATACCGATCACCATTGACTGTAACGTTCTGGCCACCATCGTTTTTGAAAAGGTACGGACCAATGATTCCACCAGACCATAAAGTGCACCAAACAGTCAGTTTTTCTGGATGTAACGGTGTTTCAACATACACTTGAGGATTACCTTCACTCCAAATGTGACAGTTTTGTTAGTTGACGTAGCCATTCAACCAAAAGTGCGCTTCATCGCTAAGCAAAATTCGCTTATGAAAATCGGGAACAACGGTAATCTCGTATTTGCACTATTTGCAAGCGTTGTTCAGGCGTGAGTCTATTCATGATGAATTGCCTAACCAAACTGAGAATAAATCACTTGACAGCTGTTAAATCGGTCGCCATCTTGAAAAGTAATGCCAACTTAAAGTTCTATACCTCTATAAAAAACACCCTTTATAATGATTTAGTTAATCCAAGTATTTGTAAGCACATGGATATATAGTACTAGATAGTACATTAAAATTAATAATATTTATATAATTATATGTTTATTTTGGAAAGAGTTACGATTTTTGCAATTAGTTTAATGTTATGGTTGTTTGGGAGTTTAAGATAATCAGACTACTAAAAGTTGTTGAATACTGCACTTCTTTTTTTTTGTAAGTCTGGCCAGTTGTCAAGGATATGCTTGTCATTGAGAACTGTGGAACCAAAACACGCGCAGCTTGGTTTAGGCAGGTCTTTCAAGAGGTGTGCGTGTGTAGCGACTGTGTGCCCAATCTGGAGACGTATAAATGTTATTATATTCCTAGAGTAGGAATATGAGGAATATAATGGTTTTGACCCTGTCGTCTTAAAGGCCTTGTAGTGACGGTTGTAGTTTCTCCACTCATTTAAGATTTTTTCATCAGGAACTTGGTTAACTAAAGTTTTCATATCTTTATCGGTGAAGTGCTCAGATGTGTACAATAACTCTTCTATCACCGATTTGATTGGCTTGGATTCCTATGTGCGCAGATACACACATTAATTTTTATTTCATTTGTGTTCTGAAAAAAAAAGGTTGCGGATCTTTATCATGAGGGAGGTGTCGTTTGTTTGGCTGAAGACAGCTTCAATAACGGATTTGGTGTAAGAGCAAATAACAGTTTTTCTACCGCGTTACGATGAAAAAGTACCGCTTCTAGTATCGCAGCTGCCTCGGCTGTAAATGCAGAGCAGTATTATGGAAAGAAATAGACAGAAATGGTAGTACTCAGTATATTTGTCACAGCAAATACAGTACCGGTGTCTGATTTAGGTCCCTCAGTATAGAATACCTCCCATTTTTAGCAACTTTGGAATAACTGCCATCGTTATTTTGGCAGTCCTTTGGTCTATAGTAGGCAAACCAGCTTCTGTTAAAATTAGTTGGATTGGTGAAGTTGGAAAGGCTCGAAAGGATCTTCTAGCTGCCGCAAGCTGAGGAGCATAAAGAAACTTGATATGGTTTTTAACACAATGCCCATATATTGAAAGACCGTAACTTTTTTTTTGATAGTAGTAGCGCCTTTGTAATATTTACAAGAATATTTGTACGACATAAGGAATACTTAGAAGATAGAAATTTTATAATATTTAGTCAAGTAGATAAGCTTAATCTAACGTATTTATAATGTTATTTAAATGATATGCTTTCATCAAATATTATACCTCATATTTTTAAGGAATTAGTGTGA
Organism: Neoceratitis asiatica; assembly: GCA_030068015.2. Lineage (NCBI taxonomy): Eukaryota > Metazoa > Arthropoda > Insecta > Diptera > Tephritidae > Neoceratitis > Neoceratitis asiatica. The sequence continues at coordinate 52,196,972 of CM061525.1, forward strand.
GGTATTTGAATGTTACGAAAAGGAAGGTAAGGGAAGGAGCACCGATGTTTTCTGCAAATGTGGAAGGTGAATCATTTGCTTGTTGAGATATTCGCCCAAAATTCTTCAGATCATTTACTAATATCATTTAATATTAAAAAAAACATTTTTTTTCACTTTATACAAGTTTTTATTTTTTGTAGAGATAATTACATCACCAGCATAGGAAAAGTGTTAAATGGTCGGACTAGAAGAGATTAAATTGCTTACTTTGTTAAAAGCTTTTATGAAAAGAGTCACCGATAGGGGTAAGCCTTGGGGTATACCATTGTATAAGTGATATATTTGTGAGCGATCTTTATTGGTAGAAATAAAAAATTTGCGATGAGTTGATTTGGTTTTGTGTTTTGTCGGCGGTTTGCCGAAACCGGTGTGTTACTAAACCAAAATTGACAAGGGATGACGGAAATTCGTTCCGATATAAATCTAATTTGCGATGACTTTGAAATGATTTTACGATGTTATAAATGTGTACCAACTTTCCAAGGCTTTTGCTCACCTAGTACTACATGCACCCCAATTTTTCGAACGCTTCTGTTGTACAGGCAAAGTGTTCAAAATATAATAGAGGATCCATTACTCTTATCACTTTTTGGAAACCAAATTGGCTTAAATAATAATAAAATACAAAAACAATTAGCTTGCATAAATTAAATATTTTATAAATAAAAGTTAATGAGTTTAGTTTAATTGTATGTTGTTTTATGCAACCAAAAAATATGTAAATACAGATTGATACTTTTTGCTGTCACACATAATATATTTATATATTAAGTTAAGCATATAGAAATTACGTAATAAGAATAATCATATTAAATATTGGATTAATTATGATTTTAGCAGAGAAAATAAAGTTAAACTGCATTGATAAAGAAATATATGATAATGTAAATAATCTTCTTAATGCTAATAGGTTTGTTAGAACATTAGCTTTTTTTAAATTGCTTTAAATTAAATTTTAATAATAATCTTTTCTTTTTTGAGCTATAGCTATTTATATAAATATAAATTCAATTCTAGAATGTCGTAAGTTGAAAAAGTCTACGTTCGAAAAACTTTAACTTTTTCAATACTTCGGGTTTGTAAATTTAACTATTCAAGCGATTTTTAAGGTAGCAAAATTAATGATTATCAAATGTTGCTGAATAGTTTCAGTATTTTTCTATTGGAACTATACTAAATTGTTCTCTGGGAAAAGAGACACAAAATGCCGGCAAAAATCCGTCAACTCGGAATTGTGTTAACCTGAGGCTGGGAGCCAAGAAATTTATGGGCATAAATCTGGACTAGTTACTGGACTAAAAATCTCTTGGTAAGGAATGATACTTAAGTCCTTAGTTTTGACACTAGATTAATCCAACTTTTAGGCGGTTTCTTAATGCTGGCTTGTGATTAACAAAATCTTAAGATCCACTCTGATTAGCGTAAGTAATGTACTAAAGATATCGTAAAACGGTGCAATAAATGTATTACTCACGATTTTAAAAGGGGTAATTTAGATAATAAAATTTATGAGGGAATCGAAGTGGATGGAGAGTGAAGCTTAATGATGTGGTCAAAGTCGTCTTATTAAAAAAGGCTGTTATCAAGGGTTATGTACATAAAGAATGGCACTGTTCACAAATCTCTGGTCAGTTTCTAGGAGAGCAATATGATTTTTGGTGTTGCAACAAAAATGGTTATAGAGGATTATATAAATTAATTTAATTTATAATTGAAGTTCTGACATGTATCACAGTTCTCAATGAGCACGTTCAGCATACAGATTTTGGTGCTGCAGTGCTCTGAAAATAGTGATCAAAATAATACTAGTGTCTTCAGCTGTACCTTATATAAAACGCCATTTTTAACAGTATAATATAGAAAGAGTAATACGAACTAGTGGCTAACAGTTTGACCTACCATGCAGACGGCTCTGGGTTTATTCTCTGGCTAGAATAAAATTAAAATATTATAGAAAATTAATATAAAATTTTTTTTTTAGTTGCAGTCGTACCTCGATAGAGAATGTCAGCCCGTCCGAGGTTATTTATGTCATGAAATAAGAGAAATTGAGGAATCCCTTTGTTGCAAAAAAACCCAAGCCAGATACGAAAAATTGAAGTTCGAGCATAGTGAATCTATACGTGACGAGTTCAAAATGGAAGTTAAACTGAATCTATCCACATCACAAAATGAACACTAATATATTTATATATATGTCGGTAATGGTCATTATTTTTGTTTAGATATTGACATATTTCATTGCAAGCTTTAAAAAAAAAATTCCTGCAAGAGAGTGCAAACCCATGTACATAGCATATTCTCTTTACTATTTATTTGCTCGGCCAAATAATTTTCTTGCTGAGTACTTTTTTGCCTTTCCTCTATCTTTTACTTCGTGAACTTGTTGACCGAACAGCTGCCGCTGTTGTAATTTGGCCAATTACAAGAACAAATTCTTTTTTTTTAGCGAAAAAACCGCAAGTAAACCATAAACTCAAAGTGTACGACACAAGAACAAAAATAAATTAAACATTTATTTATATGTATGTTTAAACATCGGGTTTTCATTTTTCCTGTAAAGGCTGCAATAGACGGCAGCGACCCGGCAGCTGTGAATGTGAACCAGCTTGAAAGCATATGAACAGTTTCGTAATTACTTTAAAAGTTGTTATTTCAATTTTCGCTTGTGGTTGAGATTTTCCAAATCTGTTGAGGTTTTTGAATATTTTCGGTGTCAGTGGCAAATGTTTTTAAATGGAAAATGTGGTAATTATTGAATAATAATAAAAAAAATAGAAGCTTAAATTTCAATTTTTCAATTATATAATACCAGCACACATATCTTTGCTCAGCCACACGTTGTTGTAGCTCCTTCCGAGTTCAGATATTGTAAAGAATGATACAGTTAAGCCAAAATATTAAAGTTATTATTATGTTATTGACCTATTTACATGTTTATATTTATGTTCTAACAGTGTTTGGTATTGGAATATTACAACGGCTGAGTTGTTACAAGAGATAGCCAGATATTAGTCACCACTCAAAGTCATTCACGAACCGAAATCCCTACTCCAGTCTACGCTTGCGTACAATAAGATTGGATGACTTAAAATAATTCGAAACCATATGGATGTAACTAAATCGTAAAAATCAAAAACAGATCGCATACTAGCGTGACGCAGTGAACTACAAACGATCTTAACCAATTCTCGTCGATCTGTTGAACTGTGCTAACCTTCCTTGAAAAAAGTACTGTGTATGATAATCTAGACAGAAATTTACAAACGTACTAACTTTCAAGCAAGTTCAACTTTCTTCCTGGTCAATTTTCGGCATTTGTTCGTCTAGACAAAAAGATAACTTCACACAGCAATTCAACAATAAGCTTTATAGTTTTGAATCGTTTTTAGGTCCACGCCAAAAGTGTATTTAAAATAATTTATTTCATGTAATTCTTTTTTTTAACTTTCAGGTACATGAAATGGTATTTTATCTTTGGTCCGAAGTACATCTGCCCGTCTTTCCTCCTGTCCGTCTGTCCTTCTGTCAATCTGTCGGTTTGAACGCAAACTGGTCGCTCAAGTTTTGAGATATTTCAACAAAACTTGTTAGGAAGATGTGTCTATACGTTTAAACGACCATTTGTCGGAACCGGCCAGACCGGACCACAATAGCATATATACGATTTTTCTGATTTGAAATAATAATAATCTAATTTGAAATAATAAATGAAACAATAAAGCACCTAAGAACGTGAAAGTTGATATAATGCACATACATAATGAATTACAAATCAATTACGAAAATTATCAATATCGGACTACTATAACATATAGCCCCCATGCAACCAATTAGTTCAGATATAAGGTTTTGGGTCAAAAATCAGGTATAAAGGCATCCAGAGCGTGTAGTTTGGCATAATACATACTTAATATATATAAATTCCACACTAGCAGTGAAAATCATCGAAATCTGAATACTATGTGGAATTTGATATTATCCGCACATATAATGAATTGCATATTGATGGCGTTGGCGATGATGGCGATGGCGATGATGGAAAATCATCGATATCGGAATTATATATAAATTATCCCCCATACAACCGATTTGTTCAGATTTGAGGTTTTGGTTTAAAAATCAAAAGAACATGAAATGTATAAAGATCTCGGCATGGCCTAAAACAGCAGTTCTTTCTTGTTTATTAAATTTGTTTGAACTTTGGCGCTATTTGTGAAATACTACATGATTTAAATAACTGCTTCGTGAATTTTCTCACTTCAATCTGTTTGAGGTAATTTTCGACAACTTTTTGGCACACATCGTATTCTTCGATTACATACCGAAAAAAATAGGTTATCGTAAGACCATAATGTTCCGAATACACAAAGAATATCTCGCCGTTATCGTTTTCAAGGTAGTAACATAAGGTACAAACATACCTCTGGACGAAAGAGCGCACCGGATGGTAAGTTTTTTTTTTGTGTAACGGCCCCTCTTTATTTCTCTGAGGATTCTTGGAGCCCTAAATGTGAAAATTTTGCTTATTTACGTATCCACCGAGTGAGGAATGTAACGTAACTACGGCGTTGTGAATAGTCAGCTGGCTTAAGTTGCTGTGTGTATGGACGTAGGTTCAAACCCAAGTGCGAAATACGTCATAATGTCCTATAAGAAAATTCCAGCTTTTGAGAACGTCAAGACTTTCATTTACAACAGCGATATTTGAAATTCCTGCATAATTGGCTATTGAATGAGATGTCGTAAATATTTTTTACCACTGGCTTTTACGTTGATTCATTCATATAGACGATGATAAATGGCTTACACGAGTGAGCATTTGTAAATAGGGAAGTTCAGTGACTCCAATATTACCAGGATGATTGACAGTAATTAGGGCAAAACAAAATTGATTTATCAATTTTGCTAATTTAGATGTCTTTCGTATACGTTGCCGAGAGTGCGTTCAATAAGTGAGAATCATTTGATTAAATTATATATTAATAGTATTATTATTTTTGAACATAGTTAGAGAAACAGACATGACATCATATTAATGTGAATATATTAGAGAAAGATAGTTTGTTGGAAAAATATGTGTAAAAAAAAAAAAAAAAAAAAAGAGAAAAAAAGAAACAAAAAATCCGGTATAATAATAACTTCAAAAAACACAGCAAAATGAACAGATGAGTTAGATTCTCTCAATATTATATGAGTCTTTGGCTTTGTCAGTAAGCTAACAAAATTTACCTTCAGGTTATGATTGCCGTAAATTCCCAATGATAAATCTTAAGAATGAGACTAGCCTACAATCTCCTCACTCGCTGAAATTTGGTTAGAAGAGCTAATTTAACCGGTAAACGTAAATTGCTTTATGATTGCAACTTAACTACCACAACTCTCTCTGGAAGAGCCAACAAATGTGACAAATCTATAGCGTTTTACCAGAAAACGCACAAAAATAAACAGGAAGTATTGTCTTTCGATTTTGATTTCACTCTGAAAGATGTTTTTTGTCGAATTTTCGGTGCTAAACCTCATATCTGAACGAATCGGTGGTATGGGCGCTATATGATACAGTTTTCAAATTTCTATAATTTTTGTAGCCAATATATACATGACGTAGCATACCACTTTCACGCTCTAAGATGCTTTTATGACGGATTTTTTATAAAAAACCCAAGTCGGTTTAATGGGGTTAAAAACACATCTTTCTGATTTCGATGATTTTCAGTGCCAATTTATATTTCGTTATATGTGTTTTAATTTTCTTTGATGCGTTATTGAAATATTTAATAGCGAAAAATGCATATCTGAACAAATCCGTTGTATGGGAGCTATTTCGATGATTTTCAGTACCAATGATTGGTTCCTTATAAGTATGCGAATAATATGTCTTCGTGTTTAATTTATTATTAATTTCATGTTTAATTATTCAGTTTCTATAATTTTGGATGTAGGTTGGAGAAGAAGTAGAGCTCATATTGTGTGTGTACTGGGATTCTAAATAGCACACAATGGACTGGAAAAAATTTTTTCTTTCAAAGTAAAAAGAAATTTTTTTTTATTACGATACGGATTGTTACGACTTTTACTTCCTCGAAATAATCAAGTTCTGTCAACTTTTGGGAAACGACCGGGACACCCAAGGCATCACAGTGATCACGTCCGTAGACCTAACTAAATAATTCAATCGGTTCAGCGGTTTACCCGGAGCTCTCGGTCTAGGAAATGCACATTGATACTTTCGTTGTAGCGCGCGTGCTGCCCAGGACATCTAAGGGTATCACAGACCTGTTATTGCTAAATCTCTTTAATGCTAAACACAGTTTGTCCATTTAAGAAGCTAGTGTCCTTATAATGGGCCAAACTAATAGGTACTAAGACTTCATTTATATAAACACATTCAAATTCTAGTACATTCAAGTTGCTCGCATGAACTCATAAGGAATAGAGGTAAGCACTGCTAAATACTTGGCTCTTCCAGCCGTGATAATTATACATAATAATGATATCCTAAATACCGAAGCAATTCACATACGGAAATTTTTACTTATTAATATTAGTAGGGGTTTGGATATCCTCAATCCCTACTAATATTAATAAGTAAAAATTTCCAACTAATATTAATAAAAAAAAAATACTCGAGGAGCAGTAATTTTTAAATTTTTGATAGAAAATTTGAAAAAATTTTAAAAACATTTCTTTGGTAGAATTCTTTTTGGCCTTTCCAAAACTTTTTATTAATCTTAACTCATTTCCACTACTTTACATATTTACGTATATATTTTTATACGTTTGCAATACATTTAATGGTATGTCAACGTTAGTCCGTCCTAAGTATGTGTAGGTATCAAAAGAGATAGACCCGATTTACACCGATTGGATCAGAACAACGACCTAAGTTAATTTAGCCATTTCCATCGCAAGCTCGTTATTCAGTTTAACAAATAGTTCAACCAAACTTGGAAGACAGATGCATTCTTACATTTAAGTAATCATTTGTCGGAGCCGACTAAATCGAAAACCTATAACATATATGGGTGTTTTCATGGTTATGCACGTGACATTTGTACACGTTTAATTGAGTTTGAATGTTGTAAAAATAGAAATATAATGGGAAGAAGTCACATCTTTTAGGATCGCTGCATTGCATGTGATGAGTTTTTTCCAAAAAGTATAAGTATTGGAAAATTGAGCGCTGGGTACCCAAGTTCTAGTCAATCAAAGTTGACTTACGCACGTGACAAAAATGGAAGTTGCTTTTAGAACCGAGACAAAAAATGCGAAATTAAGCGAATTGTAGTAGATTTTTATTCCGGTAAATTTTTTTTTACAAAGGTTAATAATGGATCTTCATAATCATGTTTGCTTCGAAAACAACTGATCATGGGTTGGCTAAAAAAAAAATATTATTGATTACTCACGTGACATTACGCACGTGACACTTTTTACCTTCATACATATTTTAGTAATTTTAAATATATTTTCAGGAGTTTTCGACAAAAAAATTAAACTTTTATTCAAAAATGGAAAATAAAAAATAAAAACTAAGGTACTACAAAATTAATCCAACTTAATTTTTTCCTTAAGTGAGTATCCTGTTCGAGCAACATTTATATATCCGTTATCTTGGTAGGAAAAGCAATGCATTTTTTGTATTCCTGGAATGGAGCGGACATTTTCCCATTTTTCATTTAATAGTGGAGAAAATTCTTCAATCTCTTTTGATGAGATATATAACAGACGAACTCCTTCGATCCAAGTTTGTCCATTAATTGAACGTGTTTGGGTCTATGGTGCAAAAATTGGGATTTACAAAGATATTCTGAAGTGACTTCGTACAGTTGATAAGCTTCGGATACAGATACAATCAAAAAGCGCTTTGCAAATACTTGCTTATTGCAGATTAAAGTATCCTTCCGGCCGGGAGCATGAACACTTATGTCATCTCGGATATAAAATTTTAATGTTTTCCAACATATTATCGTTTGAACATACTGGTGTCTCAGCTTTATTATTCGAAAGTTTGGGATACTTTTTACACAAAGCTTGTAGAACTTCATCCCTCTTTATTGCGTTCTTTGGTAACGCCCTCTCTACCTTCTTTATAGCTTTGCATAGTGTTTGTTTACACTTGTAACCACTTTTGAATTGGGTAGTTGAATTTTTCTTGGTTGTTCTACACTTTTTTTGTCGAACGCAATCTCTATTCCTTTTTTCTTTCAATATATTTGAATTATTTTTGGCCTCACATGCCTTTCTCTTGCGATAGTCACGCATTCTTTCAGCTTGTTTTTTTTCTATGTTCTTTAAGCTTATTTTCATCTTGCTTAAGCCTCTCCCTCCACCGATTTTGATTTTTAGCATTACTTGACATATAATATTTATTGTAAAAGTAAAATAATATTTATCAAATAGACTTTAAAGAGCATTAAATTTTTCGTACTTACCATTACGCACGTGTTCAAAAGTAAAAAAAAAATTAATTTTTGCATATGGCTATTTATATTAATATATTATTTAAGTAAACAATAAATTTGCTTAACAAACAAAACAATAAGACACTTAAACTGATATTGCGCTAATTATGGCACTATGTAGTTCTTTTGCATTACGCACGTGACATACGAATGCTGCCAAAATAGAAATGAAAAAATACCGTTATTGATGCACAGTTTGATCTCTTCTCTCATTTTTATATTCATTTGTAGTTGTATCAATTACTTATATACCAAACTGCGATATTACATATATATTTATTTCGTCAGCAGCAATTAAAAGTAATACATTCTACAGCTTTTAAAGTGAATAAAAGAGTTATAAGTTTTGCATACAATTTTTTTGGAATTTAAATTAAAGAGCTGAAATTTTTTTTTGCATAGTAAAATATCAACATTTTTCTTGTATTTTCTGTGTCTATAAAAATTCTGCGAGCGTTTTGATTTTTTAAGTCACGGTGGACCATTTCATGCAAACACCCATATGCAACCGATTTTGAGATTTGAATTTTGTATTAAATATCCGTCAAAAAATTATTCAAGAGCGTGAAATTTGATACACATGTAACTTTAAGTAGTACATGCTGTTACTGAAAACCCAAATTGGAAGTCTATATTAAATGCCTCCAAGAAACTGATTTGTGTAGATATGAGATAAACACACGAAAATTAAACAACAAAAAATAAATACTGGCACTAAAAGAAATCGGAATTGTAACCCACGACCGATTTTTCCGATATGGAAATTAATATTTAATCCTCTAATGTATTAAAATAAATTTGATATTTTTCTGAAAGGTGAACAATTTTCGGCGTGTACGAAGATATCTAATTTTTTGTTATAAGAAATGGGTTATTAATTTTTAACATAGAGGCAGAAATTAATACTCTGCGAGGTCTGTTCAAATGAAAAGATGAATTTTGAATTTTTTTGAAAAGTACTTATTTATTAATCAATATCTATTTTGTCCCCTTCAAAGTAATCCCCCTCGAATATAATACAC